>OY037012.1:14058520-15258520 GCA_955831195.1 Pilophorus perplexus
TCAACCAACATTCTCGCTTCGTTCAGACCCAAAAGAGCCGTGAAATCGTCGCTCGTGCTGTTTTCCGTCCCATTGTTGTCAGACAGACCGAGCATCTAGTAAAAATAACAACTTCAACAACAGATCAATTCTGATGGGGCAAATTGTCACACCTTTGTACAGTACCAAACTTACCATATTTGGAGTCATTTGAGGGTTGCATTTAATAGTAGCAGCAATAATGCTCATAGCGCTGGCAGACATTCTTGATGTTCTTGAGGAAACGCTCGTCGAGCTTGTGGTGAGCGAAGGGAAAGCTGCGAGAGGACTTTCCGCGCTATCGGGCGACCATTTGTTATTCTGAAATATGTCTTGTTGAGTTAGGCCTCAAGAAAGCTTCATAAACCGTATGATTTCTCTAGTGAGCATTTCATAAACCTAATGAACATTAAGCTACATTACGCCTTCAAGAACTTCATTGCATCTTTATGCCTCATTGCTTTGCTGCCTTACTAAAGGATTTTCGGGCTTCTAGTGCGCTAGGAATTAAGAGTACAAACCATGGCAACGGCTTCGGCTTCCGACGCCGGGGCTTCACCACCTCCTTGCGCAATTTCCATGTTGTTCTGGTGACCGGCTATGAATGAGATGCCACATTCATCTCCAGAATCATCTGAAATGGAACACGGTCAAAATGGAAACACTGGTTTTATCGACGTTCTGTAATAGGTGCTGAGGTTTAAAAGGTTTTACCGGCGGCGGGAGGTTCTTGAGCTTTGGTGTGGTTTTGAAGCGCCGCCACGACAGTGTCCCGGGCATAAAGTATTCGAAGGCCGTTCAGAATGTGCTGTAGAGCGTTTTGTTTGGCGACGTTGGAGTCGAGTGATAGAATGTTATGAGCGAGGGAGTCCCTTTGATAGCCTGAGTTGCCGCAGTTCGTACCATCTTTGGACGTGTCCGTTTCCCCCAGACCTGCAATTACCGAGCGTAAGTTGTGGAAACGGTGGATGAAATTACACATGAAAAATTAGCTGGCAACTTACCTAAAATGCTGACGCCCAAGGGATCTTTCGATTTGGCGAACAAAACAGGATCGTGAGACGTTGGGGGTTTTAAATCCGGAGCGACCCAAGCGACCGAATGGGAGGAACCACAAGCGACACGGTTGACCTTCACGTCGCCAAATCCATGGACCAAACTGGGCTTACGGTTAACCAAAGTAGTGCCGTTTCCTTGCTGCCCGTGATCGTTGTCACCCCAGCTGAAAACCTGCAAAGGACGAATGTTTTAGAAATGGGAGACATTTTGAGTGCATAAGTAATACTTTTACTTACGGCTCCAGATTCTGAAACTGCAAGACAATGTAAAGCTCCGACGGCAACGTCGATGACTTTTTCCCCTTTGAGCCCTTCGACAAGTGTGGGCTTCCTTACGTGATGATCAGATCCGATGCCGAGCCGGAAGTAATCGCCTTTGCCCCACGTCCACACCTGAAACGAGTAAAAACGCTGCAAATTTTACACTTGAAAAATATTTGACCACCTGGAATCCTTCAAAAATCCCATTTGTAGCCCCATGAAAGCTCTATAGATCCCCACAATGAATCTGATCGTTCAGGGACCCCCAAAAATGGATTCTACGTACAAAAATACTTCGAAAACGACACCTAACTCGATCCCATAGCCAAAAGCCTTCAAAAAACCATCCCGTAGCCCCATAGCACCCCACGAGTTTGTGCGATCGGGCTGAAAACCTTGCGGATACAACTAGATGGTAAACCGAGTATTTTGTCAAAATTTCAGATTAAAAAAAATTTGTACTGCCCATAACGGCCCGGACGGCGGACGAACATTTTGGTTTTGTAATCTAGACCTGTTGAAACGGATAATGTCAAATTTTCAGGGCGATCGGAGTCGTCGACCTCCGTCGCGATTACATAGGTGTATTATTCCGAAAATAATAAACCCAAAGGTGAATAAATGAAAATGTCGGGGGTTTATAGGTTCGAAATATTTTGAGGGGACTCACTTGGCCGGTTTTTGTGAGAGCTAGAGAAAACTGAGCACCGCATTCGATGTGGCAAACTCCAAGGCCGTTTAGACGTTCGACGTTCTGCGGTAGATCACATCCTTCGCTCCCGCCGCGCCCGAGTTTTCCGAAATCCCCGTCGCCCCAAGAGAATACGAGCCCTTCGCTTGACAAAGCCAAAGTTTGGGCGTCTCTGCTGCCGCAGGCCACTTTCACGATGTGGTGCCCCATAAGAGCCTTCACCTAAACACCAACGCAGGTTACACACACAATATGAAGCCAATGCCGTTTTAAATCCGAACACTCACCAATTTGGGCTTCAACTGCGTGACGAAATCCCCGTGGCCCAAACGTCCGTACTCGCCGAGTCCCCAAGTGTACAATTCACCGTTGGACGTAATCGCCGCCGAATGAGAACTTCCACAGGCGATGTCCCGAATCTTCTTGGATTTCAGGGCTTCGATCATTCTCGGTTTTTCCAAACTCAAAGTGCTGCCGTGGCCCAAATTTCCGTCCGCCCCTTCCCCCCATGAAAACACCTGCGAATATGATTTTAGGTTAGTATTTTCTGGATCATCCTGGGAGGGGTCGTGTCCTCGAAACTACCGTACCATGAAGAACCATAACAAACGTAAAATATAATATGTTTTAATATTATTAAACTCATATGTAGCGTTTTTAAAATTAGTAGGGTCAGCCCAGAAGAAATGCAATACCTTTCCATCAATAGTAAGCGCTAAAGCATGTTTTCCACCGGAATGAACGGCCACTTTCTTGACGACATATTGACTGAGAGATGTCAGCTGACGTGGCACTGACACGTTATTGGTGTGACCCAAACCAAGTCTTCCATTTGTGCTTTCACCGCAAGCGAACACCTGAAAAATAAAAAACAATTTAGAAAAATACGAAGAAGAATTCGAGAAAAAAGGTAAAACACATACTTTTCCTTCGTGGGAAACGATGAAAAGAGATTTGGATCCTCCAGCTATGTAAATCGGTTTGAGGGCGGACAAAGTCTCTGAGAAAACGGGGTATTTTATTTTCGATCCTTTCAACCCTCCGAGTTGGTCTTTGTCGTTCAAACCCCATACGAACACTTTAAAAGCGCTGTTCCCACTGTTGGGATACGACCGGTTCAGTTCCTGCGAAAAAGACAATGTCATGGAAAGTTAGGTTGACGGTGAAGTGACAAAATAAAAGTGATAACGAGATGCGTACCCGGATGTCGCTAGTGTCGCTGGCCAGGAAGGACACGGCAGAAGGCAATTCGCTGAACATGGGTTTCCGCCTTCCTGTGATGAACAGCCCGTGGATCTTACAGTCGATCCCTCCGTTCCAACAGAGCTTGATGGCTACTTCTATGCACGCAAAGTACTGAAATAAAATGGATAAAATAAGGCCAAGGGTAATTTTTCCAGAAATGGCAAATCTGAACATGGGAATAATATAAATTGAAAAAGTCGAATCGACGTTCCAAACAAATTTAGGGATGTTTTTCACATAATGAATTTCACAAAACTGAATGAATTCCAATAGAAAATCCAAGAAGAGCAAAACGGGGCAGCGGGGATTTGATAATTATTCATTTAAAAAAGTGTTGCCGCCTGAGGGTGAATTGTCGCTTGTGATTTGTATTCATCATAGTTTGGTTACTATTCTTCATATTTTTTCCGTCGGGCTTTCATGACCGGTGGTTTTTCCAAGGGGTACGACGAGGGTCTTGCGCCAACAAAAACGGCTAGCTGCTACTCTCCCTTTAGTATCCTGTCATGTGAATGGTCGGACGCAGGACAACACTCCACGAAGAATGACAGATTATAGTTCACACAGACAGACCAGATTATAGTTCCTGAAAATGGCGTGTAGCCGAGAGCTTAAAGAATAATAAAGGGAGAGTAGCAGCTAGCTGTTTTTTGTAGGCGCAAGACCCCCGTCGTACCCCTTGGAAACCCCACCGGCAAAAAAAAAAAAAAAAAAAAAAAAAAATTAATAATGATAATTTAACTTCTTACCAAGTACTTACATACATGCGGGGGAAAACAGTGGTTGTATGCCGCCTCACAGAGCACACTTGTTTACACGCTGACGTTTCCGGTAATAAATTACGGCAAATCGATCCGCTACCTGAGATACTTCTCGACTTACGGCGGAAAGCCGCAGTCAGTTAAGATGGGTCGCTAACCATCAAAATACGCAAAAATACCAAGTCGGCGAGGGAAACACACAGACACTGGGACAATCCTTTTTCTCTAAATGTTAGCATTCCTAAAAATATGGCACACCTTAAAATCCAATCTTGAGACGCCCTTTCTGGGAAAATGATCCAGAAGTAGGGAATGAGGAACGTAAACAGACCTCTCAAAAACGATCAAGTTCTTAAACGACTGAGTTCCACCGTTTTTGTGTCTTTATGAGCCTTTATTGAATCGCTACAAATTATTATGTTATTCCAGATCGTTTCTAACCTCTTTTTGTTCGTTGAGTAATGTGACAATGGTGTCGTTGTTGCGGATGTAGACGGTTGACAGTTCCTGCATGTTGGAGTAATTTGGTCCACCGCTGACGACAACCAATGACGGCATGTAGCTGCTGTCGGCGGGATTCACTTTCATTTTTAGGGAATGAATGAGTACATCGGGTTGCATGTCAAGGTGGATTTTATGCTGAAAGAGTGAAAAAAAAAAAAAAAAAATACAGTAGTAGCGGAAAAGTGTAGAATGGGGATTAGGGAGGGAAACAAAACAGGAAATTACTTTTCCTTGAGGGCCGCTGCTCTGCCAAAAGTTGTCAGCCGTGTCGAACAGATTCAAGGCCATGTTTTCTTTGCTGGAGACAGAAAACGATTGTACGCACTGGATCCAATCTTCGATGACGTCGGGGTCCGAAGGGGGGAATTCCTGACGGATGTAGCGACCGGGTCTGCCGGCAAAAACTGCAGCGCTCCCTGCGAATAAACGAAACCGTACGTTTGAAAAGAAATTCACTTAAAACCCGCAAACGGCGAAGGATTCCTGAAGTCAACTCACCAGGTTCGGTGATGCGGTTGAAGCAATGTCGGTGATTTTTCTGGGTGTAAAAGCAGTTTTCGCAGTAGTTGAAATTTTCGCAAGCTTTGCATTTGAACCGGGGTCCAGTTATGGGAGACTGGTTGCACCCGTTGCACAGAATGTCGACGTGGCAAGAAGGGACGACTTCCATTTCGGAGATGAGGCCCGTCCAGTTGCTTTGTTCCGGGAAATTCACGGTGACCCTTCGTCCGCTATAGCTGACGCCTGGAAGCCACACCAAAGCATCAATTATGTATACGGTGAACAATACAAGTCAAAACTAATCAAAGATATCTCACCAGTGACGACGCCGATACTGTTGTGGTCGATGTAGCCCCATTTGAATTTGGGTACCGTCACGGAGGGTCTGACTCGCACTTTGTCGCCGATTTTGATCGGCGGAGGGGGTATGGCGTTCGACGAGAATCCCAGCATTTCCACATGGATGAACCTCACCCAGTAAAGCCCCCCTTTACTTTGCCAGTCAACCTACAATCAAGTTATGCGATACAGATGACAAGGATGGCAAACTTAACAATACAAGGGCTGATTCGTGTCAATCAGGGGCAGGTGATGAGAAGGAAATTTGAAGTTATTCAGACATTAACATAGCGACGAGCCATATCCTGAGAGGATTCTATCCCTGACCAACAGGATTGAAGGGGTAGGTGGGAGGGGGGAAGAGAAAGCAAGTTTTATGCCCCACTAATTTCAGGTAAGGTAATGTGGGAGAAGTGCGTGGTATGGTTTGTTAAATTTAACTTTGAAGAAACCTCAAAAATCAGCTGTTGATGCTACATCAATTTTTATTTTTGCCCCGAATGCCTCAGGATCCCTTGTTTTTTCAATGTATGATTGAATTCTCAGAGCCTTGTCAATTGTGAGCATTATGAACGAAATAGCTGTTCAAGTCAGGCTTATACATTTGCCCCATCAGTGTGGTAAGTGCTAAACCAAACCTGTTCAACCTTTGGAACGATTCTGGTTTCACTGGGGCAAGAGCAAAAACGGAAATCTCTATGAACCTACAGCGATTTGGAAATTTAAAATTGGACAAAAACTCAGATTTATCAACTTTTATAGATCATCAACTCAGTACCTAGACTGCTAATATTTCAAAGACTTACCAAAACATCATGGTTTACATGGAAAATTAGGTTTTTACTGACACAAGAACCAGTTTGGTTGAAAACTAACATGGGGTAAGTGTGTGATATGACTCACCCCAGGGGGAAGTGCATGGTATCAAGCACTTTTCCGAATTATCACCACGCACATGCCCCTTCTTGAAAAACCAATGGGATAAGTGCACGGTAGGGCCCAACTCACTGATATAAAAAGATAACACTGAATTTCAGGAGGAGAATTATGGGAGTGAAGTTCAACTATTGAAATAAGTCTTATTTAATGTAATACCAAACTTTAAGACACCTGAAAATACTTGAAGGATAGAACATGATAAAGATCCCTGAACTTGGTCACAGAAAGTGGCACAATGAGACTTTATATTGTTCTTTGGCTTGTATTGTTATTTTTTATTGCCAATAAAAACTATTGAACTTGACTTTACAACCAGGATACCATTTGCATTGTTACCATCTGGCAGATAATTGATGTCAGGCATAGTTTCAAATTTGCCACTAGACAGCTTTCAGTGGGAATAATTATAGAACAATGGGCCAAGGAACTAGGTCAGAGAAATGGGAAAATTCGGCCAAACATAGTTGAACTAGTAATGAACAAAGTACTCAGTACAGTTAGCACTGAGAAATTAGGTGTCTGAGCAGAGGAAATCACTAGTGAATATTTGGCGTTTTGAATTTTCCCGCGGTGGCACTTTTACTAATCCGCCAGAGTGCGCTAACATAAGAAGGGACCGACGGGAATCTGCCGGAGGTGACGGCGGAAATGGCGGCCGTGTAGCAGCCAATGAGAGAGTAGCGCCACTTTTCCCTCCAGATTCAAAGTTGAAATTTTCGACAGTGCCCTGGAAATTTGTATTACACCATAGGAGCCCAAAACTCACTGCTATGCCTTCAAATTATGAAGTTCTTTCAGAAAAAAGTATTAGTCGACGTTCGGTTCCCGGGCCCATTATTGTTCTCAGTAACATTTTCATCCCACTGATGCACTTACCCTGTTTCTGCACTTCCCCCACCTTACCTTACATCTTTATATTCTTTACATTCTCAATTCAAACAAAGGGAGTCCATATATCATGAGGGGTCCCTTATTCTTAAGGTAATGAGTTTGATCGGCAAACAGCTTGCTGTCCTTACATGACCCATCGATGGACCCATCGTTGGACGTAGTAGCTGACCTTACAATTACAAGTAAAAATTCAATAGAAATGAATTACCTGAAGATTCAAGTCGTGTAAACCTTCATGATCGACCTTGATGACCCTCCCGACGTCGTTTTCCATAACCTCTTCATACGATTTGCAACAGCGGACAAACATTCCAGGAGCAACATTGTCCCTGACGTACATGGCGTATTCGTCGTTACTCAAAAAATCGCTCCGCTTGTTGTACTGCGTCACCGAATTCGTCACTTGCTGTGCATAAAATGATGAAGGGGAGTTTGAGATGATAAAGAGAGTTGTTTTGAAGGTGGTAACAATGGTGGAGTGAATACCTCTTCAGTGACGGACGTGCATTCTTCGGAGAGAGAATCACGGTCGGACAGAGCTTCAAATGACGATATGGAAGCGGAGCGCGAAACGGGATCGTCGGAATGTTCCAGCAACCAGGCAACTACGCGGTCGACATTCAATGTGGAATCGCCACCAGCTGCACCTGTAAAGGTCGAGTGAAGTTGTGTAGCGCGTAATTCTTAATCAATATTTTCAAAATCATAACAGTCTTACCAAGAACCCGAACGGCTGTCTCGATGGCACGTTTGGAAAATCCCATTTCCATGAGGGAGCAAACCAGAGGAGAGGCCGTCGACGACGCTATCATCGAGCTGTGAACTTGAGACGCCGTCGAGCCGATGAGAGACGCCGGAAGTTTGACGGATTTGGGTTCGGTTTCGCCACTCACGAACGCCTGGGTGGCTAAGTACTGGCTTACACAAATGGCAGCTTCCTGAAAGTGAACCAAAACCGTTTAGAGATGGGAATTTCGGTTTATTATTCTGGAATCGGGGAAAGTTTTTTTGAGGAGAATATAGAATTGACTAGTGGGGTTCAATACCTTTCTGACCTTGTAGGGCTCAAGTGATGTACTGTTTTCGATGTATTTTGGAGTTTGACATTTCAAAGCACATAGACATAGAGAGGAGGCCGCTGAGAAAAGAGACTCTAGGGATGGCCATCAGTAGTCAATATATCAATATGAATTTGAATTTGTTGGATGAAAATAAATAAATAAATAAAATTAAAATAAAACCTTCCTCTCTTTCAATCCATGCTGGTACATAACTATTCCGTCCAAGGGTCGATTACGTTAGTCCTCTCTACCTAGGTGATATAGCGGAGGAAAAAATCGATATTTCGATACTATCGACTATCAATGGTCATCCCTAGACTACCCCCCTCCACCAAGCCAGCCAAAGCCTACTGGGGATGAGTGTTTAAGGCCATTACGGGTGGGTTCAACCCATTGGGTTGAGCGAGACGAAGAGCCAGGCCCTCAAGTTTGGATCATGGATGAGGGCCAAGGGGCCTAAAAAGGGAGAGCGAAGTGCACACAAATGGGCGAGCCCTGCCTTTTTTTTTTTTTTTTTTTTTTTGTCAAATGGCTGAATGGCACTTCGGACCCATTCTGGAAATAACCTACAAACCTGTTCCCATGATACCAATAAGCCTGAAAATATTCCAATCCATATATTCACAACGTTATCCAAACAGCTAAAAAAAAAAAAAAACTATTAACGTCCACAAAAAAAAAAACTTTTCATTCATTCAACTTGCCTCTAATTCGGTACGAGAGTAGTCAGATTTCAGCGGTGATGGCTGAACAGCGTTTAGTATCAACTGATGAATGAGCAGAGAGTGAGGGTCTGTGTCGGTCTCGTCGCATTCGTTAAGCGCCTCCAACGAGGAATAAGGCTGTTTAAGAACGCGACGGAGCCGACTCTGATACTGCAGTAGAACACGACACGCTTTGACGGCGGCCAACACTTGTTGTTGGTTGTGAAGCAGAGGCATGTTGATGCATCCGGCTGAAAATCCAATCAGAATTATTTCAATGATTCGGCGACGGATTACTCTTATTTGTCATTGCGTGCCAACCTGGGACAGTTTTGAAGGAATGGGAATAAGTCGTGAGTGAAAGAAGAGTTGCCCAAGTTTCGAGCAAGGCGTCCGTCATGGGCATCTGATCCAAACTGAAGTGAGGGAAAGACAACGGCTTCACCGAATGCAGACTGTACAATTTAACGGTATTGTCATCGTGCATCTGAACGGCGATTTTCCCCCGTTTGGTGATGCGGCACATTGTACCTGCAAAACGGATAAAATCCTGTAACATTCTAAATGTGAGTTTTCGTCACATTCCAAGCTTTCGGAAAGTTCGTACACACCATTGGCCATGCTTGAGGTAGTGACGGTAGAACCAAGATGGGGCCGACAATCGATCCCGCCAAGAACCAACAACGATGCCATTGCGCTACACTGCATGGTGACTGTCTCAGGATCAATCTCATTCTACAAACAGCCCGACGTTAACGCAGCAACATATAAAGTAAGATTATATATATATATATGTTGAGTTAAAGCTGAGTAAAACACCTGAAGGTTCAGAAGAGGATGAGATAAAAGGTCTCCAGCAGTCGTCAATTTGGAGGTTAGCAACTGGTTGCACACGGAATTCCACTCCGGCAAAGTGTGCAATGTGCGGACCAAATAAATACATTCTTCCACCAGCGTGCTTGTGTGAGACGGCGTAACAAGGACAGGAATTTTCACGTCTGGGGAAAACAAGAAAGAATGTAGTAAACGATTTACGTGGTGATGCGTTGAAAAATGGAATCAAATGTGAGCCACAAACCAATATTGTTGTAAACGTGAATGTCAGCGTGGCAGGTGATGGCAACTTCTCCAAGGAGGTTAAGTAGCCGCTCCAAGACATTGTACCTTTCTTCCATGTCAGTAACTCCGGACGGCAAGATTGAGCGCATCAAGCGATAAGTGAGAAGCTAAAAAGACGATATGATCTCATGAGCTCGGGGAAATAATTGAAGACAGTACAGAATCATTTCTAGAGGGTTCACCTGGGTCTGGAGGTCGGATATGGACTGCCACGTGACCAAAGAAAAGAGCTGATCGAGCCACGGGGTGGCGCAAACGGCTTTGCAAATGGTGGCGTTCCTGTTGGAGATGACTCGAAGGAGGCCAAGACTGACCCAATGCCTTCCTTGTGAGATGGTCACCAACGAATCAGAAGTGGCCTCCTGCAAGAATATACATTGAATTGGAGTGCAGATAATAGGGGCTTTCATGGTCGGCTCGTTTAAAATGTGCCAGATACAAGAAAATTGGTCGTAAGTCAAACATCGATATAAGCTGCGCTACCTTTGCTTAAAATAGCACAGGCTGCGGTGAGGTAACTTTCTACAACAACATTGTTAACGTGATACCTACGAACCTACTAACAATCAAAACAAAATACTGAGTTACGGCAATGTGAAGATCATACTTTCAATAGATTGCGTAGAAGGCTAGTGAATATCCTCAGGCTGGACGGTTGCATAGAATCGGCATTAAGGCCACAGCAAATCGTGATGGACCACAATAGGAGCACTGACGACTGGCAAAGTATACCACAAGGGTTGTTGTCTTCGAATGAGAGAAACACTGAAAATAAAAAGTGGTCAAGCCTGAGTTCATCTCAATGGCCGCTCATCTTTAGAGTACTCACCTTTATTTGATTCTGTGTCTGATTCTTCAACTTCGTGGTCTTCTGTTATGGGAGGGTCAGCTAATTTCAAGTCGTATTTGCCTTCCTTCCCCATTCGGTAGGAATTCGCTGAACCGTTGTCCCACTGTACTCTAATCCATCCGTCTTCACCCAGTTCGCCGATTACTCTTCCTTCGCCTGGGGGAGGTCCATCCTGGAAAGCGAACATTTAGTGCTCAACGGGAATTAGAGATAGATTTCGACGTATTGAAATAGAACGCACCTGATCGCCCCACTTCCAATCGGGTCCGCGCACAACCCGAGTCCCGATCTGCAGCATGGAAGCGATGTCGGTTCCTGTTAACGTGTTGATGTCCTGTTTGTAAGAGAAGGATTGATCCTCATAAATAACGTGGGTTTCTTTGGTGTCGACGCCGGTTTCAGATGACGATGCAGGATCTGCATAGACAACATCTTTTACAACATTTGGTCATTCAGAGTAAAATTTAGCCGGGTGACTCCCGCAGTGGTAAACTTACCTAATTCCTTCAGGGCCCGCTGGATGAGAGATAATACGCCGGAGTTGATGATCAAACTGAGCTCGTTTCCATCCAGTCGCTCAGTGAGCATTGCCAACATTACGATCGTGAATCTAAAAACATCATGAACATGAGTTTCAACCAGGGGGTAACAAGATATTCGGCACAGACTTGCTCACCACAAAAATATGATCAATGAAGCAAAATGACGCGACAAAACCTATTTAGTGGACCCGGATTGCTGTTAAAATTTATGTTGGCAATTCTGGTCAGCAAAATCAGGTCGATTGACCCAGCCAGTGAACCTGAGAAATGTTCGCTACCTTAAGGGGGAGATCTGGCAATTTGTTTATGTACAGGTTCGCTGCCTGACGCTATGGCTCACAGATCACATTCCACCAGAACGTTTCAACTAGCTGTAAATAATATGTAAGTAGATATTATCTCAATCAAAGGTCCTATTTCTCCCCTAGCTCATGAACCATTGGATGATGATCGGCTGGTTTCTGAGCTTATGAAGCAAAAAATTACTACGATTTTGTGAACATAATACCGATGTAAAGATATATCGTTAAAAGAAAAACGCTGCAAATTTTACACAAGGGTTTATTATTCTTTGATATAGGTTACTTGTACAGACATTTAATTCTGTCAATAAAAAAAAATTAAAAAAAAAATTTTTTTTTGAATTTTTATATTTCAAAAAATTTTTTGGGTTTTTTTTTCTTTCAAAAATGTGTTTTTTCAAAAATTCTTTAATTTTTACTCGAAAAATATTTAACTTCTTGGGATCTTGGGATGGGAAAATCCCATTTTTAGCCCCATGAAAGCCCTATAGATCGCCACAGTGAAATCGGATCGTTCCGGGACCCCCAAAAATGGATTCTACGTCCAAAAATACTTCGAAAACGACACCTAACTCGATCCCATAGCTAAAAGCCTTCAAAACACCCCTCCTGTAGCCCCATTTTAGCCCCATAGCGCCCCACGGGTTTGGGCGATCGGACTGAAAACCTTGCGGGCACAACTAGATGGTAAACCAAGTATTTTGCCAAAATTTCAGATTTTTAAAAAAATTCCTACTGCCCAAAACGGCCCGGACGGCGGACGGACATTTCGGATTTTGAATGTAGACCTCTTGAAACGGATAATGTCAAGTTTTGAGGCCGATCCGAGTCGTCGACCTCCGTCGCGAAAACATAGGTGTATTATTCCAAGAATAATAAACCAAAATCATCCAAAAATATCGATGTATCAAGTGAACATTTTCGATATTTTTTAACATCCCTACAAAATTTGTTATTTGTTATTTAATAACAAATTGCATTCTACATTGTGCACTTCTATTCAATCGACCGAACACCCTTAAAAAAATAAAATAAAAAAGTCGACAACCTCGTCCAAGATAATTTCCGTGGAAACGTAAAGTTCCCTCGGGAATAGAGTTTGCTCCACTTCCACCCCTGGTGAATGTAGTCCTTGAGGTTATTCACGGCCCATTCGACGATCCGACTTTTGGCCATCATCACTTCCAATTTGAGGTGCGGAGTCACCAGCTGTATGTCGTCGAGGGATCGGTAGGTTTGAACTTTGTCATAATCGCTGAAATTTGAAAGAGGGAATCGTAAGCGAAGGTGGAATTTCGTTTTAGTTTTTAGGGATTCTGAGATACAACGTTATTCCTTATTCTTACCATTGGCCCTTTTTGGAGTACGTGGGACCGAGCCAGCCGTTGAGTATGTTGTATTTTACCGATGGCAACAGATGTTTTTTAGACAACAGCTCCACCAGCATGTCCCAACCCCGTTTCCTCATGTTGGCTCTTTCAACCTATGGGACGTTTTCGCATTTGTCAATAAATCATGAGGATAGTGTCCTGGACGGGGTCAATATGAAGGAGAGACAAAATGGGATTCTACGGAAGAATTTCATGTTAGATTTCATGACATTTTAAATCTTTTTGGAAACTCTGACTATTTATTCGATTTCTCCCAGTTGTTTAAGTAAGGGTACGTTCTTAGCGAGTCATCTTATCATCTTCGCATCAATCGCACCAATTGACAGAAACACAAACCCATCCCTTCACCCGGATTTCTGACTGAACAAAAACAATGAATAAAATACAAAACCCTCAGGCTGCACTCACTTGGCTGTACATGGCTTTCTTCAAAGTCTCAATGTCCGTGCTGTCTTCCTGAGTGACAAACTCCACTATTACGTTCATTATGGACAAATCAAGAGGTCCCCGGACGGGCACATAGCTCGGATCATCTGCGAACATAAAGTCGGATGAAATCCACCATTCCGTATGTTTTACGGCAATAAAATATTTCTAAGCTGTGCTACTATAACTTGTTTGCCTCGAAAAAAGGTACGTCGCGCAATGTGTTTAGCATTGTGCGACGTACCTTTCTCAAGGCAGACAAACTATACCTGTAGTCTGGTAGAAATCTTTGATTTTGGCGTTCTTATCCATCGAAGACGACATCTTTTTGGTCTTCTCGTCCACGCCAATGTCCTGTAAATATAATACTCGTATAATATTATTTTACAGCGTTAAGGAACTGTACTCAAGATGCGGGGAATTGATGGGCGCCCATAAGGGAGCCACTGATGACGCAGTTTCAGAGAAGTCTGAATTCCCCGCGTCCAAGTACAATCCATGTCCAAATGAAGGACGTACAACGTTATAAGCGAGAAGACTAACACAAAGTGGTAAAATCGGGGGATGCACCGCTATAGACTCCATCGTATGGGGAATGGGCGGCGCCTAGCTTTTCCCACAAAAGAGACACTAAGCTCGATCTAGCGGATCGCCAGATAAAATATATCGACTCCTGTGCACCATGTTTCATTTACAAAAATTCTACGTTCAAATTACAGCACTCACTTTGCCTTTCGTTTTCTTCCCCCGCCTTTGCTCGGAAATGAACTTGTGGATTTTTCTTTTCCAAACCGGCTCAGTGTAGAGCAGGTGCAAGTTTTTCAATCCGTTGAGTTCGTGACTCGTCGCCGGCCGAACCTCATACAGTAAAAACCTGAAAAAAAGACGTGCCGACAGTCTGGGGATGCTCTTCACGGCAAACACGTCCAATACCTCAAACATACCGGCATTTTTCCAAAATAGGAGCGCACACTTCCTTGTACGACCGGTTTTGTTCTTGCCGCAATTTTACTAATTTCCATTTGGTTTGATGAATTGCTTTGGCAATACCACTGAAGCACGGAGTGGACAGATCTGGGGGGAAAAAGACTATCGTCAGGCTCTGCTTGTTGGAGCTATAAAAGTGTTGAAAATGAGCTCACTTTTGTCGAGTGAAAGATTAACTGGGCCCAAAGCCAGGTGCTTCAGCAGTACGGCGAGTAAGAGTTTCGTTACTTCTTCAACAGGATGATCGTGAGGGAAGTCGGCATGAACGAGGAGGTTTTGTTGCCTGTATTGATTATCCAACGCTGACAACAACGAGGACATGACTTGCTCCTGGAAAGGGAACCCGACTGGTGAGTGTTTTGAAACAACAAAGTCAGCATTGAATAATTGGTTTTAGCGTACAGAGATTCCAAGGTCGTTGTCAAGATGGAGTGAATGCGACAGCGGTGACGTCGGCTCTGTCGGTGTAGATCCGGTACTTCTGGCTTCGCCTTTTTCCTCGTAGGGGTTCGGAGGTGTCAGCACGTGGAGTCCACCTTTCAAAAAGTCGGCGTCCAACCATTGAGCGCACTCTTCCTCGGCAATGGACCTCGGCGTGCCCATGTAGAGGCAGTAAGCATGCAGGCCGAGTAGATAACCCAACGCGCGCTCGGCATCAATCAACGTAGTCCAGCAAATACTGTCTTGAGGGGCCTAAAAACAGAATCTTTTTTTTTTTTACATCTGATGTAAGCATTGGATAGAGGATAAATAGTGGAGCATTATCGATAGAAGGCGTCCAAATAATACTGAAAATGGGGTTAAAACACAAACTACAAGTTCGTACGAATTTATAAAATTTATGGAAAAATTAAATTTGAATTTTGGCGGAAACCTGAAGTCAACTCCTATTGGTCGACGAGTTTGCCACCATTAAAAAACTAAAAACTGAAGGACCAGTCACGTAGAATAAGTTCATTTATATCACGAATAAGTTGAGTCAATAAGCACGATCACATTCACAACAAAGCGAACGCGGCCATTTTCGCGTTACTCCAGTGTCACTAGTGCCAAACACCAAGAAAATCAAGAAAAAATTTGAAAATCGACCTGCACTCGGGTGTCTTTGATAGGAAACTGGAACCAGTGTAGGTGAAGTTACTTAAACTGGTCAGTTTGGCCAGAACAACTTAAGATGATTATAAACTAAGTGAAATACTTCTTGACACAAAAATGATGTATTTTTCCCTTTTTGACTTCCAACAACATGGCACAGGAGGATTTAACTCGAAATTCGGGTGCATTTCCATTCCTAATTGAGATTTATGTCAGGATTTTTTACCTAAACGGCTTGACAAGACGAGGCACTAATTAATTCATCATTCACTTTAACCCAGTTGCACTTTTATTCCAATAAATTCCATGATATTCAACGGGATTCGAACCTGCGGCCCTATCAGAATGCAGCACGAAGTAAAATATGCCCAGAACCACTCTGCTAATCTTAGGGGTGGGTATCAATACATCCATAAACCGATATTTCTATTTAAAAAAAAATCACAGATTAAATATCTATGTAAAAAAATCTATGGAAATTTTTTTTATCACGATAAACCGGCCTTTTTTAACTTTTTTTTTTTAATTTAAAAGCAGTTTCTCGGTGCCAGAGCCTTCTCTGTTCCCTGTCATGCTCGTCATTTTGTTTTCAAAAGGTCCAGAAGGGTCGAGGTCGGATAAAGGACGGACTATTGTATATCGGCGGTAGCCGAGTGTTTGAGTACTCGGTGTGTGTGCTCCGTGCCCTTCAATGGCATCAATGATTAATTGTTCACTGTTGTCGCACGGAGCACTGATGGCCACGGATTTACTGAAACACTGAAATGTGTGGATCGACCTTAAAACATTACGAAACGTCACATCACCGTCTTAGGTTTGGATTCTCACCTGAATGATATCTTCTTCGGGATCAATGTAAGAGCCAACACAATATGATTGAAGGAGGTCCAATGGCAATTCTGATGAATTCTGTCCATTTTTGCCTTCGACCATCATTTTTTGGATGAGCTCGCCATACAGTTCGTCACACCTGAAATATCATAAAATTAAGAAAAATTGGTTTGATGGAAAAAATTGGTTTGGTCGCAAAAAATGGAAAAGCAGCAAACCTGAGATCTTGAACGTCATACACTTTGTTGTTGATAAGCACCCAAAGCCCTCCATCTCTATTATGGTTTTCCAAATCGGCCTTGCGTATGTGTTGGAGGTCTTCGTTTGTTTTACACTTCACAGGAGCGCTCGGATCTAAAACTGTAAGCGTTAGAAAAGGGCCGAGAAAAAATCCTCCGTCCATACGGTGTTTGCAAAACTTACTCGTGACGCCCGGCCACGAAATGTCGTCGTCTTCCTCTTTGTCGACGTAGGGATAGCACCTGTTGAAGGATTCGAGGGAGTCGAGGAGGGGAAGGAGCATGTGGAGCCAGTCTTCGGAGTGGAGCAACAACGGTACATCTTCGTGGAGCATCACCAACGAGAAAATCAGCTCGGGTAGTAGTATCTCTGTTAACGTTCAATGAGGAATGAGAGGACAGAACCGGACGGCAATACTCCACCTCACACTTGAATCGTTCTTACCAATACAACTTCCATGTAGAATGGACGACACGATGGTCTGATACTTGTTCCCTTGGTTGGCTAATTCAGACGCAGTATTGAGAGTGCTCGTGACTTGTTTGCTCAACTGTTCGATGTACTTTTTCAAAAGAGCCTCGGCTCCGACTCTACTGGCATCTATAGAAATATAAATCAGTCATCCGCTCAAGTAAAAATGTTAAACTTTGCACAGTCACAAACCTGTATATATTTTATCCTGGGCGCTATGTGGATAAATGTGAGCAATGAGGAGCCGTTGAAACCTCAACAGAAGATTCAAACTGGGAGATTGCAGCGGTTGTGATTGCCAATTAGTGTCACAGCCAATTTTCGATAACCTAGATTCTGTTTGCCACAGACAATTTCTGAAAAGAGACCCATGGAGGGGTTACAAATGATTTCCTACAAAACAAAAGAAATTTTTAAACAGTCGAGTACCTTAAAAGTTGCTTGACCAGGTAGAAGAGAGGAACTGTGGATAAGTATTTTTCCTTGCTGTCCGACTCACAGCTGGTGATGCCTTCCATGAGCTCAGTGTGTTCAGCTAAAATGAACATTAAAGTTTAGATGATTGAAACAGTAACTATGAATGTTGCTGAGTTAAAAAACTTTTTCAACATAAAACAATCGGAACTACTTAGCGGATGCTGCCTTGTAGTAAACTTCAATGAGGACTTGCTAGTAATAACATTCGAGACTCAAGACCTATCGGTACAGCCGAGTTGTTAGAAAAGTCAAATAAAGTAATTTTGGCTTATTATTCTTAGGAATAAAATGCTTAAAATTTGACATTATCCGTTTTTATGACATGTAGATTTCAAAAAATGAAATGTCCGTCCGCCGTCTGGGCCGATTGAGCAGTAGGAATCCTTCCACTTACAACAAACTTTCCTGGATGAATAGTAATTGAAATCCTCCCCGCAAACCTTCCCTGTGTTTTGAGTGATTTGAGTGAATATGCACGGGTTAGGCTCCCTATGTTTCAAACAACTTCTTCCTACTAGGGACGAGTATCGTGTAACCGAAAAATGGATTTTTAAAGCGGAGTTCTGCTCTCCTTCCACTTTTTTCCAAGAAAGAAGACGATAAATATGAGAAGATGTCCCTCGGCTTAGTAAAATTCACAATAGTAAAAACCGAATGAAACTGTTTTGTGGATCTGAGCAAGAAAGTTAACAACACCAACTGATCCAGGATTAATAATATAAAATACCTACCTATAATACATTATATAAGTGAATTTTCAAAAAATCGGTATAAAAAATTTATTCAAAGTCAAAATCGAACTAAAAAATCGATTCTAAATGTTATCGGTTCAGTCAAAATTGATTTAAAATCAATTTTCCAAGTAAAAAATTGGTTTTCTTGAAAAATCAAAATTTGATGGTAGGTAAAACAAAAAAAAAAAAAATAATAATAATAATAATAAAAATTGGTTGAGGAGGCGATTTCAGTGAGCGTTAAATGGGAACCCATCCAACGTTCGCCGAACTAGCTTCCTCGACCAACGATGTGTTCAAATAGGGGGTAAACCCTCATCTGAATACCTTCTCTTTGTTCCAATTACTTACTCTCAAAATACTACACATTCAGCAGGTCCAGCTGATACGTCACCGTAAATAGTCGTTTTGACGTTAAATCTCTGTTTGAAATTTTCATGAAATTCACCTCAAAGGCATAAAGGATCTCCTGGAGTTGGAATAGGAGGATAGCGTTGAAGTTGAAGTTGATTTAGTACCTATAGGGCCTCCATGATGAGCCTCAGATTCATGTTGTCACTGTGACGGGTGAGGGGGAAGGAGAACTGCGCATGCGCGAGTCTTTACCAGGACCAATATTTTCCCGCGGGAATCTTGCCGAGTTCTCGTAGGTTACCGTCACGGTGCGTCAAGACAAGGGAGAGGGGGAGTTGTGTATTGCGCCTCTCCCGTCGACGGATTATGGCGAGGAGAGGGACGACAAAACCCAAGAAAAGCTACCATCTTCGTTTGTTGCCCCTAGACTCTTCCCCCGTTTTTTCCAGGTAACTTTTGCAAGGGAAGAATAAAAACTCTAATAATTGGAGACCGAATCCCTGCACGTGGAATGTACTTAAATCACCTGTTATGGCAGCTTGCAAAGACGTCTCCAGCCCTCCATCGGCCATAAGGCTGGACACCAGAAGGTCAGTCATGAAGTGCTGTCCTTGACTGATGTTGCATCCTCTCCAATCTGGAATCACCCGAGACATTAGCACACACGACAGCCCCAGAAACGGCGAGGTTTCCATGAAAACTTACCGGCGGCAGGCAGCAATGAGGACAGGGTTTTGGCTCTTTCGTCAACGGTAGGGAGTAAAATGCTCCAACCGGCTTGCAAAGTCGCTTGAGCCGCCGACTGTATCGTTTCAAGGACTCCACTGTTGCTGGCCAATTCGACAACAACGTGTTTCAAACTGTTGAGCAAAGTAGAGCCCACTTCCATGCCAACCGTTTTCACTTCCACGTTCCGAATGGTCATTGAATGGAGCTGAAAGTATAGAACGTTACCCACTGAATCGTGCACACAGATCGTCTTTGGAGAGGTCATCATTACCTGAAGCCGAAGGAGATTCAACGAGGAAACAATCATACACTCCTGTAGTTGGGACGGGGGCCAGTCAGAGTTTCCAGTAGCGCCATCGCAAGACTGTTGCAGTATCTGATCCAACCGAATCATTGTTTCCTGGCAAACGTCAACAACGAACGGTACTTTGAGGCCGACCCGCCAACTTTCGCTTGTGCCCCAAGCGAAACACTGGAAAAATAAGACAAATGAAGTGTGTGGATTGCGTTTGGAGTTGGTGAGTTAGAGGAAAAGGAGGCAGTTACTAACCAAGGTGGGGCCAGCACTAATACCGATGACCTGACTGGAGGAGAGAGCAGTGACAACGCAGGGTTCTTCTGTGATGCCGCAGTCTGTCATGTGAGCGTATTCCTTTTTGCCCCAAGCGTAAACATCGCCGGTGTCTGTGAGCGCCAAAGCGTGGACTACACCCACTGACACGTCTTTAACCACTTTGCCTGAGAGTCAGAAAAAGTCGTGAAGAACTACAGATTCCAAGGTCAAAAGGAATAGATTTTGCGAGGACAAACCTTTCAACGCGGCGACGATCTTGGGAAAACGAACGTGTTCTTCGGACGGATGGCCCAACCTGAAGTTGTCACCTTTGCCCCACGAGTATAATTCGCCTGCGGTCGTCAGGGCGAGGCTGAATTGGTTGCCGCAGAAGACGCGAGCTACGTGTACGCCTTGAAGCCGCTCGATGAGTTTGGGCAGTTTGCTTCCATCACTCCCGCCTCGACCTAAAGAACATTTCATGATGAGCAAGATGGTGAATTCGTTGGAGAAAGTCCGAAGAGTTTACCGCAAGTAAGTGTGGAGGCTTGAACAAAATTAAAGGAATGGAAGGGATGGATCTTGGAAAAGATCAGATCTCAGGGTGGAATCATCATCAGATGAGGTCATGAGATTCGGTCATGGCAATCAACCACCACTGGTGGTCCACCAGCCATGGATGGCAAGGTGCCCTTGGAGGCGTTTTGGCGGAATTCAGCTGGTCGTCGCCGATTTCGTAGCGGGAAATGTCTAGCACTCCAAACCGCCCAATCTATCTTCGTGAGTGCTGGAACTGGTACCAACTGGGGACAAGTGTGTCTTCGAGCACTTGCCACTGATGGGTACGACACGAATTCCTCGCAAGGCAGTCGGGGTCAATTCTTCCAGGACCCGTCACACCGCAGATGTACAAAAAATGCATCCCTCTCTCTCAAGAACTGGTCAATTAACGAAGGGAAAGGAGACGTGGGAAGCGTCTGGTCAGTCACTGACCAAAGTTAAAACGTCCTATCTAGGTTCAAATTCTTTGTACTGTAGGACGTTTTAACTTAGCACGGCAGAGTGGATCCTGTAGAGGGTATTAGCTAGGACCGAATTCGGGCAAAAACAAAGCACCAAGCAGAATAGGTTTTGAATACAGTATTATGTAATGCGATTTAGTTGAGTAAAAAAGTATTAATCTACCATTATTTAGCAATTACCATAAAGAAATCAGACGACACGAATCACAACATAGATGATAAATCAACTATGGCACTATTAGCCCGCTAAGGCTACTGTTCGTAGAAAAACGATAAGAGTCACGTATGCATTTAGTAAGATGCGTTGCATTTTTACTTTCAACGCACTAATAAGTGCTGTGGACGAAGTTCCTATTTACTGACGCCTCTTATTGTTTCTCTATGGTTGAAGTCAAAAGATGCATGACGTACCTACGTTTTGAGTTAGGATCATCGTAACATCAAGTTATGATGTTATTAATGATGATATTATGTCAGGCATCTTTAAAACATCGGCTATTTTCTCGGAGGCAGCAATTTTTGAAAAAAAAAAAAAAAAAAAAAAAAAAAAAGAAAAGCAGCTCACTGATGTGTCCTGGTACACCAACTATGGCTGCTTGCTACATACAACCTACGCGGCGCTGCTCCTGCTAAAGCTTAAACTGAAACCAACAAGACACGAGAGATGTTCATCTACCTCAAAATGAAATGACTAATTTATAATTTTCTAGACTGCCAAATGCAAAATTTTGAGCTATGCGCTTATTCCCGTAGATCGCTAGAGGGTGTGTGATGACAGCTTGTTGTAGGAAGAGGTTGGATGGAAGGTAATTCCAAAGCACTCGATTCTCACAAAAAGACCCCATCTGTAGGGTTTAATGCGGTAGCAGTAATCTTCAGTCTTTTTGCCCTAAGCAAGCCTCTATGTTCAAACTAACCGTGTTGGGGCATTGCTCCAAACTTATGGAGTCTAAACGATACTACACCTATGTAATCGCGACGGAGGTCTAAAATTCTGATCGGCCTCAAAATTTGACACTATAAGTACGTTTCAAGAGGTCTAGATTCCAAAAACGAAGTGTCCGTCCCCCATACGCCGTCCGGTCCGTTTTGGGCCGTAGGTTTTTTTTTTTTAATCTGAACTTTTAACAAAATACTCGGTTTACCATCTAGTTGTTTACCGCACGGTTATCAGCCAGATCGCCCCAAACCGTGGGCTAAAATGGGGCGACGGGAGGTTTTTTTAGAGTTTTCGGCTATGGGGTCGAGCTAGGTGTCGTTTTCGAAGTATTTTTGGACGTAAAATCTATTTTTGGGGGCCCCAGAATGAAACGATTTCACTGTGGGGATCTATGGGGCTTTCATGGGGCTACAAATGGGATATTTTTAAGGATCCCAGGAGGTCAAAACTTATTATGTAGTCATTTTCCGAGTAATTTTGGACGCGAAACTCGTTTTTTCATTGTACAGAAAAAGTTTTTCTTTTTAATTTTTTCAATTAACATAATTAACTTTGCAGAATTAACCTATATCAAAGAACAGTAAACCCTTGTGTAAAATTTGCAGCGTTTTAATGAAACTTATTGGGACCGATACACTTCGCGACGTTGCCCCTACCCTTGTGGGAAGGCGGCCGGATTAGCCGCGTGGTTCTGGGCATTAGCCACTTCGCGCTGAATTATGTTGAGGCCACGGGTTCGAATCCCGTTGAAGACCATGGCCATTTTGGGAATAAAAGTGCAGCTGGGTTAAAGTGAATTCATTAAAAAATTAGCGCCCCGTCATGTCAGGCCCACGAGGTCAAAAATCTTAAACGACGTTAAACTCACTTTACTTTACTCTACCTTTGTGGGGTCTTAACATCATTTCTCCAGCTGTAATGGGATCTAACCGACATACATACAACAGTATTGAGGTCTAATTCAAATTTCTCCAACTGCATTTTCTCCAAATGTATGTCTAATAGTCATTTCTGTAACTGTATTGGAGAAGGTTTCGTCGTGGGTGATCGAACAACCAATTCAAATTACGAGCTAGAGAGCAAACAAACAAAAACGTTCATCGCCGTTTTTCCAAGACTCACATCTACCTTCTTTATACATAATTCAGTGATTAAGAGTCCCATCCAAGAAAATCCAAGTGCTTGAAGGAGAGGTTATGGAAGTTCAACAAGAGGAGGAATAGCCAATAAGTGATGGGATGTCTGCGCGATCTGCGGGAATCAGCTCTGATCTACACCCGACTTACGGAGGATGTGAGCAAATAAATGCTAGGCTTGGCAAATGTTCATCAATCCGCAGAATTCGTTGAGGCTTACAGATACCGAGTCGTGTCCTGTGGTTTTAAGGTCAGCAGGTTGTCGGGGGAAAAGGAAAACCAACAGAGTACAGCTCGAAGAATCGTCACTGAGGCTTTTTTGGAAATGGTTGATACGTGATGAAAGGTGATCGACGCTTACCCAATTTACCGTAGTCGCCGTCGCCCCAGGAATACACGAGGCCCGTGTCGGTTACGGCGAGGGTTTGTGCGTCGCCGCTTCCACAGGCAACGTCCACGACGTGTTGACCTGGTCAAAATGAGGAAAAGGTGAGGTTAACATTGAAAAGGAGCGACGGAGTTTCGGGGTCAATCAGTCAATTTGACGGCACTCTAGCGGTCATGGTTGTAGTTCGAAGACCCTAAAACAGGTCCCTTACACAAATTCCACTAATCCCAGATTCCTCCTTGGGAATCCACAGCGAAAACCGCGAACGACTTCTTCCCTAGTGAACGATGTACATTTGAATGAATTGTATGTTTACAGCAACGTGAATTATCAACATGAATAAACATAGAAAGTGTACTTACTTTAACATTGAAGTTAATTAACTAATTATTGTTGGTATACGCTTAGTAATAACTGAGCCTCTCGACCAGTTCCATAAGTTAAATGACATTAGTGGCATACTTATTCAGTACTGGTGGTTCCCCCAGAAGGCGTTTTAGCAGATTGAAAACGGGTTTCTGCTGTATGGAGAAAGATAAATCATGAAACAAGTTTCTGCTGATAGGAAGAAAGATGACTCCTCTGCTGATGTTCCAAATTGATTATTCAAAAATTAAACAATGTAGCGGAGGGTCCGGTTTCTACCTACCGACCCCATCCATAGCCCAGAGTAACATGATTTTATGATATAATTATAGTTTAAAAACACACTCTGTAAATTTAGGACGAGCCGACGGAAGAACTTATGTTCTTCCGTGAAGTCTCAGTTTTTAATACAAACCACTATTTAGCCAGCTGGTCGAATATATTCGAATGAATGAAGCATAAGTAGTACGTTTGAAATTTTTTTTAAAAGCTAATGCATATTTAAAGTCATCTAAGCTGATATTATTATCATTAAAAAAAGTCAGATCAACAACATAATATTTATAACATACAAATATTATCGCTTCGTCTGTACAATTCAATATTCACTTTAGGCAGTCTTAAATTTGCCCTACCTACGGTTCTTGTGCAAGAAGTGCCTGTACAGATATTTTCAATATTTATTCCCACTTTATATTCAAAAGTACCTACAAGCCTCTCTTAAAAATAAATCAGAAATGATCAGCGTTTTAAAGTCTCTATACAACCAACTTGATGATATCTGGAGGGCATCCCTAATACAATTTCAATAGTAATGTTTTGCACTGTCTGAAGGACTTTTAAACGCATTTTTGTCGCATCTCCCCGAGCAATAATACCATATTTCAATATTGAAAAAAAAAAACAATGCAGTGATAAACAATTTTTAAATAATAAGTGTTCATAAAACCACCCAAGGTTTTGGACACATGAAACAGCTTTCGCAGCTTTTTAGTTCGTGAAGATATATGAAGTTCAAATGTCAATTTAGAACCAAATATATTTACACGTACCTATTAGAAAAAGGAATTTGTTGGCACCCACAGGTACTATTTTTATGGCAGCAATAGGAATGAAGTTGAATTACCTCATCCAATGAAAATTATTTTTGTGAGATCCCTGTGACCGAACGATTGACGTTATATATTTCGGCTCAAACAATTATTATACATTTACATACATTCAAATCCCGACATCCAAGCCTCACCAAATCGCTATAATTTTTTGAATAACTAATTATTGCAGTGTCGTCTGCAAACCCAAACACTGGAGCTATCCAAGTTCAAATTCATTAATTCATTAATATGTATAAAGAAGGAAGAGCACAGGCCCTGTTCCCCGAGTTTACTTCGACAGTAGAACTAACGCTATCTCCAATTCGAGTTTTCTGTGTACGGTTAATCAAGTACCGTTTCATAAGGTCTTACAGCACGCTGCTTTTGTTAATTTTTTAATAAACAATTTGGAACATCAGCAGAGGAGTCATCTTTTTTCTCCCCAATCTACTAATCAGATTGGATCTCAGCACCTTCACCACACAATCACTTCGTGAATAGCTAGTTAAAACCCAATTATTGCGCCGTATCAACAAGTTTCTGCTGATTGAAAACCAGTTTCTGCTCCTTAGAAACTGTTTTCTGCTCGCCAAAGGGCCTTGGTCCAAATCAGCGGATTCACTTTCGACCTGAGGCCCTGTAATCTGGGATCTGCAGATTAACCGCGAACGTAATTCCAATTGGCATACCTTTGAGTGCAGACACAACAGTTGGAGTATTAACATCGTCGCTGCTGCCATGACCCAGCCGGCCGTAGTTACCTCGTCCCCACGTGAACAATTCCCCTTTATCGTTAATTGCAGCGCTGAAAAAAAAAGAATACGTAAATGTTTTGTTCAAATAAACAACATCCTCTTCAAAGATTTGATTTTACCTGTAGCTACTGCCACACGCTATTTTCACTATTCTGTGAGAAGCGAGCGCTTGAATCGGTTGAGGTTCATTGCGGGATTTCGCATCACCGTGGCCGAGCCTCCCGCCGTCGCCGACACCCCACGAATACACTTCGCCATCTACCGTCAAAGCCATGAAGTGCTTTCCGTCGGCTCGGGACGCTATGTCGACGACTTCTTTGTTACTTAACGATTCGATTTTTTCAGGAACCTATAAAATAAACCACAATTAGCGCGATACCAAACAACTCAATATTTTAACTGGGTTAACGTCGAATTCTTACCAACGCCCCGTTATTGTGGGAAATGGAATACACGTGGTTGCCGGTGGTTAAAACGATCATGGTCTTTTCCGAGCAGGCCATTTTGGTGACGCCGAGTTCTCCAAGTTGTTCGCAGGCTTGAGGCCCTTCTTGGAGTTTCCACGGTACCCACCCCCACGCTTTCACTTCTTGGAATAATTTCGGGCTCTAAGGAATGAAAACGTGCCGGTTTAGAGCCACCAAAGAGTAACACGTTCGATCGTTATTTTTCAAGTCAACTCACTTCTAAAAACGTCGGCGGTGGCAAGTAGGGTGTCGCTAGCCGATCGAGGTGAGCCATTATGACGATGGCGGCAAGTTGTAAATCGACCGGTTCCGTATCCGATTCTGGGAGTTGAAGGTATCTCAAAAAGCACTCCGTGGCGCTAACCTGTAAATTAAATATGAAAAATCGGCTTTAGCACAACACGAAACCAGAAAATACAAAAATCACTGGCGATAAGAATTAAACTCGCCTTCAGAGTGTCATTCCAAATTTCAATTTTTGACGGGGATTTGTACGATTCAATGCAGCCAAGCCTTCGCAGGAGAGGAACCAGAGGTGGATTCATACAAGCCATATTAATTCTGAAAAGAAAAATTACAAAACCAAAAATCATCCCTTGCGAAACATCTTGACATCGAAAATGTTGAAATTGGGAAATATGAATATGGATGGCAACGATACACCAACGTTTAATGACATCGATGTTTTTCCATCGAGGCATGGAAAAAGGAGGCGAGGATGATTTTTTTGGCATATTTATGTGAAAATGGTTGTAGGTGGAGAGATAATATCTCTCTCTTTTGTATATTATACAAAATCAAACTTTTTTTTGTATTTTTTTGAATTTTAATTTTTGGGCTTGAGATGATGTTGACCAGACGTGTTGACTGTATTGCTTAATATGCTTTGTTCAAGTGTTTTTTTGCTTTTGTTTGTTTCGTACGAGTATTAATTGTTCCATTCATTTTGTAGCCTCTAAATTTCGTACTTTGAATGAATAACAACAGCATACAACAAACAAATTGAATAAATCGACGAAGCGATAGTTTGAGAAAAATTGATGCTTTTGTCCTACCGATGTTTGGTTGTCTGTTTCAATTTTTTTGCCATCCCTAAAAGTGAATCTTCTCACCTGTTGTCACTATGCTCTTTACGTTTGTTGTAAATCAAAAGGAGCAAAAGAACCGCATCAAGAATGTGGCTGAGAGTAGCGCGTTGTATAGCGAGCTCGAGAACGAGACAGAGAGCGTAGTGTTGATCTTGTAACGGGATGTCTTGGAGTGAATTCCCACTGTTGTCATCACTGTAACATAACAATTTACAATCAAGGACCATTGTCAGATGGTTCTGACGGACGGGTACGAGTTGCGGGCCAGGTCATTAAGATGTCGTATGAATAGCGGCCTTCGAACAACGTAAATTTTGTTGTAGTTTGAAGGCCGCTATTCATATTAGGCCAGACGCCAGAGGAGTGGATTCGTGCAAGGTATACTTTGCAATAATTTTAACAAGATATGTCTTGCAATAATTTAACAACAATTGATGTTATGGGTCTGAACAATAAAATATCAAAAATGGTAGCAAAATTTTTGCCGGGAGAAACTTTTCGCGGCAAAAAAAGAATTTTCGGCTTTAAAAAAGAAAGTTTTTCGCGTACAACTCAAAAACTAAGCATCTTTGAGAAAAACTGTTTCATTACGAGGTTGAAGAGCATACGATTCTGCGTCGAATGACCTCCCTAAACATTAGATTCGGTTAAGCCGTTTAGCCACAATCAAGCGTCCAAGAAATATGTAAATGGCATTTATACGCGACCAAATGTCCCAGTAAATGGGCTGACACTGACAAGACCATTAAGTGGACATGGGGCATTATGGGGTGACACCCCCCATAAATGCGGGAATTATGAGTCCAAGAATTACTCAGAAAACGACACCTCATTCGTCTCCCAGGCCTAAGTCCTTCAAACATCCTACTTGTATCCCCACGGGGTAGTCGGATTCTGATAATCTCATAAATGGATTTCTACGACCAAAGTACTTCTAAAACTACACCCCACCAGACCCACTACCCTAAGCCCTTCAAAAGAGCGCTTATACACCCAAGAGGTTAGGGTAATCGGGTTGAAACCCTTGCGGACTTAACTAAAAGAGAAGCTGAGTACAATATATAATTGTAGAAATTTCAGTCTGTAAGTAACAGCCCAATTTGGGAATCTACATGCCATGAGAGGCAAATTTTCGGGGCAGATCTACATTTTTGACCCGCATCGCTAAGCCATAAGTTGATAGTAATAAACCAAAATGTCAGAGTTGCGGCAATTTCGAGAAACATACCCCAGAACGACTTGTCGAAGGAATTTGGTTGATCTGTCGACTACTTCCATCCAAACGGCGGAAACCTCCTTTTCATCGAAAAGATTGGCTTCTGGTAGAGATCTGAGGGCGTCGAGTGACTCTTGAAGAATTTCAGTGCATAAATCGGCATCTTCCCCTGTAGGACAATAATTTGTTGAACAACATTCAAGTGCAGGAAAGCTTCACGATGAATCAAAAGACAATGAGGTTTTTCCAATATTTTTACAACCAAAGAACTAACCAGATCTCCAGGCTCGTCTCAAGAACGCGAAAGAAAAATTCAAAGCCGCCCTGGTTCCAACCTTAGCAAGACCGGCCGAAGCGTTTTCCACACCCCTGGAACTGAAACATTCACAAGCTCAGTATTCAATGCCAGATGCACAACCGGACTATCACAAATATTCTCAAAACTCGCCTTTTCTTGGATTGGATGCTGGCATTTCGTACTAGAGACGCTTTTTTCTCGGTGGTTGTCGTTTGGGGTTCGCAGGTTCGTTGACGGCCAAGGGCGACGAAATATCGGTGAGCGACGGTCAGCCGCTGCCGGAGACGACAAGACGACAGAGCGCTTCCGGCGACGAATCGACTTAACTCTCTTTGTTCGTGAAAAATGGAGTTTAAGCATCCAACTAGTTCTTCTTTGGCTGCAAAGAAAAAACGAACGATTGAGGACGTGGTACACCATTAACGTAATGAATGAAGGCAGATTACAAACATTTGTCAGGGGCCCAAGTCCAAGAATTCAAGAGTTGTTGCGCTGGGGTGACTTTGGTTTTGGCTTGGAGTTGGGGAGCGTCGACAGTCAACTGCTGGCAGGGCCCGCAGTTGCAGCCTCGTTGAGGACCACAAACGCCGTCGCAGCAGGTACAATTGAGAACTCGGAGGCCGCAGTAGTACACGCCGTTTTCCCCTGGAAAGCTCCACTTTGTTAGTAACATGAACAAAAACGTTTTGGAAGTAGTATTGAGAGGTCTACCTTTGTGCGCTAGAGCTCCGGCAGAATTGAGCAAAGACTCGCTGAAGTCGCCGAACAATTCGCCGTCTTTGATGAGCTCGTTCCAAGCGACGGCCAGCTGAGGGCGCCGGATAGTTTCTTGGAGGTCGGTCTTCAGCCATTTACCGTCAAAACGGGAATTCGCGACGATGTTCACGTCCAGGTAGGAGCTCATTTTGCTGCAAAAATAAGTGTGTGATAATATTGATGGCACGCATTGATCAGCCAGCGCTGCTGGGCATAAGACTGCTAAACCTTTTGGGACACCGAGCAGAGAGGAGAATCTCTGATATGACATCTTGAGGAGGATATCCATCTTCAAAAGCCCCTGGAGGAATCACTTTTGTCAACACCAAAACTTGAAGTTTCCTCACAAACCTTGATTTTTCAAACTCTTTGATTTCATTTTTCAAACATCATTTCCAAACCTGCTGAAAATGGTTCAAGATGCTGAAATGAGAGCGAAGGTAAGGTATGCTGTAAGGTCGCTGCGGTCTACGAGGGACTTGAAAGGGACGGTTGTGCAATCGAAACATTGATTTTTCGATTTTTTTTTTACCATCAATGGTTGACGACTGATGTTTTTGTAACATCGATGATTTGTAACTAGCGATGGAGGGATCGATGTTCCTTGGTTTGTATGTTTGGTCTTATTTAGTGTCTTTAGTCAAATAAAGGGCGTCGTTTGGTCCGCAAATAGCAGGCACTTTAAATAACTTTTAAACAAGTAGTTTTTAATTCAGCCAACAGGTGCGAACATGTGCTGGATTGTGGGTCGGTCAATCACAAACGTCGACGAACCTCTTTTTCCAAGTCAGTAATTGAACCGAATTTTCCCTTATTGGCCTTTTTATCGAGTACACAATGAGCTAGTTTCATGTAGTGATTTTTGGAAAAAGGTAGGCACTAGGTAAAATATATTTGAGAAGTCTTGCGGACCATCATCGACCAGTCCGTCCTACCTCCTGTAAGCACTCATTTTTCAGGAGAGGGCAGAATGATGACGAATAAAGCAAGGCCAATATTAAATATTTAATCAATAATAATAAACCAAATTAAATATTTAATAAATTACACATAGTACCTATGAATCCGCGACGGGGGTTAAAATTATTGATCGGTCTCTAAATTTGTCGACATTCGTTTCAAGATGACAAAAACGATTCATTTTTTGAACCTAAACGTTGTATTAGGGGAATACAATGAGTAGGTTCAAAAAATGAAACAGCAGTTTTTTAAATCTGAAATTTTAACAAAATACTCGGTTCACCGTGTCAAGGCTTTTCCGCCCAAACCCTTCGGGCTGTGTTGTGACGAAGGGGGGGGGGGAAGGTTTTTGCCTATGATATAGAGTAGGGTGTCGTTTTCGAAGTACTCTTCGACGGAGAATAAATTTTTTGGGGTACTAGAACCAACCGATTTTGACCGTGGGAGTCTATGGAGCTTTCAGGGGGCTTTTGAAGGATGCCAGGAGGTCGAATGAGGTGTCGTTATCTGAGTAATTTTGGACGTAGAATCCATTTGTTGGGGTCCCTCAGGTGTCAACTCCCCAGGAGTAGAGATTGTTTTTAACAATTTTTTATGGACCGAATTAGTGTGTCCATTATTCAATAATTATTTTTGGATAATTTATACCAAAGAATAATAAAACCTTTTGAAACATTTTCTGCGTTTTTTGATGATTTAAATTTCATCTACTTAGGGCCGGTTTTTGAAACCATAGTCAAATCACAGCAAACGAGTGGTTTGGTGACCACCGTCAAACGCGATTTTACAGCCGCTATTTTGTCGGCGTTTTTAGAACCATAGTCAGCGTTCCGACAGCTGACCACGCCGCTAAAATTTTAGCGCCTTGAATATTTTCCCTAGGTGAAATTTTTTCGTCATTGCGGGTTTTGACAACTCATTTGTGAGGAAGGAGTTCACATTTCCCGCTTCTTCTGCCTTCAACATGTCATTATTTTGAGCGTTATTTGAGCGAAAAAAGTAAACAATTATCTCCATCTCTTTCTACCACTCCGCACCCTCCGCGCCGCGGAGTCCGCGGCGGGCCGTCTCGTCAGTCAGTTGTTCCTCGTCAACCAATGAAAGCGGTGGTCACGGCTCCGTAAAAATTTGACCCCAGGGTCCTGCTGTGGTTACCGTTTCGTAAAAATAGCGGCCCGTAAAACGGAAACTAAGGTTCAAAAAACGCTTTTTCCGTTTTACAGCCGTCAGAGTCGTCTTTTACGGCCGTCAGAGTTAACTATGGTTTCAAAAACCGGCCCTTATAGGGCGATGATGCACAGATGACAGTCAATGAGTCGAACATGCCCGTGTCATCTAAATGCCCACCTAAATTTATTTTCTTATTTAATAATGGCACTTATATCATATTTAATAAAAACTGTTTGTGTTGCCGTTAAATTTTGATGCATATTATAGATAATATATTATACGGAGATCACCTGAGATTTATTTCAGTTCGACTCGAACTTTCTTTTTTTCGGGAGTCATACCTACTCGGAACCGACATTTTACTCTGAGACACCCTCATAGATTAGGAAAAGTATAACGACCTGTTTAATAGTAAGACATATGTAGTTGAGGTGTTTGCATTGATAGGCTATTGAATCAGCTCCTGTCAACTCGTATCCACTGGACGTTCATGATCAGCACAGGTAAAAAATAGCCGAAGAGTCAAGTACCGGAACGCTAGGATTTCTTCACATTTCGCACTCAATCTCAGTATGTGCACCAACTCCGGCAACCAGAAGTAAGCATTCACTACGTGATTGAGAGTTGGAATCCAAGAGCGTGCAGGTTTTTATCCCGCAAATTCCCATCCAAAATCTTCTCCGGTTGTACCAAATGAATAAATTTGACTCCAACATGATTCAACCATCAAATTCACTACCCACGTTACCAAACTTCAAAACTAACAATGTGTCAAAAGGGCGAACTCACCAGCTCTCCCTACGCGAAAGGGCGACGACACTGGAAGTTCTCACGTCTCCAAAATATCCTCGCGGGAGTTTCTCCTGACGAACCCGGTCATTTTCGTTCAATTGATTCCACTAAACACACTTTCACGCCAATCGACGTTCATTCAGAACGAAAAACAATATTATTTCAAGGAATCAATCAATAACAGTCAGGAACCCCAAACATTTGTCAACTCTTATCAGAGCACCAGCTCCCCCAGCTGATAAGAATAACGTAGTTTGTGACGTCATGATGAAAATTTTAATGAACATGTTTTGAAGAAGCGAAATTTATGAACATTAAGCAAAATTGCCCTCAAAGCTCTTTTACTCAAATTCTATGTAACTCCAAATGGGTGATTAATGGAGAAAACTGTTGAATAAATATTAAATATTTTCCAATTCAACATTCATCTACCCACTTCCCATCGGCCCACTTCCCCCTTCGGAAATTCTATTTTTAAGTTTGATCTTAGTGGGCTTGACCGAAACCACATCGAACGTTAGTAAACGGTCGCATCCAGCGGATTTTTGCATTATTTTTTGTATTGCACTCCACTTTTGAAATGGCTATGGAACAGCTACTTTTCAGAAGTCTACCAGGAGGTAAGTGGCATTACACAGTTGTACAGTAAGTCACAATGTACACTCTCCCATTAATCGTACACATCTTTGATGGTCAATAAAAGAAATCAACTATTCCTACCTAGTATAATATACTATTATATTATAATATTATTATAGTGCACTCAAATGGCAACCTCCATGAAAACGAGTCACCGCCAAAATAGAGAGACAACAACTGCGCTGTTGTGATTCTGTGCTGCAAGTGGTCTGAGTAGAATTGCCATCAAATTTACATTTTTTAATTAATTTTAAACTTGAAATTAGTATAATGGTGCTGAAGAAGTGAAGTGTCTCGTTTGTAATCGTATTGAGTTGGAGTAGACGTTTGTTATTTTAATAAAACGGGGGTAAGTACGCCATTGTAGACACCTGTCAACACTAACTAAACCCAGACAGAACAAGTAGGTGCACCTATATGGTAATGTACAAGTACAATGTCATGTGCCGTTTTGATCGATGGTAAGATAAAAATTATTAGATATTATCTTAATATGATACCCCTAGAATGGAAGACATTCACGGGGATCCTGAAACGGAAGATATGAGTAAATTTTACTCCCCATCTATTTGAACGCTAGGTACTATTTTTTTTTTTTTTTTTTTTCAGGGACAATAGGATTTGCTCTGTGATCTGAAAAAGCAAATAACTATTTATTGAACAGAAGTCGGTAACCCGTGGGGCTCTGAGGGGCTAAAATGGTTTTTGATAGGTTTAAAGTGAAGGTTTTTTTAAATGTTTTTCGGGTATGGGTCGAGATAGGTCGCGTTTTCGAAGTATTTTTGAACGTATAATCCGTTTCGCGGGGTCCCAGAACGATACGATTTCACCGTGGGAATCTGTGGGGCTAAAAATTGAATTTTTGAAGGATCCTAGGAGGTCAAATAATCGTTGTGTAAAATTTGCAGCGTTTTCTTCGTCTGAACTTTCAATCTCCTCCACTGATATAATTCTTCGCATATCTTCCTTATTTCTTCTTCATCCAGAATGCTTTAATTTCCTGCCATGACTTGCGTCTGAATGAAAAATAGTGTGAGCCCGACTGCTGTTCGGGCGAAGAACGATGTCCTAATGCCGAGGGAGGAACGAGCCCGACATTCATGTTCTTCCCTCTGCGCTCGGACTTCCATCATTTTCCCCCCTTACCACCAATATTTCCATGCGTTTTTTGGGTGATTTTTATCGTTTTTACCCCGTGTGGTTTTGCAGGCTATAAGCACTCCTTCCAAGCTAATGGTTGGCGCAGAAATCTAAAAAAACAAATGTCGAAAAATTAAATTAAATTCTCGCACCCATTCTCCAACCCATATTTTGGTCATTTTCTTTCATTGTTCAGGAATGGCAGCTATCCGTCACTCCCTCCAACACGAAGTGTTCCAGCCATGTGACGAACGGCTGCTGGCTTTCGTGCACGTCACCAAAGCTCTGAAGAAGAAGAAATCCAGCTTTTTGTGCATCGCTATAACCAAAGAAAGCCCGTACACCGTGAATATAATCCAAGTTAGTGCTCGAATAATCCGTTATAAATATAAAATTGCCTGCTGCTCTGAGTTATGTTGTTCAGACCTTAGTATCCTTTGATTAATCTTTTACAGGTTAAGAAAACCGAAAAGAATGTGTACAAGAAGAAAAGAAGTTGGCCGCTCAGTTCGTTGAAGCTTGTTGATGGGAAGAATGTCTCTCAGGTATTGGATTCATTTTGTTAATTACTGTGAATCAAAGGTGTCGAAAATCTGTTTTTGGGACAACATCCTCCTCTCACTACTTTTCGTGGCCTCGACAATAAGAAACTCGCTTCTGTCATGGGGGGTTGCTAAGCTCGTCCATCACAACAGTCTCAACCAGAGGGAGTTTGATGGTCGTTGGGGGGCAAGTCTCAGCACTTGGATATGAACGGATGATGGGCCTAGAGCTGTTGGGCAGGTGCAGATGCACCCTGTAATATCATACCCTTTAGTATAGTCTATGGTGTGGGGAACCCAGAAGGATGGATGTTGAGGCCCTCAACTAGAGGCATATCTAGGATTACGCTCCCAGTGTCTTTGGAGGAAGAGGAGGGGGTTGTACAAACTTTATAATTAAGGCATCGAACTAATTAATGCCATGGTCTACGTACTTAATAGGCGAAGTCGGTACAGTGCAGGAGGGAGCACGAGCTACAGTATTGCTGGAAGAGTCTAGTTGTCCTGTAGTTTGTCTTTCCTCGAAATGGGGCTGTGGTGAATGCAATACCAAACACGAAGGGTCGTGATTGGTATTGTTTCTCCCATAGCTCGCAGAGGAATTGAAATTCGGCTGACTGGCTTCCACAAGCAAATTGTCGCTAATGGAGGCCTGGTCATCCAATTCAATCTTACGAAGGTCTGTTCTCCTGGCGCCTACAAGCGAATTGTCGCTAATAGGTGCCTGGGCAGTAGACCTGCGTGTATAAATTGGTTCCGCTGATCCAACCAAAGTGTCGGCAAGGGTCCCTTGCCAAGGGATGCCAGGACAGCTGATCCAACCAAAAAGTAACTGCGATTAATTATTAACTGTATAATGAAATTAAACTATCAGTGAAATTATAACTGGCGGTGAGATATGGGACGCTCTGGATGGTGGGAGGTGAAGCCTCCCTGTCGAGAAGCTGGACCGCTCATTCACACCGCCGGCCACAGCGGTTCACGCGGTCCTGCTTGGGATCACTTGCGGCGGGCTGGCAAATTGATGAAGAGTGAGGCCCATGGTTCCCACATAATGTGCTATGAATATTCACATAATATAATATGAAATAAGCATACTATGCTTATTTTAAAAGTTTACTGTAGCCAATTGATTTTCAAATGTTTATCTTGCCGTCAGAAATGGAGCCAATTCTAGAAATGGACGCGTCTTCCGAAATGACTTTTGTAAAATTCCCGCCGTCATTCTGCTCTGGTCTGTTTGAATTTCCTCCATTATAGCTACTTGTTCTGTAATATACCTTCAGTACAGGCTATTTTATTCGTTTGTTTGTGGAGACACTGTAATGCTAATGAGTACTATTCTTGTTAAAGCTGTAGATGGGCTTAGTTGGTCGAAACCGGTCCCCACGCTACGTTTACGTTGAATAAACAATTTATTGCCAGAGGAGTCATCTTTCTCCACAACCTCCACATTCAAAACTTTTAATTCACATTTTTGCTACTCAAAAACATTCTCCAATATGTAATGCAATTTCAGGACTCCACTGACTTCGATCTGGTTTTCGACAAAGTGTACAAGTGGTCTGCTACGAGTGCTCAAGAAAGACAAAATTTCATTCGTTCTCTGTGGAAGGTAAATTACTTTTATTTAAAAAAAAGAAAGAAAGCTGTTTGTGGAGATTTCGGCCTTAAAACGTCTTCTACGTGCACATTTTCCAGCAATTTTCCCATCGCCAAGAAAAGCCCGAATTCAAAAATGTTCCCGCCGAATGGCTAGGAAGTGAAAAAATTGTTCACACGGAGAACGAGGCGCCTGCCGTAGGTGTGTAAATTTTGCTCATCACTTTTGCGTGACTTTTGCATTGTCGCTCATTCACGTTTATCTGCAATAGCTGAAACGGCAGAGGTTGGCGAGGTGGAAGATTTCCAGGCGTTGACAGAAAAAGAAGAGCAAGATTTGATTCTCCTTATGCAAGAATGTGGCTACACTGTGAGCAACGCGGAAGCTTTTATGGAAACGCTTGCCAAGGACCTGTCCATATTAGATGGGGTAATTATTGATCAGTCTATCGCATACTAACCATTACTGAGCAAATTGAACCTAACATAGTTTTGCAGGAGAACGTTCAGAGCGTCCTTGCATCCGAAGAGCGCGTTTCTTCGCTTATGGCACACTTGGACGAAGCTATTTGTGAGGTGGAAAAAGTGGAAAACCAATTGAACGCCTACGACGAGATAATATGCCACGTGAGGACCACGATGGAGAAAATGGAAGAGAAAAACATGCTTATCGATATTGCCAACCGCAACAACCAAAAGCTGCTGACCGAATTGGAAAAAGTCATTGTAAGGCATCGTCGTTAGTCTAAGTACTTTCACTAAATTTGTTCGATCTCTATTCTGTCCTTTTCTTCAGGTGGAATTGGAGTTGAACAGTAAACACCAAGTGTCGCTGGTTGACGCGGATCTGACGACTCCTCAAGGCCTGAAAGAGGCCATCGAAGCCGGCAAAGCGTTACAGAGAGTGATGAACGCTGAAATCCACCCAGCCCTCGTCCAACTCTCCGCCGTGCAAGAACAAAAGAAACGGTTCGACAAATGGAAGAGCAAGTTCTCGCAGATCATTTCCCGCCATCTCAACAACCTTTTTATTCATTTGGTAAGCGAAAGCTGGTTTAGGTTAGTTCGCTTGTTACACGCGTCAAAAATATGCGATTTTCTGTTTAGGGAAACGATCCGGGCGAAACAAGCGTTCAACCTGGAGAACTTAATTTGCCCAAACATGCCAATCTGCACAAGGAGCTCCGTCGTTACACCGAGCTGATGCACTGGACAAAGGTATTACTGACAAAAGAGCCTTCTTTAGAATTGTATTATAATGTAATAATATTATTGACTGGGAATTCTAGCAGATTGAAAGTACTCCTCAATCATATGTGCTGTGGCATCGCTGTAATGGTGTTGAAAATGTAATATTATTTTTTATTTAAATTTATTAATATTGACATGGATATATTTTGGCTGGGGGCCATGGAAAAAAACCGGACGGTAGACCTATGGTTCTACAGTCAGATCATTTAATAATGATTAATTTTACACCAACCCTCTACTTGTAACCAACCGCTAAGTAAACTTCCTTAGAGACCAATCATGTGATTATAGTTTTCGCGATCATGTTGCGCTCAAAATCCCCCTTGACGTGACGCTCTTGACGTGACGAAAACAAATGGAAACGTCCTGTTAATCATTATTAAATGATAAAATGCAAACGGCATCAAACTACTCTCTATGAATAACTAAAATCCTCAAGCTTGAGCGAGAACTATGAATTCCGCCCCAAGTCTGCTGTCACATCCTATACGGAAAGAAATAAAAGTTTTCCTTTTGTAACCTGCGAGTAACAGTAACAGTAAGAATTTTACCGTAAATATTCAGACTCATTAAGTCAATTTTAGTGAATTTTTCATTCGGATTTCTCAATTTTCTACACAAATTGACAAAAAAAAAAAAAAAAAAAAAAAAAAAAAAAATCGCGGAACAATTCTTGTTGGTTCGTTTGCCCTCATTTGCAGTGTTTGGTTGATTGGCAGAAGGTTATGTAACCTTGTCTCCACCTTCTCCGACGTCATGACATTGAGTTGAATTGTTCTTATCGACAACTATTAGGAACAAAAACTGATTAATAATTATTATACCTACTGAATCACCAGCTTATAAATATAGTGCAAATGTACTACCTGCAACACTGCTAGATTAGTAGATCGGACTGCTAGATTTGGTGACCTACATATTTGTTGATTTGGATTTTCGTGTACTTGCCAATACTGCTAAATTTATATTGGTTTTTAATGGTGTAATGTTGTCATTTGTAATTTTTACAGCAGTGCTAGATTGGTTATACCTTGTTGTTTGACAAATAAAACTGGCAACCTTGGTAGAGAGATGTATTTGTCGATCGATGTTTGGTGATGGTAGTAATTTCTGGATAGGATAGGCTACATGACTTTTTTTTTTTTTTGCAGATGATGGACAGAAAAGCGTACACCGCACTCAGTAAAGTGTATACTGCTGCTATTGGCAAGTTGTACGAGAGAGATATCCGCCATTTCCTCGAAGAAGCCAAAAGCTACATTTCTGGGCCCACAGGTGAGTCATCGAGGGTACAGCACAGAGGATTAATCCTCATTTGTTTCGTGTTTGTGTCCTCTAGTGGGCGTTACACGAGAAGGCATAAGCGCCAGATTTGGTTGGTAGATCTCACGTGGTAGAGGTTGCTCACGATGTGGAGTGATTGATGAGATCAGTCGTCGCCTCTAAACCCCCAAACTTGCCGCTGACATCTGCGGCCTCCTAAGCTAGTGTAGAAAAAATCTTAGTCAAAGTTTGACGCAATTTCTCATTAATAATAATCAATTAGAAACCAGCATAATATAAACCCTATTTTCCAGTCGTTCCGCAAGGTTCTAAAGAAGATGCCAGCGTCAAGGGGAAAAATCAAGGTGCTCCTGTCGCTCTTCTGGGCATTGAGAAAGACCAGTGGCCCGAATTCGATCCGGCCGAAAGGACCCGATTTCACCAAATATTCGAGCGGGTTTTGTCCCAGTTGGAACCCGTCGTTCTCGCCGAGCAGCAATTCTGTGTCGCCTTCTTCCAATTGGACATCCTCAGCCCAACATCTAAGGTTGGGCCATGCAAAGTTCCTATTAGTGGTTTCGTTTGGGTTCTCAGTTTTTAGAATGGAATTGCTTCCAGAATACTCTCACGACGCTGGATGGCACCTCTGAAACTAAAAGTGAGGAAGTTCCTTCGCTGCCGAGTCACAAAATGGAAAGACAGATGAACGAGGATGTGAGAAAAATGATGGGGGAAATTTTCGGCTGCATTGAACCCGAGCTCATAAACTTCATTTCTCATTATGAGAAAATGGACAGCATGTACGTCACCTGCACACAAAATCCTTTGGTATAAGTTAATTTCATTGATAACAGTGTTGCCTCTAAGAAAATTGTCTTCTTTGGCAACACTGGTTGTTAGTTGCGTTCAATATGAATTGTTTGTTCACAGGTATTGTCTCTACACACTCGTGACGATGACGGAACATGTAATGTCCACTCAGGATGCCGGGTCGTTTTTGAGCAAGAGTTTTGGCCCGGTTTTGGTTCAAGTCAAAAGAACGTACGACCGGTTCATGGACAGTCAATTGCAGTCTATTTACGACAGTCGCGTCAGCCGGAAGACCAAATGCGGGATTCTACCTTTTGTGTCCAATTTGGAGGTGAGGCTGCACCGTAATAATACAGGGTGGGGCAGTAAACTTTGCTGATTTGAATGTGGCCCCAAGCGAAGATAAGGGGTTGGTCTCTTTCGAAGGGGTCCTTACGATTGACACACAAGTTGAACTCTGAATAAAATTACGTGAAACCCGTTATGTTGTGAGCTATTAGCGTTAGCCAGAGGACCACGAGGAGGTTGCTCACAATGTTTCCCATTATCAGCGCCAGTGGCAAATCGTAAAAAAAATTTAGTATTTTAAGGACGATTTGCCTCTGTATTTAATACAACTATGCACTCAACAAAAAATACAAAAGCACAACGAATACGTTCACTCTTCAAAATGTGGCTGAAGTTTCTGAGTACAGTGCGGGGTCGGCTCCTGCCCCAATTGTGAAAACCAAGTTGGTTAACTCAAAAAACCCACCCACTTTAGGTACTTTTTAAAAAAACTTTTGTAATAAGTATACATATTATGCTGTTACTTGTTATATAATATACATTATATAACCATATTATCTTGTTATGTGCCAATCGTAAAACTCACTTTCCACTAGCCGTGTGTCAATCGTACGTCCCCCGTAACAATCATGCAGTGGACGGGTAAGCAGCGCGCGTTCACCGTTGAAACGTACTTTTCGAATGGCCGCTCCTTCCTGGCAACGTTCCTTCCGCGCTCAGTCAATATTCCGCCATTAAATTTATTTTTATGGGGCTACCTCAAATCCCTCGTGTTTAGTTATCATCCACAGCTCATCTTAAGGACAATATTCGCCGTGCCATCGTCAGCTGGCCATACAAGCCTTGAGCTTGGATAGTGAAAAGGTGAGCTTTGCTCCCCTGCTCCTGCCCCCTCTAGTTTCTAGACCACTCTAACACTACTAGTCTAAATAATGATCGTTTACCAATTCTCATAAACCTATTTAAAGTGTTTTCAAAACAATCCGCGTTCACAGGTGTTTTCCCGAACAGCAGAGCAAATTTTCAAAGACACCACCCGTAGAGCGGATTTGGACAAGTGGTATGTGAAGCTGTTGTCTGCCATGTTTGAAGCCATACCGTCCATCGCCGCTGACCATCCCAAAACGCCTCCCGAAGTCATCAAAATGGGTGAGAATCGTTAACTAGGGTTCACGTTTTTTTTAACAACAAACATCCGACATTTCGATTTTGTTTGCAGAAAACTTCCACCACCTGTTCGATTTGCTATCTCAGCTCAAAATTGCCGTTTTGGACTCGCAAAGGAAAGAAGCCAAACAGAAATACAACGAGGCTTTGAAAGCGTACGTGACTCGGTATTTCGGGCGGCCTTTGGAAAAACTGAATGTTGGTAACTTTATTGTAAATGTAAACTCTGCTTCAAACCCAATGCTCGATCGGTATGAGACTTTGTGACTATCTTTCAGCTCTTCTTCGAAGGCGTTCAAGCCAAAGTCGGCCAGGGGGTGAAAGAGTCTGAAATCAGCTACCAGATGGCATTCAGCAAACAGGAGCTTCGAAAAGTCATCAAAGAGTATCCGGGCAAAGAGGTGAAAAGGGGCCTCGATCACCTCTACAAAAAAGTCGAAAAACATCTCAGCGAGGAGGAAAACCTCCTGCAGGTTGGTACCATTTGTCACCTCACTCTTCGCAATTAAACCACAATTAACTCGCCTTACAAATTTATAGGTGGTTTGGCGAGCAATGCAGGAAGAATTCATCCAACAGTACAAATACATCGAAGACCTCATTCAGCGGTGCTACCCGGGAGCGATGATATCACTAGAATTCTCCATCGAAGACATTCTCCAATTCTTCTCCGAAATCGCTCGGTCTCACTAGGTTTAGTCTGTGATCACTACGCAATGTAACAAACTGTAAATGACTTCAAAAACGAAGTAAGCTCTTATTATCGTATTAATGCAAGATTTACTTGAACATTATATTATGTTATATTTTACACTGTGATTGTAATCAAATTAAATTGTTTATTTATTGTCGTTAGTACCTTTGGGTATTTCTTTCGTTTATTCCCACGTGACAAAAGGCTACGGTTTCTCCAAATTCGACAACCAAGATTTAAGTGAACTCTCGTTCAACCGCATTTTTTGTATCTTTTGGAAAATGGTTTTGTTTAAAGTTTGGTGCAGTCATAGTTTCTTGAGCGTGATTTCGAGTTGGGAACTTCACGGTTGTACGAGACTGCTGACAACGAATATGAAGAACTCTGGCGTGATCAGTTGAGCATTCAGTTAATAAATTTGCTTAGGTCTTGTCAAATGATGGTAAGGCCTGTCCAACCTGTCGTCAATGCAGTAAATTGGCAGATTTCAATCAGGCAATACTCGAACTCTAAACCTGGATGTGTACTGCAAGGTCCTAGCATTAGACCATGGCTAATTAACAGCTTCAAGGACCAAGCCTCTTAAAGGGTCCCCGTGGTGTTTTATGGACAGATTGTACACTTGTTTGAATAAGAAAGAACACTGTACCTTTTAATTACCACTTTATTTTATTAAAAGGTACATACTTTTTGGATGGTTTTTTATTTCCATTTCATAATTAAAAGGTACAGTGAGAATTACCACAGAAGGTCGCCGGCCACTTTGGCAAATTTGAGATTGTACACTGGTTTTCGACAAAATTCCAACAAGTTCCACCAAAATTTGGTGGATCCATTTAATGGATCGCTTCATGCTAAAAGGGTCCTTTGCGCCACATTTGGGCAAATCGAGATTACGGTGGTTTTTACGTTTTTACCTTCGGTTCCAGCGATTCATGCCGAAAGGGACGGTCTGCCGCAGCAGTATTTCAACTAGAAAATGGAAGGCGTAGTTTCCGTTTCATGCAAGAAGGGGCCCTATTCCGGGATTAAGACCCCTTCTTGCACGAAAATTAACTCCTCATAGTGAGAGGCTCTTCACTGTTCCTCCTATATCGCAACTTAGTTCGATTTGAACCCAACAAATTAACCCCTTAAATCACTTAACCGTATTAAATATTATTGCCACTGGTCGTTTGCTTATAAAACTGGCTGGCCGCAGATTTTTGGAGGGACCTCAGGAAACTGAGGAACCCAATAATTGGGTAAATTATTTACAATCGGGATTGATCATCCCAGCTTCCGCCTACGACCCAATTTCGTACAGGGAGGCTGGGTAGATAAATCCCGATTCAGGTCTGTTGTCATACAACCGGGAGTCCTGCCCAGGAATCTGGAAGGATAAATGCAGAGGTTCTGGCAGATCCAGATGGAGGGATGGTGGTCACAACACTTTTTGAAGTGTAGCTTTACGAACAGGAGGCATAAGTGAAATTAAAAATGTCGACAAGAGGGAGAGACTAGTGAAGATAACACAAGCATTCTTCAATAATTGAAGAACATCCTCAGTACCAACTGATTCACAATAAACAATAATTGAGAATGCTCATTTCAGTAATAATACCTTCATTTATCTATCTCGACATTCACTTCAAACAGAAAAATTCAAACAATAGATTCATACAATCCACAACATGTCCACGAGATTGGCTAATTCCGGAGACAATGGAAAGGGAAGCCAATAAAAGCTGTTAGGTCTTCTAAACGATTTTATTTATATTTTTAGGAGGCATAATTTACAACATAGAATCGGTAACAGCCAAACTATTGTTTGCAGATATTGCTAACTGTAAATTGATATAAGAAATACAACTTATTGACCTTTCAGTCCTTGAGAGATGGAGGGGAGCTGTTGAGGTATACAAGACCGGACGTTTTAGCCTGAAATTAGAGCCAACATTAGCTAAAACTGTCAAACCCGTAAAAACGACAATCGAAAAAACGACGAACTTACTGTAATTATGGTGATGCCGGCGAAAACGATTCCCAAGAGGAGGTGCAAGTTGTATTTTTGTTGGTTGTTCTTGTAGTTGGCCTCCCAGGAGCCCTGAGGAACAGGCAGGTCGTCCATTGTGGTGTGGCGGGAACCCGAAGAGCCGCCGTATTTCCGACAAATAGGTCCTGCACAAAAATATTCATGAATAAGCGTCAGGTTGGAGGGAATGCAGCGAGTTCAATGTTCAGAAATTGTTTGTTGTTGTGGGAACTACACAATAATATGTTAATAATAATTATTACATTAAAATTACGCCACAAACCGTCTTGATTTCGTGACAATGTGAGTTAAAAATAATTGTGTTCATTGGTGTCGTTAGGGTGGAAGGTTTGGGAAAAAAGCCATCAGAATCCCGGACGTCCAAGGGAGATAGTGGGAACCACCAGTACCTGGAAATGACCACTCGCAGGTGACGCGCTTTTACCTCGCATCTCAGAGAGGAGGGTAGGCAAAATGCAACATCTGTGCCGAATTACGTGCGTCAGTGCGTAATTAGGCCGCTTTAGGGGACTTGACGTTCACCCCACACCTGTTGTCCCCCACCTTGCACCCCGAAATCGACAGTGGCGCGGTCATGCGGTGTGTAGGTACCCTTCGTTCCCTGTTATCGGTATTCGTTATCATTTATCAATCGTTACCAAATTGTAAAGTTCAAGGTGCTTAGTTGACAGATTAGTAGGTATGTAGAGAATTTTGGAAATCTGTGCAAAGTCGTTCGCCCATTCCGCTTCTGTCTTGAAGGTCTTGCGTTCTACTCTTAACTCGAAGTCATGTTTCTGTTGAAGATGTGTTTCAAACACGTCGATGCTTTAAAAAAACGCTCCAAATTTTACACAAGGGTTTATTATTCTTTGATATAGGTACGTTACTTGTGCAGAAATTTAATTTTGTCAATGAAAAAAATTTAAAAATTTTTTGTGGATTTTTGTTTAAAAAAAAATTATTTTGGATTTTTTTTTCTTTTAAAAAAATTGTTTTCAACATTTTTTGTTGTTTTTTACTTGAAAAATATTTGACCTCCTGGGATCCTTCAAAAATCCTGTTTTTAGCCCCATGAAAGCTCTATAGATCGCAACAGTGAAATCGGATCACTTCGGGACCTCAAAAAATGAATTCTACGTCCAAAAATACTTCGAAAACGACACCTGACTCGATACCATAGCCAAAAGCCTTCAAAACCCCCCTTCTGTAGCCCCATTTTAGCCCCATAGCGCCCCACGGGTTTGGGCGATCGGGCTGAAAACCTTGCGGGCACAACTAGATGGTAAACCGAGTATTTTGTCAAAATTTCAGATTTTAAAAAAAATTCCTACTGCCCAAAACGGCCCGGACGGCGGACGGCGTACGGCGGACAGACATTTCGGATTTTGAATGTAGACCTCTTGAAACGGATAATGTCAAATTTTGAGGCCGATCGGATTCGTCGACCCCCGTCGCGAAAACAGGTGTATTATTCCAAGAATAATAAACCAAAAGTCGCAGCTCAGGTTGCTAGCAAAGTTCCCTTTGAAAACTTAACCATTGAACCTGGATCAAAGAATAATAAACGCTTGTGTAAAATTTGCAGCGTTTGTTAGTGATTTTTGATCGCTAGTCTAGCTACCGACTTTTTGCGTAATCTACTGAATTTATGTGAACGATCTACGGAAAAGTGGTTTCTTGAGTTGGCATCCCTGAGTTTGCGGGTTTGATTGGCTGACGGGGTGGGGGACTACAGGTGTGGGGTGAACGTCAAGTCTTTAGGGGAAGGAAAATCGAAAATTAAAGTTTGTACAAAAAAATCTTCGACTAAATGAAAAGAGTTTGAATAAAATGGAAGACATCTGAATTGAACGGAAATCGGTCGCAGGACCTTTGATAAGAGAAAGAAGAAACACAAACACAAGCTTAAACATCGCGTTGATGAGAAGTGCGATTCTGTGCATCTTATTGTCATTTCCGATATGAGACCACTGCCGTCTTGGTAAAGGCAATCTGGTGTTCACTCCTTAACAGGCATGTCCTAAGGTAAGTCAAACACATTTTTTCAAATTTTAGACACCTGCTCTTATATGACTGGGCTCGAATTAGGGAGATTTGGTTTTCTTAAAATAAGCTTTTTAAAAAAAAGTTCCATCGAGTTCCGGCCAAATCTCTTCAGGAACCTCTTGAGCCATATCTATAGATATAGGGGCAAAAGTCAGATTTTCCCCCATGTTTTCGTCATTTAAAAAAAAAAAGAAAAAAAAGGCGATTTGAAGTCTAATTATCGCTAAAAAAAAATGTACTCCCCGGGCACCCTACAACATTATGAAGTTCCTGGTCATCCACGCAATGATCCTCGCTGTGAGTAATTTGGATTAACGCTCCTTCCTCCCAGAAAGACATTTCGCGGCGCGAATCGGGATATCTTTGGAAACGGATGTTTAGTAATATGTATAATAATTGATGTATAATAAAATACGCTTAGGGTCACAACCCTTTGGATCTAATTCCACCTGGATTGCCTGGGAGAGAGAGGTTCTAACGTCACAATAATCACTATTCAGTATTCTATGTCGTCACTAATGATTCAAGAGCGGGAGGTTCAAATTCCTCTCCGACAAGGAGTCTGGTGGCAACAACCAACTGGAGAAGAATCAGGAAGAGCCCTTGCCCGAGACAAATGCGAAGAATGTAAAAAATCCCTAAACAATACAATAATATTAGCTCGAGCATCTGACCAATTTGGGGGAAAAACACATACATAATATTATTATGTATGTGTCTTCGTCATACATTGTATGTCGTGGTTAGATAGGAACGTCAAAGCTCAACGTGTCAATTTCCGAGGATTAAAAGCCCCCCCACGCACACACAAACATAGATCCTGGTCTCTTTTACTCTGTGATCCTGGTGTAGCAGAACCTGGCAGGAAGGGGAGCAAGACCTATTGGGGCTGAATGGGTCAAGATGAGGACTTCAGTCAAAAGTTGGGTATGCGCTCCAGTTCGCTGTCTGCGGAGTGGTGTCAGCTGCTCGGGGCATGATACCTGGAGAAGACTATCAGCAGTTGATACCAGTTACTGGTAAGAGGTTTTGGTCTCTGATGGTTTAAATTTCACCCTGACGAACAAAGCACGTTTCTATCTCAAAATCTCTACTTATGAATATTCTCTCTAAAAAAAGAAGTAATACATGAACTACCTCAACTAAATGTACACAACTATGTTCTCGGGCAAGCCCACAAATCCCTCGGGGAACAACATCTAGATCTCGCCCCGACACCCAGGGGCCACACCGCCGTCGTAGGGTACTCACCGGTGCGGTTGCTCCTCAGCACGGCTCGTGCGACAGGGACGATCACTTGACGCATCATGATTGTACTATTCCGGCAAAATTACCGCCCAACTATTGGACAAATACCACGGGAATATCCTCCGAAAAGGCAAAACGCAAGAAGTGCAAATTCGGAGAAATCAGCTGTTATCGCAAGCAAAAAAGTCAAGGCCTTTTATATGAATAAAAAATGGTATGGCAACAATGGCTTTTGTATAAAATTTAATTCAAAGGGCGTTCCGTCATTTTTATTGAAATAAGTATATAAAATATCGTACTTATATTTGTAATAAGCGAACGTATTGTAATAAACAATTAGATTTAATTTTATCGGTTTCGATTCATCTCCCAAATGCAGCGATGGATCTGCTCCTACTTGGAGCCTAATCCCAAAGCGTCGTTCGAGGAACAGTGACCGTTTTGTATGCCTTCTCTGGCAGACAGTTTTTTGTGAATGTCAGAAGAGTCGTCTGAGAAGATGAATGATTCGTGGAGCTTCTCCGCTACGGGCCAGAGCGAAAGAAGTTCCTGGGCAGTGGGCGTGATATCACCTCTGAGCCCGCTGCTCAGGAACTTTAGGTACATGATGAGACAAATTCGATAATATTGAACCTCTGCACTGGCAAACACACCGTATGCCTCATATTATGAGAGATTACGGAGAGTCATAAACCCTCTACTGGTGGTTTAATTAAATTGTTTAAAAAAATGTTGGTATCTCCTAGGTTGTTGATAGGTTTGGATTTTGCACCCAATTGCATGTCCAATACACGTGTCCATAGAGCACCATTTGCTCCTGGCGCAAATGAGCGCTGCTACTTGTGTCATCGCTGATGGTCTGATCCAAATGGCATCTTCTCTCAAATCAAATTTTGAACGAACAAATTCTGGAAGGGGTTTAAACAGGGTGCGTAGATGTTCGAATAACTACCCGTGTACACTAGCTGGGACACCCGTGCTTCGCACGAAATATCAAACTCCCGTCCATCACCTCTCACCCATTCAAACACCCGTAGCAACCCGTCAACTCGTAATGATAATTTATTATCTCAAAACTATGGCATGTCAGTATAATGTACATAATATTATTATACTTATTAAGCTGACCGAAAAATTCTTGACACACTACTGTCAAAACTGTAAAAAAAAAAAAAAAAATCAATAAAATAAGTTTATACGATATATTCCGCTACTAAATCGACGTCTTTATTATTGTATTAAATACAATAGCTAAATTTTAGCTAAAGTAGGTAGGTACATTGTAAACATCAACTTTACAGAAGTTTCTTGATACACACTACCTAAATTAGATTGTTAGGAATGAACGGTTCATGCCTAACAATCTAAATTAGGTAGCGTGTTCATGATGAACCTTTCCCTTACAAGCCCAAGTAGGTACAAGGAAGGTTCCCAGTCAGAGGGCCAACTAATAGGTTTGTTCCAGGTCTGACTGCGTCTGTCGACAGAACCCGACCGCACATATTCGAGCTGTCGGTTTCCGTCCAACTGCTGTCAACCTACGATCGACCTGGAATAGCAGTTTCTAAACTGCGCATGTCTCCGGCGATTTCTGGAACCATTCCGTCAAACCTGGAACAAACCTATTCTAATAAATCAGTCCAACGACATCCGGAGCAGCTTCTTCAATGGGTTGCTATAATAACAGTTTTGATAAGCTCACGAAGCAACCCACCTCTAACAATATTTCAAACAACCCGACAACACTGAAGCAAAAGGCAGTGATGCCAGATAATTTTGGGCTGTTTCCCCTAGATCGACTTCGAATATCCCTAGATTGAGAAAAAAATCCGTAGATCAAGTTGGAAAATTCCCTGAAAAAATCAGTAGATTTTTTTAAGCAAAAATTATTTTAAAAAATTTGTATTGATATTATCACCCCAAAAACTAAGGAGTGTTTGACATTATTACCTATTTATTGACTAAATTGAGATTATTTTGCGGGGTTTTTGTCTTCTGTCAGAAGATGTAGGTAGGTACCTACACGTTTCAGTGAAAATTATCTCCATCTACTGCCTACCCTCTATTATTTGTGATTTTTTGATTTTTATATTTCAAAAAAAAAATTTTTTTTTTCAAAAATTCTTTATTTTTTACTCGAAAAATATTTAACCTCCTGGGATCCTTCAAAAATCCCATTTTTAGCCCCATGAAAGCCCTGTAGCGATCTACAGTGAAATCGGATCGTTTCGGGACCCCCAAAAATGGATTCTACGTCCAAAAATACATCGAAAACGACACCTAACTCGATCCCATAGCTAAAAGCCTTAAAAAAAAAAACCTCCCGTAGCCCCATAGCGCCCCACGGGTTTGGCGGTCGGACTGAAAACCTTGCGGGCACAACTAGATGGTAAACCAAGTATTTTGTCAAAATTTCAGATTTAAAAAAAAATTCCTACTGCCCAAAACGGCCCGGGCATAATGTCAAATTTTGAGACCGATCCGAGTCGTCGACCTCCGTCGCCAAAACATAGGTGTAGGTTATAGTCCAAGAATAGGTAATAAATCAAAACAAAAAATGTTGAAGAAACATTTTTTGAAAAAAAAAAAAAAAATCAAAAAAAGTTTGAGACGATGTAAAAAAAATTGTTTAATTCTTTTCATTGACAGAAATAAATTTTTGCACAAGTAACCTACCTATATCAAAGAATAATAAACCCTTGTGTAAAATTTGCAGCGTTTTTTTTTCTATTGTAAGGGCCCGAAATATGCGAAAATGGGCTGGACACGTTGGAATTCCCTAGAAGTCTGGAGAAGTGTGGAAAAATCCCTAGAATTGGGTCATTATCAGAAGATCCCTAGACGCTTCTGAAAATCCCTAGAAATCGGAGAAATCCGTAGATCTGGCATCCCTGGCAAAAGGTAACAAATGCGCAGGTTAGTTTTGTTAGTGACAGTGCTGAATTGTAATTTAGATTATTTTCCATTTAATTCGGAATAATTTTCGTTTAAATAATGGAAGAAATTGGAGTAGTTCTGCCCGATAGAGTGAGTGTAAACACTAAAGACTTTTGGAAATATTATTTGTAAACCCGATTGTTATTTGGCTCAAACACCGATGTGTATTCATCTTGAACGAGGAAGCGTTATGTGAAGCGTCCGCTGAAATTTTCGAAAACGACTGAATTTCTAGTTGATATTTCAATAATTTTGGGTTCTCGGAAACTTTTTCAGGAAGAGAACAGTCAAGATGCTAAGCTCACTACCATCCTTGGCCCCAATCTATCCGAAGATAGCGACAATCAAGATTTGTTCACTAAATACAAGGTTTGTATTGTCCCAGAGTTTGGATATTGCATTTATAATTTTGCGGCAAGTCATCAGAACTGTGATTTTCAGAAACTTCAAAGGCAGTTGGAGTTCCTGGCGGTGCAAGAGGAGTATATCAAAGACGAGCAGAGGAATTTGAAAAAAGAGTATCTACACGCCCAAGAAGAAGTAAAGAGGATTCAGAGCGTCCCTCTCGTCATCGGCCAGTTTCTGGAAGCTGTTGACCAGAATACGGGCATCGTCGGCAGTACGACTGGTGAGTTTCATTACGTGAGGTGTTTATTTTTGCTGTTAGATAGTTTGGAGACTAGACGTCCCCCCTTTTGGAAATGACATTGTGACAGACAGACCGAAGGTGGCAGTTACGCCCTTCTCCCTGCCGACCGTCGATATTGTTGGACCGCCGCCACCCGTTAAATGGTGTCTCCTTGAAAATACGTTATTTGAATGGAGAAACATACGAGATTCGAGAAAAAGTACCTATTTCGTACCAGGGTCGTCCTCAGGCCCATGATACATTTACCTTTTTTTACATGTGAACAATGCAAAAACATAATATATTTGCATGCAGGGTGGTTGCTCCGTCGTTCCATGGTACCCTTCTGAGGATGTCACGTGAGGCTAACATCGCATAACTTCCCAACAGTCAACCACCTTTAAGGAGCTCGTTCTTTAGTGAAGAATTGCTCAGGTGATGAGAGTTCATTTTGTCTCCATTGTTTCAGGCTCGAACTACTACGTGAGAATCCTCTCTACAATCGACAGGGAACTCCTGAAGCCTTCAGCGTCTGTCGCTCTTCATAAACATAGCAACGCTCTCGTCGATGTTCTTCCACCGGAAGCGGACTCTTCCATTTCCATGCTTCAAGCTGGTAAGTTCCGCTCGTTTTGATACAACCTTCACCTGGACCCCCTTCTGTGACATTTTCACTCGTTTCCAGATGAGAAACCCGACGTGCAGTATTCCGACATTGGAGGGATGGACATGCAGAAACAGGAGATTCGGGAGGCCGTGGAATTGCCACTCACGCATTTCGAACTCTACCGGCAAATCGGTATCGACCCTCCACGTGGCGTGTTGATGTACGGACCCCCCGGGTGCGGGAAAACTATGCTGGCAAAAGCTGTCGCTCACCACACCACCGGTAGGCGTTTTAGAGGAGATCATTAAATGATAAAATTTTTATGTTTAACGGCAATTAAGATAGTCTATGGATATAAGTCACTCTTATCACGCATAGACAGTTAGGCTCGGGTTTTTTTTTTTTTTTTTTGCTACAAACCCTATCCCTGCCCCTTCCTACTGGGCAGTGTGAGATCTGGGACAGATGCTCGCAAACGAGCGCCCCACTTTATTATTTCAAATGGTTACTCCCAATTTTTTTGTTGGATTCAGATTCCGCTCCAAATTTTTCTTCTAAAACGCATCTCGAGGGCATATGGGCGCAACTGTATGGATCTTAGTTGTTTATCGTCTAATCCAGATGGCACTTGCATTCGAGCTTTTCTCTCTAATGAATATTACTATAACACAGAATTTTGATAGAACAAATTCTGACCGTTTGGAAGATTTTACGGTGAGTTTAAACTAAGTACATTTTAACTACTTACATCATTGACCGTGAAGCGAGGTTCAGGGCAAGAGGGAGACTTACCTCTGACCACCATCAACCTAGGGACAACCACCGTGATAGGGGGTGATGATGAAGAGCCAATGTTTGGATCCTGGGCTTCAGGGGAGACGATTTTATTTTAAAGTTATTTCGGATGCTATTTTGGAATTTTCTCCCACCCACTTCTAGTCTACCTACTTCTAAGGTGCACCAAGGGATGTTCGTGGATTGCGTGGGGCCCATTATTTAACCTCCACTAATGAACCCAAATCAGCAAACAGGGCTTTGGACACGTGGCCACCAACCTTGAGCCCCCTAATGAGTGTGCGGAGCTATGCCTCCTTATTCAGATCCTGGGGCGCCCTTATGTAGAACAGGGACACAAACTGAGTTCACAAGTGCGTGCATCGAGCGCAAGTGCACGTCAGTGGGTGAGCAAAGCGATATCCCCATGTCATTACGCTAGTCCTCCTATGAAGAAGGGAATAATATTAAAATAACTCAATTTGTTTTTACGTGTTTTCAGCTGCTTTCATCAGAGTGGTTGGGTCGGAATTCGTCCAAAAATACCTCGGTGAAGGGCCCCGAATGGTACGAGACGTGTTCCGGTTAGCGAAGGAAAATGCCCCTGCTATCATTTTCATCGATGAAATCGACGCCATCGCCACAAAACGTTTCGACGCCCAAACCGGCGCCGACAGGGAAGTCCAAAGGATTCTTCTGGAACTCCTCAATCAGATGGACGGCTTCGATCAAACCACCAACGTCAAGGTGAGAGCACATCCTACATTCACCACCTATGTAACTCTTCTTGCTGGTTCTACATTCCACGTCAATTTTCCAGGTCATCATGGCCACCAACAGAGCCGACACGTTGGATCCCGCCCTTTTGCGTCCTGGAAGGTTAGACCGTAAAATCGAATTCCCGCTACCGGACAGGCGTCAGAAACGTCTCGTTTTTTCCACCATCACTGCCAAGATGAACTTGAGCGAAGAGGTGGACCTGGAAGACTATGTCGCTCGACCCGACCGCATTTCAGGAGCCGACATCAACGCCATCTGTCAAGAAGTTAGTACGAGTAACTCCCCCTACCCCTTTCAAATAGAATTTGAAACTAATACTAAGTTAAATTGTTTTCAGGCGGGTATGCACGCTGTCAGGGAGAACAGATACATCGTTCTAGCTAAAGATTTCGAAAAGGGTTACAAAAATAACATCAAGAAAGACGAGTCTGAACATGAATTCTACAAATAGGATAAACAACAAACAACTCATACTTTTGTTTATCAAGCGTTTTTTAAGGGTCTGCAAGATAACGTTAACTGTATTTACGTGCTAATAAAAATCATTCACTGAAATACTCTGTTTATTCACCCATGTGTCATTTAAGGGCTAATTTTGATTTATTGCGGGGCTATAAACAGGCCACAGGTGTGTGTTTAGAAAGCTGTTCGCCCATTGGGACGATTTTGGTGACGAAGTAAATTCGGACGTACATGCGGTGTAAAGGGGTGCCATCAAGATCGATAAAATGAGGCTAGTAATGAGCTGCAGATAGGAGTATTCAATAGGGATGGGAATCGAAAGAAACATAATATATAAGATATTATCGGGGGTCAGGGTGGCCCAGTGAGCTAAGGCGACAGAGCTTCGTCTGTTTACAAATCAGTCGGAGCGCTGATCAGCCTGGTTCGAATTCGGGCCGAACACCAATGTTTGACCAAAAATCAATCAAGTGTTGTAATACCTGGCTTGTCGTCAGACAATTCACCTCTGAACGCAAGTTTATGTGAATCCTTTCTCTGGAGCAAGACTATCTAAGACTCTCTAACTTTATCCGTGATTATCTGGGCGCATTGTGGGGTCGGCTCCTGCCCCACTTGTGAGAACCAAAAATGGTTAAACACAATAAAACCCACATTTTATAAGATATTATCTATGTACATTACATATACGGATGTCATATTTGTGAGTGGCATGAAAAACGATATAAACGACAAAACCATTGATAATATTGAGCTCTTAGTAATCTCTTAACTTTTCATCACTCTCTTAACTTATCCTATTTTTCCTTTTTTTCCTTTAGCTAGTGTTGTTGTGTACATCCTGCTTGCGGTCAGGGGCAAAACTTGTGAAAAGGACGATTAAAACATCCGAACAGTTTGAATCGATTACCACTGACCAAATGCATCAAATGTTGACAGTAGTGCTTCGGGCGCAGCAGCAGATTATCTTGATGATAATATCAATGATATTATCTGTTCCTTCATCTTCGTTTACCAGCTGAATCAAGCTGAGCCTGGTGGTCGAGCGAGCATCTCGACACAACAAAAAGCATTCGCCGTGATATTACAGGTGACGTTACATGATTGACAGGAGCTTGGGCTTTGCTCGAACCGCTCCTCCAGAAGCATGCTGGAGACACAACTCTAGGAATACTAGTAGGTACCTACCTTATGCTTTGAGCTTGCATTCCAGAGGGCACTCTTCCACATGGTGGCGTGAACTTGGACTGTGCGCCTTCAGAACTCCGCCAAACACTCAAATGATCAAAGTTATCTAAGAACACAACCTCACGTAGGTATTTCCATTGGTATCCCCCTAAAGGAGTGAGAGAGAGAGCGCTGCACTGGCTAGGACTGTAGTTCTCTCTTCATACTCTACTATCTGGTGCGGATAATCTAAATCAGACCCTCAAAGTCTGTGGGGAGTATGTTTGGTGGGACAGTCTCCAACCCACAACAGTAACAATGACTGTTATTCAACGAACCTGCCCAACCTGTTCTGACAGCACCATCCACTTGGTTATTGACAGGCCTATGCCTGCTGTTGGTCTCTGCTAAGGCAGAAAGGCAGTAACTAGGAGTGATTGTCGATGCTTTTTGCCTCAGTCAAACCCAAAAGGACTGCTGTGACGTCATCTGTACAGTAAAGGCAGATTTAATGTTTTATCAATTCACAAGTTTCTGTTTTCTGTAAGTTCAGCGATTGAGAATTGTATTTAGTAGTAGTCGATTTCCTTTAATTGATGATCAAAGATTGTAGTGGTTCCTGATGTTAGAGAGGAATCTTTCTGGTAAGCCGTTATTTTTGTAGTCGTCCATCCTTTCGAGCATCCTTTCCTTCAGTTTGCCCTCCCTGACGAAACCTTCTGCTCTGAGGAGTTTTATTTCTCTCGCTTTAGCCTCGGCCTCTTCTTGTCTCTTCCTCTCCCTTTCGTTTATCTGGTACATGATTTCCATCCTGTTGATGTCTTTTTCAACCAGTCTCTTCCTCTCTTCAGCTTTGGTGGCGTTGTTTTCGAGCTCGAGGAATTTCTTCATCCGCTCTTTTTCTTCATTTTCGCGCATCAGTTGCTGCTGTTTGATGAGCTTGTTCGCTTCGGTGATTTTTGCCCAGTCCCTCATCAGCTCCTCCATTGCCGCCTTCTTGTTCAATTTTTCTTGTATCTCTTGATCCTCCATCTGAAATAGAAAACAGTGTCAGTCTTGGATCTCAACACATCTAAATCATTCTCCAGGGTGTTTAGGAAGAAAACGCCGGGTGCTTAGTGGGATTTTTACTCAAGCTTTTGGGGAATGCTTGTCCCCTTCTTCAGGATCTATAGTGTGGTATCAGATTAATGCAATCTTCGTCGTTAGTGCCGAGCTTAGGAACAGGTGTAATTTTGGAGTAGGGAACAGTCTTTATCTCTCAGTAGACTATGTGGTACATCTATAGATCCTGAAGAAGGGGTCCCCGAAAGCTTGAGTAAAAATCTCACTAAGCACCCGGCGTTTTCTTCCTATAGGTTTTTAAACACCCTGCTGACATGCAAGCCGGCCACCTAGAAATAATAAATCATTCTCTATCTACCTACCTGAATGTCTCGTTCTTTTTGCAGAGTGTAGTAGTACTCAATTTCTTCTTGCTCTTGTTTTTCATAGCTGGCGCCCAAATCCGCTCTGACGTTGCTGACTAGCCGCTGCCGATCGGCTTTGATCTTGTTTACTTTGGCTTGGTAGGCCTCGTTGAATTTGGCTTTTTGTTCGAGGAAGTCCTGTTCTCTCTGCCATATTGCTTCGTCTTCTGCCACTCGTACTCCTCGCAGGTAGTCTCTATATGATTGAAAATTATGGAGTTAATACTGATAGGGTTTAGTGATTAAGTTGATGTGTATATACCTGTAATTCGTGATGGCGGTAAAAGTGTCGAAGTGTTTTTGCTTTTCAATTTCTTCCGCCTCCTTGTCGGCCATCCTTTTGGCCAATTCCGCCTCCGTCAGAGCGTCGAGCCGCGCTGCGTTTTCGAAATTCTCTTCAATTTCCAAATCCCGGAATTTCTCTTTTTCCAAAACTTGGTTTTTCATCACTTCGACTATCTGGCGGTTTTTCTTCAGCTGCGACGCCTTCCGCTCGACCATGTCTTCATATTCGCTTGGCCTTGCTTCCCCTTGGTGGGCGTCTTGAGAGTAGATTTCGAAATTTTTGACTCCGATATCGTGCAAATGCTTGTTGTCTTCTATTTGTAGTTCTCTCATTGCCAAAACCTTGGGGGAAAAAGGAAGCTTGAGTGTTGTGATGAATCTCCACTCTTTGGAGCTCTCTAAGCAATACCACACTACACGGTTGCCGTCCTCGTCAGTTGGGAGCCGTTAATAGTTCCTTAGTTAGCTGAAGCGCTGCCACTGACTCCTTCTACTCATGTTGGCTTTGTGTGATTGAATCTGGGCATGTAACTTCCCCCACAATTTGATCCATTTTTTGTTCATTCATCGCGATCATGTCTGACTAAGTATTTTGTTATTTCCCTAAGTTGGACTTTTGCACTTTTCAAACACCTCTCAGGTGCCTCTGGCACATTCTCTTCTTCCATGGTTCTTATGCCACCTCTCCCTCGTTAAGTTGTAGGATCAGCAAGGGCTAAATCTGGCCTCTATGTTGCAATGGTTTGTCTTGGGATATTCAACGATCTGCTGACCTCGTCGTGGAAAAAATGATCCAGTCCTGTACAGACCTTGTTAAGTTAAGCGGTTCTGTGGCTGTCTGGATCCGTCCATCTACCAAATCAGCAGTCCCGTATAGCCCAAGATGTAAGAAGAGGGAGCAGAGTGGGTAGTATCCATGCAGGCAGGATTCCTGGTGAAAGGTGACTACACCTAAGGAACAACTAAAAGTCCGAAAACTGTAAGATACAAGAAGAGGCAGTGGAGTAGGTATGGTTTGTTACATTCCACAACTACCGACGCAATAAGAGGTTGCACTGTAAGTCATGTCGCAATGATTAATGTCTCCGACTATGTGAAGCAAAACGAATAAGATCCCTGAAAAACCTGGCGCCTCCATGTGGTTCACCCTAGGCACATCAGATTGATGTGAAAAAAATGTTCGAGGGGACAGATGGGTATGCTGTGCCTCCGGAGGAAGTGTTGCAATTCGAGAGCCACCAGACGATAGTCCGCATATATGCGGAAATTTCCCCCATGTGCAGTGAGCCCCCCACCGGGGGCCCGGTGAGATAAGACCAAGAGCCATCTTGGTCTGACAAACCCACGAAAGATAAAGAGAGCAGGAAGAGACTTCAGCAGACTTTGCTGAAGGGCAAGTATCACCTAACTGGCCCCAGAAACAATCTGATGGGCCGGTACGGTAGGGCCAACAGAGTGGAGTTCCTCATGCATCCATGGGTTAGATATCTGCTCCACCAAAACTTGGCTTATTGCCAGCAACAACCTGTCAAATTCCTCAAAACCATCAGTGGAACCTGGAACTTTCAGATCCCATTTCTCATAGTATCCTTGTCATTCCTTGTGATCTTTCTTTTCGTTTTCGTTCATTTTCAGATCTATTTTCCCGTTTCTTCGCAGACAGAGTTCCTTTTGAACTAGTCTAGAATCTGAAAGTGGTTTATCAATCTTACTTATCCTGACCTGAGTTGATCCTGCGTGTCCGTAGAAGTCTCGCATTTCTTCAAGTTGGTCGGTCATAGCCCTGTCGGCGTTTTTGAGGATCAAACTCGTTTTCGCCCTGTTCTGCTTGATCAAATCGTCCACGACGCCCATCTTGTACGTCGTCATGTTCTTCAGCTCGTCCCTCCTCGCTTCGCTCGCCTCGCCTTTGGCGTTCTTCCGTTTCAAAGCGCCCTCGGCTTCGGCGATCCGGGACGACATCAGAAAGGATTTTTTGTTGGCGAAATCCTCCAACTTGTCCGGACAAAGCGTCGTCGAGTATATCGGCGGAGGGTTGAGCCCCTTGTGTACCAAAAAGGTGTTTTCGTGCCCGTACTGAACTCTCTTGTATTTCTTTCCTTGGTGTCTGAACACATCCTCTTCGTTCTTGACTTTCATGGGAGGTACACGCCTGAATGCTACAGACGTAAAAATATAAATAAAATACACCTGTCCAAAACTTTATTGAACTAAGTTCAAGTCTTGATTTATACGAACTGTCAAAGTCTTCTGAGAGCTTCTTTGGTGTTCTCTTTTGTACTGCCAGCTCTACGGTACGTATTGTGCTGGATGAATCTCTTGACAATGTAGCTCGTGAGACTCTTTTCTTGGCCATGAACTTTTTCAGTGAAGGTCGATCCGCCAACAAATTTTTCCTGAGTTGCACAAACGCTTCACTCATTTTGGATCTGCTCAATATAATAAAAAATTTCTTGTCGCTAAATTGTTCACCTATGCTTCCATAGTTGTGTGCTACCTTAGTTTTTCAATCTCTGCAGAAACTGAATATGATTTTGTGTCTTGATGCGAATCACCGTGAAGATGAAGTGGTTGTATTCTCAAAACTGATTTGTTCAGCGGTTAACCGGGAAGCTTTCGAATCGATCCCGAGGCTCCTCTTTGACGTCAACACTTCTGAAAACGTGCTCGGAATACTCTAATGAGAACTGGATTCCGTCTGTTTTGCATACGCTTTTCCAAACCACGGGGAAGCTTTCTATCTCGGCCCCAAGGTGGATAATGAACTACGGGAGGGAAAAAGTGGAGGGAAAAAAAGGGAAAACAGGCGTTATTGTGGAAAATCTCCGTAAAAGGGGTTCATTTGAATATTTCCCTCCGGCGAGCGTCATCGGATGTGACCTAATCGATATGAGAACACACGACCCTGGAAATGGCAAGTTCACCGCGAAAATTCTGTACAGTCTGAAGGCGATTTCCATATTTGCGGTTCCGAAAGATGACTCATGATCATGGGAATTTTAAAAATTATACGCTACATTCCATTTATTTAAAATTGATTAAATTAAATGACGAAAGCATTAAATGCTATCAAATTTTGATAACATGACCTTGACAAGAAAAGTGTTTTGCATTTTCAGATTTTAAACTTCGTCCTTGGCTCAACAATTCGTGCGGACAAGGCAGCCATATGGCAGTAGATATCTGGCGTAATGTTATGGTGTTTCCTGGGTGCTATGAGTGAGTGGTCGGCGAGGATGTAATTTGAACTATTCTCTTATAATAATATTTATATTCATATTATTCACATTCAGTTTATAATAATATTATATTCCTAATTATATCGAGTTCATAATTTATGAACTGTAAAGGTTCATAATATTAATATGAACCTCTGGCTGAAAGGTTCATAATATTATTATGAACCTTTCAGCCAGAAACTTGACGTAATCGCTTATTCAATAGCCTAGCTGAACATAGCATAATGGACACTGTGGGAAAACCCTCCCCACATCTCTTCTCTCGATCTCTGGCCAGCCAGAGCGGGTTCAGGCGACTCACGCCCAGCGCACGCCCTTCTGAGGACCTGCTGGAGTCACAACACCTCGACAATTCAGGTAAGCCTGACGAACCCAGGTCCTCCATTTCTGGAGCTGGAAAACTTTCAGGGTCTGCAGATCACGTACCATCGTATTATGGCCCTGGCAAGGTTCCGCCTACGCTCCCTCCATTTTTCTCCACTAACACCGACGGCGTAAACACAGACGACGTGCTGCATGCATGCATGCATGACCACAAAAAAAAAAAAAAAAAAAAATTAATACCTATATTTATTAGCTAAACACCTGATCATGGGGGTGTCCCACAGACACTAATTAGAATCTACCGTTTTGCGAACATTCGCGTATAGTTTATTACCTATTAGAAATAATAAACTAGACGGGCTATAATAATACTCCTATTGCCCAAAACGGCTTATATTATAAGGACATAACAAATATTATTTAATATGTATGCCCTTATAATATAAGCTGTTTTGGGCAATGGGAATTTGTTTAAAATATGAAATTTTGATGATATACTCGGTTCTCCAGATAGTTGTGATCGCAAGGTTTTCAGTCCGATCGCCTTAACCCATGGGGCCAGAAGAGGAAAAATAGCCGGTTTTTATAGGATTTCGGTTAAGGGGTTAATCTATACCATTATTATTAATTTACATTTACATTAATTTACATTTTTTTATAGAAACTGTCAAATTACAACTTGAACAAGGAAAACTGAAAATTGTTTATTTAATGTGAAACTTGGAACGTCCACAACATTCTCTATCATAGTCCTTCTCATTCTTGAATCAAACATTTGAATCGCTTCATGCAAAAAGGGTCCTTAGCGCCACATTTGGCCGAATCGCGATTATCGTGGTTTTCCGACAGCTGTTTGTATTTTTTACTTAAAAATTATCAATAAATGAACAAATTTTGTATTTCCTTTTAAAGCAATTTGGTTTCCAACAATGGTTACCTTGAGGAACGCGTAGTAAAAAGTTCATTGAAATAACCAAAATATTTCAAGAGAAAACCAGTTTTTTTTTCGATTAGGTATCTCAAAACGGGGAAAAATGCGTAAGGGACCTTTTAGCATGAAACGATTCATTTGTCCTAAAATATATAGTTGATTATCATAGTTTATTATCCTAAGTGCGTTGGAGTGTTCTTAGGAGGTGCTTTGGGTGAATAAAAACTACCCTTCCGTATGTGTCCCAAGCTTTCGACTGTATTCAGTCATCTTCACAGGGTTATGTACTGCAAAACAACAATATTGTGAGGTTCCGGCTATTTCTAGAAATATAGGTAATTCGGTTGACATGGTGCTAATTGTTACAGACCTTATGTCAACCGAATTACCTATATTTCTAGAAATAGCCGGAACCTCACAATATTGTTGTTTTGCAGTACATAACCCTGTGAAGATGACTGAATACAGTCGAAAACTTGGGACTGTGAAGAAACAACTACTCCACGTCGGCATTGGTGCCCACCAGCACTCCCTGGTGGACGAGAGGAGCACTCCTTTTCGAAGCACTTCGCTTTGTCTCGTTGTTAAGTACGCGTCCTTCCGACGCCCTAAATGTGAATATATTTATATTGTGACGAAGTAAACGAGAAGAATTACGAAGATTCACGTTCATCATTTCACCTTTCATCAGAGTACGATTGTAAGGTAAACTAAGGTTCATTCGAATAACGAAATAACGAATTATCGCAATATGAGCTCAGCTTGGCTTGCGTGCGGAAAGCAGGCCCAGGTCGGCTTTTGTTCTTCGAGTTGGTTTCGGTCGTCACCTTAATCCTGTGTATTGGAATGGATGTTTCGATTAGATTATTGAACGGACGAAAACGGATACTGTCAGACCCTCCTGAACGGTAGTACGGAAATGCGTTTCGAGTGCCAACATGTGGTTGATGAAAATTACGGAAAACGGTGGGCACATTTGAGTACGGTTTGGTGGGCTCCCGTTCAGGAGTATAGAGCGGTGTGTAGATGCGTAAATCCATGGTTGCATTAAGACCCCCAAAACAAAGAACATAACGAACCCATGTATTTCGATTCGAATGGTCTGACAGGTTTCGAATTCGATATGCTTGTGTCTAAGTTTCGAACGGCATGGGTGTAATGGTAAAACGGAAAACGGACGGACCAAGCTCAACGGACCATTTATTTGTTGATGGTATTTCGATAAAAAAAAAAAAAAAAATACGGTGCCCATCCTGAAAGGGATCAGGCAGACACGGACGATTACGGGAATCACGTGGTTAAAACGGAATCGATTTAAAACGGAACCTCGACTGATATGATGCACTTTTGTCTCGATTACGGATATCGATGGTTACACTCGAACGGTACCTCGATTACGTGACACGAGTCATCTATCTATTACGGTGTCGATGGTTAAAATCGATTGATAACGGAACCCTGATTCAAAAACGGAAAAACGGACATGAGATAAAACGGTCACCTTTGATTAAAATTTGATGTTTTGTATTTGTATGTGGATGAGTGGAAACGGGGGTTTCCCCATTTCGATTGTGAGGTTGAATGCTTGAGTTCGATTAAAGGTTTGTATCGATTGAACCGATTGTATCGATTGTATTTATCGCTAGCAAGTGGTGACTGTGATCTCTTGTTATTGTTGATTGTAATGATAACGTATTACGGTGAATTTTCGATGGTGATGACCTGAAACCAACAAGCTTTTCGAACGATTTTACTAAATTCGAACGTGCGATTTGATTGACGAAGGAAGAACGATTAACGGCCTGGATACAAGCAGCGTTTGACTTGGACTGGGTGAGTTGTTGTGAATGCACCTACCTACGGTTACGAATTACGGATTACGGTTGGAGTTCCTAATCGGGTTTACATTGCCTCCGCTCATTTATTGACAAGGTGATGGTGCGTCGCGAACGGGTGGCGCATTTTTGGTCGTATAGCGCAGTTTTTGGTTTACCCATTATTGGGGGACTGTGTAACCAGCGGGCCGATCTGAGTGCGTTTTTCCGCCCCGTTTCAGCACTTTTAAACCCAGGTTCTCCTATGAGGTTCACTCTGTCCAAACTCATATGAACATTCGAAAACGAAATTTAAGAGGTAATTTAGATTGATGAATTCGAATTCGACTAATTACGGTTTGTTGAGGTTGCAGTTTCTTGACGATAACGGTTCTTAACGATAATGACGATAACATTCGAAAACGAAATTTAAGGTAATATAGATTGGTGAATTCGAAAGTTGGTTAGTACGGTTGAATATTACGGTTATTTCAGAATCGACTAATTAAGGCTTGTTGAGGTTGTGGTTTCTTGACGATAACGGTTCTTAACGATAATGACGATAACATTCGAAAACCAAATTTAAGGTAATATAGATTGGTGAATTCGAAAGTTGGTTAGTACGGTTGAATATTACGGTTATTTCAGATTCGACTAATTACGGTTTGTTGAGGTTGCAGTTTCTTGACGATAACGGTTCTTAACGATAACGGTTCTTAACGATAATGAAGATTATATTCGAAAACGAAATTTAAGGTAATACCTATAGATTGGTGAATTCGAAAGTTGGTTAGTACGGATGAATATTACGGTTATTTCAGATTCGACTAATTAAGGCTTGTTGAGGTTGCAGTTTCTTGACGATATCGGTTTGATTTGATAACGGTTTTCATTGAAAATTACGGTTTTGAAACATAGGTAGCAACTTTGCGGGCAGAAGGCAATGTGGAGGTTTACTTACTTCTGTTACAGAATACGGAAAACAGGATTCACGATAATGGATCACGACCTTGAAGAACGGATTTTGAATGAAGTTAAAAGACGAGAAACAGTGTTTAGGCGTAGATTGACGTTGTCATTTTTAGATGAGGCACAAGACATAAAAAAAAAAAAAACTCGATTCAGGAAATGGCTCAAGAGTTCTGCTTGAAGATAGCTACTTTGGCAGCAAAGTATCAGAGCACTATTGACAACTACCATACCGATCGTGACCATGAAGAAACTCTCAACTCAAAACTCGACGAAACTCAACCCAGACGACCCCAGAATGCTAGAAGGAGCAGTACCTCCAGACCTGAGAACCGCAGAAGCCGGTGGGAAGGAGGGAGCTCCACATACGCTTGAGAAACGGTGACAACAAACTGACAGCCAATTCAGACTATTCACTATGGAAAGACCGATTGGCTCTCGAACTCAAATCCCATGACTGAATATTCTTGTTGGATCCCTCATTTCATCCAGCTGAAGAATACTCACCACGGGAACTTGCCAGGTTGAATAGTGCTGTCATGTCCTACATTTGCTCAAACCTGCCAGAAGACAATCAGAGGTTGGTCAAACGATGTGAGAATCCTACACAAATGATCGAAACGCTTGACATGCTTAAACAGCCCAACACAGGGTACAATGTGTTAGGCTACCTAGACCAGTTTTCAAATATTCGATTTGACCCAACAAAAGAGTCAGTTTTGGAGTTTTTGGCGAGGTTTCATGATCTGGTTGAGAAAATACGTAAAATTCCCAATGCCAATTTTGATGACTTCCTCGTTCGGCATGGCCTGATAACTGCTATAGGAGAAGCTTGCCCGAAAATTAAGGACCACGCTCTTGACAGACCAATCATGACCATAAAAGACATTCACGACGAAATGCTAATGGAAAGTGGCTTTGTTGAAGAAAGTGTTAGGAGAGAAGATAGGCGGCAAGTGCCTGACAGAGCACTTCACACTTCATCAACAGCGACAAAACGTCCACATCCAAACTCCACTCCAACAATGGCGAGCAAACGTGCGAAGACCAGAGGTGGTGACCCGAAGGCTTGTACAAACTGTGGGATTTCGGGACATAAATCGATGGGAGTGCAAAAATCCCGGTAAGAAGTGCTACAACTGCCAAAAATTCGCAGGACACCTGGCGGTAGACTGTCCTGAACCACCCACAGAATATACAATCAGAGCCAGGGAAAGAAGCCAATTGACAAACAAACGCTCCTCCTCTACGTCTACTAATCAAAGTCGTCCCTCAAAGCCACAGGCCAAAAAGAAGGTTGGTGTCAGAATGCCACTTCGACAAGTTCTCAGATCTAAAAGCGACAGCCTCAGACTTGCCATCAGTCTCGACTCAGACACCGAAGACCTGCCTTTCGACCAACAATATTGCTGGGTTGAAGGAGTTGACAGCGAAGAAGATGAGCCTGTTGCAGCCATCGCCACGGACCGAGAACCACTAACTACAGACAGGCCGACGGAACATGGACATTTCTTTTCAACAATTCGTAGCTTGGCACGTCCCAGACGAATTACTTGTGCTAACGGTAGTTCTGATGCAGACCTCATAATTACTAAAGTAGGCGACGTGGTTGTTTTTAACGAGGAAACTAACAAATTAAGTGTTCTGCAAAATGTTTTATACGCTCCGGAACTCTTGGAGAATTTATTTTCAATCCGCAAACTTATAAAGAGTGGTAGAATTTCTGTTCAGTTTGATGTTGATTCGATCGTTAATAAGGATAAGGACACCTCAGAAATCAAGACTGGAACTTTTGATGGTAGGTTTTGGTGGTTATCGTTCAGACTACCTCTTGCCACTGCCACTCCACACCAAAAACAATCCATTATGCTTGAAATTAATGAAATACTATGTAACAAGGAATTAGGCTCTGTTCAGTTGCTGGAATCGCGGACTAGAGGGAAAGCTAAACGTTCACCTGATGCAAATAATAACCAAGCTAGTGGAAGCAAATTGCCGCGAATGGGGGACGTGACATCAACCCTGCCTACAAACTCTCCACGTAGGGCACTCGAAAATACCCGGGACAATCCTGGTTTTAAATGGCACGTCCGCCTCTGTTCCAAGGGTTATTTGGAAAATTCCAAACAGTGTTTTCTTGAATTGACAAATTTAGATTTCACCACTGACATACTAGACTGTTCAGACTGTAGTAGTCAAGATTACAATGAATTTAGGCACATATCAGGAATCCCATTTCACAGAATCCACTGCCATTTGATGGGAGCCATAAAACCGGTTTCCTACCTTACACAATGTCGCTACAACATTACCTTTACTGTCGATGCTACCAGATACATATCAGCATTCGACATTGCAAGTAAAACTAATGTTACTTAGCGCTGACGCAGTACCTTGAGGAAATTCGCAAGTTAAAGGGTCCACACATTAAAATAGGAGAGATAAAAACAGAAGGTGGAAGTGAATTTAGGACGACAGAAAAGAAAAGTATCTTGGCTAGGGAGAGCATAGGACTATCAGTTTGTGAATCATACACTCCTCAGCACAACGCAGTAGCTAATAGACTTAATAGGGAATTGGCAGAAAAGATCAGAGTCAAGCTAATTTCCTCAGGCATGCCTAATTACTTTTGGGCTTATGATCTCCGTCATGCTACTTACATTCATAGTCAAACCCCTAACTCGTCTATCGACGTTGAAACACCCTTTACAATGATTATGGGTAGGGTGCCCACCTTTAAATATATATGCAGATTTGGTTGCGAGGTGTATGTATTGGATCCTCACACTAGGTCCAAATTCGCTCCTAGGTCTCAGCTAAGCTACCTGCTTGAGTGTGAAGACACGGGATACACTCTCCTCAATGACACTACTAGAACTGTAGTACGATCAAAACTTGTTGAATCATCGAAAATAGGGTCTTTGCGGACTATCGGACACTTGCTCAATCCAAACCCCTGTTTAGCCTGCAGGAATTGGAGGCCGAATCTTCTGTTGTCCTGGCTAATCCATCTGACACAAGTACAGCGACAGAACCCCCGGGTTCCAATGGAGGCTGATTCTGAAACTCAACCACAAGACAGTGGTGATGTTGAAGTCTCACGTGTCGTCCCCAGTGGGACCAATGTCGAGAAGTTAGGGGAGACGAACGAGTATGAATTTTTCGAGGAGAGTGATAATCTTAACTTGATTTGCCTTGCCAGTGAAGCTTATGATAAAATAATATCCGAACCCCAAACTTACACTGAAGCCATTCATTCTCCTGAGGCAGATCTTTGGTTAGAAGCTACCACTAACGAATTTGTAGCCCTTGAAAAATCCAAAACGTGGACAGTTATCCCTAAAACACAAGTCCCCAATAACTCAAAAATCATTAAAAATCCGATGGGTACATAGGAGGAAAAATGAATCGAACTGTACAATTAGGTTCAGAAGCCGCCTGGTTGCGAAAGGCTTCGCAGATAATAGCTGTTACAACTACGAGTTGTCAGAGCTACGCTCCTGTTGCAAGGCTTCCTGATGTGCGGTTCATCGGTTCATACCGATTTCTGCTGCCAAGTTTGACATGGACTTAGCACAATTTGATATTAAGACTGTCTTTTTAAAATTTAAATTAGTCCTGATTTAATGGAGTCCTTGATAAGACTGTTTATTTAGAAATTCCAGAAGGCTACTGTGAATATCTTGGTGAGTAAGAAGCGTCTGGACAAAATGGGAAACTTGCATTAGGTACTGTTAATTTTCGTGGATGACATTTTGTTGGCCTCAAAGTAAGGGAGTTGTTGAAAAATGAATTTGATATTACTGATCTAGGACACCCAAAGAAATTTTTAGGGATAGAAATTAGCAGAGACAGATCAAAAAGAACTATATCAATCAGTCAAAGGAAACATATTGAAGCTATGCTTGATAGGTTTGACCCTCATAGTAAAAGGATAGCCCTGACACCTACGGTCCCTGATGTAGACAACGTCGTACTGAAAGGCACTTCAAATACAGACAGGCGTTAGGTTCTCTCCTGTACATCCAAAATTGTACACCTCCTGATATATGAATATATGAATTCTGTGAATTGGTTGAGTAGGAGACAAACTTGTTTCACACAGAAGGACTGGGAAGCAGTCATTCGGATTAAGAGGTATTTATGGGGAATGCTTAACTTGGGAATAACTCTCGTGGGAGCTACAGATAATCTGACTTGTTATATCAATGCATCACTCGGGCTCAAAGATACAAATGGATATTCCACTACAGGGTACCTCATTTCTTTGTTTTGTGAGCCAATAAATTGGAAAACAATAAAAGCAGACACACGTTGCCCTCAGCTCTTCAGAAAGCGAGTTTGTAGCTATGAACCATGCGGCCAGGGAACTCGCTAGCCTTAAGAACATGTGCCAAGTCTTGTTAAAATAGAATTTGCTACCAACCCTATACGAGGACTGTAAACCCGCTATACCATCTTGTAAGATTATGTTATTTGTATGTTAGAGAACAGTGTAGCAATGGGAGTTGGAAGATCATCTGTGAGTGAGTTGACAGTGATCACTACATGGCAGATACCTCTTGTAAAGAATTAAGAATTAAGAATAGGTTTATAAAATTCAGAAATTGTATATTGTCCCCTCTAGAAACTCAAGATTAACCACAGTTTATGCTTTCAGATCGCCTTTCCTAACAACCAGTGAACCATTAATTATATAACGGAATCCAAGAGTGGATTATTCAAAACGGCATGTAAAACGGATAACCAAAACGGCATAACGGATATCATAACGGCATAACGGATATCATAACGGCATAACGGTAACTCAAAACGGTAAATAAATACGGATCAAAACGGTCATCGCCCCATCTGGCAGCACAGTTCCTGAGGAGGACTGCGATCAGTCAGCTGCAGCCTGGTCATCAGTCAACCAGGGTACGTCTCTGCACCTTCAGGATCTTCTCCTGTGGCTCTCCCTGTGGCTGCTGTTGCTGCTCCACCTGCCGTGTTGCAGTTGAGGGGGGCTGTGAAGAAACAACTACTCCACGTCGGCATTGGTGCCCACCAGCACTCCCTGGTGGACGAGAGGAGCACTCCTTTTCGAAGCACTTCGCTTTGTCTCGTTGTTAAGTACGCGTCCTTCCGACGCCCTAAATGTGAATATATTGTGACGAAGTAAACGAGAAGAATTACGAAGATTCACGTTCATCATTTCACCTTTCATCAGAGTACGATTGTAAGGTAAACTAAGGTTCATTCGAATAACGAAATAACGAATTATCGCAATAGGGACACATACGGAAGGGTAGTTTTTATTCACCCAAAGCACCTCCTAAGAACACCCCAACGCACTTAGGCCAGCACAGCCAAGGAGGATGTCAAACAGATCAACTATTCATAGTTTATTATTTGAAGTTGGATTTGATTTTGAAATAAGATTACTAAGAACATTCTGGGAGTGACCGAGTCTTCTGCGTGGAAAATTGTTCAAAGTTGAGCTAGCCAAAAGTTCGATATCCGATAAAAGTTTTGCTCGCAGTGACTGTGGGATCTTTGCCGCCGGTTTCAAAATAGTTGTGGCGGTTTGAAGGGGCGTTCAATTTTTAGCTGCTGACGTCTTGTGGGTCGGCTTTTAGGATTGTGACATCAGCCAGTGTCCGAAATGGCTGAGGGAGTGAGTGAGGTTTAAAAAGTATTGAGTAGGTATGCGTGGGGATTCAACTACTGTTGAGTTACCTACTGTTCCTCCTAGATATTTTGCTTTTTTTTGCATCTTTGAGTAATTTGTTAAGCAGTTAAAGACAACTAGGAAGTTCAATTAGGGGCAACTCGACGACGTCGGCACCCACTTGACCCGTACCGTTTGCGTCACCGCACCTGAGCCTTCGCCGATATGGTCAACGTCCTGGCGATGTCGTCGACGACATGCCAGATGAACATGGCAAAGGGAAATGATTAAGTGCGGGGGAAGGTTTAAGGATAGGCTTTAACAGTAGCAGAGGTATCATTATTATTGGATTGATTTTAGGGAATAGGGCGAGCGAGGGGGACCGGGTGGGGTTTGGGGGGCGGGAGCAGGCGCGATGCCGCCATGGATGTAACAGGCTGGACAGAGCTTACCAACTCAACATCCTCCGCCGAGTAGATCTCGTAAATCTGTAGTCACAACTGTAGGGATCGTGGCCAGGACTGAAATGAGAGCGTTCTGGAGGAAATGGCGGCATTACCGGCACTATCACCAGATAATCAATAACAATTGACATCCCCAGAACTTGTCGTTGCTCCTCATTTTTTCACTGAACAGGCAGATAGAATAACAACGAAATTACAGAGTATGGAGAAGGTTCTACGTACTAGGTATGTAGATCATTCGCTAAACAGGTGCCTTATTACCTACATAAACGTTGAAAACCTGTTGAAATTATTTCTAAAATGAAACACAGAATTTGTTTTTGGTAATTCTGCCGAGGGAATTGGACTTGGGGCGTAGGGTGGGGTTAGAAGGAGTTACAGTTCTCGGCCTAGGGGGGGGGGGGGGGGGGGGCTGTAGGGTTGGTGTCACCGACTCGGTCGGCGGCCGGTGGGATATTTCTTACCATACTTACCTTACCAACAACTTCAAACTACTCAAACTATAGCCTCTGTAAAAACACATTGTGTTAAACAAAAGCTTGAACGAACAGCTGATTCAACAATAGTGATTTTAGTCACAAACACACAGGCAAACGGATCGTCTCATGGAATGCTGATGTTTATTGAGGTTCATTTTAATTCTTACCACTAATTCTATTTCCCCCTCCTACGGTGGAGAGGGGGTAGGGGGGTGAGATCCCCCAAAATGCGCGCAAAAGGGATCTCTTTGAAGGGAGTACAATAATTGTACCTACAATTATTGCGCCCAACTTTCTTATATCAAAGAGGAACCCCTCTTCGTCGGATTCGGATTCCGGAGCAAATTTTAAGTTCGCCCATTGAGCACTTCGTTGTTTACAGTCCAATTGAAATGGCAAATCCACTGTCGCCTTCTCCTCGATACAAATTTTAATACTAAATTTCGAATGAACGATTTTCGACCATCAGGTGGTTTTGAAGACGAATTAAATTTGATCGATACGTAATTTTGCAATCTGCGAGTAAACTTCTGAAGGTTGCAAATTGGGGCAAGTTGATCCTCAACCGTTATTTTACCTAAATCAAATTTACTTAGACTTACACAATTTTTAATGGGTTTTTCATGCAGTTTTATTATTCTCCGCCAATCTGAAGAAAAAGTTCCTTGAAATCGATAATAAATTTTATTGCGTTTACCTTGTCCATCCGACTATAATCGAAAAAACAAACAAACAGAAATCAGCAGAAAATGCCCCCACCACATGCCCACTCCACCATTTCCTTCTTTCCCTTTCCAGCACTCACCTGCTCAAGTGTTACTAGGTACTACAGTAGTACCTATTTAGTTGTTCTGGAAGCGTTAGTTGTGTGTATATGATGTAAATAAGGCTGACGACTGATTCTGTGTTTCATTGCTTCAATTCTCGATCATAAACATTAACTGTCCTGGGATTTCATTTTAGTGAATGAAATGAAGTCAATGAATGAGGCACTATTTTTCAGGTTGGTTCTCCACTTTCTTCACCACAGATCTCTCATAGTCTATGGTGTCTATGATGAAAACGTGGTAATGATCGTATTTTTACACAGAATGTGTTTTTTTCCGAGGGCATTGCAGTTTGAATATGCGTCCGTCCTTCCATGTGTCCCAGGCCAAAGCATACCTGCTTCTCTGCCCTCCTTCACATTCCCTCTTCCCCTCAGCCACATCCCTGCTCTCATGTTTCCAGGCGGCATCCCCCCTGCCGAGAACCGCCACCCCACACCCCGAGTCGGTCCCCTCGGAGGGACCTGGGACTGGTCAACGTCACGAGGTCGACATTCCTCAGCGCTGGATTTTTTGAAGGTCATGCTCACCTACAGTTGGGTTATTCTGTCTTTAAGTTGGCATTTGAAGTGGAACTTTTCGATGCTAGAAAGTAGAAGACTTGAAAAATCAAGTAAAACAAAGAGGCGCGAAGCACTGCAGTAGGTAACACCAAAGTCACCGGACTAATCCTGGACGAAATCCAGGTGGGGCAGGTTCATGGTTAACAAGCCAAGGGAGTTTTCGCGTGAGGGGAGAGAGAAGTCCCCCACCGCCCCCCACCACCCTGCGATGCCCGACTCGGAAATTTTTCAGCGGCATCGGCAGTGCGAGCCAGCGCGAGGACGAGCGGTGTCGGCGAACGGGGGGTTCGAATCCTGGAACTCGTACGATCCGACTGTGTTGTCGACGGTGACGTTTTTTCTCTCGTTGACTTCGGTTTTCGCTCCCCCCGGGGAGGAGGGTACGAATGGAAACCGGGTGACGGGGCGGCGGCCGTGCGGTAGAAACGCCGCCGAAGTGACTTTCCAGGTGAGCTTCGGAAAATCACCAACTTTGAAGACAACTCGGTAGACCACAGGTGACTATGGTAGTCGGCGACATGACCGACCGACAAAAAACGCCGATCCGGGTCGGCTTCTACGACATCGAAAGGACGATTGGTAAAGGGAATTTCGCTGTTGTCAAGCTCGCTCGTCATCGCATCACTAAGACTGAAGTAAGAATCAAAAACTTCAAATTCATATTTTACAAAATTCCACTCATTCAAACTTCACACTAGGGCGGAACGGATTTTTTTAAACTGAAAAACTAGATTAAAAACAAAGAAAAACTTGTTTATTTACAATTACTTTTTTTTTTTTTTACAATTACTTTACTCTTAGAAAGCATAGGAAAAGCACTCAAAGTTGGATCAGCCAATTTGCTTCTTAGCTTAGTCGAAAATAGCCCTGCTGCGGAAAAGGCCCTCTCAGCTTCTTGAAGCTGAATAACTGCTGCACAACTTCATTCCTCATTACTACGGCTCGGATTCGAGCATATTAGCTTTTTTTCTGGGTAGTAAACAGTTAAAGATGCCTTTTGGTAGATTTTCACCTCTCTGGGACCAACATTATTGAAATTTATCGTGCATATAAATGCTTAAAGCAGCGGTCTTCAGGATAAACGCTTATAAATGCATGTTCTAGTGGTTATCGTTTATAGTTTGTTTTTCATCGAATTTCGCCAGAATTTGGGCTTCGACTAAGGTTTGAAACGCGAATATCGAGGAGTGTTTCCTGACTTAGTGGGAAATTCGAGTTTAAAACTTTAGCGTTACGAATCTATCAAATCCTACTGAATGAAAAAAACAACTGTATTTTGATTACTTATGTTTCCATTTACCGAACCCACTGGCATCATTAGTTTTGCGTAGTGATGCATTAAATGACAAATTTTGTCACTTCATTAAGGCCAAAAAGCTGCCCCCTCCTCCTTGGCTTGGGTAGGGATAGCCGACTTGGGCCGAGCAGGGCAATAGTGAAAGCATTTAGATCATTTTGTGGAAAAAACCTGATTCTCTCGGTGGTTTGCCATTTCCTTCCGAGAGGTGATTATCGGTATAAGGAAGATGTTTAGCGGCTGCTAGAATCAAACCAGCAACCTTTGACCCTGCAGTCCGACGCTCAAACCACTGAGCCACTGATAACTCCAGGGAACACTTCATATGAAAACCCAAAAACCCTTGGATGTTTTGGGGTTACCGCTGCGAGAACCGCAGATACCTCTGAAGGTGGCTCTGAAGGAGTCCCTAGGCACGACCCTTGGAAAGCCAGATTGAGCCATTGTGTCTCAGGGAGATTAGTATCTACCCGCTCACCTGTTTTCAAAGGGACAAAACGAAAGCGGAAACTTCCCTTTTCGACAACAGCCCCGAAATTTTCCCGTCGGGTCTCACCGAAAGGGGAAAACTTGAAAAAAGCACTTTCGACGATAAAAGCTCTAGCTTTCATCTCCACCTACTTTCGTATGCTGGAAATCATTGAGCGGAGCCATCCCCAATCTGAGGCATCCTTCCAACCCATGGCGATAACAAGGACACCACTGGAAACTTGCAAGAACACTCCATACTGGTTACCCAGTATGTTCAGAGAATAAAACTTCACTTTTTAGGTAGGGTTTCAAACTACATAAAATATATTTCCATCCAAACTAATACTGATATATTTCCATCCATCTAATATTATTCCCATTACACAAGGTTTATTTCTTTGTGAAGAATGCATCCAGGAAGCAGAACACAGATGTAATGACTGCAAGGATGCCGAATATCAAAACGTAAATGCGATCATCATTTGAAAACCTTTCATCAAAAGAAACGTCCGCCATTGCTATATTAGGAGCGTTGGGCGCAAACGCCCCTATGTTTGAGCCTGCATCGCGATCAGCATAGATTACGATTGCTCTGAAAAAGGATGGCACCATGATTAAAGGTCCTTATTTACTAGGCGATGGATATGTAGTGACAACGAAGACCAGCTCGTGGCAATACGCAAAACTGTGACCCCAGGACTACTGATAACCGTTCGGCAAGAACCAAGCATGTTGGTCACCTGTGTTCAGGTCCTGGGCAACTGGTTTGTCAATGGCGCGAGTGACCCTTTATCACTTTCGTGGTTTGCCACACCCTGAATTTCCCTTGTGAAGTCAGAGGGAGGGGTTTGCTCAATGTTCATGTTGGTGAGGAATTGGTAAGGGAACTGCGGAAAAAGCTCATGAATCTACACCATTAATTCTGTTTCACGCATATGTGCGTGATATGCGCATAATATACTGTATATTATATAGTACGCGACAAAATTATGTGTTTTCCCCTACCAACTCCCAATCACTGCACCCTTGTACTGGATGTGGTGAGCTTGTGCGCAAATGGGCGCGCATCTGGGGCCAATACAATCTGTTCTCGTTTTTCTGCGCCAGATTCGCGTTCTGCTCTTTCTTTCAAGGCTTGGCTCATGGTCTCAAACTCTCCCCGAGGAGGCACAGCAGGCCCTCCTGTTTCCTAGGGCGTTAGTCGCATCATTCTGATGTGCCCAGGATGATCCACATAGTTTCTCAATTTCTCTTACTCGCTGGGACCGGATTCATCGCTGCCTGCCCGCATACCATACCACCTCTTCCTTCAACTTGGGGTTTTCGGATCATCAGTAGCTGCGGAATGCAACAAACCGTACCTACTATTCTGCCTCTTCTTACCATGCCGTGACCAGCCATTTTGGTGAAGACCAACCAGGGAAGGGGCCCCTCTGTTTGGTTTCCAGGTGGGCCAGGGTCAGGCATCCTCTAAGGGAGGAGAAAAATGTATTTCATGCTTATTAAGGCTGAAATATGCCGAATGAGGCCAGGCTTTCTGCAAGCACAGTAGTTTGGCGTTGCCGCTAGGCCATAGAATCCGATTGGCATAGTGTGTACGCGCCTTCTCAAATACATTTTTGGATTTGAAAAAAAAAATAAAAAAAAAATAATAATAATAAAAAGTGGGTTTTTGTGTTAACCAACTGGTTTTCACAATTGGGGCAGGAGCCGACCCCGCACTGTACTTGAAAAACCTTTAGAAATTCTTGCTCCATAGAAGGATTCATATAAACTTGCGTTCAGAGGTGAATTGTCTGCCGACAAGACAGGTATTACAACAAGTGATTGGTCAAACATTGGTGTTCGTCCCCGGATTCGAACCAGGCTGATCAGCGCCCCGACTGATCGTAAACAGACGTTTCACTGACGCCGTAGTCCACAGGGCCACCCTGTCCCGTTTTTGGATTTTATACTTTGGCGCACCTTTGTGAATCCTTTGAATGTATCATGAAGAGTTTCTAATGCCACAAAGTAGTAAACACATGTAGGCAATGGCAATGAATTTGTACTATCAAGCATGCCATAGTCATAATGGTGGCTGTGCAAAGTTATGCCTCCTCCTCCCCCTCCCGCCCCTGGGGATGCTAGTGTGCCTATCCTGGCACCACCCTGATTTCCTGAAGGCAAGCACTGTGTTCTGCAAACCAGTGTGTAAGGGTCATCGGCGTCATGAATATAAGAAGCTAAACAGCTAATGCCAAAAAGCTATATCCAAAGCTAATGTGTGTAAACTGAGCAAAGCTGTCAACAAAATTAAGCATACGTGCGGGGTGCATGATTGCAATAACTTGTCATCTCTAACCATACGAATCCTGACTTACCTCAACCCAGTTCCAAAGTAAGCGATGCAAGCGTAGATCGCCCATGACTGGCACACCTCAGAGTCGATCTGTTCCGTGAACATTCCAACCAACGTAACGAGATAGTGCCAGAAAAATCCCGCGCATACGGCTGTCACCAAAGGGCCAATGCTGATTGAAGTTGTTACCCCATAGGAAGCTCCCCAAGTGATGGTCACCAGTATGAACGCCACCAACTTTATGATGCCTGGAGTTCCGCCGAGGCTGGCCATTATTTGATTAATAGGTATCAAAAGTTGCGTTTGATCGTGTCAAGCGGTAAATCTCTTTGAGGAATGAAGTGAATGCAGTAAAACGTGTTGGTTTCTCATCAACGATGTTGCCTAGCAGCGTCCATTATGCCTTCAGGTATTCACATACCTATTAAGATAAAATCATCAAGCTTTGTGTTCATTGTACTTATACTATTGTTCTCCCGAGTGTCCGTTTTTGACTGTATTTGCCTCCTGGGTGGTCGAGGTGCAATTTCTAATTACCTAATAATATTAGTGATAAGACTAGATGCTCCGGCTCGCTTTGCTCGCCTACGCACCCAGCTGAGGGGGCTCCGCCCCAGACCCCCCCTGGTGGGGTGAGTAGCATCGATGGACACGTTCAAACCCATACTCAGACATAAGGCCTCGCTTCGCTCGGCCAACCACTTATTCTGACAGGGGGGCCTCGCTTCGCTCGGCCGGGGGGTGGGTTCAAAACTCAGACATAAGGCCTTGCTTCGCTCGGCCGACCGCTCAATCTCACAGGATATCACAACCACTTATTCGGACAGGTATGGGTAGTATGGGCGCCCTTTTATTACGCCATTGGGTACCAGATTGCGTCGACAGGCATACGAACATGAAAGGTAGACAAATAATGTTAAAACAAAGCATTTAACTAGAACATTTCATATTCAACGATGACTTTAGGTTTATTATTCTTGGCATAATTCACCTATGTAATCGCGACGGAAATCGACGACTAGATTCGAAAACCGTTCGAAATGTCCGTCCGCCGTCCTGGCCGTTTTGTTTTGGGCAGTAGGAATTTTTTTTAAACATCTGAAATTTTGACAAGATACTCGGTTTACCATCTAGTTGTGCCCGCAAGGTTTCCCAAGCAGTCGGAGAAATCTGTACTTCTGGCAACACTGGTTGAATAAATCAATGTTTCTTACTTTAGTTAATTTTTTTGGCACAACCTTTGTTATACTAAACGCCCTTCAATTAGTGCATGGCAGCCTTCTGAAGCGTTGAGGATTTGATCCACACGCAAATTCCACGATGGCAGTTCTGGGTACCACAGTTAGGCACGTGAAGTCCAACAATAGCAATTTTTTGAACTCTACTTCCTGTTTCACTTTTGCAGGGATGCTAATTTCAACAATGGGTGATGCAGATTTAGAGAAATCTTGTTGCTAAGAAATGATATCAAGGAGTGCTGAACTCAGGTGGTCGCCATTTTTGTCCCGATTCATCCAAACTCTCACCCCTATCGTAAGCTTGATAAATCTTGGCGAAAAATGCCCACAATTGTGTACATCATGTCCGCTTCCGAACACGACAAAAACCAGCGCGATTCCGCCCTCAAACGGTAGAAACAGCACGGGTTGGAGGTCCTTGTTTGGACCCCTCAAGCGTTTGGCTCCCCCAGTTTTACACGAGGGTTATTGATCCTCACGGAGTTAACTTCGTGTTACCCTCGCAATGTAAGCCCCCTAGAAACCTCTTTATTGTGACCTTTCGTCAATTCCTGAGCTCCAACAACACATGGAAGTCACTTCTGAAGTTTTACGAGGAGGATGCATTCTGCTGTGGAAAAATTTACTATGGATTAATAAATTAACGTTAAACTAACAAAACATATCAATTGAATATTTTGAAGTAGGTTTTTTTCCACCAGGGATTGAATTGGAGTGATCTTGGTTTATTATTCTTGGAATAACACACCTTTGTAATCTCCACCACTCCGATCAGCCTCAAAATTTGACTATATCCGTTTCAAGAGGTCTAGATTCCAGAACCAAAATGTTCGTACGCCGTCCGGGCCGTTTTGGGCAGTTGGATTTTTTTTTTAAATCTGAAATTTTGAGAAAATACTTGGCTTACCATCTAGTTGTGTCCGCAAGGTTTTCAGCCCGATCGACCTGTGGGGCGCTATGGGGCTACGGGAGGGTATTTATGAAGGGTAACGGCTATTAGATGTCGTTTAGAGTTAGATGTCGTTTTCGAAGTATTTTTGGAATCAATTTTTGGGGGTCCCTGAACGATCCGATTTCACTGTGGGGATCTATAGAGCTTTCATGGGGCTACAAATGGGATGTTTGAAGGATCCCAGGAGGTGAAATATATTTCAAGTAAAAAAAAAAATTGAAAAAAAAAAAAAATTTTTTTACATTTTTTATTGACACAGATTTAATTTTTGTGCAAGTGACCTATATCAAACAATAATAAACCCTTGTGTAAAATTTGCAGCGTTTATTATTAAATAATTGCAAATTTAGCAATCGCTCAATATCAGATTTTTAGTTTAGTTTTTTCGCTCCCCCGGGTTGAGATTTATTTTCTGAGCGATATTTCTTCTCTCAGAAATTAAAACTCAACTTTTGAGCGATATTTTGTTCGCTCAAATTAAAACTCAACCGCGTTAAAATCCCTTATTTTGCTTTCAAAAACCAAATCCGACCATACCGTCGGAAAGCCCTTTCAATTTCCTATAGATAGGAGATCTCCGTAGTACCAAATTGAAATTTTCAGGCATTAAAAAAATGAACCTACCCTACTGATGATGGTTTAATCAACGGAATACCTCGGGAAGATTGGGGGGGGGTTAGGCTGTATCGCACAGAAGTTCCGAAAAAACGGCTCGCGAGATTACTGCTCATTCGGAATTTACACATCATGCAACAAAAATCCAATTAAAAATAAATTTACAAAACAAAACAATAACTACAATTTAGCATTTGAATTTGACCTCCTTCAGATTTTCCATATTATTTATATAGGCTGCGAACCCAAATAATATTAAATGACTGAACTGCAGCCGATCCGCACTGTGACAGTAAATGTCACTTTTTTAAGGCGCTCTCACACTATGACGCACGGCACGATTCAGCCTTGGCCGAGTTGCGAAACCATACAATTTTGACAAAAATGACATGGCGTTAGAGAAGCTGTCCACGTAGGAATTTTATTGTCATAATTCATATTCGGTCAGTCGTTGTAAAACATGACATGGGAATGAACTTAAGTGGAATTGTGTGTACACTACGAATAGACCATTGTTCTCAATCTTATTGTCAATTCACGATCCAACAAAACCCAGGAAATTCGGGAGGGCGGAAGCCCGTCATTTTCATTTCCACCGTTCTAGTTTTTTTCTGGCCACTCCCACGCGATTGTTCTGCAAACTACAATTTAGCATTTTGGTTGTTTACCTAGGAGTTTGACGTCAACGGTTGTACCTGTCGGGCGTGACCTGAGTCAACTGACAGACACAATAAGGGGATTTGAGCTATTTCTGAAGGGTGAAGCCAGGTTGGGTTACAAGATGCGCTTACGAAATTTTGCAAGCGTGTTGTTTTGGTTGATTATTCATAGTATATTAACCCAATGCATATAAATAACCAAACTATGTTTTCGTGACGGGTTCAAAAATTTCGATCGGCCTCAAAATAAGAACAAAGGCCGGTACGTTTCAAGACGTTTGGATTCCAAAAACAAACCGTCAGGATGAAATTTTGACAAAATACTCGGTTCACCATCTAATTGCGCCCGCAAGGTTTTCAATCCAATCGCTCGAACCCGCGGGGCTGAAAGGGGGCTACGAGAGGGGTTTTTGAAGGTTTTCGGCTATGGGGTAGAATGTGATGGCGTTTTCGAAGTATTTTTGGACGCAGAGTCCGCAGTTTTCTGGGTCTCAGAACCGTCCGATTTCACCGTGGTGATCGATGGGGTTTTCATGGGGCTTTTGAATGAAGCGTGGAGGCCAAATAAGGTGTCGTTTTCCGAGTAATTCATTCCTAGGGGTCTGTTGCTGCTCATCTGCCTAAACACTGTACGGCAATAGGTTTAAAAAAAAGTAATTTTTAGTTTTTAAATTCAATTGTTTATTTGATTTCCATTTATTTTTGGTAAGTGCCGAAGAATAATGAAGACTTGTGTTAAATTTTGCAGCTTTCTTCTCTTTCCTTTTGAATAAGAATTACGTTCGCATTGGCATAGCATAAAGGCTATCAACGTTGCTTTTAGTTCAGCCTCATGCATGAGGCTGAACCCATGGGTTCTATTTGAACCAGATATTGATAAAACTCTGACAACAGGCGTTTGCGTCAAGAACCTTTATAAGAAATTCTTTTCACCAATTAACTCGATAGAGAGAGAGAGAGAGAGAAAAAAAAACACCTGCGCTGGGATGTTGTTTATCCTCGTCGGTTGTCGTCAATTTATTGTCTTTCGAGCGCTTCGGAGTTTTTATTTAGTTGACCGCTCGAAGCATTTTCGTCACATAACGTTTACCTCGTACCGATTGTCGTTTTTACTTGCATCAGACTCAAGGTTGAAGTGCTGTCGTAAAACGGGAGTGACGCACGAGAGGAAAACGGAGAGGGGAAAAACGAAGTTCGCCAAGGTGACCTATCAAGCTCTCGTGTCCAATAGTGAAAGCTATTGAGTGCCGTTTAGATTTTTTCAATTCCTATAATATAGGATATTATCAGCGGGAATATTTTTGCATTGTATGTACCGCACGATTGTTTTTCGATATTAATTATCACAATTCAATTTTTTAACAGGTTATTCCATAATAACAACTTTTATCGTCTTATTTATTGTAAGTAGATCCAAAACGCAAAACATTACCTTACTGGGTTTAAGGCCGGTTAGAGGAGAAAACCCAGTTTGGAAAGGTCATAAACTGATTATTAGAGGTCAAGAACCAGTTTGGACGAATTAAGAACTGTTTTAAAGGGGCAATAACCGGGTCAAATGAATTCCGCAGTTTGGAGAGTTCAGGAATCCAGTTGAAGAGGCGATAAGTTAACCGTTTCGATAAGTTTACCAGTTTTTACTTTGAATTTTATTATTCCTTTGTACAAATTGTGCGAAAATTGATTCTGTTAGAAAAATAATAATGATATGATACCTAATTATTTCTTTTTTCTTTCTTGTACAGTGTTTGAACTGATGTGTGACCCCAAAAAATTAATTGTACGTCCAATATTAGGCGGAAAACGACACCTCATTCGACTTACAGGCATAATTCAAAAGCCCCTTTTTTAGCCTTATGAAAGCCCCACGGTGTAATTGGATGGTTCTGAAACCCCCGAAAATGGATTCTACGTTCAAAATACTTGGAAAACCCCGCCGCCGAGAACCTAGAAAACCCCCTCTCGTAGCCCCTCTTTAGCCATGCAGAGCCCCACGGATTTGGGCGATCTGACTGAAAACCTTGCGGGCACAACTAGATCGAGAACCGAGTATTTTGTCAGAATTTCAGATTTAAAAAAACCCCTATTATAGTAGGGTATACGATATACCCTAAACGTATACCCAAAACGGCGTTCGGCGATTTATTTTTGATATCAAAACATACAGCGTATGATGTCAAATTTTGAGGCCGATCAAAATGTTCGACCCCCGTCGCGAATACATAGGTGTATTATTCCAAGAAAAAAAAACTGATTTGCGTATTATATTCCAAGAATAAAACACCAAAACTGATTTGAGTTGAATTGGAAGGATTGAACACTAAGTGTCGTAGAACAAGTCTTGTTCCTTAACATATTCCTGTTAATGGGTTTGGAATGATTGAGAACCTGTATGATGAGGTATGAAAGAGTCGAATCCCTGTTTGAAGAGGTTGAGAGCCGGGGATGAACCTTTTTGGAGGTATACCGGCATTCCGCTTCACAAAAAGCGTCCAATCGGCATGAAGTACCGCTTAGTTTCACACTGGTGAACCTCGACAAACAACAGGCCCCCATCAGAATATGAATTGTAATTATTCTAATTCCTAACCAATCAGCTTTTAATTTTATAATGTTCGAGTTGACACATGAATGAACTCAGTATAACTATAGTGGCTTATAAACAGTTGGAGTTATCCCTGTGGGACTCGGGAGTTAAGGGTTGTTATCCAATTAGAAGTTAACGTCATTTCCAAGCGACAATAGGCCTGTTTTTAGGACTGACACTCCAAAACGGCTTCCGGTATCAATTTTCGTGTGGCGGCGAACTCGGGGATCGGATGACCCCTTTCATGTGGTCAAGTTGTGGGGTTTGACCTCTTGTGGGTGTGGACACCTATTGACGGGCTAGAAATTCCTTTGAGGGGTCAGTCGGAGTGGATAGCAAGAGTTGAAGTATCAAAAGCTCCGTAGTTCCACCGATGAATTAGAAATCACGACAGAATAAAATATCGACCGTATGGAACTACAAAACTGATCCAATTCAGTGCAATGTGGATGGTTCGTAGTAGGTTTGGTCCTCAACAGCCTTAGTCCTCAATCAGTTATTGGCATCTTTGGTCCTCAGCAGTCTTAGTCCTAATGCACGCCGATGTTGTGATCACAGGACCATCAGCCTGATGAGCCACGCCCTTAAGATTTTATTGCGTGTGCTCCACAACCAGTTGTGGAGGAAAGCTGAGGCTGAGATTGGCGATACCCCGTTTGGTTTCCGTAGTGCATTCGGGACAAGGGAAGCCCTGCATTTGCCATGCAGGTTCTTGAACAAAGCAAAGTTCTTGAATCTCCAAGGAAGTGCCTTGATCAACATTGTTCAGTTTGCCTGCTCCATAGATGCCATTTGAGAATGCAATAATTGCAATCAATCAATTATTGATAATGTGCGGCAGGAGAACCTTGTTCGGGTTCTGCAAGAGGTCGGGCTGGATTTCAAGGACTTGAGGTTGATTAGAAACCAGTATTGGGGCAAGAAGGCACAACTCCGTGTAGATGGAGGCCTATCCAAGCACAAGACAGTTGCAAAAGGGGACAGACAGGGCTGCACAATGTCACCGTTGCTATTATCAATTATTCGGAACAGGTGTTTAAAGAGGCCCCGGACGGATGTGACATCGGCATCCAAGTCAACGGATTACCTGTCTCGAATTTGCAATACGCGGTCGATACGTTGCTCCTGGCCCACGCTGAGGCGGAGCTCCAGGTTCTTTCTACTGGACCGAGCAGGAATCGCTTGCAGGAACTATGGTCTGGCTATTAACATAGCCAAAATTAAGTCAACGGTCATAATAATATTATGTTACAGGCATATTATGTCTGTATTGATAATGTCTTTGATATTATCAAACACTACCAATAATAGCGTGAGGCTGGAAGTCGATGGGCAGGCTATTGAGCAGGTGCTTGTGCCAATGGGTTTCGGAGACATGGTCGTTGGAGGGGGAGCTACGCAGTCGGATCGAATTAGCTCGGGCAGTATCATGCTCAGTTTTTCGTGTCGCCGGGATTTAAATTTTATAAAATTTTACACTGGCGTGTTGTAAAATGTTATATTATGTCAATCCTGCTGTACGGGGCAGAGGCCTGGCCGTTGAAGGCCAAGGACATAAACCGGCTGGAGGCCTTCGAAATCTGGCTGGTCCGACGCATGTTGAGGTGTTGTTGACGTTTCCCCTGGACCGCCAGACTCCGGAATGACATGTTGGTGACCGTCACAAGATGGAAAGTGACTTACTTTGAGCATGTTAAACGCGGCTCTAAGACTTAGAGCTATTGCAGACAATTATGATGGGGGGAGTCCTCAATTAGTTCTTGATAGCTTAAGCTAGACTGGGATCAAGAAGAGATTGAGAGAAAAGGCTGTTGAAGATCTAAGCTGCTGAGAATTGAATTTAATAGATTATAATCCAGTTCAAGCCGGAACGAATTCATGGCTTGCACGTCATGCCAGTTCAAGTTTTACACACTGCCTGGGTTGAGCCGCCTGGCTTCATTCAGCCAGGCCAGTGAATGCACTTTCATTTGGCATGAGAGGACTGCACCCAAACAGTGACTTTCGAACGGTGATACCACGTTTCAGTATCAATGTGGTCAATTTTGCCAGTTGAGGTTGTGTATTGCTATCCGTATCGAGACTAAAAAGTGATGAGCTCGGTTGCCGAAAGTGAACCTAACTCGATAACTGAAATCAGTCCTCCTGGCTGATGGTCCTGATCTTGTTAGTCAACTGCTAATGGAAATATCACGCTTTCCTCGTCGGCTTTCCTCTTCCCCAAGTTGACAATGAGGGTTGAGGGAAGTACACCCTTTTTCAACCCCCAAGCGAATTCTACACTCGTTGGAGCCAACATCGAACCTTATATTATCTTGTTCCTACAAACCTGTCATTTATCTGGAAATGTACCACAGTTGTTCTTGTGCTGACCAGGTCACCGTCGCGTATTTTTCGGCCTGTCGCCCCAACTTCGGATTCAATTTCCGGAAAATGACTGGAAGGGTATTTTCTCTCAGATCCTCATCAACCGGAGATGGGTTTGTGTAGCGAACCTGACCGTCAGAGGGAAATAAATGTCTCATTGAAGACTCAGAATATTCATCTATTGTGGTTTCATATAATATATTATGTAATATATAAGATATTCTCTTTGAATTATTTTTCGTGTTGTCTAAAATGCTTACGCCATTAATGGAAAAATCCCACTCTGTATGCAATTCTGTTGGGTTTTTGAATATGGCTCGGATATGCTCCACCCCCCCCCCCCCCCCCCACCCCCTCACCAAAACACGATACTGGAGAGCAGACAGCACGAGCGCCAAGTAAATAAGTTTAAGTAACCCTCTTAATCACGCCCACATTTCCTCGATTACCAACCTCCAGTTTCCGCCTGGGAGAAAAAGTGATCGTGGCAAAGTGATCGGTCAAAAAGGATCTGATAACCCCCGGAAAGAAGGAGAACTCTTGGGTTTTCACTAGGATATGATCAATAGGTACATGATGCAGATTCATGAATGATTCTCGTAGGCTCAGTGACTGCCTGCAAAAAACCAAGTGCACACATTTGCTCGTCGTAATCATTAACTATTCTACTGTCTGCATCCAAGATATCAATATTGAAGTCCCCCACCACTGCGGCGAAGATACAATTAGCATTCAGCGTCTTCAGCTCAGCAGAAAGATCCGCAACAAATTCGCAGAGCCCCTCACCCGTCCGGTATATATATGGCATAAACTACACAAGTTTGTTTGTGTAATGAAAATTCAACTTTCAAAGCCGTGGCCCCGAACCAGTTCAACTCTGCCACCTCGTAATTTTTGCGGTCAGACCCATAGAAAATAACGCCATCTTTACGGTTCCTACAGAAAATTGAGGAATACAACCTGAAACCGGGAATGCAAGAAGAATGCAATGGTGAGAAGCGCCCCGACGGCGGTGAAGCTAATTTTGCGATGCAGCTATTGATTTGTTGGCCATCGCAAAGGAACTTCACCACTGCTCTGACGTCATCAAACCTTTTCCAGATTGCGTCGGGTGTTTGGGGAGGAACAATCCGGGATTTCCCAACTCCGTTTGTTTATCATTGGGAAAGAGCTCGTGATGCCAAGATGAGCCACTTGATGTGCAGTCCTCGTATTAGTATATTTCTCGTAGAATAGTACAGTTATATGCTCCCTTTCTCTAGGTTGAAATCTAATCGTCTATTTGGCGTTTCGTCACTTGAACCTTATCGCGCAATTAGGTTCGTTTGCCCAATTCTGGTTATCGCTAACGCCAACGACGTCATCAGTAAGGGAGTTTGGGGATCCCATTAGGACTTTCTCCAACACATCAACACTCCTTGTGACGCACTGAAGGTCGAAATTCTATTACCAAAGGTGACTACGTGAGTGGGTGCTTGCAGAGTTGATGGAAATTAGAAAACGTGATTATATAAAGGCTACTACCGGATTCAGTATCATTGTTTGTCATACATTATATTATTGATATAATAATATTGTTAAACAAGTAGCTTTCAGTGAAATTTCGAGACGAATGAATAACTTATATTTTTAGACTGCAACCATGAACACCACTAGCAACCTAACACTATTCCCCTCCTTTAAAGAGTCGAAGACGGTCTGCATGGACGACTCTATACCTTCCATTCGTCATCTTAACCCGGAAAACGACGTCGGAGATCGCTTTTACCACTTCGCATGGGCCATTCCATGGGGACTCCAGCTTCGGGCACCGCCCTACTGCCCTTCGTGGGTTGTAGCACCATACCTTGTCTCCAGCAGCGAACTGAGGATCCCTGCATTTGACATCGTATCTCTTCTTCGTTTTTTCGGCTGCATTCAGTAGTCTTTGTAGGGCTAGGTCATGGACTGTCATCATGTTATCCTCCAACACACTTGCGAATTGTGTTCTGCTCTCCGTGTGGGGTGGCTTACCATAAAGTAAGTGAACGGGAAGATTGAGCTCTCTACCGAACAACAGGCGTGCGGGGGAAAAGCCTATCGTTGCCTGTTCTGTCCCCCGATAGGCCAGCAGCGCTAGCGGTAGCTTCTGGTCCCATTCCCTTTGTCGGCCCTCAGTGAGCTTCGATAACAGGTCCCAGAGCGTTCGGTTGAACCTCTCGACCTGACCATCGCTCTGGGGCCGCACGGGAGTGGTTCGAGTTTTCCGGATGTTTAGCGGCTGACCACCTCACGGAAAATCGTGGACTCGAACGACCTCCCTTGGTCAGTGTGCAGCTCTCGGGGTACTCCGAACCTCGCTATCACATTATCCACCAGACAGCGAGCCACAGTTTCCGCCCTGATGTCAGGCACCGCAAAGGCCTCTGGCCACTTTGTAAAATAATCCACCATTACAACAATGTACTTGTTTCCCCAGTGGCTCATTGGCAAAGGTCCCATGAAGTCCAGGCCCACTCTCTCGAAAGGGACACCAACCGTATAAGTTTTCATTGGTGCCCTTGGTGGTTTCGTCTTCCCGCGTTGGCTGCAGACTGCGCAGCGCTCACAATATTGCCGAACATCCTTGTGCATTCCTAGCCAGTAGAAAGCGGTACGCAGGGTGTTGATCGTGCGCCTATGTCCAAAGTGTCCTAGCCCTTGCCCTTGCTCAAGGATCAATGCTCTCTGTGCACGTGGCACCAGAATCTGAAGAACGACTGATTTCTGGTCGTCCGATTCCCATTTCCTCTTCAGAACACCTTTTTCCAAAACTATACAGTTGAACATTGCCCAATAAGCTTTGATTCCCTGTCCAAGGTGAGCAATATCCTCCCACAATGGGCGCTGCCGCCGTTCTACCCATGAGTACAGTTGGCCCAAATCAGGATCTTCCAGTTGCTTAGCCCGCCAGTCTACGTCAGGTTCCAGCTTCATCCCTGGGGAAAAGAAAAAAAAAAAAAAAAAAAAAAAAAAGAGTCGGGCAAGAGAACCACGTGTGGCCAGGTTCATCACATCGCCAACATAAGAATGGGCGCTTACGAGGTGGCAGATTGGCTTTCAGTTCCCCAGGAAGGGGTCGTTTCATGGTAGCCCAAGTAGTAGCCGTGTTAGCAGACTCTGGTACCGGGGTGGCCTGCCTGACCACTGCACTTCCCCTGCTTGGCGCGCTCTCAGCCTTCAAGGCAAGTTCAAGCGCTTCGGCCATAGTCGTGGGACCGACGATATGCACATGACGGGCAACGTCTGGATCCCGAAGCCCCTTAACGAACAGTAAAATCAGTTGGCCTTCCATATGTCGGCTGTCCCCGGTCCACGCCTTGCCAGCCAACTCCTTTAAGGCGTAGTGGTATTCTCGGATGCCTTCCTTCAACTGCTGTGTACGCGAGTTCAGCTCTGCAACATAAGACTGGGCGGAACAAACATCGCCAAATTTGTCAGTCAGGGCTGCAACTAACTGGCCGTAGTCATTTGGGTCGCTAACCAGATTGAGTACTTTGACCGCTTCGCCGGTCAGTGAGGCAAGCAGCTTGTCAGCCTTTACGGCGTCCGACCAATTGTGCTTTCGCGCTAGGCCTTCAAACTGCTTGTGGAATGCTGGCCAATCAATCGCTCCATTGAACTTCGGCACCTTCGTTTGTTCATGACTCTGCCGCAACGTAGCTAGTTCTTGCTGCAGTGACAGTAACTCACTCTCAAACGCACTCCTGGCAGTGTTGAGCTCAGCACGTAAACTGTCTATCTCAGCATGCGCTATAGCCAAACGCTGCTCGAGGTGGACCTCCATGTTTTCGCATAATCGTTCCACCTCGGCACGAGAATAAGACTCACCTCGCTCCGGAGGACCCTGTGCCCCGTCGGCCTCCCGTGAAGGACCCGCAGACGGAGGCTGCGGACGTTCGGAGGGAGCAGTAGAAGCCTCCACAACAGCTCCTTCAGCAGCAGGAGCTCGCCTACGAGACCGCGTCAACATGTGTGGGCTCAAAATCAACAACTTCTGACACCAATGTTAAACAAGTAGCTTTCAGTGAAATTTCGAGACGAATGAATAACTTATATTTTTAGACTACAACCATGAACACCACTAGCAACCTAACACTATAATAATAGCATAATACGAACGATAATGCGAATCTGGGCACTCCCTGCCCCTTCCTCCTCAACTTCTAACGGCGTGAACATGGAGTATGCGCCTTAAGACTTCCGCCAAACACACCACTATTACTTAACTTATCGTGGAACCTACCTCACGTGGGTATTCTAAAACCATCCATTTTGGGTTCAGTTCCGATATATATGGGGATATTCAGGCGGATCTCCCTAAGCTGCAACGACCCCACATGGTGGAACGAAATTATCTGGCGAAATTCTCTTTTTAAACACCCAACTGATGTTTTACATAACTCAGGAGGGTCCCTCGCAGTAGGAAGGCTTGAAAGAAAGGTATGCCTTACGTCAGAAGGTTTTGCAACGATGCCAAAAAAGATGCGTCTGCGTTCGCAAAACATCTTAGCGAGATTAGCTTCAGAGTTTTATTTCACGGAAATTTTTTCTATGGCACTACTAGCGTCTTTCTCACAAATCTCGGATAGTTTGATTAGTTTTCACGTTCTCTTTTTTCTCTTCGTACAAAATCCGAGATAGCCCCCTGAGACGATGAGATCGACTCTGACCTCCGATCAAAGGACAGAATAAAGATACCGAGCTTCGCCTTATCGAGTACGAGCCCCAATCTCTCCCCCCCCCCCCCCCAGCAGTTTTTGGCGTCCGCAGGTGGGTATGATTTGATTAGGAGAGCGAGTGTGCTCGACGTCATCGGCGTTGCAACGACTGCTCTTCGCAGGTTTTATTGAGTTTTTCTCAATCGAAAAGTCGACCACTCCTGACGTCGCGAGGCAAAGGGGCAGTGGAGAGCACGGCTTGCTCTGGACCATTTTGGAGTGGAGGACTGCGGATATGAGTGGTTAACCACAGAAACTGAGACGCCTGTATCCAACTACACTTCCCCAGGTGTTGAGCCCAGATTAGCCTGGAGTAGGGGTGGAGTGAATGTATTGGTGAAAAGGGATGCTACAATGGTTGGTGAAGGGGAGGGGGTAGGTGACAGTCCTGGTGTCTGACTGTTTGTCATAAGTTGGGAGGTGGGGGGCTGCACCACAAGGGAAATGAGTGGACGGGGCTGTTCACCTTGCTGCAGTTTGGTGCTGTGCGCGGTTTTCACGGTGAGATTAAATTGAAATGTACTGGTATCATCAGGACCTGATTATATCACTACAAGAATCACTAAAAGACCTAGTCTTGTCTTGTCGTCGGGTTTTTCCTACAGGAGGTTCCACTTTCCGTGAGGCACGTTTCGCTCAGCCAGGAGGATTTTCGTAATCCTCTCAGGAAGGCAGTGGCTTAGAAGGGAAGGTGAAGGGGAAGGGGGGAAGTTAAGGCTTGTTTACCTTTCACCTTTTTCCCCTGATGGCGTTTCCCGATAATTCGCCTCTTCCGAGCGGGCGGCACATTCTCCTTTTAATTTTTCAAGGGCCCCTCAACCGTTTCAGTTAAGGCTCGGCGATCTTGTTGTATATTCAGCCGGTGAAATGTACACTGCATAATGCAAAGTGGGTGAGAGGATATCCCCCAGATGCTAACCGACTGACTTTTCTTGGTTCCCGGGAGACCCTGGAGGATTCTTATTCATGGCATATGACTATTGAAGAGGCTTCGAGTGTATTTTCGAGAGGATATGACTCAATCCAATCTGATCGGATTGGCTTCACAACTCACTCAGGTGTTCGAAGATGGATTGGACCAAAACCCCAAAATATAAAGTACGAAGGAGTAGGTACTGTAAAGTTTCATCCAAATTATGCCGCACGAGCGGCTTCAACATAAAATTCGGGAAACTTGGATCGGTATGGAACTGAGCTGAAGCCGATTGACACGTCCACATGATAGGAGTGTGTATCGATATCACGATTTATAAAAATATCGATATTTGGTCACTCATATATTGAGGTATTTTCGAACCCCTTGTCCAGGACAGGTTACGGACAAGAACTAGAGTGTTATGACAACCGAGCGTATTCCATCCACCGCGAGGACAGTTCCAGGACCAAGTGTTCTGTATTCCTACCCGCTTTGGAACCTGTTCAAAACCAGTCCCAAGTTGTTCCGGATTTTTGTGACTAATGCTTGAGGAGAGGTTCCCCCACCATCGCTCGGAATGTGTAACTATGAAGTGGGGGGAGGAGGACGCGCCTCTCAGCCAATCATGTTGCATCTGTAATCGATGTCTACGAGGACAGTCCCAAATCTATTGGGAGCTGTGTCCAGAACTGGTATGATACAAGTCCTGTCCGCGCATGCGCGGTACACGGTTGTCCGTAACATGTTCTGGACAGGGAGGTTGGAAAATACTTCTTTTTTTTATTATGTCCCGCCGATTTTATCGGAATTTTAACATTAATGTTAAATATTTAACCCCTCTTGGCGCTACCTCCGTCTTGAGAAGGCACCTGGTTTTCATTTATTATGGAACTACCGACGACCAGTTGTTTTTCTCCTTATCGATGATAATAATATGACACTCCGGGTGGTCAACATGAGCTAACAATCACACTAGTTGAAAGTCCCACAAAGCTTTCCCTTCTTTTTTTTTCGGAGTTGAATAAGATTGAAAAATAGTCAAAATTTATTATGTGCGCTGACATCTTCCAAACCCGTTGTAGCAGCGTTCGTCATTAGAAATCCGCCTTTCGCGGTCTGCCCGTGGAAAAGAAAAACATCTCACTTTATCATTCTGATCTCTCACAATTTCGTGTTCTCTTCTTAGGCTGCACCTTATAGGATAGTCAAGCTTAAGGGTCGACTGTCTGTATTCTATTTCCGATCACGCTATCCAACACCGCCCCAGACAAACCCCTTGTTTTCTCGTGTCTTTTGCCGCATTACACGGGGCCGAGTCGTCTGACGTATTTTGAGACCCCTCGCTAACGTTGTTTTGAAAATAAAGTTTGTCCTTTTTCCTCGTCGTCTATTCTAGATTTTTTTTTTCTTCTTTCCTACCGACCGACCCTGACGGGCTGCGATGTCAGCCATTTGTCTTGGGGGGTTTCTGGTCTCCCACTTGAGACTCACCAGACTCCCAAACAAGCCGGTTTTATCCGCATAGAGTCCTCAAAAGCCTTGGGTGTAACTTGGAGAGGAATTCGCTTCTTGCACGTAAACGAAGCAGTTCGTAAAATATAGGAAGGTTGCATTTAGTTTTGGTTTATTCTCTCGTTTTTGCCATGGAGTCAAAAACTCCACATTACATTATTATAATGTCAATTAATCGCAGTAACGTTTTAGGGATCAAGCCTGCTGCCCTCCTCTGACGACATTTCGTTCAGGGAAGCTGAAGCTGTGAGTGAGATCCCGACGCATGGGTTCACCATTAACCCTTGTGCTTCCTTTGACGACACTTTGGAAGCCTCGAAGGAAGAATTGATTGGCGGGCATCACAGCTCTTGTGCCTTCGCAGAAATGTTGCGATCCCCTCCCAGCTATTCCAACAGATTCGATCTGAAGGCACGAAAAATTCCAGTATGAGTTCGCGACGGTGATATCAAGAAATTGGAATTTTCTTGTTGCTTAAAGAGCCTACCTACTCATGTTGGTCTCTTTTCTCTCTCTTATTTTTTGTCAGGTGTAGTGCGGCTGAGTGAAACTTTGCAATTATTGCATTCGGATGGCAAAACATGCACGGCTTTTTCCACGTCCCAGTTTGTGGGGAAGACGTCGCACGTTGGATAATCTCCTAATAGCTCTTCCTCCCGACAGGTAAGGATCAAATAGTTGTCTCCCAAGGTGAAATTATTAGCTTCCAGTTCACCCCGAGACAGAACCACCGGATTACCTGCGAGTTATTAGACTCTCCCCTACTTCCGTGAAGCCTGTTGTGATCAGTTTTCTCGTAGCCTGTGGCTGCTTTGAAATTCCAATAAACGTCAAAATCCCTCCGACGAAGTTCTCGTGAACCGCAAATTGAATGGCGATTGTCAAAGGTTTTTTGAAGTGTTTACCCACAATATCACTTCTAATATATAGGTAATCGATTCATTATTAAAATTTAATTTTTAATATCGATTACATTTTTTAGAGTATTTTGGCCAGGGAGACTTGTGACGTGGTTTCCGAAGTAATTTTGGACGTGGGCCTGATTCATTCAGACCACTGCACAATGTTTGAAACAATAGTATGGCCATAGTTGATTAATTTCCACCGTTATTGATCGTAAAATTGATTCGAAATAACGAAAAAATGTGGGATTACCATCATCTAAGCGTGAATTATATAAACGAGCCAAAAAATAAATCGTTGTAGATTTTGACGCATACACATTAAATGTGTATGCGTAAACAATGAAATTCAAATTTTGAATTTCATTGTTTACCTTTCTGATTTTTTCTTTTTGTGAGGCCACAAGCGTCAATTGCCTTTCTGCGTCACCGTTTTCGCCTTTCAAGTGCTTCGAACTGTATCTGATTGGGAGTGAAGGGAAATCGAGCCTTATCTATCCCGCTCGTCATTTTAAGACACTCAAGCTAAAAATATCTTTTATCACTTCAGCCCTCTAAGCCGCCTCATCTCGATTCACTTCCTTGATCCCACTTAGAGAGGCCCCGACCAACTTTGTCTGCCCGGTGACCCGTTAAACGAGGCCGCACATCTAATTCATTATTTCCCCTCGGGGGGGTTTTGTGGCGGATGAATTTTACATGGAAGTCCCGTCGACAAATGCGATTTGACAGTTCGACGGGCTTCCAACTTGTGCCTTCCGGCCTAACTTGGCGAGTGTCACTAACTTTTAACGTGGTTAGTACCCCTTTCGTACTCATGATACACCCAGACGTTCCTTTTTTCCTTGGAAAAACTGTCAAAATTACTTCGTTGTCACCGAAAAACGAAAAGACGGATAATATCCGTCTATATTATGTCGTGTGTTTACACAGTTCAGAACCGACTTTCTCGGTTGGCACAGACAGGGGCGAATAGGCGGTTTTGACCGGCCCGGGCGATTCGATTTGACCCCCCCTCCCCCTCTTCTTCAGTTACAATGTCACTGCTTTTCAACGATAAAAAAGAAGTATCGCAAGAGGACTGAAGCACTTAGCCGAGAGGTAAAACCATGTAGCACAAATTACCATTAAATACATTTTATTGCTCTTTCCATCCACCCTATGAGGAACAATTTCAACCAGATCGACTTCTATTGAGTATGAGTTTTCCTTTTCGATCTCAATTACATATTTTAGGTAGGAGAAAATTGTTTTCCAGCTTCGAAGCCCCTCGAGTGTCGCCCGATCCCCCGACCTGCCTATCCGCCCCTGGCCAATTGATGTTTTCCCCTTGGACCTGATGATTTCATCGTGAAAACGTTTGCACTAATTAGTAAATACTAACTTCAGGATTAAATTGTATCTACACTTGGTTTTATTTCCAGTATTAATACGAGCAAGTCTCGTTCGTTTGATCAGCGAGGCGTCATATTCTGGAACATAAAACGTACTGTTTAGCCCTTTGAGGTCCGCCGTTCATCTCGTTTCGCCTTTGTTTCAATTTCTTAAAATTAAAAAAAAAACAAAGAAAAAAACATGAAAGAACGACGAAATCAGTGGCAACATGAAAAGCTTATTTTTACTTGTCATGGGGGTTTTAGCGGTTTTTTTTTTTTTTTTTTTTTTTTTTCGGTGGGAGATGAAAGGGCGGGCGACCGTTTTGTGATTAACACACGAAGGTGAGCGGACTGGGTGGAAAATGAACTCGTGACCTTTGAAGGAAAATTGCGACCCAGTCAGTCCGACCTCTTTGGTGTAAAGTCGTTGTAACCGATACGCAACTTTTGACCTTTAAAGGTACGTTTTCAGACACAGTCTGCCCCAGACCTATTTTCGGTCTCAAAGCCGGTTGTAAAGTTCTAATTTGAACTGACCCCCCCACACTGACTGAACTGACATGTTTATTTTGGTGCCCTTTTTTTTCGCGTTGCAGCCGAAATAATATTTTCGGGAGAGATCGGCGTAATTTAAACAAAACGTCGCGCGCGTCACAAAATCAGGAACACGGCGGGGGTTGGTGTCCTTGCCAGACACAATGACGCGGACTGTTACACAATCTCCAGCGGTGAGATGCTCGGAGGTTCACGTTCTAGTGGCATGGCCTTCTTCCTCGTGACCCTTCCAGCCGTTGTCTGTTTTCGGGGCTCGACTAGGGATTAGGGATACTGGGTCACGGTAATTACAAGTAATCACAAGAGGCAGTCGCCGGACGACGCCAAGCAATTATTATTATTATAGGATGGGGGCTCTTCGAGCGCGTCGCCTCTATAGAGCGTATGCGCTGAACGCGGTTGGGCGCCTCAATCGCACTTACGGACTTGCGATACTACCCAAGTATCGCTTCTCGGTACAATACGATGTTTTTCTTGCAGTATCAATACTCGATATTATCGAAAGAAAAGTATTGATACTTCTCTAATATCAGCTTCTCTAATATCAACTTTCTACTGCCCAAAACGGCTTAGACGCTAAAAGGTTTATGAAAGGCTTCCTTTTTTTTAAGATAATTATGATTAATTATTGTCGAAGAACTATTCAGGGAACCCACGAATTCTTCCGATTTCAAAATTTGTTTTTTATTTACCACAAACATACTTTGAATATTGACATTCAGGAGTTTATCAATAGATTGTATGAAAGAAGATTTTGTTCCATCAGGGGAAAAAGCGCTTGAAAAGAGCTTTTAATCTATTCAAACGGTTGAGCTTTAATTCAGCTTCAGTTCATTTTAATCAGAAAAACGGTTAACGGAATGAAAAGTCGTCGTCGCGGTTCGCTCGTTGATGGAAAGCAGCTGCCTCTCTCGTCTCTTTCGCTTACGTCAGCAGTCTCCCCTCAGGATAGCTCCGAAGTGGATGGGGGGGGGGGGGGGCTAATTTCATTTAATCTCAGGGTCCCCTCCCGTTCTCTATCAATTTATCAATATTCCCGTCAGCCCCAATGACGCAAAATGAGGTGCGCGAATCACGTCCGCCAAGAGGGCTAAAGCGAAATATTAACTGCCCACCAATTTACTGGCTATCTCCCGCCCACTGTGTTTATTTTGAGCGGCGAGCAAATTTCGAACAACATGGGGTCAACCGACTCGAGAGCATTCCAATGAAGTACATAGGAGGAAATTGCTAAATACTCATAGAATACTGAAGCATGAATTAGATAGTATAATTATTTAATTTATTTATTTATTAGAATTTATTATTGTTGTTTTCCTTTTTTTTCAACAAAAAGTAAATTTTCGTTTTTCTTTTCAGGACTTCAGGATTGGTTGTGGTTTTTTTACTAGGTATTAATTATTAAATAATTAATAAATTTTATTTACGAAATAAGTTAAAATCAACAACAACGCGAACAATAATAATTATTGTAAGCAATTATTGTAAGCATGAATATGCATGAATTATTCATGCTTCAGTCCTGGACATAAGGAAGTCCAGCCCCGTCCTCCAGTCCCAAGTTTCTCAACTTCCGGCGAGCTTCTCTCAGCCGAAGGGAAACAGCCCTAGTGATGGCGAACAGGACTCGAATGGCGGATTGGTTGTGGTTAACTACCTGGAGGAAAAATTACAACAAATGACCATTGAGGTGCCTCGGTTTGGTTCGGCAAAGACCTTGGTCTTAACCATTGGTGGGAGGAAACTGTTTTTTTTTTTTTTTTTTTTTTTTTTTTTTTTTTAATCCCCAAAAAATTGGATTTAATCGGGATTTTCATAATTTAAACTTTTATGAATAGGTAGCTTGAACTTTTATAAATATGAAGGCCACCCCTTGTGGCCTCCATCAATAATACCAACATATTGGTAGGAATTTGACCTATTCTATATACATGATACTAAAGGTAGGAATTTGAGAGGGTTGTGGGTTGAGGGCTAAACAAATTTTTTTCTACGTTTTTTGGCACATTTTGGTTTATAACTAGAATAATAGGTCTATGTATTCGTGTCGGAGGACAAAAATTCTAATCGGTCTCGAAATTTATCATTAGGTAGGCCTATACGTAGGTTTGGCCATTTTCGTGCTCCACGAACTCTCTTTTGGTTTATTATTCTTGGAATAATACACCTATGTTTTCGCGACGCGGGTCGACGACTCCGATCGGCCTCAAAATTTGACATTATCCGTTTCAAGAGGTCTACATTCAAAATCTGAAATTTTGACTACTTGGTTTACCATCTAGTTGTGCCCGCAAGGTTTTCAGCCCGATCGCCCAAACCCGTGGGGCGCTATGGGGCTAAAATGGGGCTACAGAAGGGGGTTTTTGAAGGCTTTCGGCTATGGGATCGAGTCAGGTGTCGTTTTCGAAGTATTTTTGGGCGTAGAATCCATTTTTTGGGGTCCCGCAGCGATCCGATTTCACTGTTGCGATCTATAGGGCTTTCATGGGGCTAAAAATGGGATTTTTGAAGGATCCCAAGAAGTTAAATATTTTTCGAGTAAAAATTAAAGAATTTTTGAAAAAACACATTTTTGAAAAAAAAATCCCCCCAAAAAATTTTTTTTGAAATATAAAAATCCAAAAAAAAATTTTTTTAATTTTTTTTTATTGACAGAATTAAATGTCTGTACAAGTAACCTATATCACAGAATAATAAACCCTTGTGTAAAATTTGCAGCGTTTATGTATTTAAAAACGGACGCTATGTTCCACTCGTTTGGATATCGGCTGGATTTGGTTCATGATTTCTTCATTAAAATATTGACAACCTCAGCTTTGCTTTGCGGTGAACTGGCACCTACAGTATTTTTGCCTGGCGGGTAAAAATTTTGCAATGTTACAATAATTGTAACATTGCAAAATTCCCTTCCGCCCGGAAGTGGTTGGTATAAAGAGTGGTTTGCGCTGGTACCCATCCATTAAATATTATTATACTATTGTCAGACACTTTTAAAACAGTAACGATTTTTCAATAAAAAAATTTTCAAGTATAAACATTTTGACCTGTTGCCCCCCCTCAGGGCGGAACACGTTAAGTTATACGTAAAGCCATTCTTGATATGAATAAGCTTCTTCAGCCACGGATTCCCTACGTGGCCTTCAGAGCGGTGGCCTACACGACCCCTGTAGTAACCGCTACTTTACGTCGAATCCGCAGAATCCGCGGACTAGACTGGCAGGAGCTGCTGACGTAAGAAGTGTTCAGTGAACAAGTCAGGAGGGCAGATGTTTTCAATCAGTCCGTTTGGGAAAAGGCGGCCGGCGATTTTTTTTTTTCTTTCATTTTTATTGGCTCCCGTGAATGAGGTTGAAGGCGAAGGCTACGTCACAGGTTTTTGGCATCGCGTTGTTCCGTCTGGTGGGTTTATACGCTATGTTTGGCTCGTGGGTCAACAGCGGGCTATTTCCGGAGGCGGTTCAGATCAAAAGATTTCCTTCTTCCCAAAACGGCAAGGAATCCGCTCTTTGTGCGTCAACGAGTCGGAAAAGGTTCCGCCGTGAGAGAGAAATTTCGAGTCAAATGAACTCGACGCGGTTTTTTGAAAGATAATTGAGATTTGGTCAAATTAATTTCAAGAATCAATCAATTTGCACACATCAGTTTCACAAAGGTTAGGCCAACCTCTACAATGCCACAGATAATCCGATCCTTCCTCTGATGGGAATCTCTGACGGGTATTCACTTACACCCCCCCCCCCCACCCCCCCCACCCAATATCTCGGGGGCGTTTGACGCAAAGGCCGTCTCAGGCAAAATGGTCATGTGCGTCATTGAGCGCGGAGAATGGGTTTAATCGGCGTCAAGGTCGATGAGCCGACTGTCACTAGGTGGATCACAGCAATACAACTCACCGGACGCTTCTCCTCTACTTAGGCCAGTTTCTAATAAACTCCATAGCTGACGATGAAGCGGCCAATTAGGCTTTGAGAAAATCATGAAATTACCACGAATGTACGCCTACAATATAGCACGACATGCTGTATTATAGCTATTCATTCCTTAATATTGAAAATCCTACTTGTAGCAGTAACACCATCCCATAACCATGAAACTATTTATTACTAGCTAGGTATTTCTGTTGTATTACAATTTGCCACATTCAAATTCATCCAAACTTTGACGTTTTAACAACTAATGCGAGACAGGAGGGCAGACTCAAGCAGCGAGGTCTCGCGATAAATTTAGGATCATCGTTACTTAATTGAAAACGTTCTTAATCAAGAAAGATAATCTCGAAAAATTTTGTTTTTTAATTAGAAAGGGATCATTTCATCAGAAAAATAATCGCTCAATTGAATCCTCATTGAACCAAAAAGCCTAGCGCCAGAATTTAAAAAAGTTATTCCCATTTTAAAGTAGGTTAATCTAGTTAATCAAATAATTAATTAATTTAAGAAACGTTAGAATTGTTAATTTGAATTATCAAATAAATTATTAATAATAATAATAATAATGTAATTTTAACTACAAAATCGTCGCGTATCAATTCATAAATATGTATCTCAACTCATGGTGTTAAAGAAATCTAGCTAATTTGCGTTTACGCTTCAACCAATCTTTCAAATATAGGTTGTCCAACCTTAATTTAGAAATTTTCCAAAATGAATTGAGGATTTTCCAAACCTATTTGAGAATTTTCCAACCTGATTTGAGAATTTTCCAAGCTGAATTAAGAAATTTCCAAGGTGAAATGAGAACTCAAAATTTTCAATTTGATCCAGAAAATCTCATAATGAAATAGGAAGTTCTCAATTCAGCTTGGAAAAATCTCATTAAGTTTGGAAAATCTCAGTTAGGTTTGGAAAATTCTCAATTGAGCTTGTAAACCCCATAGGTAGTTTAACAAGAGGAATTAATTGTTTTTAAATATCTATACGGTCGGGTGGTGGCTTTAAAAAAAGGTACGGGTTTTGTACATACGGTCGTTAAAAAGCAGCCAATAAGACGAAATTCATGTTTCGTGCTTGCAAGCTACATTCGTGCTGGATTTGGTCACGTGGTGGGAAATCGGTGGGTTTTTGGCAAGATTTCGAAAAACGCGGAACTCACCAGTTGTGCCAACGAGCTGCCTTCGTCCCCAAAAACTTTTTCCTCGGATTAAAGAATGAACCCTCCCACCTTGAAAACCTCAGAAATGAACTTTTTTCTTTCGAGGATTCCCGTCTGATTGCTTCCTGTGTGGAGTCGAGTCTCTCGAAGGGGGTTAACCAATCAAAAAGTGCGCCGTACCAGCCGCCCCCGAGCTCTTTAACCTAAATATAGATCCACTCCGGCATCGGCACCTTCTTTTTGAAAGCTTTCCCTCTGAAAAGAAAGCTGCCCGAAAAAAAAAGTCTCTCCTTTGGGGGGGTAAATGCCTAATGGATACAAAAACCGTTCGTTTTATCCTTAGCAGCTTTTCAAACATCGGATGAAATTACCTCGAAACTCTCCATTAATGTATTTTAAGTTGTTTATTTCATCGGTTCGTCCTTGAAATGAAGCCGTCAGCCATTTTTGGGGCTGTGTGAATTTTCATCAATGTTGTAGGTACACAGGTTTTTTTCCATATTCCCTTTGATTATCCCTCAAAGGATTCAAGATCGAATTTTTCTCATAAGAGGGATTTCTCCCAGTTCTTATGTACCTATTCAAAATGTTTCCGATGTTCCCAACTAGGGACAAAAAAAAAAAAAAAAAAAAAAAAGATTTTAGAAGACGACAATTTGGCCAGGGAGTCGAGTGAGGTGTCATTTGTAATGTGATTTCGGGCGATAAGAATCGGGATACGATTTTATTCCTCACTAATGTAGAATACGTTTGACCGCTGGTGGGGTCAGATTTGGGGCAAGCGCGTGCAAACGGGCGAGCGATTCATTTTAAATTAACCAAGATTTATCGAAAACGACACCTCATTCCCACTTCTAGCCAACGTCCCCGAAAGTCCCAGCTTTCATTTCAAAATTGGAAATATACCAAAATCCCTCAACTTTCCCGCCTGAAACTTGAGAATTAACTTTTTTCAGGAATTTTTACGTTTACTGAACTTTAACGCATTGTTTTGTTATTTTGTTTCAGGTAGCAATTAAAATAATAGACAAATCGCAGCTAGATCCAGTGAATTTACAAAAGGTATACAGGGAAGTAGATATAATGAAGCAGCTTGACCATCCTCACATCATCAAGTTGTACCAGGTAAGATTTTCTTGTATTTTACACCAAAGACGTTTTTCCCGTAGTTTTTGTTTTCTTTGTGACGTCTGAGACAGTTCGCGTGCAATTATCCTCGCACATAAGTCTTTGGATGTCTGGTCTCACTGTGGGGCTCATATGATCGCCAGTTAACGACCCACAGAGGGTTTAATTTGTTTGGCCGAGGACCAACTCTGGTTTGTCAAACGGGGTGGTGGGTGGGGTGTACAAGAGGTGTCACCGCAGTCATTACAAACTCTGTTGGTTTGCCGCATTCGCCTGGATGTCTTTTGAATTGCTGGGAGGTTGTTAGCCCAATGATGGAACGTAGGATTCTTTGGTACCTAGGGAAGTTAATCGCTTGCAAAATAGTGGTTGTGATTCTAAAGGCGCGTCCACACTATACCGATCGGCATGATCCGGCCTTGCCGAAAGCTGAGCTGAATCATGCCGATGTGGACAGGGTTGGGGCTTGATTCGCCTGCCCTTCAAGACGCATCCTCACTCCGTCACCAGGTGGCTGGTTGGATTCAGGAAACGTGGATCCTTGAAAGATGCCAAGCGGCTGAATCATGTTTGAGTGTAGACTGAGTGAGGACTCCAAACCTTCTTTCCGGCTGAACTTGCCAGCCGGCACACCCTCACAGCGACCATTGCTTCAATTCTGGATTTGGCTTGATCTCTGTCGGCTTTTCCCACAGTGAAGCGTGCTCAGCTCATGCTGTGAATTACGCAGATCTGAAACAGCTTGGCCCTCATGAATCGTAGCCAACAAAATTAGAAACGAAGGTTACCCTGTGGACGTGCCAATTCTTTAGTTGTCGGCAATTGGTGTCTTCACTCAGTCAATGCTCAAACACAATCCAGCTGCTTGGCATCTAGTTGCACTTCGTATTGCTTCTGCTGTACCTGAGCTTGCAAGCCAAACGAGCCTGGTCGCGTCGTTCGACTTAGCCGCCTTGACTTAATGTGGTTTGTGCTGATAAAGATCCCATAGCGAAGGCTGCTGAGGTATCTGTTTTCAATGCGATTGAGGCATCAATCTTTGGAGTCCTCGGTCAGGACAAACGTTTCTGGTGGATCTCAAAACATGCCTACGCTTGCTGAGTATGTTAAACCGCCCCTCGGCAATCTGCAGTTTTGGGGGCAGAGCTGGCTCTATTGAGGGCCCCGCTTGTAGATGGACCTTGTTGTATTGAGACTTGTATTATGGCTTGGGCCTCGATCACCAGGAGCCAAATAGAGGCATACCCTAGTAGGGTAACAGTGTCGTCTCCCCACCGATCGATAGGTACATACGAAGTAATCATCGCGTGATCAGGGGTTTGCTAAGTGAGTTATCATCATGATCGCATGATCATGTGATCAGGGGTTTGCTAGGTGAGTCATCATGTCATTAGAATCTGCTAAGTTAGTGATTAGATGATTAGGTGCTTGATAAGTTTAGTTATCACATGATCTGGGGTTTGCAATGTTATTCATAATTTGATTCGAAGTTTGCTTGAAATAAGTTGCCCCTCGAGGTGCAAGTAACTTCATTTGCCTTGCCTTTCAAATCGAGCTTATGGGTATAACAGTTACTGTCTGCGCCTGACGTAAATTCAAATTTCGTCTCCTCACTCTCCTTTCAAGTAAGTGCTCTCCCATTGGCAGCTTGTTACACAAAGAGAAAATGACTTCGAGGTAACCGGAGGGTCGAAAAGTGTCCGGAGCACCTTCAAAGTGGTTTTAAGTTAATTGGTCCCTCACCTCATTACGAAATGAACGTCTCCACGGGGCCGGAAGACTGTCGGAAACTCGCGAATTTCCGTGGAGGAAAAACCTCCGCCTCTTTTTCGGTAATATTTTTAATTCGAAGAGGGCTTTAACGATGGAAACTCCAAAAGGTAGGTATATATTTAAATTCTTCAAAGGCGTCGAAAGGGGCGGTGTTCATTATTTTAATTGCTTACTTAGTTATGGTCCGTTTAGATAGGTGCCTGACTTTCAAAACACCAGATGACGTAATTGATGTGCTACAGTAGTAACTAAACTTCTAGTTAATTATTCTCTGAATGTGTATACCACAATAATTATATCAATTATTGATGCGCCTCTTCTGATTAAAGTGGTATTAGTCGCGTAAGGTGGGGTCTCGGTGCTTATTTCAAGGCGTCAATTGTCTTGAAAAGTGTGACGCCCGGCGTGTAGGTAACGACCCCACTCTATAGACATAGCAGAGCACCTGCAAGCTCCTTGACCCACTCTGTCCTACCGCTGATGGCCCGTCTTCCCTTCTCATTGCAGGGACCTTCGGGGCTTAGCCTGGAGGTTGTGAGTGAGCGAGCATTCCGTCTAAGCTCTTTGGGTTTAGCTAGAGTGTAGAAAGGAGCGGCTGAAGTGGCAGGTTTTTTTTTTTTTTTAAACCCAAAATCCAGGCTTATTTGATAACTAAACTACCGTGTAAAATGTAAATTTGAAATAAACTCACGTGTAATCAACACGAGAAATGCCGGACTTGAAAAGGGAGTTGTGATATGGTAATTTGCAAATACACCGCTCAGTTTATAGTTATGGTGGGGAGTTATTGCATCCAGACGAAATATCTCATATCTTCTGGAAACCGTCGTCGGGCATTATACTCCACCGCCTCCTTTATTAAACCTCTTGGAAACTGCCAGCTCTTTCGGAGGCGGAGAACAATTACCCTCGAAAACCCCACCGTGCTTTGTCCGCCAGGGGTCAACCAACCACCGCAAGGTTTTCGCTTGTCAGTGAAGATTTCTCCCCCCCCCCCCCCCCCCCCAATTTCATTGGAGAACGTCTTGAATATTAAATATTCAAATACAAATATACAAATTTTATTCGGAGAAGTCACGGAGTTGTATTGATATAAATGGCTACAAGTCCAGCGTCTGTCACGAACATTGTCACACTCCAGTGTGTCTTTTGGGGATGCAAAATCGGTATCTAACAATCACTTTAGGCAATCGATGGCTCGCAGTCGATTGCGCCAATTACCTAATCAGACTAAAAAGTCCATTTTCCACCAAAAATCGATTTTTCAACCAAAATATACCTATATAAAAAAAATCATGTTTTATTTTAAAACCGCATGACATTATTATCCATAAATTTAATTAATACAGTGTATTATGTAAATTTGTGGGTAATAGAGTATTTTACCTACCAAAATTCGGTGTTTTTTATTTGATGCATAATAATTTCGAAAATAACGGAACTGTTACAGTAGGTAACTGTAATAATTATTCTATAACACCTTTTCCATTGTAAAAACGCTGCAAATTTTACACTAGGGCTTATTATTCTTTGATATCGGTTACTTGTGCAGAAATTTAATTCTGTGTCAATGGAAATTTTTTTAGAAAAACAAATTTTTTATTTATTTTATTTTTTTTTCAAAATTTTTTTGTTTATTTTTCTAAAAATATTTGACCTCCTGGGATCCTTCAAAAATCCCTAGAAATCAATTAGAAATTCGATTTTAGGCAAAACCTTGTTGGGCCTTTACGTTTTTTTTTTTTTGTTTTTTTTTTTAATGAATTATTGTTGGAAATTAGATTCTCGGAATTCTTGTGGAAACCGCCACATAAGTAATAGAATTACCTTCTAATTCCACTCCGCGCCTATCAGATGGCGGGAATTATACCCGTGAGAATGTTCACCTGAGCCGGGTCCTAATTGCCACTCGAGCGGACGGCCGCAATGGTCTCATCCGCCTTTCATCCTGCAGTGCGTCATCTCACACGTCTACACAGACAGACAGACACACTAACGCACCGGTGTATATGAGGGAGAGGTGTATCTTCAAAAAAACGATTGCAGGCTTGGTAGTCTCAACTCTCGAACGAGAGGATTTGTCATGTTTTTGTCACCTGGTAGGTACACCTTGCTCATCCGCTAGATCACGAGTTAACCCCTTCCGCGCGCGATATTAGAGAGTTCCTAAAGAAACATCCGAGTTACGTCGACCGTTAATTTTTATCGCCGTAAGGGATTTGTCTAGGGAGAATCAAAGAAAAGCTAACTTCACATAAGACCGTAACAGAGATACGGTCTTATCAAAAGTCACGCTAAATTTAAAGTGCCGCTATTTACGTTCTATTGCTCGAAATTAACGGCGGTATCCTTAAGACCGTAAGTTTGTTGCCGTAACTTTACGGCAATAACGTTCGACGTTAGGCATAAGGACGTAAGTTATCACCGTTATTTCTGCGCATGCGCGAAATCTCGAGTTACGTCGACCGTAACTCATCACCGTTAGGCAAAAAGTGGCTTTAGGAACTCTCTAATCACTCCTTCACCGTATGTGATGACCAACCGCCACACGCTCCTACTCGCGCCCACCCTTGAGGTAGTATTTAGGGCTCATCCTGTGATCAAAATTACGTCCGATCTCTCTATTTTGGCCCGAAAGGGGGAAACCCCGGACTGGAGTGGAGGGATTTCTCCCAGGAATACAATTTGCTCGCCACTTCCCCTCGACCACAAGTGCCTGCGCAGCAGCTCCAGGGGGAACCCTCGACATTTTGAATGTGGACCCAGGGAAAGCCTACTTGGCCCATTACTCCCATTCCAACCAAAAGAAGATGCGTCATTATGGAAATATAGCCTTCGGTTTTTCTCCCATCATACCAAACACACTAAGTCGCTTAACCATTTCGCGACTGAGCCTTCGTGGGAGCTGAACATTGCACAAACCCGCCTTGCCATAATATGCCATAAATGATTATATTATAATAATGTTATTTTAAGGGTACTTATAAACAGTTCCAAAATATCTCTGACCCAAGCACGCCACTTCTCCTCATGTGGTATCTCGTCTCAGGCCCAGGCAGGCCGCATCTTTTTGCATGATATTTCGTCTCTGGCCGAGGGAGGCCACATCTCCTCATGTGATATCTCGTCAATTCCAGGGAGGCCACATGAGGATTCATGTGGTATCTCGTCTCTGGACCAAGCACGCCACTTCTTCTCATTTGGTATCGTGTCTTTGATCCAGAGGGACCACTTCTTCTTTCGATATATCTCGTCGCTGGTCGTGAAAGGGTAACCATTCACCCACACTGTGATATTATCAATAATTGATAAAAATTATTATTCCTGTAGGAACAACCCTACCAATGATTCGCACTTTCTCCGCCATTCACGTGGCAGTCGAACTACACACTCCCTAGGGACCATTATGGTTGTAACGTCAGATTTTTCATTCTCATTATTACTGTCAGTAGTAAAAATTTCCTCAGAAACGACGTCCGCTGAAACGTCTTGTTTATATTTCTCGTAAACACTTTCAAAACCTTGCGCTTACTCAACTTGTTTGGACGTCTCAGTTTGTCCTTGCAAGATTGCGCGAGCATTTTATTGCCCAGGTTGACAGTTTTTTATTTTTCGAACTTTTCGCACGCGTTCCCAGTTCGCCAAGTCGTAAAAAACTTTACTGGTGACGCCCACTCGTTAAACGTGCGTCGATTTCCGTTTTATAACCCCCAGATTCCTTAGAAGGGTTGGAAAACGCTAAAAAATCTATAGAAGGGTTTATCGTTGGTTCGCGAAAAAAAAAAAAAAAAAAAAAACGACTTTCAGTTGTAAAAAGACATTTAGAACAATTTAACCATGTAGGTACTCACCCCTTCGTTTTTTCATGGCATGTCAGCCGTCAATTTGTGCTTTCTACAAAAATAATCTTAACGGAAAAAATTAATATTTCTAACTATAAATTTATTATACGAGTAATCACGTAGTGTCGAAGATTACAAGTTATGCCGAAAAAAAAACAAATAATCAACATTTTATAGCCTACTATATTTCTCTTTCAAATGGGTAGGTACTATATTTTTTTTTATGAAAATACTATTATTTTTTACGGTCTTGGCCAAAATATACTAGTGAAAAAAAAAATCTAGCAACCCTAATTATTGGGCGAACGGGCTGAAAACTTGCGACGCAACTAGTCGGATTACGTACTTGGTCGTCGTATATTATCAAAATTACAGATATTTGAAGAAAAAAAATATCCCTGTTGCTCAAAATGGCACGTTCAGCGGATGAACATTGTATGTTTTGAAATCTCGACATCTTGAAACATGGACAAATTCTAAGGCCAATCCAAAACATAGGTTGATTCTTCGGAGAATGAATTCTCCCCAAATCGCAAAAAACACCTCCCCTTAATCATTGGGTGGCCTCAATTTATAGAGACGGATCGATCTCATCAAATAATTATTGTTCCTCAAGCGGACAGTCCCGTTTTACATGCTCGCACGTGCTCGGATCCCATTTAACGGTCCAATTAGCCTGATGATGGCGGCACGTTTGAGAGGGCATCGCCAACGCATACCGAACACCCTGTAGACTATAACCTTCGTGTGTACCACAACTACAACCACGCGGGTGAGTGAGATTTAATCAACCTCGTAACGAAACATGGAGTGACACTGGGGGGATGATTACACTTGATGGAGGTTCGGGTTGTATCCCAACGGTGCGATGATTTACATGAAACCTGCGTGTCATATTTACATCACTGTTGGCTATTACGATGGTGAGTGGGCAGACTTGAGGTCACTTTATGGAGAGTTTTGGATTGAATTTAGTTTTCTGTAGCTACTAACCATCCTAGGTATTTGACATTATGCTCGCGCTTTCTCGAGTTTGGTGGTTAGCTTTGTAAACCTCTGTTCACATGACCACAAACTTAGCAAACCCCTGAACACATAATAAACACTCTTGGCAGGCTTGAAGAAAAATGTTGAAATTCAAAGTCTTCGAAGGGGCCGATGTAGGGGTCATGGGTTCGAATCCCATGGCGGGTGATGGAGCTCCCTTTGACTTGAAGTGTAATATAAACGCTTTTGCTATTTGAACATCACCCGAACCAAATTTCAATATATTATTGCGATGATTATGTATGCAATTAAAGTGTGTGAGTGTTTGAAGACTTCCAAATAAAATTATTGCCTATTGATTACTAATTTTGAAGCCTATAGTATTATAATTTTATTATGACATCTTGTCATGATGTATATTTAATATGCGAGTAAATGAATGTAGATAAGATGGGTGGGAGTGAAAATTAGTCTAAAAAGGGTCTGGAAAAAATTTCACTGTCGTGGCACATTATGTTTAGGAGATATGGAATGAGCAGAAACTTGAATTTTGACGTAGGTACCAAATTCCAACTTTTTTAAAGGATTCACTTCTTTTGCTCTCAGTTTTTACTAGACAATGACAAAACTAGAGCCACAATAGAGCCGCTCTGAGGTCGTGGTGTCGCAGGGAATGACAGCATCCCCCACTTGTTCGTCTTTAAAAAAAAAAAAAAAGAGAAGATTCGATTTTAAAACCTAATATTGTAGAGGTGAATGTTTTCAGCAACAAATTTGAACAGTAAAAAAAAAAAAAAAAAAAAAAAATTATGACCATAATTTCTATGAATAAAAAACTCCGATTTTGACAGGAATTTGAAAAATGTGATTTCAAACATTTTTTCAGGCGAAAAAATTTCCAAGAATGTAAAAATTAGCCTCGAAAATAGTCGTCCAGTAGGTATTGAATTTTTCAAAACCAAAAATATAGGGAATAAGGGTCTTCACGGTCCCTTAATAATTTTTCTCGGAGTAGAAAAATTGTTAACATGTCCGTAGCTCTCACACAATTTTTAGGCCAGAATCCCTATTTGCAATGTGGACAACAGAGAAGAAATCCAAAGCTACAAGAATTTGAAATATATATTTTTAAAAACTCTGCAAATTTTACCCAAAGGTTTATTATTCTTTGATATCGCTTACTTGTTCGAAAAATAAATCTGTCAATAAAAAAAAAATTGTCCCTTTTTTTCACTTGGAAAATATTTGACCTCCTGGGATCTATCAAAAAATCCCCACGTAGGTCCGTGAAAGCTCTACAGATCCCAACAGTGAAATCGGATCGTTCAGCGACCCCCAAAAATGGATTCGACGTCCATAAATACTTCGAATAATTAATCATTAATTTAGTTAATTATTAAATGTTGATAAGTTAATTATTGAATTTGACCAATAGTCAGTCAAAATTATTTTGGCTACAAGAAAAACAAAGTTTGTTGTTGAGGCTATTTAATAGCCTCCCTCAGGCCTCACGTCTACTCAAGGAGACATCAAGAACAACTATCGTGTGTCGGAGCGATTGTCTGCCGTCATCAAGTTTTGAAGTCTTAGTTTGCTCGTTGGTGGAGAAAGTTTGAGGTGTGTTGGTAACTAGAAAATCGATATTCGAACGAGGAGGACACATTAACGATGATGTCCTCGTTCGTTAGTGAACAAGTTAGGTGTCAGTGTCAGGTAACAATACCTGTCGAGTGCTTTCGGGGTGGAGACCGGTTGGAAGATGTTTAAAACGAGTTTGACGGGGTAATAACGTTATTGGATTGGATAAAAACTGGTTTGAAGGGGACAAACCGGTTTTGATAGCTATCAAAACCGGTTTGTCCTCTTCAACTGGAAGCTAGCTTAAATCCCAGTTTGGAAGGTTTTAAAACCTGATTAGTAGGGGTCAAAACGGTTCTGGGAGATTAAAACCTGTTTGAAGAAGTCATATCCGGTTTAGAGGACCAATAACTACTTTCGGTGGTGTAAAACGGGTTTGACGATGCTTAGAACCAGCTTGAAGGGGGAAAACCCTTAGTTATTGTTGATAGTCACAATATTTGGCGAAACGGTTTGAAAAATTAGCCGTTTCAGATTTTCGGAAAAAGTGTCAACCTCCCCAAATCAGATTTTAGTCCTTTAGGACCAATTTAGGACCTTTCAAACCAGTTTCCTCCCTTGAAACCGCCCCAAACTGGGTTACCCCGGTCTCAACTAACTTATAGCATTTCCATTCAAACCAAATTTTCCCCTTAGAACCGGTTAATAAATCAGCCAAGTGTTGCTTCTCCAAACAGGCTACTGCCCCTTCAAACGGCATCTTAACATCTCCACACCGGTTTGTAACCCTTCTAAACTAGTTATTGCCCATCCAAACAGGTTCGTAACTTGTCTAAATTGGTTTTTAACTGTTCTAAACTAGCTAGTGCCCCCACAAACCGGTCCTGAACTCATCTGAGCTGGTTATCGCCCCTTAAAGCTGGTGTACAAACCCGTTTTGAATTCATCCGATCCGGTTTTCAGTCTTCTAACCTGGTTTTGAACCATACCAAACTTGGTATTGCCTCTGACTAGTTGGGACCCCTTCTGCCCGGTTCTCAACCTCTCAAAACCGTCTGGTAGTGGTACTTCACGAATATACCCTGAAAACAATCAAACAACATCATAATAATATTATGTTGTTCGCATATTATGCTAACAACAAACGCAGCAGCAAGCAGACTCGTCATCTTTCCGCCCATGGAAGAAGGCTCTCCTTCTTCTATGCTTTCCGCCAGAAACGTCTCCCGAGTGAATATCCAACGCACGTCCAACCTGAAACAAAGGAAATTTGCCGGAAAACATCGCCCGGGAAACGACTTCATTTTCCAAGTCGGGTCCTCATAATGGTTTTCTCTTTTCGGGACGAGGAGGACGTCAGAAGCAGAACACAAATTGATGAAAATGAACTCGCGCTCCCAAAGTTCCAAAGGGATCTCCATTTCAGCCGCTACAAAAGCATTATTTCCCACCTCGCGGGCTCCTTTTCCAGACAGTAGGTAAAACGGCTCACAATCTACTGGATTCCCTTGATAACCTTTCTTTGATGTTGAAACATGCAAAATGTGGGCACTTTGCGTTCTCAAATACTTCTCTCCAAATCATTAATTTACATTACTCACACACAGTTGATCCATTTCATTAGTAATTAGTAATTACTAATGTACTAATGTACAACTACTGTAATAATTACAGTAATTATTACTAAATACAGAAAAATTATTAGGTACGAGCATCGTTTTTCATAACTTTATAAATACCTATTGTTTTCTTCATCCATTTAATTAATTTTTCTTTTTTAAAAATTTAGACTTAGGTAGGTACTGTTGAATTTTTACAGTAGGTATTAATTTTAATATTTATATTAAAATTAATTTATTATAATAATATAAATTAATGCTGTCGAAATTCAACAGTACCTAATATATTATATTAAAATAATTTTAATAATATTAATTAATTTTAATATTATCTATACTTCTACATCTTCAAGTGTCTGTCTGTCTGTGCGCGCATCAGGCCTAAACGGTAGCTCGAAAAAAACGGCGTTTTTTCTGGAGGGATTTAGGATACCTACCTCACTAAGTGAGTCTTGATCTTTTTTCAGACAGTTGGCAACTTTCTTAAAAAACGCTGCAAATTTTACACAAGGGTTTATTATTCTTTGATATAGGTTACTTGTGCAGAAATTTAATTCTGTCAATGAAAAAAATATTTTAAAAAAATAAACATTTTTTTGAATTTTTATATTTAAAAAATAATTTTTTTTTGGATTTTTTTTTCAAAATTTTTGTTTGTTTATTACTGGAAAAATATTTGACCTCCTGGGATCCATCAAAAATCTCATTTGTAGTCCCATGAAAGACCTATGGATCGCAACAGTGAAATCGGATCGTTCTGGGACCCCAAAAGATGGATTCTACGTCCAAAAATACGCTCCATTGACACAGATTCAAATGACACAAAAAGGTTGTGATAGCTCATAACCAGTTTAGAGTGGTGATGAGTCGTTTGGATGGTTTTAAAACCATTGATGGAGGTTGAGAACCAGTTTATGTAGGGCGAAACCATACAATAACTAGTTTAAATTGTTTAACTCGGTTTGAAGGGAACAAGTGTTATTGTAGGTTTGTTTTTGTTGCTGTCAATCTTGCCCAACGCTACCTGCAGTCCTCATCTCCTGCTCAATCCCTACCAACAGTGAACTGAAACAAACCGCCACAATGTCAACAGAGTATTTTCAGAAACTTAGGTATAACTATCTACTCTTGAAGGAGCATGGGCGGAATGGGAAGTTGGATGTCTTGGAGAGGTTTATTCACTCCTTGGCAACAAAAGGGGGATCTATTGTGTTGGGAGACAAAGCCACCATTTTATCTAAACCACTCATTCCGCTCTAACGACAAAAGGTGCGGGGAGTCTCTTAGCGGAGGATCTTCCGGGTTAGAATCAACATAATTTTACTCCCTTATCCCCCAGTTGTACTTACCTGTGATTGTGACCTTTTTTTTTTTTTTTTCCAGGTTATGGAAACGAAGAACATGATTTACATCGTTTCCGAGTATGCTAGTCAAGGAGAAATTTTTGGTGAGTACGTTTTCTCAAGATGAATCCTGTTTTGGGTCTTGATAAGGTAGGTGATGAGGGCATTTCGGTGGTCGAAGGGGTTGGTAACACTGGGTGGCTTCGAGGGAAAAGTTCTTGTGGTAATATTCGAGGAAGGCAGGCATCGTGGAGAGTAAGTATGTACAGACCTTTTACTCCAGTGTTCTTCGTGATGGGGTGACCTTTCAGGTATCAAACAGGGCGTCTACAAGGGGAACACCGTGGAAGTGTGCTGTATATGGAGTAGCTGAGCGTTCACAAGGGAGATTACTGGAATGCACCAGGTGGACCCACCAAGCTGCAACCAGGGCGATTGTAAGCTGGCCTATCTGACCCTCGCCAGTCACCGTTGTATGACATACATTGTGAAGTGGGCCAACCAATTAGTGACAGCACCCTTCCCACTATGTAAAGTGAGCCAAGTTCGTTCTCACCTGCCAGGTTTAATTGAGCCAACCCCCTAGTGGGCGCAATAAGAACTCGAATGCGTTATCGAAAAGCGAGTTGAAGTGGTCTGAGGCCAAGTGGGATACGGTCGGGGGGTTGACTGGCTTTAGCCAGCATTGGGTGGTCCCCTAGTCTACCTAAATTCTTACTGCCCAAAACGGCCCGGACGGCGTACGGACATTTCGGTTTTGGAATCTAGACCTCTTGAAACGGATAATGTCAAATTTTGAGGCCGTTCGGAGTCGTCGACCTCCGTCGCGAAAACATGGGTGGAATTCTGTATTGATTTTATCAAATTGAGCGTTTGATTCTTTCTAAGTACCTATGCGTTCAGATGGGTGGAGTTTTCCAAGTTCGGTGTTTTTGGGGAGGATCTGGTGTTGCTTTACTGATCCTGAATTTTATCTCGAAGGAAAAGAAGATCGCTTCTTTTTTCTTAAAATTGGTATAAAAAAGATCGATTCTAGATTTGATGCCGTGAGTGAAATTCAATTGAAAAAAATCGATTTTCCGAGTAAAATTTCCTTGAAAAATCGGGTATCGATACCCATCGCTCCCAATCGATACCAAGTTGGCTCCTCACTAGGTCATTAGGCTGGTCCTCGTCCACTCAGCTGATGCCTCATTTCCTGCTCTGCTGATTTCAATCCCTCACATTATTTTCACGTTATTCCATCTCAACCGACTGTACAGAAATTCTTCTGAAGACATCTTCAGTCGCTGCTTCCTGGTCGTCGGAGTGCGTTTAGAAAACGTTTTTGAAAATCACCCTCTCCTTCAACGATCCAGCGTATTGACCTCATAACGTTCGCCAAATGCCAACAGGATTTTTCCAGTGAATAGATTGACTCGACAGTTTTTTTTTTTTTTTTTTTTTTTTTTTTTTGTAAGCTCTCGTTACATTATATGGCAACATAAGGGGATACAGGAGGGGGGAGGGGAGGTTCTTGAGGACGGAGAAAAAGACAACGTCGGAGAAACTCGAGACGGAAATAAAGCGCTGTATGAGGATCGGCATTCAAATAAATGTACCCTCGTCAAGGGGATGGATAACTGGTAGGGGTGGGGAGGGGCGGGTTGAAATAGCGAATGGAGGGGTGGGGGGTTTGGCGACTGCTTGGGGACGCTCCAATATACACAAAAAAGTTTCCACCGGATAGAAGGGACCCCTTTTCCACCCTTATTAGGCTCCGGAATCATCCCGTTAAGGGTATTGATGCCAGAACCTCCGTTCTTAACGTTCGCCTCCTTTTGGTTTACTATTCTTGGAATAATACACCTATGTGATCGTGACGGAGGTCGACGACTCGGATCGGCCTCAAAATTTGACATTATCCGTTTCAAGAGGTCTAGATTCCAAAACCGAAATGTCAGTAAGTACGCCGTTTTGGGCAGTGGGAATTTTTTTTTAAATCTGAAATTTTGACAAAATACTCGGTTTACCATAGAACTAGATCTAGTTGTGCCCGCAAGGTTTTCAGTCCGATCGCCCAAACCCATGGGGCGCTATGGGGCTAAAATCCGGCTACGGGAGGTTTTTTTTAAGGCTTTTGGCTATGGGATCGAGTCAGGTGTCTTTTTCGAAGTATTTTTGGACGTAGAATCCATTTTTTGGGGTGCCGCAACGATCCGTTTTCACTATTGCGATCTATAGGGCTTTCATGGGGCTACAAATGAGATTTTTTTATGGATCCCAGGAGGTCAAATATTTTTCAAGTAAAAACAAAACCAAAAAAATTGAAAAAACTTTTTTTTGGGAAAAAAATTTTAATGTTTTTATTGTCAAAATTAAATTTCTGCACAAGTAACCTACATCAAAGAATAATAAACACTTGTGTTCAATTTGCAATTCAAACATCCTCCATGCGATGCCAACTGTCTGAAACAAGATCAAGACTCACTTAGTGAGGTATCCTAAATTTCGATGGGTTCAAAATCCTGACCCGATGAGTACTTTGCTCTTTCGAGTGAAAACGAACTTTCTTCGGCGAAATTTCTTCGAACATGCACACTTCATGCACATCAGTTCAAGACATTGTTTTGTCAGCAACGCTTAGAATTCGGTGAGATACTTCTGACTCAGATAGCACTGCTAATTTGATTCCTCATTTGAATAGGCTCCTCCTTGACTGCTTTGTTGATTAGGCTCCTTATTAGGTATGTTCTCAGCTGACAAGCACCTCATAAAGTACTCAGCTGACTAGGCACCTCATCATGTAGGTACTCAGCTGACTATCCGCCTCGTCAAGTACTCAGCTGACTTAACTCTTCATTCACTGCTCTTTATTTGGTTCCTTCCTAAGTTTTAGTTGACCAGGCTCCTCATTAGTAGCCCTCCCTCCCTCCTCCACCACCACAAGAATTGTTGTGAGCTCCTCAGCAGGCTCCCAACGCGTAACAAAAATTTTGATTTACCCTATGAAAATGCCCAACTTTGAGACCCAATAATTCCTAATCTACTCAACCCATTTCCACGAAATTTTGAGCACAGTTCTATCAAATGGTGAAGAGTCGATTGACCAAAGAACTTTTTGATAGCATGATCGATATGTATATAATCAATTTTACAAATGAGTGTAAAAATCGATCATTTTTTTCTTACTTTGAAAAATTGCCAGTAGCTTCCCAATATATTTTTTTAAATTCTCTTTCGTCAAAATACGTATTATAAGACTAAAAACCTGCTGTAAAAATGTCAACACTCTCAGACTTATCTTTCAGTAATAACTGGGTTTTATGTGTGAAAAAAGTCGATTTTTCAGGAGAAGCGTTTTTTTCTGAAAAGGATACGCAATCCGCTCAAAAACGTTATCTCTTGATCCCAAAAGTGGCTGCAATCACTTACCGCCATGGACTGAAGATTACTAAGGCAGGGAAAAGAGAAAACAGCAACACCTTATCGAAATAGTTCTTTTTATCAGAGGGTTTGTTGTTTATTAGTGGATGTGCCGAGATGCTCGTTTTACGATTTGTCTATGTTTTGCTCCGTGATGACTGTACGGTAATGACAAAACCTTAAAGTATTTAAAAAAAAGACATTCTATTCCTCCGGGTCGTTATGGTGTTTTTTCGACGAGATGGGATAATATGCCTATATTATAGTGAAAACTGATGATCATCAGTCCCTAAACCTGGATCCTGGAGAACATGGACCATCGAACTTGGAGTCTCAGGTATCGCTAGATCCTCCTAGTATCCAAACACCTGATGAAAGGTCTGATAAATCGCGCAGTAGTTCTGTATCTTTTTCACATTGGAAAATCGGAGAGCGAAGGAGGCCCTTCTTACGCGCTCGGAGCATGTTGAACCCCTGCCGACCCCACTTTGAAAGTCATTTACACCAGGTTGGATTTTTTTTTTTTTTAAATATAAGGTTTTGGAATTTAATTCGCAATATAGTGTAGTTTCAAAAAAACTGTATTCCCCAAAATCGATTTTTTTGGTCAAAATTATTGTTGTTACCCCCTTAAAAAAAATCCGGATTTCCATCGAGTGACTCAGTTTATTTCTCCCGATAAAGTTTTTCAACCCCCCCCCCCCCCCCCCCCCGGAAGCTTTTCGGTTGTTTAATGGGGCTTGACACGCACAAGGTTTCTGGGTCACATTACCCTTAACGAAGAGAATGCTTCAATTCCCTTCGAAGGGATTTTATGCTTTGAGGGTATTTGTCAGTTAACGGCTGTATAGCGCTAACGTGGTGGCGGGACTGACGCGGTGGGTGAACGTCGTTGAGATTGGTGAAAAAGTAGCTTCACTTTCTCCATTGCTCAGCTCTGCAGAGCAATTTGGTCATCATAAAAAGGTACGAAGCAACAATGAATAAATCCGAGGGTTCGCCCAATTTCTTATCTCAGATTGTAATGGTTTTGAAGGGGGGCAACAGCGAGGGATCTCGGAAACGGGATGTGCGGATTGCGCGTCCTGCTCCTCGGTACAATGGCGGGTTGCGCCGAGTCCATCGAGCGTCCCGGGGGAGCGGCATCTACTATGGCCGGAGGCGGGGAAGAATTTCACAATGGGCTGCTCAGGAAGGAATGGGGGTGGAAAAGCCTGACGGCAGGGGAATAGAGGGAGTGAGTGAGCGAAGGAGGGGTTGGGGGTGGTAGTGTAAATAGCGGATAGGAGGTAGGCCCAGGAAGAGGCATAGGCCCGAAAACTGGCATTGGTTGGGTTAGGGGGGGGGGGGGGGGGGCAGTAGAGTAGGCATAGTAGATCGATAATACGGTGTGTAGCCTTTGCCGGCCGACACCCCCTCCCCTCCCCCCACTTCTCTATACCCCAAAAGGCAGAGACGAGTGACGGTGATTTCCCCAACGGTAGAAATTCAACGCAATCTTCCCTTTCGAGCCGCAGAGAATAGTATTTCGCAGAAATCCTGACGCGTCCATCATTCCTGATGATTCATCCCAATGTCATACGGATTCTACGAAATTCTATTCTATTCTATTCTTCCCACGTTGAATGGCAGACACGTGAAAGCGTCGTTTGTGTTATAAAACACATTGTGTTTTGAGGTGGGCACTATTCACATTGTGATTAATACCACAAACGACGCTTTTGCGCATCTGCCGTGACCGGTCCGCCATCCCATCAAAGGACGCAGCGGTCTAATCCTGCGGGGCAGCGAAATGGCCAATTAAACTTGGCTCAACCCCGCCAAACCGGTTTTGTCGCTATCAGAACGGTTTTGAACCTCCCCAAACCTCCTGTTTTAGTTATATTGAAGCAATTTAAAATGTATTTAAACCGCATATAGGTAATGCCATTAAATCGGGTATGATACAGTCACGCCACACAGTGGTCCACAACTCCCGAAAACGTGATCGAAACTCCTAGTGACTTTTGCTTCCAAAACGAGTACTTGCCTACCTACGTCTTATGTTTTTGATAGGTAACCTATAATAATGGTACCTAATTATTTTAAAGCCCTTATAATATTTATTTTAATAATTTATAATAATTAATACTTTATAATAATTATTATAATAAAGTATTATTTTCACGATGCATGGAAACTAGAGCATTTTGGCTCTGCCTCTGGTGGTGAAGGGGTTTCAGTGCTCCCGGCCCACAAGCCCTCGGCAGCCGTGATCGTCTAGTGGTTAGGACATTGCGTTGTGGCCGCAATAACCCAGGTTCGAATCCTGGTCACGGCACTTAATTTTTTTTTTTCCCTGTAAAAACCATTTCTGGGAACAAAATTTTCTGGTTCATCCTTGTCATCTGGAAAATTTATAGTGAACTCACCTTCCATCCAATCCTGGAATTTCTTTCGAAAAACATTCTTGTTGCGATTGACGCTTTCCAATTTTTTTCTTAAAATGCGGTGAGAATCGCTTTTGTAATTCACGGCACACTAAGTTCAATTTAGTTTCATTCAACTTCTCGCCAAATTTTTCTGAAATTGAATAATAATGATTTTGTTAATTATTTGTGAATCATTCAGAGATTTGGTACAATGATAAATACCTACTTGCTTGAACAACCTGGCTTGAGATAAGCCGTTCTACATTATTTGAAGGGTACAGGGAAAAAACCATCTATGTCAAGAAAGCTGCAATCTGAGAAAAACGAGTTTTTAACTTCAAACTGAATAAAACCTTTATAATGATAAATAATGAATCGTTTTTCGTCCCAAAATACTCATATGGATGCCAGAAATGGCCCCAAGAAATTTCAAGTCATCAATAAATTGGTAGAGGTAACAAAAATCGAAAAATATGGCAAACTCCAAGAAAAATATTCAGAAATCCATCGTTTTGCATATTAAAAGTGACCATCTGAAACATACAAGAAAATAATCGATACCTGAATCTCTCGAATTAGCCAAATAATAATCGAATGGGCCCGGAACAGACTGTCGAATAATACTTTTTTCTGAAAGAACTTCATAATTTGAAGGCATAGCAGTGAGTTTTGGGCTCCTACGGTGTAATACAAATTTCCAGGGCACTGTCGAAAATTACAACTTTGAATCTGGAGGGAAAAGTGGCGCCACTCTCTCATTGGCTGCTCACGGCCGCCATTTCCGCCGTCACCTCCGGCAGATTCCCGTCGGTCCCTTCTTATGCTAGCGCACTCTGGCGGATTAGTTATAGTGCCACCGTGGGAAAATTCAAAACGCCAAATATTCACTAGTGATTTCCTCTGCTCAGACACCTAATTTCTCAGTGCTAACTGTACTGAGTACTTTGTTCATTACTAGTTCAACTATGTTCGGCCGAATTTTCCCATTTCTCTGACCTAGTTCCGTGGCTCATTATTCAAATAATAACCCACAGGATCGCGAAAACAACGCTATCTGTAGGCGAATCTGCTGGAGACAAAGATGGTTCTTTCCCTGTACCGGATGACATAGCTGGTTCTTACCCTGTATAGCGAAACTTTGAGTGCTATTTTGACCCTGACTGAACTGGTTTTTTCCCTGTTTGGATAGACCGATGCAAAGTACTGTTCATTCTGATTCCAATGATGTATCAAACTCATTTTCGAAAAAAAAGAAGTGACATTGCTAGTTTGTTCCTTGTACCCTACATTTGTTAATGACAAATCCTGATAAAATCAGCCAATTTACCTGCAACGAAACGGTCCAAATTCGCACCGTTGAGCAAAACCTCGCATAATTCGCGATATTGAATTATGAGCCCTGGCGTTGTTGCGGCGACCACTTAGCATATTGAACTGACTAAATGAATGGTCTGGGAATGACATCTTATGTGAAAGGATCAAAGTTTCTACCGAGAAACCTCCAGCTACGGAGTAAGCACCTTATATTCGATCAAGCTCGTTTATCTCGCCGTAAGCGGCTGAATCGGCCATGTTTTTTACACTAAAATCAATCCTGCGTCCAGATTCGCAAATTTTCCCAGCTGAAATTTTTACAAGAGCTTCCCTAGGGTGTTCTGGGTGAAAAATTGCCCAGCTAGAGCGGAGATCGGTGGAGCTTTTTTTGAAAGCTTAGAAACCCGAGATTACTCGTTAAAACACGATTAATTACTAAATAATTCAGCCCCCCATGAAGAGCATGGTATTTCAAACGGATAGAAGGTTCCTAATATTCTTTAATATATCAGGAACACGCTCAAAAAATTTCAGATTTCTATCTTCAAAAATGAACACACACGAATACTCAAAACTTTAAGTGCCTATTTTCGAAGTCTCAAAAAATTCCACATTGTACCCCTCAGTTCAAGCTGAAAATAAATTCTTCCAGGGAAACGACTACAGGGATGCATTCTAAAACTAATCATCATAATATGATGATTAGTTTCATGATTGGTTTATATATTATATAAACCATCGGAAAAAGTTCGCAAAACTAATTTTCGTTTTTGAGGGGGTTTTCCGGCTTTGCCCCACTGTGCAGCGGGTCCCACGTAATGACGTCATTGGCTGTGATCGTGACGTCAATGGCCGCTCGTTGGCTGGCTGGGTGTTTCCGACAGTGATAACCCCATAATATGGCAAAAAGTTGCTCTCTGACATTCAGACGTCATACATGCATCATATGAAAAATCTTGTTTCATAGATTATACAGCGTATTTGAAAAACTTATATCTACCACTCGGATGTCCTCAGTGGTCTGATTTGAGTGCTTGAGTTGTGACAATTAATTAATTGCCGGTTGAGCGAGCCCTCGGGACAGCTGACTGTGATGTGGGAAAGGAGCGACTTTATTTATTTTTTAAAATGAACTTAACTGCTATAGAGCCCGTGGAGCTTTCAACTTGGGTAGGTACCGCCTGACTCCACTTCCTACCAGTCATGAAGAGTGGGGGAGGGGAAGTTTTCCAACCCGAGCGAGAGCATCTGCTCAACCGCCGCAAATGGGGAGGAACTTCTGCGATAGATATTGGGAATTGTCGCTCAACCAGCTGTCATACCCAACTCCAATGATGCCTGTCAAGACCTGGCCCAATAACAGTCGAACGGCTGTTCGTTCAAAAACCGTTCTTTAATCGCTGTCTGTCATGCTTCTCCAATTTTCCCCCCGAAATCAGTCTACTTTCCCAATCCCGAGTTTAAATATATAAAGAAAAGAAGGATAAAATGGACGAGTCAGCCGAAGCCAAACAAAGTTGTATCGTATAACCGTTTGACTCGGCCACGACAGTCCAATCTCATCAAGAGAATTTCTTTGTCTGGCCTCTCAACCTTTCGATCCTTTTGAACTTTTCGACAACTTGACGGCTTTGACGCCAGACGGCTTTTAACCTAACGAGTAACGTCACTATGTCGGTCAAGTGGTGAAGGTCGAGGAGGCTCTGCCGGTGACGGTGGTTATTGAATTTCGAAGGCTCAATGTAAGGGTGTAGGGATGACAACGATAATACGATGTTTGGCTGTTGAGGTTTCAAAAACATGGATCTACAAAGGTATTACGTTATTTGTTGACCATTTTTAATTTTTTTTTCTGGGTCTCCTTTCACGGTTGCATCACTTGTAACAGCAAACGCTGAATTGAAATGTGGTTGCAAATGTGTTGGGATACAACTTTGGAAACCCTTCGAAAACCTCTCTCGATGATCCTGTTTAGCCCCACGTGTTTGAGGGATCGGAGGGATTGCTCGATCGTATGATCGAGGGAAATGGTATTTTACCCCCATACAACAATAATAAATTATTTCCCTTGTTTTTGCAACTGTCCTATTTCAAACTTGGACTATTGTAGCCGGCAGCCACCAGAGGCGCCCCTTACAAGCGTACAACCTCCCTGAGGCCCTCAATGCCTCCACTCCAAGTCGCCAAATATATGAGAGCGACGGGAATGGAAAGTCTATCGATATATTGTGCTTTTTTTCTTATTTTGTGCAGACGAAGTTGACAAAGCGAAGAAAAGAAAAGAAAAAAAGCGAAGGGAGTTTTGTTCAGGCTTTGTTCCTGGCAGCTTTTGTGGGTACCTACGACCCACCTACACTTCCAACCCTCAGACTAACTACACCCTTCCTTTTGTTGACTTCAGAGAGAAAGGGAGAAAAAAAAAAAAAAAAATCTAGCACAAGGGGAAGTCCTCGTTCCTGCCGTTTACCGTAATGTTCCTTTGGCTTGGAAAAGTAACGAGCAACTTCACTAAATATGTATTTGACTGGGTGCGTCACGAAACTGGCGGAACTGGTGAAACGCCGTGTGGTTTAAAACCGACGGATTCTCCAAGTGGTCGCCTTGAAGACCCTCGACGACTCCCAACGAGCAAATAATGTTTTGGGTCATTAGCTGTCACGGCTCACCTACTAGGAATCTTCACACGACAAATCTCTCTTCTCATCTGGAACGTGAAACTCGTCCCATGATTATTGAAAAAACGTTATAAGGTAAAAATACATTTAAAAAATAATAAGGTTGAAAAAATTAAATAAATACGTACATTTTAAATTAAAAAAATGAGAAAAATATTATTTTTATAAAAAATTTAAATTTAATCACAATAAAAAGTAACCCTCCACAAAAAAAGTAAGACTCCACTTCGCTATCACTTTGTGCCTCACTGCAATCATAGGAGAAACTAGGAATAATCTGGTAAAAGTCAATATTGGTAGGTGTAAGGAACTCCACAATCCTCTCGATGTCCTTCCCGCTCACGCAGGTTCGTGAGGCTGACACGCAGCGCGCTACTGAGCTCAAGCGGGCTGACGCTCGTCTACTTTTCCCGAGATCGGCTAATCGCCAGCCGACTCGGAGGGCCTCCTCTAATCATCCGCCGGCAGCTGTCATAGCCCGTTTTATTTCTTGTGCATCGACGACATGTGCCAATCAAACCACTTTTCGCACTAATTCTGACGATCTGAAAATCTCTCTCCCCCCCCCCCCCCCCCCCCCAGAATCACATCTCGGTATCAACACAGCCACAGAAAACCTTAACCAACACGACCCTTCGTGCAGGTTCATCAGTTTTCTCCCATTCACTCCGAGGATCTGCCGGACTTGGAATGCCCCGACACTTCGGGAATTCCTAAGGAACCCAGATCCCCCATTTCAACAGCTGGAGCATTCTCACTGCCCGCAGATCACAACAATTTGTGTCTTGCCTCTGACGAATCTCCTCCTGACCTCCCCCTTGCTTCCTCCAAAAAACACCGGCGGCGGAACCACGGACGCTGCACCCTACGCATTCCGCCACCCACACATCTTACCTAATCATCAATTAGGAAAAAAAAACTCATGTAGGTAGGTACACACCCCACACACTTACCAGGGGGTTCGCTACAGTAGGTCATTATACAAACGTTACCGATTGTCAATTCCCGTAAAGGCAACTCAAAATGTGAACATAACATAATATGACCATTATTAAGAATGAGATGCGCTGTCGTGTTAAAATTTTTTTAAATGTTCAAATAAAAATAGAATACTGCGAATAGTTTGCAATTATTGTACACAAGGGTTTATTATTGTCTGGTATTAATTTTGTAAAAATCTACTCTGTCAATAAAAAATTATTGTAGAAAAATAATGAATTATTTAAGCTAGAAAAACTGTACCTATTCCAGAACAGTAGGTATTTGGACTGATGTAGGACCCCCCCCCCTCCCCCCTGCACGCCAATGGATTCTACGTCGAAAACGACACGTGGCCAAAAATCTTCATTACCCCTTCTCGTAACAGAGCGATCGGGCTGAAATCATTTCGAGCATCACTGGACGGTATTTTCCAACAATTCTGATTTCAAAAAAACAAAATTTGTGGGAATTGAATTCCTATTGCTCAAAACAGGTTGGACGGTCGACGGACTTTTCATTTTTGGAATGATGAATCTAGAAACAAACTTTCAAGCTTATCGACTGTGCAATGGCAACACCGCTCGAGATCATTTTCCCTAGTTTTCAGGAGACACAAGGAACGCCAACTGCAACAGTGCTCCAGTCTATTTTGGCTCGGGCAGTGTTGACCTAGTGGCAGCTGTGAGAGTTTCAATCGATTTTTCTCTATTTTCTCTTTGTCAAACTTCGAACGACACCGATCGAGCGCGAAATTTTCCACAGGGTGATGTCCTTAAGAGCGGGCTCCCGTGTCGGCCATGTTTCCTGCTCCCATAAGGAATCAACGTTATTCTCCCGCCATCATAAATCCTCGAATTATGCACCGATTTTCATGATTTTTTTTTTAATCTTCAAGTGAGACTAGTGTCTAGCGATCCGTCGAGGCATTTTTGAAGCGAAATGTCACTGGAAGCTGCAATTCATCAACAAAGTCACGTCTAAGGGTGTTGCTCTCTTCAAGTGACCATTGCTTGGTTGGAAGATGAGTTATCGAAAATCCGCCTCGACCGTTGTCTTCCTTACATTTCAAGCTTTAATTCAAGTGTTCAAACGATAAAATCCGTTGATTTTTCGCGAAGTTCTGTGAGCGGGATGATGCATGCGCAATTTGATGGGTTTTCGAATGTCCGAAGAGTAGCGGGCGTCGAGGAAGTTCTGGGGGTTCTACGCTAGAGGCCACCAACCTCGACCACCCTCGGCAACCTTACCATTAAGGGTTGACTGTTGTCAATGATGTTTTATTTTTCCTTGACAACGGAGAACTGTCCTTTTCATTGTTTCTAGCCTAAGCCCAAAATTTCAGTTACCTATCTGCAACCAGGTAGGTATCAGGAAATTTTTAGAGCTAAATGATTTTACCGGCACACAGTGGGGTAAAACGGGTGTTTTTCGGAAAAAAGCTGCAAATTTTACACAAGAGTTCATTATTTTTTTATATAAATTATTTAAAAAAGTAATAAACAGGTAATATAATATATTATTTAATAGGTATAATCGTATAATAGGTAATATAATACGTTGTTATATTACTATATTTATTTAATAATTGAATTATTTTTTTAATTGATATTATCAATTTAAAAATTGATATCAATTAAAAAAATCAATTATTCGAATTTTTTTCGTGTAAAGTTTGTGGAGGGATGTGGGACCCCGATGAATGGATTATGTGCCAAAATTACTCGGAAAACGACATCGCATTCGGCTTCCCAAACCAAAAACCTTTAAAAACTCTACTGATACATTTAAAAATCTGAAAAAAGCACACTTGGTCAAGCTTAGCATGCGATGCAGTCTATGGGGTCACTCTGACCCAATTCAAATGGGTCAATTGACCCACCAACTCATTCTTTCTCACTATAATTCAACTCCAATATGAGACATAATATGTCTTCATAATATAGCTTCATATTATGAAGCTGGCAATTTCAAGCGATTGTACCTACAAAATTTCATAGGATATCATAGTGCCTGTGGTCCATAATTGACTGTACCTACAGGCCAATGTTTGACCTGTTGTGGGCCAATCGAATTATGCTCAAAAAGTGGAAAGTAGCAAGTATTAAAATTCTGGTTCTGAGCTTATGAGTAGAAGAGAGAACTCCTTCAAGGTCCAAATTGTGCACAGGTACATTGTGTAGATCGGTGGTTTTTTTCGTGTCTCGGTGTAGGTAGTTTGTGATCGGTGTAATTCGTGTCGGAGGTGGAGACTTTTGATCGGCCGCAAAATGTCATTATACGTTTCAAGATGTGTAGATTCTAAAAGCGAAAATAAAGCGCAAAAACAATTGAAAATTTGCATTTTTTTCCTAGCAATACCCCCAATTATCATAATATATGAGTGACCCATCATCTACGCCCATCTATGAGTGCCCATGCTATTGCTAGGTAAAAACGCTGCAAATATTACACAAGGGTTTATTATTCTTTGATATAGGTTAATTAGGAATCACTGGGGCTTTCATGGGGCTACAAATGGGGTTTTTGAAGGATCCCAGAAGGTCAAATAAGGTTTCTTTTCCCCAAGTTTTGGACGCATAATGCATTTTTTGCGGTCCCACATTTGTCCAAACGTTATACAGGAGGAAATTTTATTTTAATTTTATTTTATTTTATTTATTTATTTATTTATTTATTTTATTAATTTTATTTTATTTTATTTTAAAATATTTTCTTATTGACACAAAATTAATTGTTATCACAAATAACATTTAATAATAAATCCTTTAGCAAAATTTGCAGCCATTCTTTCTAGCTGTGCACGCAAGGTTTTCAGCAAGACGGCACATAGGTTTTTGGCTTTCGAGCGGTGGTGCATACCGAATCTCTCTTAGTAGTCCCGTTTATTGCACAATGACGAGGGTCGCTTACAGGTACCAGGTAGGTAGTCAAAGACGGTCTGATGAGACGGTTTCGCAATGGGAGCTCAATCCCCCCAACATACAGGACAACGTTACCAATTTTTTTTTTCAGTTGCCCACCTAGTCAAACTTGGCTAGTTGAAGCTTTTCACGCCGCAGGACATGGCGCTGTTTTGGCAGCCCCCTCTTAACTCAAAAAGTGCTCAAGTCGACTTGAGCAGTGTTGCCATTGCACTGTCGATATATAGACAAATTTTGAGGCCGAACAGAATATTTGACCCCCATTATAATGTAATTTTATGATCATTAATGAATCAAAAATGTAAAAGGTAAAAAAAAATGAATGAATTAAAAATAAAAGTAAAATTAAAATAATTACGTATGAAAAAATTATAAATATTGGCTGTATAATCTCTCAGGATTTTCATTTCTTATTGAAGTGAGGTCCAAGTCAGTGGCCACAAAACACTTATAAACCTTGTTATAAATTTGAAGTGTTTCGAAAAAATTTTGTTTCCATCAAAACATTTTGTTGTTGTTTTGTTGGAGGCGTCAGAAGTGTCGGAAGTCGAGTGAGTTTCGATTTTTCGTCTTCTCGACTGGAATTGATTAAAAAGCCTTTGAGAGGTGCCTCTTATCTTAGTGTGGATATGTGAGCATTCGATCTCGCAAGTGGGCCACCCAGACTGTGTTACGACCTGAATCGGTCACCTTGGTCGCTAAGGCGATGAAGACCCGTTTTCCACCGAAATCGACGGGAGTGACGCGAGCGTGCGGGTTACAGAACCATAAATCACCCCGAGGAGAGAAACTGCTTGCCGTCTCTGGTGGGAAAAATGTTTTGCTGAGCTTCCAAGGGCAATCCCCCCCCCCCCCCTCCTACTTGCCACTACTTTCATGATGCACACGTCTTGTGAGTTGTGAGAAAGGAAACTGTAAGGAGTAAGGTCCTTGTTTTAACACATATCGCTTCTTCTTCCCTTTTTCCCCCGCAAAAAAAGGACAACACCAAGTCACCACCTCCTATTGTTCATTTGTAGCTCACAAAATTAAATCTCAACTGTTGCGTGCTTCTTAAATCTTATGTAGCTCCACACGTTCCACTCCAGCTGGCTCAGCAAACTGGACGGCAGACAAGATTAATTGGACGGCAAATAATTAAGAGAGTTGATTTTAAAAAAATGTAAAAACCCGGCTCAAACGGAACTGGTCCAATTAAGGAGATGCTTATTCTCCCAGGCGGTTCCTTTTGAGGTTTTTTTTTTCTGACTGAACCTTCCGTTAGTCGTAGAACAATAATTAATTATTAATTATGCGTGCACGATGTGCACTGCACATACTTCATGCTAACTGGTAATTTTTAGTCGGAGTCGTCAAAATAAAAAATTTTACGTTTCTCATTAAACATCTAAACGCATTTTGGTTATTAAATGCAAAAATCGAAAAATCATATTATTATGATAACACCAACTTTAACAGTGTAGCAACCGCGTGTATTTCTCAACCACAACTTTTGAATGACCCATCTATCACAATATATTAATAACTTGCTGACCCGGTGCGCTTTGTTGCACTCAATTAAAACCGACGATCTTCGAATAACTTGCGAACGGGTTATCGCACAGAAATCGTTTTGTACTCGTTGAAATCAGGGTGAAAAGCTCGTTTCAACAGACGTAGTATCGTTGTAAACCGACGACAAAAGTTGTACCGGGTTTCGGAGTTTCGAAAATTTTCCTAGCGATGCCTAGTAACGACGCTATTTGACCCGGCTCTCGTCGCGAAGGAAAGCTCCGTTCGCGATGAAGGAAGTGACCGATTTTGTAGAAACTTCTTTAAAACCATCTACGATGCTTCTGCTGCTGCTGATTTGGTGCCAAACACTCCACTGGTTTTCAAGTAGTGAGTCCTCAAATATTTGGCAGTCATTTTTATAAAATTTATAAAGATTTAATATAGATTTATATTATAAAAGGCCTCAGAATGAAGAAGCAACTGGCCAATAGAAATCTAATGGGATAACTTTTTTATTTCAAATCATCTAATAATCTACCGATCGAGAATGATAAAAAAACAGCAGTAGGTCGCGGCTCATTAAAATTACAGGACCGTTGAATATTTCATTGAATTCCCAGAGGTAATACACCGTTATATGGTAGGAGTGAACGTAAACAATGAATAAATAGGCTCAACGGGGTTGAAATATGAAAAAAGGCCAAAGTTGCTTTTTCGCAAACTCCTTCGAGGTTCAGCAGCGTTATTTATTGAGTACTTAGGGTTGAAAGAGGGTGAAGGGGTACGAGTACCCCAAAATGGAATTTATGCGAAGACCTGTCCCGAAGGTGCCCTAATGCTTTGGGTAAATAGGGAAAGTTGTTCCGGCGTGGAATAAGAATTCTGCAAGACGGTTTTTCAACATTAGGGGTCGTGTCGGATTGGGAAGTGGGCAGACCGAAGGATTTGGGGGTTTACCGGTGAATTGGGAAACGGTCAAAGAGGGAGACATTTTTGTATAAACGGGCTTATAGAGAATACAAAATGGGAGGTGAGTGACGTTGATGACATGTGGCGAACTGAACAGCGCACCAATTCAAAACCGGTACTCGACTGCCGGGAGGCCATCAGGCGCGTCAAGCCTCCAATGAGTTTATTCCAGTGGTAAAAAACAGACGCACTGGCCAGTCAATCAGTTAATCTCTCAATTTTTTATTTTTCAGTTCAATCAGTCTGTTGCTTGTTCAATTAGTCCGCCAGTTGATCATTCAGTCTTTCGATCAATCAACAGTCATTCAGTAGATATATTGAATTCTCATTCAGTAAGGTAGGTGCACCAAATAAGGCCACATTAAGGTTTAAGGCCCCTATAACCCAAACTACTGGGCCTATCAACTTGAAACTTGACTTACAGTTGGGCACCATATTGAACTGCACAAAAAAAAAAAAAAAACTTTTCTTATTTTTCTAAATATTTTGAGTGATTTTATACTAAAATTTCGAAAATTTAGTATGGCCACACACCCCAAACTCACGGACACCAATAAGGCCACCCCTAAAAAGGGAGCAGACAATCAAGTAAATTCATAATAAATCATCGCCAATTTTTTAAAATTTATTTTCGTAACCAACACCACGTATATTGCGTAAGCAAGTAGGTACTTCAGATGAATAAGTAAAATTCAATTAAATGAAACAATACGAGCAACTGTATGCTAGGACGCCGTGTTCCTAATAATCCCCTCATTCCCCTCGTTCCGCTCATTGGGGTAGGTACATACAACTTTCTCCCCTTCCCACTCGTAATAGATATTATCTCAGGCAGTTTCAATGGTTTTACTTCAAAGTCAATCCCTGAAACGAAATCTTCAGTAAAATGCTTCATAAAACTTGTCAGTTTCACCTCTCTTACGAAGCAATATTGCTGTAACACCCAGGGTTGCCAAGTGCCGATCACAAAAACCCCCGCGACTCCCTTGAAAATCCCCCCAAAACCCCCCAAATACTTGAATATAAATATATATATATATTTAGTAGATAGTATATAGAAAAATTAGTAAGGAAATGTTAGAGAAGAGACAGTGAAGTAGAAAAAATTCATTTTTCAAATGATACCAGGAGCATGCGAAATGAATTTCCATGAAATACATTTTATTAAATTTTTACTAAAGGCAAAAAAATTCCCAAAAAAATAGAAAAATAACGTTATTAGGAAAACGGTAGAGAAGAGACAGTGGAAGTCGAAAAAATACATTTTTCAAATGATACCTGGAACATGCAAAATGCGAGCTCTTTGACATTGATATGATCGTACATGAGTTGCTTAAAGTTGGAAAACATGTCCAAATTTTTGTGCAGGGGATCCCCCTTTCCTTCATGTAGTACCTACATATGATTATGAACTGGACTACCTCAAGAGAGAGCTGATTCCTAATCTTATCTTTTACTATGCCGTACACAGAATAGGCGAGTTGAGTTTGAGTCGAGCAGAGCAAGATGAGCGTTTGTAACTTACAAACGCTCATCTTGCTCTGCTGATGCCCATGATGCTCTGAGATGCCCTTACCTTACAAATTGTAAGGTAAGGGCATCTCCTAGTGGCGTTGTGTAGTGAGGATCAACTAGGCAGTTCCACGAATCTATACACCTTACTTGCAGTTGACCATTCAAATAACCCCCATTTCCCCCCAAAGATTTTCCGAATCCCCCCCAAAAAACCCCAAACAATTCTTCCCCCCAAAAAAACCCCACGCAGGATAAAAAACCCCCAAATTTGGGGGGAAAACCCCCAACTTGGCAACCCTGGTAACACCTTACGGATGTCGCACCTCAGAACTACAAAGCTGGAACTGGAACTCAGACATTCTGCTCTGGAATATTAAACAGTGTTGAGATGGTGCCGCCTCATGTTCTTCCCATATTGGCAACACTGAGTGACAATAATAGAGCTGCCATCTGTTGGATTACACTGAACGTTTGGAAATACTGAAAGTTTCTCATTCAGAAACTAAATTGGTCAATCATTTGCGAGTTCAATTGGTCAGTAAGTGAAACAATTATTCAATGACCCACTCTGTTTGCTGTCGCTCATTCTGTTATGGTTTCTGTCAATAATTGCTTATTCCATTAATATTATTCCGTTCACTAGATTAGTCCACCAGTCAACTTATTCAGTATGTCAGACTAGCTTAATATAAATCAGTCAGTTCCTCACTCAAAGCAGTTGTACGCTTGTAGCAGCCCCGGTGGCTGCCTTTCACAATTTGGCTACAGAAGCATTGCAATAGTTGGTAACTAAAATGAAATGTTTGAGTTGAATGTTTCCCAATTTATTCATTATTAGTGCACAAATTTAAAATCCGTGTCCTGTTTTTGTTGCAGATTACATTGCCAGGCACGGGCGAATGACTGAAGGCGGAGCGAGGAGAAAATTCTGGCAGATCCTGTCCGCCGTAGAATATTGCCACAACAGGAGGGTTGTACATAGAGATCTCAAAGTAAGTGTCTCTATATCCCAACTTCCCGAAAGTTCACCTGGCCATATGGTACCTCCCATTGTTTTGCGGCTTTACTGTCCCCAAGTTCTCGTTCGCCACAGTGAAATCGGGGGACCGAACAAACAAAGGGACTTCCACTTTAGCTTGAGCAAACTCCGTTAAATATAAAGGTAATGTATGCGGAGGGGGATCAGAATATTGACACGGGCAGCCTCGCAAACGTAAACGCAATTTAGCGGTTTATGAGCGGTTCGTGCGTGAATTATGAATATCATTCTCATGTAGGGTAACATTTCGTTGTGGAGTATTCAGGCAGCTCCAGGACCTCCATTGATCGATTCAAGTTGAAAATTGCTTAAAAAATGACACCTCATTTGGGGAAAAGCCGTTCAAATCTCTGCAGAGCCCCTTCGTGTACCGGGTAACTGTGGTTCAACAAACTGCAGACGAAGAAGCATTTTCTATCGACAACCCTGTCGGCCCTGCTTACTTGGTTCCTTACTCTTTGCCCTTTAATAGTGTCACCAGTCCAGTGATTTGTGGGTTCTAGAGCCTGACTGGGCCGAGCCATGAACACCTTCTTTAACAATTACTATGTGTCGCTTATAGTCTTCTCCCTCCTATGTTGGCCACACTGGCGGTTGAAAAAGGGTAGTAGTAGTTCAGGAGCTAAGTTCAGGTTGGTTATTGGATTTCTTCTTGATGATTGTCTGGATGGTTTTAACCTCTGCTGGCAGCTACTCCACTGGTCCAATAACACAATCCTAGTCGTCAGCACTTGAAGTGGTTGGTTCATATGAACCACGATATTGGGGCCCTGGCCATCATCTTTCAGGCCATTGGCTCATGCTTTCGGCACATGAGAGACGCCAAAGTCTGTCATGCTGTGACTGTCAGCCCACCGTGAAGGCCTGTTTCGTTTCATTAAGGTCTGGGCAAGATTGAGTCATTTCAAATCCTTTGTGCGGGACAACAGAGCCTTTGCAAGGTGCCCCTGTGCAAGGAGCCACGAAGCTGCTGCTGCAATAGGATGCATGTCTCCCAATAGGTTCAGAACTATTCCTCAGGTCGATCCGAAGCTTTTTACTGTATGAAATCTACTAATCTACTTTGAAAGACTCTCTAGTCAGAGGTGGGCGAGACAAGTCAACTGTATATCCAAATCAAGAGCAAGGTGGATGTTCAAGCTGGAGAAGAGTGTCTAACAGGCTACTGCACACTCCAGCATCACCTCATACGATGGGAATTTGAGCCACTGAAAAATGCCCCTTTCAGATTGTGGGGAGTAGCTGTCACAGGCCAAGCTGGGCCCGGATTGTACTGGTGGTACGTTCTTGTATTAGTTCTTCCCGTCGGTGGCTCAGCAATCGGCGATGCTTTGTTGTGGGTTGTTCCCGATCACAGGACGTTTGGAGGCTGCTTCTACACAACCTGTTCAGATGGTTTCGTCCACTTGGGTGCTGTCAAACTGGTTAATTGCTGCTGTTGGTTTCTGCGAAGGCAGATCGGCAGTCAAGTAAGCTGGGACGTGTGTGCTGCTTACCGCCACAATAAAACCCTTGAAATAATCCTGTGCGTTGCCTAACTACTAACGGTAGTAGTTTTCAATATCCGTATGGTGTGAGAAGGTAGAAAATCGCTTCGAGAACCTCATAAAACTCCAACCTACCGCTTGACCCTCGCAAACCCGGCAGTGTATCCAGATATGAAAGCAGTATATCTCCGGAAGATCCTTACCCATATGAAACATGAGAGGGGCGGGTTTATGTGGTTGTATTACGTATGCTCTATTGCGGCCATTTGCCATTCAAGTCGACAGGAGCAATAATCCTGGATGGGAATCCCCGGTTGGCAACACTGGGCGGTCACGAGGCCGTGTTTTAATCCGTGGAACCCTCCCCCTCTCCAACACCTTTCACTATTTCATGGGGGAAAGCTTTCGCCCAAACAGAGAAATTTCCACCTTCATCGGGATATTCGCATTTCACAGGCGGAGCTCGAGAGTTCGTAATTAGAGGTCAAGCTATACGAAACCCTCCTATTAAACTTGCGGGCGTCCGTTAACCTCACAATGCCTTTCATTCTCTCGAAGGACCCTTTTGGTGGATTTACCCAACTACTCCACCGCATATAATTCTAATTTGGTTGTCTCCTCGTTTGGCCTCCAATTTCAAATGGAATACTATTAATGGAATGAGGGGTTGGGATCTTAAGGGGGTTGAGCCAGTTTTTGGAAAAATTTATTTATTTATGAACCAGTTTTAGGGGAAATAATTAAATGTTAGTTATTTTTTAATGTAACTTTATATTTAATTACTACATATTTTGCATAATTATGTTAATACCCGAAACTAGTTAATTCTAGTTTTAACTAGTCAATACTAGTTTTCTCAAGGCCCCTTCGTTAGAACTAGTTTTGCCTCGTTAGAACTAGAATTTCCTAGGACCCTCACCGCTGGAACTAGAAATGAATTTTTTCAGTTAAAACTAGGTTTAACTAACATTAAATTAGGCAAAACTAGAATAATCCAGTGAAAGCCCGTTCTTAGTAGTAATTTTAAAATTTAGTTATTTCTAGTTTCAACTAGTGAATACTAGGAACACTAGGGAGATCGGTCTTGCAGCAAGCATTCTCTCCACATCCTGATTGGGGCGCTCCACAGGCCCTTGGGCTACTGCAAATTGAAACGACTCACACGCAAAACGGGGGCTCCAAAGATTTAAAAAAAAAAAAATCCAATACGTTTGTTGCCACCTCTTCAGCCTGCTTGCTAGAATTACCTGGTTTCGGGTAATAACTGTATCATATATAAGGGTAATATTATATATGTAGAGTTATCTGTAAAATATGAAAAATAAACGAATAAATACAAAATGTTTGTCCAAAAAGGACCAATTTTTGCCAATTTTTGGAAAAAGAACCCGGACTTTTCAAAATGTATTTATTTTGGGTCATTAGTTGTCACGAACGCCTTCTAAACAATTATGAACCCTTACGTAAAATTTTGAGCCCCCCCAGTTCATTGATTCCTCTATTGTCATTAATATTGCCGAATCAATTATTAAGATCGAAATTCCAAAGTGAGTACAGATTATAGATAAATCTACATTTTCCCCGTATTTCCCGAAGGAAATCAACAGAGGAATCGAAAACAATGGCAAAGGAAAGTGGTAAACGCAACCTATTGCCTAAATAGCACCAAATCAGTCATCCACTCGTCCAAGATACTAAATATGTACTTCTGCAGATGTTATTCGTCCAACGGAAAATTCCTCTTCAGCCCAGAAGTTGGCCGAGGAAAGGTTTTTTTCTCAAAAGGTGTATTTTCTCTTCAAAGCCTCTCATCCTCTAAAGGCCTCCGTTCGTTTCACCCCTTCGAAACCTAACCCGATTAATAATGATCAGAGTCCCCAAACGTAGTCAAGCTTAACCAATTTCCTTCATTAACCAAACGGGCTTCTCTTCCCGTCAGGCCGCCGGAATTTCAAACATCAACTTTCAATAAGGTCCGCTAATGGGAGTCACTACAACGCTCGAAGTTATTCTATATTTTTAATAAAACTTTAATTAGCTGTAGAATATGTACAGATACATATTATGCAGCTAATTAACGTTTTTATAAAGTTGGGGTGAGTTTCTGAGAGTTGGGAAACTTCTTTCTGTCTGTGTTGACTGTTTTTTCAAATGCCGTTGAGAAGGAGGGTTTCAGAATTCAAATTAGCCCTCTCGGCCTTTTATTGAGCGATTGTGCGCACGTTCCACACTCGAAACAGCCACAAAACTTTGCAATCGGATTTTAGTAATCCGATATATCGTAGAAAATTAAGTAGATCTATACTTATTTATTTACACTTAAAATTTAAGTTCATAAGTATATATTTAAGTCTTAAATATATATAGCGTCGCCTATTTCTTCTTAGATCCTAGATATCTGGCTTCTGAACATCCCATGAGAAGAAACTATTGGTTTCGACATTGTAAAATAATATTGATGTATCTATGAGTATATGAATTGAGGGGGAAAATATCACCCAAAAACATCGATATGTCGACTAAACATCGATATTTCGACCATCCGTATTTGCACTGGCGTGTGAAGTTGAAATCCGCATTTGAATCCTGCCAAACTTGTTAGCACCTCCTCCAACTGGTTCTTAACCTCTGCAAACCGGTTTTCAACCCATCCAAACCATTCAATCCTCTCTACCACTGGTTTGTAACCCGTCAAATTGGTATTGCCAGCTGTATCAATGTCCAGTCAAACCAGATCCCGAGGCGTTGTACTTGTCCATGTTAATTTCATTTTTGATAAATTGTGAGCAATTTTCCGGAACTCACCGGTTACATATTGCCATTTTCCTCGTTGACGTCTTTGACACAGTTTTCCCGCCCCGTAAAGGTTCTCACGATATGAATCCGCCTTTCCTCCATCACCTTTTCTATTGAACTGGATTCCACCGACGGATAGAGATTCAGGTCATAGCGTGAACCAGCGAGAACCATCCGAGGAAGGTGGAAGGGGACTTAATTTTCTCCTTTTTTCCCCTTTGACACGCCAGACGTTATCTGTCTAATGACTCTAAGATCCAAAAATTGGTGGGAGCATTTTCATTAACCGTAGATTAAAATGCTAGGCTACGTGTGGCAGGCCAATTAGAACTAGAAAATATTAAATTAGGGATAGGAATCGGCAATCGATTTTCTTTGCAAATTATCGATGTTTTACAATCATTATCATGCCCAGTATCGATTTTCTTGTTATGATTATCGACTGTGAGGATGCAATCAGATAATATAAATATAAATAATGTAAAATAATCAAGGCATGTTATGCGTATTATTATTTCTGACTACAATGCACGGCTTTTATTTAAATGGGGCAATATTTGATACCCCCGTTGGTTCAAATGAGGACCACCTAGGTACTTCAACCATGGCGAGGTCAGTTCAGGTTCAGGTTTGTTCAGTCACAGTGAGTTTTTTAAATGGAGAAGTCGACGCCAGTTCCCGCCACCTCTCGCCCGTTGAGATCCGAACGGTCATCCGTGTTTTGGGATGGGAAGGGTGTCCTTTTGGTCGAATTTATGCCGAAAGGGACGACTATTAATGCCGGCGCTTACTGCAACACCCTTAAAAAATTCAAAAGAGCGATTCAGAACCGTAGAAGGATTATGCTAACCTAGGGGATCTGCCTCCTCCACGACAACGCCAGGCCCCACACTGCTTGAGTCACCCAAGAACTTCTGACTTCGTTTGGATGCGACATTATCAACCACCCTCCCTATTCACCCGACTTAGCACCATCTGACTTCCATCTGTTCAATAAATTGAAGGAGTTTTTGGGTGGAAAAAGATTTGCAGACGATGAAGAGGTCGAGGAAACTGTTCAGAAGTGGTTAAAACAGGTGGTGGCGGAGATCTATGACACTGTAATTAAAAAAACTGGTGCCCAGGCTACAGAAATGTGTCGAACTCCACGGGGACTAGGTGGAAATATAGTGTATTATATTTGTGAAGTATTCTGTGAATTTCATTGGAATACAAGCATTTTTCGATTTTTTTTAAATGTAAACTTACTTTCTGAATGACCCTCGTATATACTATCATATTATGTGCATTTTATGCACATCACTGTTGATTGAACAACAACAACCAATAATCATAAACATCTTCGCATCGCCATGTTTTAGTAAGTCTATTGTATGTGAGAGCATTCATATTCACGAGTGTTCATTGGTTTTCCAAAGTCAAAGCCATAATTTATTGACGATCAATAAATTTTGGCATGACAGACTGGAAATCTTCCTCTTTGTCATGAATTTTCAGGGATGATTGCTTATTTGACTTCTCTATGATTTTCAATGCGTTTTGTTTGCATTCATCTTTAACCGATTTTCTACAAAAAGCTGAGTTGAAAGTTTGAAGACGAAAATCGGTTTAAAACGATTATCGATTGTGGGGGATTAATCGTAGAACTCAAGTTCAATAGTTCTCTTTCGAAGTGAGAATCCGTGTCCGAATCGATTGTGAGGGTCCGATTTCCCATCCTTAATTTAAATGCCGTTCTACGCGCTGTGGGTGATTTAAAACTCCAAAATTTGGAGTGATATGGAGGGATATTAAATTCTAATATCCCCCGACTGCCATTTTGTTCGATAGTAACGAATGGGCGCGAATGCGTTGGCAGCAATGACAAGGCAAAACTGGCACGCTTAAGACAACCGGTGCTATTTCCTTACTGGTGCTTTCTGATAGCGACTCGAATCGCGGAAGGTAATACGTTGCATTACGTAGCCTACTGTAACACAGAAACGAATGAATCGCTCGTAACAAAGCTACACTTGAACACAAAAAGAGGCTGGAAGGTGAAAGAAGAAACATTCAGAATTCACCGAGCTTTTCATCGTGATTTCAACTGAACGAAAGGGAAATGTGCAAAGCGGGGCTTTCATTTCCCGAACAAACTTGGAAAAAGAAAGAAAAAGTCATTTGCTGGCTTCAAAAAATATTTAACTACATATTATGTAGTTTCTACCGTACAGTATGGAGATTTAATTAATGACGTAATCGAGTTACTCTGGGCGGCTGGTAATTGTGATGAGTGAATATAAACAATAGCCGAATGGGATTCAGATAATTACGACATTCGACCTGATTCTTTCTCACGCGTTCAATTAGGCGTCCAATGAAAGGTTTCCTCGCTTGTTATCATAACATACGACTAATTTGAAATTATGATTGGGTGAAAAGGACCAATTGAATGGCAATCCGGATGTCTTTTGTGTTGGATTCCTCGTGGTGTGATCTTCGGTCATATGGTTGAAGTAACGTTTTCCATGCGCCGAAATTCGTGGTTAAACGAACTGAGTCAAGTTGGCACCCTTGATGCCGTCGAACGTGTTGCTCGTCCCAATCAACGTGGCTGTGCACCCTTACATTGCCGACAAATGCGTTTCCAATGTCTTCCCCCCACTCCGCCCAACTTAACTTTGCCGGGATTTTCATCTAATATAGATTTCTTCCTTCTAACCTCACGTTTTTCGCTGAAGAGCACGTTTGTCTACTGTGTAAGTGAATTGAATCCTAGTCTACTGACTTGGTGGGGTGGCTGTACGCCCACAAAAGGATCTAAAACCTTCTGGGAAAAGGGGAACTAAGAAAGTTATATCCATTCGCTTCGCTCGGTTGTTCAATAAAGACATGGATTGCTTCACTCACCCTTATTTACCCTTGCTTACCTTACACTAAGTAAGTCCTACTCAGTTGAAATAAGATATTGAAATTCAGTAAATTCTTATTAAAATTTCTATTTGAAAAAGGCTTGATCAGAGTTGAAATCAAACCATAAACACTGAAGATAATCCTTGCGACTGGCGCAAATGGGCATAGGTCGTTACTGTTTGAAAGATACAAGCTGGGCGCAAGTGCGCGCAAATAGGCTCACTTGATTTAAATTAGGTCTAGGTGTCAAAACAAACCATAAACAACAAAAATAGTAGTTAGGCTTGGCGCAAATTTCGCTCTATTGTCTGTGAATTTTTTTTTAGCTTGTGCAGGATTGGAATTGGACTCAAGAACAGTCCAAACGCTGTTCAAATCAGACTGTAAACGATCATGATAGTAGCGCCTGGTGGAACGGCGTTTGTTGGGCCTTTTCGGGGTTTTCATTGTGGTTTATTATTCTTGGAATAATACACCTATGTAATCGCGACGGAGATCGACGACTCCGATCGGCCTCAAAATTTGACATTATCCGTTTCTAGATTCCAAAACCAAAATGTCCGTCCGCCGTCCAAGCCGTTTTGGGCAGTAGGATTTTTTAAAATCTGACATTTTGAAAAAATAATCGGTTTACCATCTAGTTGTTCCCGCAAGGTTTTCAGCCCGAACGCCCAATCCCGTGGGGCGCTATGGGGCTACGGGAGGTTTTTTTTTAAAGGCTTTTGGCTATGGGATCGGGTTAGGTGTCGTTTTCGAAGTATTTTTGGACGTAGAATCCATTTTTTAGGGTCCCGGAACGATCCGATTTCACTGTGGGGATCTATAGGGCTTTCATGGGGCTACAAATGTGATTTTTGAAGGATCCGGGAGGTCAAATACGCATTTTGTTTTCTTGGTTGTATTTTCCGAGCAAAAAAAAATAAAAATAAAAAAAATACCAGTATTTAAAATCCCAGGATTTAAAATACCAGTATTTTATACTGGTATAGGTTACTATATTCTCTGGTCCGAGAATAATAAACCCTTGTGTAAAATTTGCAGCGTTTTTGGCACAGAAGTTTGGAGTGGTTGCGCCCAATGTTACGCCGCCTGGGAGACGGGGAATGGGTTGGTAGGAAAACAACCTTAATTTCAGACATGCTGACCCTTCTCTGGCGAAGATAGCAGCATCCCTCGAAGCCCTTGCCTGGAGTAGGTAACTGTGTAACCAGTGGAGTTCATTCAAAGAGCCCAGAGCCTCGAGTCGTCAGCTGTCGTTGCCCCACTCACGTTTGGACGTCAGTAGAACTTCTACATCGTGGTTGGGAATAAAATTTTTTAATGCCCTACCAAAATCTGTCCGAGAAGAGCCTGTGTCAAAATTTAGAATCTCATGTAAAACCCGACTTTCACTAATGGTGCCGTACATACTAAGTATGTCAAATAAGTCTTGTTTGATGACTTTTCAGTGAAACGTCCGTAACGCCCTTAATTCATCAATTTACGATTAAAATTTAATGTTACCATTTTAAATTGTACCTTTAGGCCTAACCTGTGACCATTGTCAAAAGCACTCTGAGTAATACGGCAAATAAAACGCTTCTGATTCTGAGAGCTACCTCGAGATTCTGACATTACTGCAAACTCCAGGCCGTTTTTTTTTTTTTTTTTTTTTTTTTTTTTTTTTTTTTTTTTTTTTTTTTTTTTTTTTTTTTTTTTTTTTTTTTTTTTTTTATAAATAATATCGAACGTTAATGAACCGTTTTGGGCGTTGAACTAGATTGAACTGCAAAACAGATGAGACATGACGCGACCCAGTGTTGCACTCGGGATTAGGTCACTGAGATGAGATACGGAAGGTGATAGCGGAGCGTCAATAGGTCAATACATAAATAAGAATCGTGAACGTTTCACTTTTCGTGTTTATTTGACGAACAAAATTATTCTGTTTCAGGCCGAAAACTTGCTTATGGACTGCAACATGAACATAAAGATTGCCGATTTCGGGTTCAGCAACTACTTCACGCCTGGGGAGCAGTTGGCAACGTGGTGCGGGTCGCCACCTTACGCCGCCCCTGAGGTTTTTGAAGGGAAGAAGTACACCGGCCCTGAAATCGACATCTGGGTAAGATATGTTTTTGTTAGTGCAGTGCAGTTGCCTCTAGAGCGTTGACTCCGTCCCAGGCTGCAAGTTCAGTCCTGGCTAGTCCGAGGTGCTGCCCCTCACTAGGGTAACCAAGAGTTGCTTGTGCGCCCTGGAAAAGACCCAATTTGGTATCCGGCATGATCTCAGAAGAGGAGTCTGTGGGGTTATAGTAGATCCCCATGGTCCCTTTCCTGACGCCCTGAGGGCTTTCGCCAACACTATGAAACTTGAAGCGCAATTCAATCATAACCCCATACTTCTGTGTGTGGGAAAGTTCATGAATAAGCAAAAAACTTTTTCATCGCATTGACAGGAAAACGCCTTTTGTGGAAATAACGTCAAAGTTCTTTCCCCAAACAACTTCCCACTTTGAAAAGAACACCCACAACTTATAACCCATCGCCTCTTCCCTTATTCCAAGTTCACCCCGGATTAAAACGGTCCCTCCGAAGGGGCTTACAGCGGGAAACTGTAAGCGTGTAAGCCTTCCACCAGAACTCCCTCGAGGCGCTTCGCGGACGAAAATTAATTTCCCCCACCACGATGATGGATCCTTCTGGCGATCCCGTTTCTTCAGCTATTTTTCATTAAGAACAATATCATTTCAGCCTAGAAAATTACGTCCTGTGTTGTCAGAAACTGTCGGGACGAGTAAATTATTGTTTTACACGTTGCAATTAACGTTTTCATTGTAATTTCCAATTTTCCCAACTTTCGTGCACGAATTGCAACCAACCGGCAACAACCAAAACAATCGTCAGATTCGCGTCACTCTGAAGTGCAAGTATGCAAGGGCGTCGAAAACCAATTTGACCAACAGAACACACCACGAAATCAGGTCTCGTTTCTCATTTCAGTGTTAGTGCACTCTGGCAGATTAGTTTTCGCCTTTCCGGAAAGGTTCCCAGTACGGTTTGAATACAGGTATTTTCCTTCGCGATTTACTCTTCACTGAAGATCCATTTCCTTTTCGTGACCGACCCGCGCCTTTTATTTCGGGCCACTGGAAACATTTTCGGCCGAACTTGTTTATTTTTCCAACATCGGATCAGACCCCAGAACAATAATAATTATCAAGTCAGAACAATTATTATTCTGACTTGAGGGCTTCATTCTCCCCACTGGTATGTGCATGTGATCACATGCATCCATCGATGGATCCGTGGGGAAAGAATTCCAGCGATTCAATCGTCAGCTCGCCTCGACACTGGCTGAAAAGTGGGCTCGTCCATTTTCGCAAGTCCATTTTCGCATGGGTTCGAGTGAATCTGCAATTTGCTATCATCCGGCCTGTGTCATCCCGACTTCGAGGTACCCATTATGGTGGATTTCACCACCTCGGCTTAAGGTTCGGCTTACTGGTAAGCCGAAGAATAAGAAAAAGATGCGTTTCACCACTCCCGCTTAGTCTTAATCCTCGGTTTACGGTCTGAGGTTAAGCCTCAGATTTTAGTCCCTACTCATCCACGTCTTAAGCGTTAAATCTGAGATTTACGCGTGTGTTGTAGTTGTTGTTACAATTATCACCAACAACAGCAGTGCCCATTTCGTTGATATCGGATATGATATTTGTATTTATTCATTATCATTTTCCCTCGAACGGAGTGATTTTCGCTTTTTCGACCAGTGTTAATTATTTCGTTCGTACTGCGTGTTTGGGAATGGCATACCGAAGAATTACATTCGAGGATGACCAAGAGGAAATTGAGATGATTATTCAGTTGCAAAAGCGGCCGGTAGTCTTCAAACAGATTGAATTATGTTTATCTTTTCGTCAACTGTTGGAAAAATTTGGGAAGAGTCCTCAATAAGATAATATACCCTAGTCCAATTTTTTTGATGACTAGTCCATTTATCGATTCATCCATTTATCGACTGAAATATGCAGACACTTTGGAGATTCATTTGTAATTTAAGTGCCTTCGCCTTCCTATCTTTTGAATAATAAATTAAATTACCTGAAAAAGGTTAATTTTTCTCAATTTATCAACCTTTTCCTTCGAATGCGAACTTATTCACAAAAAATTCGCATTCAATAATTTTTGAAAATAAGAATAATCCGTGTTCTTCTCCCACTTCTTTTTGAGATTTCACAACGAATTACTTGGATTTTTCGAAAAATAATATCGATTATTCCTGCACCGAATTACCGTCCGGCTGACGACGTCCGCGACGGCAGCAGCCAGTCGGACGAAAATTCAGGGTGAAATTCCCTTGTTTCGTTTCGTTTTTCGTACACCTATGTTTTCGCGACGGAGGTCGACGACTCGGATCGGCCTCAAAATTTGAAATTATCCTTTTCAAGAGGTCTAGATTTTAAATCCGAAATGTCCGTCCGCTGTACGCCGTCCGGGTCGTTTTGGGCAGTAGGAATTTTTTTTTAAATCTGAAATTTTGACAAAATACTCGCTTTACCATCTAGTTGTGCCCGCAAGGTTTTCAGTCCGATCGCCCAAACCCGTGGGGCGCTATGGGGCTAAAATGGGGCTACGGGAAGGTTTTTTTTTAAGGCTCTTAGCTATGGGATCGAGTTAGGTGTCGTTTTCGAAGTATTTTTAGACGTAGAATCCAATTTTGGGGGTCCCGGAACGATCCGATTTCACTGTGGCGATCTACAGGGCTTTCATGGGGCTAAAAATGGGATTATTGAAGGATCCCAGGAGGTTACATTTTTTTCGATTAAAAAATGAAGAATTTTTGAAAAAAAAACATTTTTGAAAAAAAATCCCCCCCAAAAAAATTTTTTTGTAGGGAATATAAAAATACAACATTTTTAAATTTTATTCATTGACAGAATTAAATTTCTGTACAAGTAACCTATATCAAAGAATAATAAACCCTTGTGTAAAATTTGCAGCGTATTTTACGTTGAAATCAATCATTGGGGACCTCCTTGTCCTAAGCTTCTGACTTGCGATAAAAGTCGGTTCAGGGATTCAAAAATCAGTTTTTAGGCTCTCCTCAAAACCTGAGAAACATGAGGCAGATGTTGCCACTAACGTGACGATTTATCACGGCCTTATCACTTTTTTGTCACTGATTACCGAGTTTTCCGCGGGAACACGAGTCTGGGGCAACCTGTTCCAAAGCTAACCGAGGCTTAGGTAAGCGCCACCTTCAGTGTAATGGTGAAACGGAATCTTCCCTAAGTCGGACTTAACGTTAAATCCGAGATTTAGCTAAAACGAACTTTAAGCTACACTTGGTGAAATCCGGCATAAGGAAGTTCCGGTGTCTCGGACTGGAAGACGGAGCGGGCCTACAGTTCTGGGACGAGTAGACCACGTGTCCACGGCGTCCATGGCTCTCCTTTGATTCCGCCGTTGACTGGGTGATGTTTTTGTTTTTGTTCCTTTTGTTGTTAGGTATTTTGGTTTATTATTCTTGGAATAATACACCTATGTTTTCGCGACGCGGGTCGACGACTCCGATCGGCCTCAAAATTTGACATTATCCGTTTCAAGAGGTCTACATTCAAAACCCGAAATGTCCGTCCGCCGTACGCCGTCCGCCGTCCGCCGTCCGCCGTACGCCGTCCGGGCCGTTTTGGGCAGTAGGAATTTTTTTAAAAATCTGAAATTTTGGCAAAATACTTGGTTTACCATCTAGTTGTGCCCGCAAGGTTTTCAGTCCGATAGCCCAAACCCGTGGGGCGCTATGGGGCTAAAATGGGGCTACAGGAGGGGTGTTTTGAAGGCTTTTAGCTATGGGATCGAGTTAGGTGTCGTTTTCGAAGTATTTTTGGACGTAGAATCCATTTTTGGGGGTCCCGGAACGATCCGATTTCACTGTGGCGTTCTATAGGGCTTTCATGGGGCTAAAAATGGGATTTTCGAAGGATCCCAAGAAGTTAAATATTTTTCGAGTAAAAATTAAAGAATTTTTGAAAAAACACATTTTTGAAAAAAAAATCCCCCCAAAAAATTTTTTTTGAAATATAAAAATCCAAAAAAAATTTTTTTAATTTTTTGGTTTATTATTCTTGGAATAATACACCTATGTTTTCGCGACGCGGGTCGACGACTCCGATCGGCCTCAAAATTTGACATTATCCGTTTCAAGAGGTCTACATTCAAAATCCGAAATGTCCGTCCGCCGTCCGCCGTCCGGGCCGTTTTGGGCAGTAGGAATTTTTTTAAAAATCTGAAATTTTGGCAAAATACTTGGTTTACCATCTAGTTGTGCCCGCAAGGTTTTCAGTCCGATCGCCCAAACCCGTGGGGCGCTATGGGGCTAAAATGGGGCTACAGGAGGGGTGTTTTGAAGGCTTTTAGCTATGGGATCGAGTTAGGTGTCGTTTTCGAAGTATTTTTGGACGTAGAATCCATTTTTGGGGGTCCCGGAACGATCCGATTTCACTGTGGCGTTCTATAGGGCTTTCATGGGGCTAAAAATGGGATTTTTGAAGGATCCCAAGAAGTTAAATATTTTTCGAGTAAAAATTAAAGAATTTTTGAAAAAACACATTTTTGAAAAAAAAAATTCCCCCCAAAAAATTTTTTTTGAAATATAAAAATCCAAAAAAAAAAATTTTAAATTTTTTTTATTGACAGAATTAAATGTCTGTACAAGTAACCTATATCACAGAATAATAAACCCTTGTGTAAAATTTGCAGCGTTTTTTAATTTTTGTTTCATTCTTGTTATTTGTTGTATTTTGTCATTCTCCTGGATGATCCACTTTAAATAAAATTTAATGTTCGTATCACTTAGTAATAATTACTAAGTGATTAGTATTATTATTGTTAAAATTTTATTCTTGATATAAATTATTTAAATATAAAATACAATTTTTACGATTTGTATCAAGTATAAGATGGGAAATTCATGTGATGGGTTAATTATTGTAAAACAGTGTATGATTTTGCTTCATGATTTATTTCATGAATTGTGTTAAGTTAGTTTAAACGCCTAGTTTTATATTACATTTATTTAGCAATAATTGCTAATTATTAGAAACCTGACTACATGCCCTCTAGTGGATTAGTTGGAACTCCTGGAGGTCGGCTCTGCCGCACAAGCGATTGTTGTTCTCCCGTTTGGCGGAATTCCAGTCAAAACTGTCGCCTTTCCCGCCATACGCAGTCCTATCAATACTTTCGCCCTCCTGCAGAGATTCGTCCGAGCCTGAAGACCTGTTACGGAATGTGAAGAAATGTTCAACATTTTAGTTAATAAGACATCAGTAGGATAAAAAAAAAAGACGGAACAAATTGAGGTTCGTGAAAAGAAGAAAAAAGGAAATGAAGTGAGGTATTCAAATGAACAACACAGGAACTATGGGATTAGTTGATATCTTAAGTTTCTATGCAATTACTTGGACACCTTCATAATTGAACAGTTTATTTTAATGACGATTCCAACTGTTAAAAGGCCGAGATGCAAAATAATTTATAATTGCTTTCATCTCTTTCCTAGTTATTCCATGAGTCATCGAAGAATTGCAACTTTTATTAGGTAGTTAATTCAGTTTTCTGACCGGCCTTTGTTTCTTTTCGAAGACACTTCATAGGCCTCACGAAATAACCAGACGATGAAGGAACGCGAAGAAAAAAAAAAAAAAAAACAGCTTACACGGGAAATCACTTTGCAGGCCCTGCAGTATTGAAGGAGGGGCGAACTGAATGAGGTTTTGTCGGGTGAGGCTCATCCATAATGCACGTCTGATACCGATTCTATAACTATGGAAATAGAGGAAGTATCGAGCTCGTCGGCGAAAATTGCCAGAAAGGGAGGAGGAACGAAAGGCGGAATTTTAATGGCTCATCGCGAGGGCGGATCAATGTGGCATGAAAATTGCTGATTCGAAGAGGAGAAAAAAATGAGAGTAAGGAAGGGCCGGTTTGTGGGGAGCAGGAACCGGTTTTGAAGGAGCAGTAACTGTTGGTAGTTGGATCATTCTTCGGAAATGGTACTATTTCATGTCCAGCCACATTTCCCCCCAAATCCTCTCGACGGTACAGTTAGGTACAGCAGCAACCAGGATTGTAACGGAACACAGAATGGATGAATGTGTTCAAAGGGTTATAAAGGGCAAATAAGGGAAAGGTGGTGTAGTTTCAAGTTGGAACTGGATGAGGGTACGAACTCACGTAGGTTCTGTTGGGGGCGTGGTAACTTTGTTTGTTATCGCGAACTGCTTTTGCCGTTCGGCCGTTCTCGTTATAATATTTCAAAGGGGTTGTGAACCCTCCGAACATTAACGTGATTAATAGGCTTTTCGACCTTTACCCAACTCCTTTAAGCAGGAGCCAGATAACATTTTCGTATTTTGAACGATCGTAAAATGGAATGGGCGGTGTTGCCAGACAAACGTATACTTGTATACTTATATTAAACATTAAGTATACATATACTAAACATTTAATGTAATACATATACTAAACATATTATGTTTAATAGCGATGCTTAACAACTGTATTTATACAGATTTTTTTTTTTTTTTTTTTTTTACGAGATGAAAAATCCTTTATGGACTGACAGCGGGGAAGTGATGTTGTTCCATCGTGTGGGACTCCTGCTTTCATCAGTATACCCACTAAAAAACAAGCCTATTTTCCAAGTCTATTAGTAATAGACTATTACAGACATTACTTGATTATCTCAAACTATGTTCTTGTGCTGCAGAGTTTGGGAGTCGTGCTGTACGTCCTGGTGTGCGGAGCTCTTCCATTCGACGGTTCCACGCTACACACGCTGAGGGATCGAGTGCTGTCCGGCAGGTTCAGAATACCCTACTTCATGAGCTCAGGTGAACTTTTTAAATTCATTTCTAAAATACTTAGTGCTATCTTGAGTGTTGATTGAAGCGCGAGCGCGTTGTTGGGTTGTGAGATTGGGTTCATCTTGCGCTTAATAGGCAGATTGTGTAGCATAAAGCTGGTCAGCAGCTGTAGGGCGAGCTTGTCCGTTGAATTCAAATGAAATCCATTGGAGGGAATCTCGAAGGGTCAACCCAGCAAACCAGAAACGGACGTGCATCATTGACTCGGATTAGCGATATTATTTCGTGTCAAAAGGCCCTTCGCAACGTGATCCTCATCTCTGAAAAGCGGAAAACCCCATTGATATTCCCGAGGGGGGCGGCTTTTCTGAAGCGGAAAATCAACGGATGACGAGCGGAATTAGCCGGCCTTGGAGTGGCCGAAGGCTCCTTAAATGTAGGCGAGGGGCGTCCAAGGTGGTATACTGGGGTACAGGGTGGTGATGGAGTGACAATGTCCGATGATTGTGTACAAATTTCCAAGCTGGAAAATCTGAATACACTAGGGTTCGTGCTTGGGTCTCAGATGAGAGGAATGAGGACTGCGGAGGGGATGCGGGAACTCGCGTTGATGAACAGCTCTAGTAAATTCGAGGCTGTGTCCCACCAAAAAAACAAGTCAACATTTTACCTACTTTTTTTTAACTTCTCCCAACTTTGCAGGTGAGAGCTTGCGGTATAGTTCACGAATTCGCCATTGCAAGCTCCATCCTGGTGCTCAAATACTGTAAGGCTATCAATGAGGCCTGTTCAATGAGATTATTCTTAGATGGGTCCTGGTCACGCTGGAGGTGCAATGGCAAAGAAGGCAGCACCACCGCAGATGGGGAAGAACCTCACATCAGCAGCGTGGTCGCACCTTGGTGGCTAGCATGGTCGCACTATGATGGCTACTCCTCGGGGACAGCATTTAACGTCCCCAAATACGGGACACGTCCGTTAGAAAAAACTTTGCCGCCTGTGGGGCGTATTGCCGCTTGTGACTAATGTGCCACAATGTCTTGTAGGTATGGTTAACTATAGGTGAGTTTGCAGAGTAATTCTGAAAAGTCCGAACCGTTTGGCGCATGCGCAGTATGTGTGTGTGTGTGAGAGGGTGGGTGTGTGTGTGTGTGTGGGTACCTTGGAAGAACAAGGTAGGGCTCAGGGGGATGCGGCCGGGAAACAGTAGAGCAGGGGAGTTGTTGAGGGGTTGAGGGAACGTGAAGGAGGGCGGAGAAGCAGGTATGCTTGAGCCTGGGACGGATGGACGAACATTTTAAAACGGCCAGACCCTCGGAAAAAAAAAACAATTTTGTTGCCGTTCGGGGTTTAAAAATCGTCTATGTTCCTCTGTACTGTTCTCACTCCCGTCCTTATAGACAGATTTGGGTCACTGTACCGTGTCGACAATTCCGGTTCATCTTTCCTCGATCTTTGACATTTTCAGACGGATGACGGCGAAGGGGCTCTCAGTACTTGGAGAGTTGATCTGAAGAGTCCGAGGCTCATTGGTCCTTTCGACCTTTTACTAATAGGGTCGACTACCCTCTTCCCAGTGACCGAGTTCTTGAAACCTTCCTAAGTCCAGACGTCCCTTGATTAGGGCAAGCAGGGCGGGTCTGTTGATGGCGGAGAACTCTTGAAAATCTCTCCATTTCTGGTCGTTGAGCCTGAAAAAAAAAAAAACAACAAAAAAACACTGCAATCTCTTGAATTATGAATCTCGACATCTTCTTTTATTTCACCGTGGATTTTTTTCTAGACTTGACGTATCATTAAAATGAAGTGTTCTTTTCATAGACTGTTGCCAGGCCAAAGTTCCGCATTGTTAAACGTACCTTCGTCTTTAATATTTTTGTTCGCGAATCACGTCAATGCGACTGCTAACGAAAACAGTGTGGAAGTCGCTGTTGAAAATGGTTTTCAACCAACCGAAGTAGTTTCTCGCGGCTTTGCGACGGTTTATTTCGGTCTTCTGCGTCACGCCGTTGTCGATAAGCAGCGAGCGTCACAACGGCGTCATCTGCCCCGTTCGAGTTATTAATTATTCAACCCTCCCGGGGGAAGGTGGAAAACTCGTGCCGCCGGGAAAGAGGAATTGAACGGAATGGGGATTGTTGGAAGTTGATGGAGGAAGGGTTGGGAGGACTGAGTGCCCGAAGGCCCGTGAAATTACCTCGGAAACGTTGAAAGAAGTGAAAAAACGCGAAATCCATACACGTTTTGTGCATCCCCCCCACCCACCCGAGAATAACTCCTGTTTTTGCTACTGTGGTTGTCAATTTTGATTCCCAAAAACATGAACCACGGATACACTCGTCCCCTAACCATGTTTCATTATCCAATACAACTCTTTTTCTTAGGGTCCACTGACCAGAGGTCGCGAATTACGTATAACCAACAATGAGGGTCCGCTGACCATCTTTCTCATTTGCCAGAACCAACGTTTTCGGATATTGTTTCGGATTAATATTCTTGAATAGCTACACCTGTGTATTCGCAACGGGGGGCTGAAAATCGGCCTCAAAATTTTCCATTAAGTGTTTAGATTCCAAAAGTGAAATGTCTTGGCAGCAGGATTTTTTTTTTTTTTTTTTTTTTTGTAATCTGACACTGACAAAATACTCGGTTCTCCATCTAGCCTGCAAGCATATCAGCCTAAAGTTCTAAAATTCGGGGCTAAAAAGGAGTGGGGTTTGAAGGTTTTCGGCTACGGGGTCTAGTTAGGTGTCGTTTTCGATGAATTTGTGAACGTAGAATCCGGTTTTGGGGTACCACATCTATCCATGGATTTGCAAATGATGCAGAAGATTTATTTATTTATTTATTTATTTTAAACTTTTTTTTTAACGTTTAACCTACCTATCTATTTACCTATAGAATAATTAAATCCATGGGAATAAAAAATCATTTTTTAATTCCGAAAAAGAGACAACCTTTAGAGTTAATTTTGGCCCAATTTATATGAAGAGTTTTTTTTATAAAGGGTATATTTTAACCTTGAAACAAAATTTGTTTTGGACCTCAACTTGGGCTAACAACATAATACACAATAATAAACTCACCTTTAATCCAATTCCATACACATTGAATTATTGTCCATCTGCGGCATAATTTATTTGCTTTACAGATAAAACGAAAAAACACTCTTAGCGGGAAAATGCCAATATTTTATTCATCGTCGTGTTTTCATTAACCAGCGAATGACGTATTTTCCTCCCGCCGTTAATTATTTGTCGAACTTTAAGTGGGTGGGAGTTTCCACCTGCGCCATCGAGCATTTTCCTCTAATATCTACTGCCTAAGCTCATTAAAACTGACGTCGGAGCACTCCTATTCCTTTTGCGTATTTAGCTTGATATTTCCGGGACCTTTGATTTATTTCTTTTATTCGCTTTCATGTTTGGTACCTTCCTACATTTTTAATTTTTTTTTTTTTTTAAACCGTTATTTACTTATCCGTATAAAATTTAGGTTAATCGCCCTTAGGCTGCGGACATAATGGTTGGTTGCAGGAAAGCCCCCCCCCCCCCCCCCCTTTTGGGTCTGTTGGGTTGAGTGAGGAGTTGTTTTCGATAGTAATAGACATATCGACGTATGTAGGGGTCCCGACTTCACTGAGGGGCTTCCAAGGGGCTACATAAAGTCTTGAGACATTGTCGTTGGTTTCAACCGTCGCAAATTCACTCGAAATGAAGGGAACACCTCCTGTGACACGAACATTCTCCAGATAATTGAACCCCCGGTTCTGCCGCTCGTTTGAGGTCATTGGGAATTTTAACCCCTTTCAAGGTTTCTATTTTGCCCAGTTGTACTGTTTGAGAGAGAAAATGAAAATTGTTGATAGAAAAAATATTGGGTGAAGTTCTTGTTTGAGAGGCCCAGGGTTATCTTTCATGACGGTAACCTCGTTCGTGGTGGTACCCCAATACGTATAACGAGACCGAAATAATGGCACTTGAGGGAGGACGATCAGGCATACGCTTTACAGAATATGTTTGAGGGTTGAATGGGTTTACTGGTAGGTCTATGCTATCAGGCCGGACGGATAAAAACGGGATTGCGATAAAACGGCGGGAGCTGAACATTGTGTGTGTTCGGCGTTGGTGTTGAGATGGAAGGCCTGAGAGGGAGCTTAGCAGGGAGCTGTAAGCCGGTGATGGGCCCACCACATGTTTTTCTAAAAACAATCGATGTTTTGAAATTATCGATGTATCTTTGCCATCCCTCAGCACACTGATCAGATTCTCGGCCTTCAATGCCTCTGGTGAAGCGAAACCGGGATACTACTTTGACGCTTTGAACATCCATCCCGGAGGATCTGTACTGGAACCTCCGGTCACACCCTCGAACTACGGCGGTGAGAACATGGAGTCTGCAACTTCAGATCTCCGCCAAAACAAATTTTCACAAATTTCACAAATTTTCGCCGTTTTCTGTTGGCTTACGAACAGTTCCCTGGGGGTGAGGGAGCTTAATCCTTCTGTGTAGGTACTGAAGGGGAAAGAGGGGAGGGGCTGTTCTATCTCGCAACTTTCCCTTGGGGTGATACAGGAAGGCTACACGTAGTGGTAGTACAGCGTGGGCGGCGGGGGAGGATTTGCGTCATTGCTCCCTCTCTGACGTCATTGGGCCACCCCCTCCACCGCCCTTACACCGCCCCTTTTAGACAGTATGCCATTAACAAGGGGCCTTTTCCATCTGCGATTTTAGACATCGCCCCCTCTCCCCGCTCTTGTCAAGTTACCTTGCGTCAAAATTCTATGGAAAGGAAGATCCGGGTGGTACTCTGTTCCCTTCAGGGTGGAACCCCTTCGAGTGGAAACCGACGGAACGTCTGAGAATAAAAGGCCTTTTCAAGCCTGTTGAAATCCACTTGAATCGTATTTTCCGCGAAGGAAAACTTTTTTCCAAGGCAGTCCCCTTAAAATAAGTGTGTGAGGAGTAATTGCATGCGGATTGAAATAATTTAAAGGGATTTAAAATTGCTTTTGATTATTTCTTCGGAGTAAATATTTAAAAAAAACAAAAAAAAACATGATTGACTTTCGGACGTCAGCCAGATTGATGGAGACCGCCTGAGTTGGTTTCACCACAACCAACTACCATTTAAAAAAAAAAGCTCTCAAATGAGTCATAATCCTCCGAGTAATCTCTTCAACCCGCATAGCTCTGTACCGCCTCCGCCTCGCACAAAAGCCGTAATGCGCCGGTTTCAACTATGTTCCTACTTTTGATGATCTCCTTCATCCCTGAATCCTCTGAGGTTCAGGCAGGTCCAAAGAAGTGGATTAATTGTAACTCCTTAATACCTAGCACAATGAGCGAGTCCGGCGAGAACTTCCGGACCTGTCATACTGGCAGCAACACGATTCCGAGTGTTGAGAGGGAATACAGAGGATCAGTATCAAATGGAGAAGAGGGAGGATTCCGAGTGCACCGTTGCCTAACCATGCTCTAATATAAGGAATTCTACGGAATCGAAAGTCGAAAGGTTTCTGCTTCCTGTCCAGCATCGCATTCAGGATTCTTGATCCCAAAACGTCTCTCTTCATACATGTTGTACCGTCTCTATTAGGCCAGGACTCAAAGCTCTCCACGTTTTCACCTCATCCATGTGGTTGTGCAATAAACCTTCTTAGTGACAACCTCACTTGCTATGGGTAGGAATCGATACCTAATTACGTACTTGCAAGCCATCAAAAGCGATCAAGCAAATATTGATTCTGCCCCCGTTCAAAACTGCTAAAGGTGAAGTATTAAAAGTGAACTATTATGCTCATGGGGTCACAGCAGAATTTCACATCAATCGAACTGGTTTCTGCACGCTGAAAACGGGTGTGTGCTTCCTCATACAAGTGTTTGCACCCTCTCAACCCGTTTCTGCCTCCCCCAAACCAGCGTCTGCTGCCTCAAAACCGGTATCTGCCATCTGTCGGTCAATTTAACGTGTTGGGCATTCGACTTCTCCACGTGACGTCACTCCGTCGAAATACTTTAGGGAAATGATTCACTCTATCTGCGGTTCTACGGACAACAGTGTCGACCTGAACTTGAGATTTTTAGACATCTGGCCAGCGCACAAATCGGAAACGTACACATGTCATGTTTGTTGGGGTGCTGAACACGAAAATGATGTTGAGAATAAGATTTTACGTCAAGAAAACAGCAGTAAGAATTTTCATAGGTATAATGATAACAACAACAAAAAACCCACAGGTTACTGCTTAGAGCCTTTGGCTAAAATTCAAGAAACATGGAACATGCTTTGCCTAGTAACGTTGCCAAGCAGAAATAAATCGACAATAATTGGCAATTGTTTGACAAAAAATCCGGAAGCTAAGGTACGTTTTCCTGCGGACGGTCACATGTTAGTAAACAAAAATGATTTGATGTCATGCGCATAACTCAGCTTTCCGTACAGCTACACTCAAATTGGAGAAATGTACCTTGTCTAATAAATTCAGAGCTTTCCAACGAGTGGTGAACGATTTCTATCCGATGAAAACTGCGGGAGTTACAAATTTCGTGACATGACCGCTTCACCCAAAAAATGGGACACTTTTTGCCAGTTAGCTCAAGGCTAAAACATGTTCTATGTTAAAAAACTTGGGTCACGAGAAAATTAAATGAAGAATCTCAGCCCGAGTGGGCTGATACTATTTAATAGGTAACATAATTAGGAAACGTTACGGTTTCCTAGGTACAATACCGGTTTTTACAATAAACCGCTCAGCGCTTGACGTGAAACAAAATCTTCGACATGAACAAGTATTACAAAAAATGACTGAAATAATAGAGCTCGTACCACAATAATAATGAATAAATAAATAAAGGGTAGTAGGTGCTTCATGTTATTCATCGTCGGAGTAAGTGTCGTCATCGATGTATCTTCCATATAGGCAGGTTATGGCAGCTGATTCCAACAGTTTCCGACAGGCAGATACCTAACTCATTATAAAAAAATTTTTGTGAGCCCCGATGAGCGTCACTACCTTTATAGATCAATGAATACCTATTATGAAAACTGACTTAAAACCAACTATTCATTCAATCGTCTTAAAATAGGTATTGCTTCAAAATTAGATTTGTTCCAATAAATGTTCAGTGCATACCTCCAGATATAGACACCATGGTAAAAATGGGCAGAGGCCTCAGAAGAGGTTCAGAAAGGAACTGGCGAAAATCTCCTGTTTTTAGGGCTATTTCATGGCTCGATTTATGAGGTCAACAGAGTCATGTTTGAACGAGTATACTGTATACCTCCAGAACACTTGAAGGGTCAGCTATGACCGTGGTTCCCTGGTATCTTGAAGGACTCATATCAATGACGGTTTTTTTTTTTTTTTTTTTTTTTTTTTCTTCTAAGTTTTAGCCAGGTTTTAGTGATTCCGACCAGTGTGGAGCGTCAACGTTACCGGTTTAGAGTGGGTTTAGAATACTAAGAACGCAAGACCGTCCGGTAATGAAGGTTAGGTGTGCTGGCAGCTCTGCAGAATAACAGTTACTAGTGTGTAGACGCCATTGAGAGAAAGCTTCAGCGTTTTGGTTTATGATCCTCTGTATAATCACTCACATTTTCAGGAAGGTGATGAAATATTAAATTTTCAAATTTTTAAAACCGTCCTTAACATTTGCTTTGTTGTGTGTCATGATGTGTGCGAGCGAGCATTCCACGACAAACGTGAAGTAGTTTTGGTCGGACGATCGATTTATGGTGCCCAGTTTGGTCCTATTCTCTTTTGTGGATTTTACTGATTACAACACATTATTTGAGAAATAACAGCCAAAACGATACCTCATTCGATTCCCTGGTCTAAATCCTTTAAACCCCCACCTGTAGCCACTCACAAACCCCCAGAGCCTGACTATGAGATCCGACAGGTCTGGGACCACCAGTAATTGAGGCCTCAGTTGACTCCCAGACCAAAATCGTTCAAAAGCCCCATTGATCCCCACGGAGTTTGATACCCTCACAAGGGGAGGTCTCTTGGACCCCTTGCGAAATCCTTAGACGCCAAGACAAAACACACTCACCATGTTTCTGTCTGTTAGTGATAGATTTCTAATTGAACGTGATTTTGTTTGACAGACTGCGAACATCTGATAAGGAAGATGCTGGTGCTCGAGCCTTCGAAACGATACTCCGTCGAACAGATCAAACGGCATCGGTGGATGGTGGAAGAGGCCCCCAGGCTGCTCCCTTCGACGAGTTTGGGAGACAACAAACACGCCGAGCCCAATGAACAAATCCTCCGCCTCATGCAGAGCTTAGGCATCGACGCCGCCCAAACCAAAGAGGTTCGTCGGGTGGCACAAATGCCTGAAACACCCGATAAAAAAAAGTACAGTATTTATTTGGATTTTTGTCATTAATTTATTTACGTGTTTCTTCATTTTATGTTGCAGTCCTTGAGAAATGCAAACTACGACCACCATGCTGCAATTTACTTTTTATTACTGGAAAGACTGAGGCAGCACCGGAGTACTTTTACGTTGACGCAGGACCCAACGCCGTCGCCGGCACCCTCCGCTTCGACTCCGAAACAGTCCAGCGAAACGCCGCAGAAACGAAGACCGAGCACAATAGCCGAACAAGCGATGAGGAAACACGGGATCTCTGGAGTGAGTCCGGGCCAGTTGGGACAGCCACCGCCTATGTCCCAGGAGACGCAGAGTTTTGCCAGGAGGTTGCCCACGGAACAGCCGAGGCTTTGCTACACGCCGGACTCAATGGCGAGAGAGCAACAGATACAGTCAGCTTTGCAGCAGTTGTCCGTCTCCAACGAGCCTGTCGAGCCGGTTCGGTCGAACAGCTTCAGCCGAACGTACACGAGCGACAACCCCAGACAATCACATCCTCCTTTCAGAGAACTAGTCCCTCCTCAGCCCGTCCCTGCTAAGCCCCAAGGTACTGAAGTTCCCTCGCTAGACGTTCTCTCCTACACTAACTTTAGATCTAACGAACCAAATTTTTCGCTTCCTCGCTACACTAACACAACATTCAGTGAATTCACTGGCGTATCAACGTACTCTAGACCTGAGAGTGCTCTGGGAGTTGTACCACAATATTCCACATCTACTGATGAAGGAGTTGAGACTGATTTCGAAGAATCCAATTCTCCAGGACAAATCCCATCCCAGAGGTTGTCCTACGCCAGTTCGAGCTCTTCCAGTGGCGTCGGTGTCCACAACAAAAGCCTTAGCCAGCATTTAAGCTCAGATTCATCATGTTCCTCAGTACACGTGTCATCCCTTCACAGCAATTTCTCCACATTCGAGTCCAGCTTGGATTACCAGTTTGAAGAGTTGGCGTCTAGTCTGCCATCTTGTACTACCCAAGGGAGCAAACCTCTGATGTCTGAAAGCGTCGTGATCAGCACCAGCGCCATCCACCCAGGGGTCTACGTCAGCAGTGACAGTTCAAATCAGTGGTGTCGGAATTCACTTCACGGGCAAAGCACGCCGCCCAAGTCCAGAAAGATCACGAGGTCGCCGGTGGATTTTCGAGAAGGTCGGCGAGCCTCGGATGGCTTAGTAGCACAACATGGTGTGGCTAACGACGGAAACAGCCTCACTCCTCCGGTAAACACCAGTGTGGCTTTCAACAGTCAGAAACTAACAGAAAGTGGAAAAACAAAGGGGGTGATGGAGCTGCATTTGGTGCAGAGGGAACATCAAGCGTTGAAGTCATTATACCAAAGTACTGTGCCACCTGAAGAAGTAATGCAACGGCAAATACAACACGCCGAGTATAGACAACGTGATAGTTCTGTTGAAACGCGGCAGCAAAATATACCAAAGCGAATCAGTCTGCCGGAGAATTTCACGTTCCCCAATGCTGAACCAGATATTATGAGCAATGTGTCAACAACGAAAGCGCCTCTACAGCAGCAATTGATGCAGCATCGGCTGCTCCAGCAAAAACGTCAGATCTTGCAAAAGCAAGGAGCTTTTCAACCGATGGCTGACAGCGGAGTGAACTTGATGATGAACCGTCAACGGCAAATGTTGCGCCAAGCATCGTACAAGCTCGCGCAACAAACCCAGATCGTCCCTCCGCTTCCCATCCACTGCGAAGACTTCCCCCCCATTGCCGAAGACTCTAGCAACGGCCGGGTGCCCCTTTTGGACGACAAGTACGGCCTAGTTGGGGTCGACTCGTCGACGGAACAGTGGAATTCTCTGCCCAACTCCTTCGCTACTTGTCAGATCTCCGAAGGAGGCGTCCCCTGGTCCGTCACCGCCGGTGGGGAATCTTCCATACATCTGACGACCCCGTGGCAACAATCCCTGTACACCACAACTCAGCCCATCCCCGCCTGGAGCCAGGTATTACACAAGTAGTTGACTAGTTAGTACTCAGCTCAACTGTTAATTATTATAACTGTTGATATTAGCCATTAGTGTTGACAATTTTTTCACAGCTCATTGAGACTGGAAGTTTGTTATTAGAATAATCCCTGGAGCCTGAGACATACCAGTTCCAAAATCATTTGCTACATAAATCCGTCAATGTTCTAACTGGTTTTGTCGTGCGAGAAAAGTCAAGGTACCCCCACTACCTATCAGACAGTCAGACCCAACCCACTGCCTAATATGCGAACTCAGCACCATCTACCGGCTTTTTCCGAAATTTCTACTGTATTTGATTAGATAAGAAGCAATACCTTTTCAAATCCCCCTATGTCTCGAGCTCCAGAAAGTTGTGGACATGCGTCTAATTTGCCTTCCATCCAACCCATCTCTTTCAAATTTTGTGTTATTCATCGACCTTGTTACATGTAGTCGAAACTTCATTGTTAGACGCTTGAATGACTCCATCATCGCTAATTGAGCCTTTCATCCCTTTTTCATTTGATAGTTGAACACCATTTTTTAAACACCAAAATTAGTTAGGCATATTGTATTCCTTAGTCGAAGTTAAGTTGGGCGGGTGGGAATTGAGGCAGTGAGGGAAAGAGATGGCGATGTAGAAGGTGATATTATGCTGAACAAATTAGAGTGTGTAGTTCCTCCCTGAAAGAAATCGAGCACCTATGCGAGCATCAGCGCTTGACCCGAGATGAATTTTGGTAGTTACGAATCTGACTGCAGATTTACTTCCAGGGTTCTTCACAAGAACACTTTGAAGCTGCGTTCGGTCAAGTTCTTCTAGTTAGCAAATTTTTGAGCTTTCAATAGCAATAGCAGAAAAATAAAGGATGAAATCACAACAAAATTTAATGTAGGTTCCCCTCCAAGTGGTGGTTATCTACTTGAATAACGCTAATCAAAGCTGTGCTTAGATAACCCGCTTGTGAGGTTGTAGCCTCCCGACCGATTTTTCATTGGTCTGTGAGTGGCCAATCACACGGCTTTTCTGTTCAAAAAAATTTTTGGTGGCTCGCCAAAAATTCAAATTGCACTGGAGTGACCCAAAACCCACTTTTCTCGTATCCTCGTAATTTTTGTACTCTTTGGAGAAGCCTTTACGCCATGAGAGAATCGTAGTTTGCCTTGTAAAAATCCTTGAATACATCGGTAAATCTCTGAACGCATGGAAAATACTTAGGTCCCAAACTTGTACACTTTTAAAACCACCCAACAGTGAAGAACCCTCTAAGTAAATCCGTCGTTGAAACTCCCTCACAACGAATTCTTTCAGTACCTATTGGCTCGTTTGGCACATCCCCCATCTACCTCCAACAATCCATTTCCGCCTTTTTAAACTCATCAAATACCAACTCGCTTATAATGTACATTTTTTGTAGCATATCTCATTTTTGTACGTCTACCCAAATTTTTGTTTCTCGTTTTAGCAATTTTAATTATTTATAACGTATTTTGTACTCGTAGACTTATATACTGGAATTAATATTCCAAGTCAAACTGCAAAATGTTATTTGCATATTTTAAATACACAAGGTTTTTTCACGAGTTTTTTCACCACCGAAAAACCGCTTTCGACGCTATAGTCGGGAGTTTTTATACTCACATATCCCGAGTGAACAAAAATTAGTTACCGACATGATTATCTGAAAAACTTAGCCGTTGTCGTAGAGTAAAATTTGTTGCAGTTCCGTCGATTATTATTTTATTTTTTTGTTTATTTGTTTTTTGTTTTTAGAAAAAATCGGCTTGTTCATGAGAGTTCCTTACGAGGCTAATGTATGATTTTTTTTTCGTAATAGAAATTTTGATTTTTAGCGCTGTGACTTTTTGTGATTTGAAATTTTTTAATGATTTTTAAACGATGTCCCTTATAAAGGATTTTTAATTCTTGTAAGCTTCAGGAATCACTTGACACGTTTTACAATAAGTACCTACACCGTGTTATAAGGTAACTTGATATTTTGTACGTAATGGTAAAAAAAGAGGTTTTTAAAATTGAGCCAAGAAACCCTCAAAATGAATAAAAGGAATGCTTAACCGCAGTTGAAACGAGTTTTCATTTCATGTCACCTCATCTCATTCTGCTTGAGCTTTGCATGATGGGAGCGAGTTTAGCGTTAGATTTTGATTTTGATAGCTTAGCAGGCGTGACGTATTCTAAAATTGTGTTGTGGATTTACTTTACTATTAGTCCCCTTTTTGGATTAGGCATGGATTTCAATTGACTGGACATTTGTCCACTGCATTAAATGTGGTAGGTGAAGCATTGTTTGACGTCAAATTTCCTCGCGATATCAATTTTGACCACCCAAATAATGATATTGACAACAACTCAGTCAAATATGGAAATTAAATAATATTTATATTAATATATTATATTATACATCGTAAATTTTATCCATCCAGTCATAAAACCGCCTAATCGACGCGGTAAAAATGAATTATTGGTTTTACTAGGTACTTGCATTTTGGTTTATTATTATTGGAATAATACACCTATTTATTCATATCGGAGTTCGAAAATTCTGATCTGCCTCACAATTTGACATTATCCGTTTCATGAAACGTAGATTTCAAAAACGAAATGTCCGTCCGCCGTATGAACCGTTTTGGGCAGTATGATTTTTTTTTTTTTTTAATCTGAAATTTTGTGGTGTGAGTACATCCAGCGAGGTGAAAGTAAGGTCGCCAGTACACTCAAGCAGTACTGCAGTACTCCCGAGAAAAATCTGTTTGCGGCGCGTCATAATATGACGTCATATTATGACGCGAGTACACCTGAACAATTCTGAGCGGCTCCGGTTGAGAGCTAAGGCACTCCCGGCTCGTCGAAAAGGTTAAGGCTATCCATCCCTGGACGAAGTCTCAATTCATCCCCAGCATGGCACCAACTTTGCAAGCCTTGGAACGGTCCGGAAAGGTTAAGACCATCTTGGTAAACCTTGGAAACCCTTATGTCTAGAAAATACTTAGGTAGCTGGGGACGGGTTTTCATTTGGGGAGTGTTGTGATATCGGGAGTGCAGTGGCCTCGATCCGTCGGGGAGTGCCGTGGTCCCTTTCTCGGGGGCCGGGAGTGCAATGGCTAAACCCAAATTATCTGGAATCTTTGCTAATAATAAAAAGACTAACGTTTCTGTGTAGTTTCCCTATGGAGAATGTTGGCTTTGATGTTGACTAATATTGATGGCGAATAAATATGGCTGAAATTAAGAAGACACTCGTCTTTCACGGTTGTACCCATGTACTGCGGATGTATTCACGTCCATTCTGTCTGGGGGTACTGAAATCATGTGGGTGTACTCACGTAGTTTTTGTCTGCGTGAACTCACGTACTGCCTTTCACCGCTTGGGTGTAGGTACTCATGCGGTTTCCGGAAATTTTGACAAAGTACTCGGTTTACCATTTGGCTACGGAAGGGGTTTTTCTGGGTCGGGTTAGATGTCGCTTTCGAAGTATTTTTGGACGCAGAATCCATTTTATTTCTAATTTTTATAAACACGTTACGGTGTTGGAGCCAGTATCATACCCCCAAAAATGGATTCTACGTCCAAAAATACTTCGAAAACATGCACACAAAAACCATCCGTAGCCCCTTTTCAGCCCTTCGGAGCCCCACGGGTTTGGGCGATCGGGTTGAAAACCTTGCGGGCACAACTAGATGGTGGAGCGAGTATTTTTCCAAAATTCCAGATTTAAAAAAAAAAATCCTACTGCCCAAACGACTCGGACGGCGGACGGACTTCTCTTTTTGGAATCTACACATCTTGAAAAGTATGACATTTTGTGCTGATCAACATTTTCGACCTCTGACACGAATACATAAGTGTATTATTCCAAGAAAACTAAATCAAAAGAGAGTAACATTCGTTACCTAAATGAAAAAACTCTAAAATTTAAAGAAATTCAAAACATTTTTGAAAAGTTTACAAAGGTGCTATCCAAGTATTGGATATCACCTTTGTTTGGAAACTCCTCGCCTCCTATATTTTTTAGAGTAGTAACACAACATGTCGACTCAAGAAGCCCAAATGAACTAAATCGGACGAATAAGTACCACTTTCGGTATTTTGAACCCACCAAAAAAGGGGCAAAGCAACCCTACTCCGTAACAACTATAATTATGTACATCATTTTTGCTCGAAAAATTTTCATCCAGGTTTGTAGACTCCCCCCCCCCCCCCCCCCCCCGAATGGACGACTGCGTGCCACCAAAAGAAACAAACCAACCTTTTTTTGTTGCCCGTGTTTGTTTCCAGATGAGCACAGGTGTCTCCAAAAGCCTGACGTCTGGGTCGCTTTGGTCTGCCAACCTGTCTACTCCAATGCAGTCCGTCAGCGAAAGTTTAGAATTAACCGAAACTATGGAACTTATGTAAACTGAAGAAAAGTACGCTTAAAAAAAGAGCACATAGTTGAAGAGAATTAGCGGTAAATTAGTTAAGACTTACGATCTCGATTAAAGTAAGTTACCTAAGTAAATTTGATTAATTTTATAATTTTTTGTTAATGGAGAGTGATTTTAATTGGATGTTTCTGCTGGTTTGACGTCAAGGCATTAATTCAATACCCCCAATGAATTCACATTTGCAGCTTATTGCAAAAATCTTACCTGAAATCGGCAAAAAACTAAAATTTAGTTTAATGTTATTACCGACATGGAGTAGGTATTCAAGTCTGAATGAAACCTACGCAACGAGTAGTTGCAACAACTCATTGGATTTTAGTTAATTTAAAAAAATATATAAGTGTAAGAAGGTTCTCTCCAGTTGGAAACTACAACTTTTTGTTAGTTTTGGCAAAATGATGATTCGTAGTGTTTTTTACACCTTTTGGTACTGCCTTCGAGTGCAATAACTTCTCTGTGACAGCGGATCACAGGGTCTGTGAGTTTCCTGGAAATGTGGGAATGGTACAAGTAGGATCGCTGCCTATTGAGAAGCATACGTACAATAAGGTAAGTGACAATACCCAACATAAATTTGGTTGGTGGTTCTCATTTGTTAGGGAAGTGTTCCCCGAAGACCAATTTTTTTAAAGAAAAAGTTTTCGTCCTTTCATGGACAGACGGCTGGTTGGACTGATGGCCCAGAACTGCACCTCATATTTACTATCAATTCAATAATGGAACGTCCCAAGCACGTGTGCGATGAGTGTGTATAAGTCGTCGCACCTAACACTTTTTAAGTCAGGGCAGATCCGTTTGCTGTGGAAAAGGTGGCATGAGCGGTGTTGCTAGACTGAATACATTTCTGGCTCCCCCCAAGCAGGGCCAGAGGAATCTCGGCAGTTCGATGAGATGGTTAAGACAACATTTATTTTTTGTCAGGTTGACTGAGGAGAGAAGAAGGTTAACAGTAATAATTATTATTGAAACAAGAACGGATGGACAAGTTAAAAAGTTAAGACGGCAAAAAATAAACAGTGTTTAAGTACATTTAATGTTTACAAAATCGTTGGAAACTTGGAAAATTTGTTAAGCTAACATATGTTGGTTTTATACTTATTAAAACATGCAAGGGGGGATTCCAATACGGACCAGAATTGAACAGTGTTGTCAAGAATATTCTGAAAAATTTATTTAACAAAATTTAGTGAAAATATGTTGACAAAGTAACAAAAAGCTTAAAATTAATTATTGAGCCATGAACAGGTAGTCAAGGTGTAAGTTAAAAATTTCAAATGTGGCAAAACATCGAACTGTTGCCTGAACAGGGATGTTTAATGTTTAAAAAATTGTTAGAAACTTGATTTTCGTTCGGAGAAAACAGATCCTGAGAAGCCCAGGGCTTTAGCAATCCAGGACTCATTACGTCTCCAGAGTAGTCCCGGATCGTCTGGGATTCGTGCCTTGAGGGGAGGAGGTAAAAATAGACCGATGCGCATGCTCCAGACCCATCTCGGACGATCGCGGACTGCTCTGAAGTAACAATCTCTACTCTTTTCGAACAGCAGTCAACTCGCCCAGGATCGTCCCTGGTGTTCTCTGAAGTGGGGAGGGGGTAATCCTGGACAGTCCCAGCACCTCAATGTTGGAACTAGGTACGGTTCAACCATACACCTCCATTGATTTCCAAACAAGTAATGTGAACAAGTTCCAATAGTACCCATGGGTCACTAGACCAGGGTAGGCATGCTACATCTCAAACCATGCAGAGCGCTACGACCTTCCGTTAGAGTAATAACAGATTTTTTTTATCGCTATTTGGTCTGTTTCCATTCTTTAAAGAGTCCAAACGTCGATAGATGAATTTGAAACCTCCGATAAAGTTTCAAGTGTTGTCGAACACCCGAGGAGCTTATTACTGCACACCTGTGTCAATTGAAGATTTAGGCGGCGTCTACACTTCAGATTTTCCGCGTTAAAACCACAAGGTGGTCCAAATCTGGCTTTGTCACATCGTCAGTTATGCAACGACCACGTAATCAGCCAATTAGCTAGCTGATGAAAGGCCAAATGTGGGCGATCGTATCGTCTGAGGGCGTTCCACTTGTGCTCTCAATTATACCGATTTACTAATTAGGTTAACTACTTTTTTTTCCAATGACAGCCGCTCTTGACTAAAATTTCTCATCCACGTTATTTTAAACGTTTTTTACATCTTAGTAAGGAGGAAACTTATACCTCACGACAATTGACTTTTCAATTCTTGCAATGTGACATCGCAAAATTGAGGAAATCCTTGTGAAAATGATCATCTTTGTTAATGGTAGAAGCTTCAACAGTTGGTGTTGTTTCTGTATATCTCTGAAAGACTATTGCTCCATTTAAGGGTTGAATATTTTAATTTTTTGTGACAACTGATTTGTACCTTTATTGTAAACCGCTTGTAAAACCTCCGGTGTCAGTGTGTAATGATCTGAGCGTTGGTCATAAGCATACACAGGTGAACCTACGTTGCTACATGTAATAGACCAGTAATAGGGTAAGTAGGCATTTTTTAATGTACATGGCCATTTTCGGCTAGGAAATTGTCATAATATTTCTGCATTTCGACAGGTTTGTGAAGGCACGCTCACACAATGCCGAACGAGGTTGGGCGGTTGAATTTGAAAATCTTGGATCGAAAGGAACCTCTTCGTTTAAAAAATTGTAGTTGTTCCATTTAACGCCTTCATTTAACTGTTTCAACTAAATCCGTTCTTTGTAAAAGCTGTTTATTTTCCGACCGACGTAGGCGGAGATGCATCTGCAGCGACGATTTTTAAGGCTAAACTCATCTCTACCAATCATATTCGTCGCCTAAGAAGCAAGAAGATATTATCAGTCTTGTCACCTTGAATAAATTCCGCCACCGTTTACTATCTTCGGTCCCATTGTGCGACGCGTCAACAATATATAATAATAATTATTATTATAATAATTATAATTATTATAATAATTATTATATATTGTTGACGCGTCGCACAATGGGACCGAAGATAGTAAACGAAGATAATAATTATTATTATAGGCCTAAGCCGAATCATGCCATTCAGCATAGTATGGGCAAGCCTGGAAGGATGAGCAGCCAAGCTGACTATTGTGGGCGCTCGGCCTTGCAGCCTTGCCGAAAGCCAAACTGAATCTCGCCAAACCCAAACCGAAACAGTTCAGTCGGGATAAAAGAAAGACCGCAGAAAGCAGAATTGAAGCAAAGGTCATACTGTGGACCTGACGATCGTCTTCAGTCTACAAGGTGATTTTGGGGTCACGCCTCAGCCACTGAGCCTTTTCTGTCCACCCGACCAAACAAAGTGGACTTTATGCCAATCCCAGTTTCCCAAATTCAACGTGTCGCCCGGCTTCATTCAGCAAGTGTGTACGCGCCTTTATGCTTGAGATCATAAAGTTAAAGCAATACAATTTATTGCTAATACTGAAATACTATTTAATAGTACTTTTACTGGGTGCCTGATCAAACTGATCAAATAAGTTGAACTTGGACAAGAAAAGCTTGCGTAGGTCTACCCATGTGCATTGTAACGTTTTGCAGATTGATTAAGTTTAGATCAAAAGCTCATGGTACATCCTACCTCATCGAAAAGGGGAATCGTCTCAAAAGAGGCCTAACAACGTACTAAAAGCTGTAATTTAGAGTAAGACAATACACATTAATCATAAAGTTCTTTACCTTTAAAAAAACGAATAATCAAAAAAACATTTTTACGTACCTACTTAAGGAATAGGTACCTAAGAAATTTTGTGTGGGTGTTCAATAACTATTGTTGTACACCTGTTGAATACTCGTAGTGTGTAGAAGTTAAAGCATAAACCAAGTGCTTCTGTTCTGCTGGCCGGGACATGTACATAGATAATAAATGTTGTGGTTCATGAAGTTTGCATTGTGAGCATTTACTGTCCTACGCTGTTGGATACACCTGCGGAAAATTTTCAGGTATCGCCCTCATATTTGAAAAACCTCTTAAGCTTGAATGAGGTGGTCAACATGTGACCTGACATCGTTCAGCTGATGCTCACTGGGTTGCGGGCTGCTGTGTTGGCCATGTTTCCTGCTCCCAACGTTATTTTCCCGACGCCATACCATCCACGAATCATGCACCAATTTCCATGAATGTTGTTTTGTTTTTTAACTTCCTGTGAGACCAAACTCTAGCGATCCGTCGATGTTTTTTTGGAGCAAAATGCCACTGGCATTCAACAAAGTCTCTGCTAAGGGTGTTGCTCCCCTCCCCTGGGGGTTGTTTCAACAGCCACCATGGTGGTTGCTCTCTGATGATCATTGCTTTGTTGGATGAGCTACCTGTCGAAAGTTATCCTGGGGGACAAGGGGCAGTCCGGAATCGAATCAGATGCAACTACCGAGTGCTACCTATCGATGTAGTGATTGGTGTACCTATTTCGATTAGGTAATCGAAGCGCCTATTATAAAAACAAATCAATTTTCAAGATGAGCAGTTCTCGATCCCGTTTTCTTCACTGTACATATACCTAGTCCGGGAGCCGGGCCCAAAATCGTTGAAAATGGGTTATTTGTGATGACACATAAGGAGGGTTCGTAAGCTTCATGAATAAAGAAGATCGTGTGAGAAATAAGCCGTCACGATGAAATAATTGTACGATCACTTCATACAGAAAAACACCAAAGGTATGACATACCGGACTACATTATAGTCCAGGGGGGAAAATTGAATTTAAATGGACACTAAGTAATTTTCGTCCATAAAAAAAGTTGTTCGTACTTCCCAATGCTGTAGTGGAGATAAACTCATATGAATTGGGTTGAAATTACATTTAAGTTGTAAAAAAACCACAACCACAACATGCCTAATTTTAAGTAATTAGCCTACCTAATTGGTAATCTTCCAAAATTATTTTTATTAAATTAATTTAATACAAAGTGGAGGGTAGTTAATGTTGAAATTGAAGGTTTTTATGATCTATAATATAGATCATAATATTATCATGAATTTTGGCAGGAAACAGATCAAATATCTACCAACTCAACCATTATTCAACACCCTACCGTCAAATGGAGAAACTTCTGACATTTGGTCCTCCGAGGCTTTTATGTGCTACTGCGCCCTAGCGAAGGCCAGTAAAATTAATTATTAATTAATTTTATTATTATTAATAGTAATTTATTACAACCATTGTGAGCAGTTCTACGGAAACCTCTCTTTTCGTGGTGTTGTTGTCGGTGTTGTCGGTACGCTGCCAGACGACGAGGTAATTTTTCGAATTTATTTTTTATTTTTAGCAGTTTTTTTAACGTAAGATTGTATTCTCAGGGACTCAGAACCATGCTCTCTGTTACTCTGTGCTCAGAACACTGACCGAGTCCATGGTTTCAGTGACATTCAGTGGCGATAAGGGTTGACTTCGTGTTCCCGTAAAGAGCTATTATTTTCGTTTTTCTCTGTAGGAAACGACGTTTTACCAAAAATCTTCCTTTGCAGTAGTAACTTCGGACATTCCGTCAAAATGCAAAAACCAACGGTATGAACCCTACAAACTCGCTTAGGCTGTGAATGAGGGTAAGACAAAATTTGTCTTTTTACAAATTTTAAATTTGAACATTTAATGTTTTCTTTACATGTGTTTCTAACTCGGAGTTACCTACTGTACTATAGTCTAGCAAAGCTCGATTTTAGAGGGTTGTCCGAAGTTACCTACTCCTATAGAACTTTACTAGTCCGAACTTCGGACTCCGAAGTTACTCCATGAAATGTAGAAAACAAATAATAATACCTATTAGGGGGAAAGGGTGTCCTGTGGACTAAGGCGACAGAGCTTCTTCTGTTTACAAATCAGTCGAAGCGCTGAACAGCCTGGTTTAAATTCGGGGCCGAACACCAATATTTGACCAAATGTCAATCACATGTTGTAGTACCTACCTACCTGTCGTGTCGGCAGACAATTCACCTCTGAACGCAAGTTTATGTGAATCCTTTCTCGGGAGCAAGCATTTCTAAAGCTTTTCTATTATAGCGCGTGGTCGGCTCCTGCCCCAATTATGAAAACCGAAAATGGTTACCTAACACAAAAAAAAAACGCAAACCAAATAAATAATATTTATATTTTATATCGTTCTGATACTGATCCTCTGATTTCCCTCTCAACATTCGGAATCCTTCACCGCTCACAATCGTGTTGCTTACTGTAGCTGGTTATTTCATTGTTAATCTGGTTTCGCATACCCCTTGAAACCCTAGCGCTAGCAACATACGTGCAAACTAACGATACATCTTATCAGATAACAACCTATCAACAGCTGTGTGTCACAACCATTTTCCCGTCAAACTTTCTCAAGATTTCACGACTCCCGAAGGTCTTGTTTGTCTTTCTACACAGATTATCTCCCTCCCGTGTCGACTGCGAGCCTTTCGGCGTTTTCGGCTCCAACAGTTCCGTTCCGTCAGTTCTTGATGGGTCGACACACCGCCGCTTTCGGAAATGTTCCTCGCACAGACTGCGTCCACTTTGGTGATTGACCGCGTAGCGTTTGTGAGTTATGACGAATCCCTTACTTATTTGTCGCATGTCAATTTCTTATTCATCTTCGGTCTTACGTCACAACAAAACGAGGTCCCCCTCAGTAGACATCCCTCGCCCGTTCTAAGCGATTTTTCCCCCCTCCCAATGTAGTGCATTGCCGCTTTCTTTGTAATGCGTGTCACAACTGCAAGTGCACATCACTAATAAGTACAGGTACGATTTCAATTAGTTTCTTGTAGATGTGGCAGGTGCATCTCTCAACAAACATTTTAGGTGGAAAGTAGATGCGTATTTTGGTGCCCTGTCGAGAGACAGCCTCAGTCGAAAGATCTGAATTAACCTGGAAGATTAAAAGCTGGAACGGCTCTAAGTCAGTAGGACCTTACGCCCTGAATTCGACTCTTGGTGGGGGCATTATTATCGAAATTGAAACGCTGCAAATATTACACAGGGGTTTATTATTCCCTTGCGACAATAGTGTAACAACTCATACCTAACTCCTCTTTTTTCAGGAAACGCGAAAAACGTTTCCTGCCTCGAAATCTAGTTGATTAGTGCACGAATTCATTCCATGCTATGGCATGGTCTTTAAAAATCTGTTTGAATCCTTTATTGAAGTCCCCCACTATTGAACAGATTGTAATTGTAAGAAAATTTTCACTTTCCGAGTTATAGCTGTAGCTGCGTTCGCAGTGTAATTCTGAAAATTTCGAACCGTTCGGCGCATTCGCGGTAGGGCCTTTTGCAATGGCCGAGGGTGGGGGTACATTAGGGTGTCCGCTATTTTGAGCAAGGTGGAATTTTGATGACCTCCACCCGAAATTTGGTTTAAAATATCAAAAAATGACCCCTGAATTTTTTCAGATTTTATGCATAACAAAAACCTACGCCGGTACATCGATTTTCGTTTTTTAATTTTTTTTTTTTTTTTTTTTTTTTTTTTTTTTGCCAATATCAGACTGTTGAATATAACTTTTACAAACTTCTTTGTAAAATTGTGAAACTTCGTATACTTACGTTTTTGGGGTCGCTGAACTCGAATATATTCGAGCATATATGCAGTCAACACAAGTGGACAGCAACAACTTTTGACAGTTTAGAATCTCAAAATAGGTAGTCAAAATCATGTCAGAAAATGACAATTTTTCAAAAATCATTGTAAGTACATTACCTTTCAAAAATTGATTTTTTGACAGAAAATTCGAGTTCAGCGACTCAAAAAACATAAGAATACGAATTTTCATAATTTTAAAATGAACACTGCTTCCTGGTGGCCACTGGAGTTCTTTGTGATCGATAGAGCTCAATTTTCTTAATCCATCGTTACCAATAACTCAAAAACCCCAAATTTTGAGTTGTACTTAACTTTTTTGCTTTCGAGTCTGCAAGGCAGAGGAAGCATTGTTTTCACTTTCGAAACGAAAAAAAAAAAAAAAACGGTTGTGGGACCTCAAAAATGGATTACCTATGCGTCCAAAATTACTCGGGATATTTGACCTCCTGGGATGCTTCGAATATCCCATTTGTAACCTCATGAAAGCTCAATAGATCCCCTCGGTGAAATCAAACCGTTCTGGGACCCCCAAAAATGGATTCTACGTACAAAAATACTACGAAATCGATTTCTAACTCCACCCCATAGCGAAAACCCTTCAAAAAAAGCCCTCCCGTAGCTCCTTTTTAGCCCCACAGGGTTTGGGCGATCGGGCTGAAAACCTTGCTGGCACAACTAGATGGTAAACTAGATGGTATTTTGCCAAATTTTCAGATTAAAATATAAAATTCCTGCTGCCCAAAACGGCTCGGACGGCGGACGGACATTTCGCTTTTGGAATCGAGCCCTCTTGAAACGGAAAATGTCAAATTTTGAGGCCGATCAGAATTTTCGACCTGCTAGGTGATTTACGTAGGTGATTACATCGGTGTATTATTCCAAGGACAATAATCCAAAAACAATCGAATTGATTTGATTTAAATCAGATTCTTTGACAATGCAACACAAGAATTTTGTTTTTTAATGAACCTACGCAAAAGTGCATAATATTATTTGATTTTTGAAATCTACTATCTAATCTAGCTATCGTGAAACGTATAGCGACTAAGTTTTCGACCGAACAAAATTGTTTACCCCTGTCGCGAATTCACACCAAGGATAATAAACCAATAGTTAAGATGGATAAAAATTTTATCCATTTAATGTAAAAGCAAAGGTACGACCAAAATTGAAAAAAAAGCAATTGAGGATTTAAAAGCAAAGGATACGACCAAGGTTTCAAAGAAGCCAGCCGATTCAATAATAAAGATTTTAAAACCGGAAACAATTATTTAATAAATTTAAGAGGGGGAAAAGTTCCCCATTCATGCCGGGAGTATTTGGGGAATATTATCGATAAATTCCCAGTGCCCATCAGTGGCAAGGGCTGAATTATGAGCCATAAAACTTTTGCTTGGTTTTGTTTTGGGCTTAGGTCGAGAATTCGAGTGAGGTACTTACTTCTTCCGTTGTAGTTTCGGGCGTAGAATCGATTTATGGGACTTCAAAACGATTAATGGTGCTATTTCGACTTGAAAGGCCCTACAAGTCGGGTTTTTATTGAGCTATGAATGAGTTATGTTGAACTGTGAATTTTCTTTCGTTCTCGGAAATTACTGGGAAAACCGAGACTTGCCGCTAATCTCTTTGAACTAGTTGATACAGATACTAGTTGATAGTCAGACGACAAACCCATCCTATAATTTAATCGTGTTTTGATATTTACTGGTTATCCTAACGGCTATTTGTTGCTGGGCTACCTTAAGAAAATTGTGACTAATTTGGATGCTCGTTTGTCCTTAAGGTCAGCGTCGGCTCCACCTTTGCAATCTCCAGTAATTCCCAAAAATCGTGCTGATACTTCTTCTTTGCCAATACAGTATTACCTCTTGATTAGAACCTAATCACCTCGGGTTGTTCGTTCAATTTGAGCGTTATCTATCCTGATTGGCCGTTGAATAATACCAATAGCCATTTGGCTAGTATTTACTAGGAAGCCAAAATTTGGCAATATTTAATGATATTGTCGTCAATTTGAAAATGCTAGACGTACGCCTGAAAACCTTTTAGTTCCTATTTATTTCCTTCATCTACAGATTTACATAATGATTGATAGAGTTGATTTTGTTTGTCGCAGTTACAAAGGTTCGTCTCCGAAAACATGAGCTACATTAAACCAGGGACGTCCATTCAATCGCTTCCTCGACCCGAAAAACTCGAATTCGCCGAAAATGTCGACTACCTTTTAAACTCGTGTGCCGACAGCGTCCAGTTCTTTTCCAAAGGTAAAGTAATATTTTATGGCGTTTGAACATGCGGATAATAATTTCCCTCTGTCAGGTGGAAATATATTTGGCAAATGGTGAAAACGGACTTGTCAAACCGTGTGTCAATAGTTCCAAGTTTAGCCCATCAGCTCGAGTCATACTCAATGAGCGGACATTATTATTTACATACTCATTGTGTGTCTCCCTCATCCTCAAGGACGAGTGATTCAAAGCAACGCTTTTCAAGGTCCTGGTACAAGCCAGAATGTTACCTACCAATACATCAGGACGGAGTGGAAAAATAAAAGGTTGGGATGCAGGGTTGTAGTGATAAAGATTGACAAAAGGTCAGTGAACGCCGCATAAAAGGCTGTTTCAAAGCTATCAGAAGCTTGTTTTAGTGTTCAAATGTTTGAATAACAGTATCTGAATAATTATCTCAATAAGATAGGTGCTAAGGAGTAATAACGTATTCAAATTTCAAGTATTCATATGAAGTATTCAACTATTTGAATTACAAAACCAGATTAATTATTTCAATAAGAAAGGTACTAAGTAGAAGTAACTTGGAGCAAAAACCTCACTTACACCCGGGTTCATCCCTCAGGCTACCTAAAGTGGGATAACCGATTATTGCCCTTAGACCTTGTACAATATTACTGTCACCTTTTTGATTTTATGATTTTATTTAGCCCTTGGAATCTTATGAGGGTTTCACACTTGTTCGACCATGTTCGATGCACTATCAACCCTAGTCTAATCAGAATCTATGCGCTTTTCCGTCTGATTTAAAATTATCTGTACTTTGACTCTGACACTTCAAATGCTCAGATGGTAAATCATTTCGCCAATTCTTCGGGGTTCGCTGTTTACAACAGTACGACTAGTTATTAGTTAGATATTCCGCACAGAATATCTTCCCAATTCCAGATGGTTCGGATTACGGCAAAAAGATGTGCGACTGTTACAAGTCCATGGAAGAAAACCTGCCTCAACTGCAAGACATGGTGTACGAAATTCAGAACAAAGTGGCCGACTACGATTTTGAAAACGTCAAAGGGAACGGCCTCCGGAGCCTCATCAGGATAGCCGAAGTGGTCGTCGCTCGGACTAAAACCATAGCGGTGGAAATTGCCGAGTCCCGGAGCTCATTTTTCTACCGGAAGGACCACGCATACAAGTGAGTATTTTCCTGTTTTCGTGTGTATTTACCTTTACGCACATTCGCCCGTACAATCCATCTCACCGGCACTGCGCCTACAGTTTTTCTGGAAGCCCCGAGGGCACCAGGCAGGGATTGGAAGTCGTACGAAAAAAAACAATATATGGTACTTTTCCGTTATACCCCCCCCCCCCCCCCACGCGATTTCGTGTTTCATACACACCCCTCCCGATGGCTTTAAGGCACCCAAATTCGAGTACTTTTCCGTTATAACACCCCCCACCCCCTCCCACTCGATTTCAAGTTTCATACACACCCCTCCCGATGGCTTTAGAGCACCCAAAGCCAACCAAAATCGCGTGTGGGGGGGGGGGGGGGGGGTTATAACGGAAAAGTACCCAATATATGTATATATTGCTTGCCGTTTGAGTGGAGTAAGCGCGTTACACATATTCCCACTAACCGTCTGGATTAGCAATATAGATTTGTAAATACTAAAGCGTTAGTTCAATTTTTTCAATTTATTTAATTATTGACAGGAATAAGAATACAGTTTGTGAATAACATGTACAATATGAACTCCCGTCCATCAACATTATAAGTTCTTACGTACTTGTGGTTGTTGGTGGAGCCACTATCAGCCAAAAATAGAACTGCAAATTTCAGATAGCAGAAATAGGTATAATTAATAAATCTCAAACACTACCACTAAAATTTACTACAAACATACTATGCATCTGCAACTCAATTTTTTCAAAAATTAAATTCTCTTATCTTCGCCTTATGTCACCTGTTAAAATTATTAAAACCCTCAAAAACATCAGGATTAATTTTACATGCTTAAAAGATACGTAAAACCTCGTAATAAGCTTCTTTTTTTTTCGCTCTCTCAGTGTTCAACTTAGGTAGAACAATATTGAGACAGCGCAGTACGTGTGTTTGAGGTACAACATCTGTGCTCTGGCCGAATGCCAGTTTTGAACACAAATAACTTGCCAAGTAATTTTTTTTAATAATTGTTTTGACTGTAGCAAAAACAATAATTATTATCTTACGTTAAGTACATTAAACTCCCAGTAAAGCAGATATCTTGGGCGTAGTGAACTTTTCTTGAGAGCTATTAGAGAGTTTTTGCAGACCCTTCCACCGATCGGTAGGAGGAAATCCGTAGTACGAATCTGTAAGGAAAGGGGGAGTGCGCATGCGCGAGGACAAATCGGTAAGGAATCTGTAGCAGTAGGCGGTACGAATCCTTATTCCTACGGGTTACCAAATCAGTATAGAAATCTGTATGAAAAGCAACATAACCTGACGCTTGTGTAACCCCGTTGTAACCTCAAGATGTTATCTTGTAAACAAACGGGCTTGTATTCTGCTTTGTTATTTTTTGTTCTCAGTTCGCTTTGTTCTCTTCTGTTTTATTCTGTTCTACACTCGATGGATGAATTGGAAATTTTTATTCCACCCATTTCCTCTTCACAAAAAAACGAGTGGCAGTAGGAGTCCTCGTAGGACTTGTAATAAGTAGGGCTGCCAGACGTCCTCTTTTTTCCGGACATGTCCTCTTTTTCACACCCTGTCCGGGCGTCCTCTCTTTTTTCATTTTTCGGGCAAATGTTCTCTTTTTTTTTTTTAAATCTCTCATTTTCTGAAATTACCTCGAAATTACCTGAAAATCGTTTGGGCTACCTACCTATCTGGAACAGCCTGCTTAGAAAAAATCTTGTTCTTGTTAAACCTATGTCCATCGTGGGCGTTGACATCGAATACAGGCAGCTTCTTCGCCACTCCAAATCCCGTTGGTTGTCGTTGTTTCCCTGCATAAATCGTGTGCTTCAAATGTATGAACCTCTGGCGTCGTATTTTATGTCTCAGAGCAACCCTCCTATCCTAATAAAAAATCTGTTTGAATAGCCAGAAAATGAAAGTGACTTGTGGTTTCTACATTCATTAATGTTTTCTTTCAATGAAAAGATTAAAAAATTGGAAGCCAAACATAACTCAGTTTTGGAGGTGCTAGCTTCGTTGGAGGAAGTCGAAGATTTTCTGACTGAAAGACTGAAGGAGAAATTTCTCCCTAAATCTAATTTCTCACTAAATTTAAAGCCATGAACTGCAGTCAAAGATGGTGTGAATATTTCCATCTTGTCGACCAATCAGAGAAACACTCACAGCTTCTCAAATTGTACCAAATTGTTTTCGCCATTCCTGCCCATAATGCCAACGTCGAGAGAATATTAAATATTCTCATTCCATCAGAGAAAATTTTTCTCTGATGAACTCTCAGTGGATGAGAGGAACTGACTACATGTCCCCACAGTAAAGGTTTTTCATCAATCAGATGGATGATGGTTTGTTACCTACCTAATCGGGTATTATAATAATATCTACTTCAAGTTTTTAGTTTCAACATTCAACATATTATGTTGAATGTTGAAACTAAAAACTTGAAGTAGATTCTATTCCTATTAGAATTACATCATTTTCTATAATATAATATTATTATATTTTCTATAATATTATTACATTTTCTATAATATAATATCATTATATTATAGAAAATGATCTAATTCTAATAGGAATAGAATCCACTTCAAGTTTTTAGTTTCAACATTCAACATATTATAATACCCGATTAGGTAGGTAACAAACCATCATCCATCTGATTGATGAAAAACCTTTACCTTATAATTATATTATAATATAGTATATATATTTTGTCCTTTTTTTCCTTTTCTCTCATCAGGCAACCCTAGTAATAAGAAATACTTGTGAAACACTCAAACGCAACAAGTCAAAACTTCACGGCGACCTTTTTTTTGGATTTTCATCCATTTTCCTCTTCACAAAAAACCGAGTGGCAGTAGGAGTCCTCGTACTTGTAATAAGAAAATTTCTTATTACAAGTATTTAATACTTGTGAAATACTCAAACGCAACAAGTCAAAACTTCACGGCGACCTTTTTTTTTTTGATTTTCATCCATTTTCCTCTTCACAAAAAACCGAGTGGCAGTAGGAGTCCTCGTACTTGTAATAAGAAAATTTCTTATTACAAGTATTTAATACTTGTGAAATACTCAAACGCAACAAGTCAAAACTTCACGGCGACCTTTTTTTTTGGATTTTCATCCATTTTCCTCTTCACAAAAAACCGAGTGGCAGTAGGAGTCCTCGTACTTGTAATAAGAAAATTTCTTATTACAAGTATTTAATACTTGTGAAATACTCAAACGCAACAAGTCAAAACTTCACGGCGACCATTTTTTTTTGGATTTTCATCCATTTTCCTCTTCACAAAAAACCGAGTGGCAGTAGGAGTCCTCGTACTTGTAATAAGAAAATTTCTTATTACAAGTATTTAATACTTGTGAAATACTCAAACGCAACAAGTCAAAACTTCACGGCGACCTTTTTTTTTGGATTTTCATCCATTTTCCTCTTCACAAAAAACCGAGTGGCAGTAGGAGTCCTCGTACTTGTAATAAGAAAATTTCTTATTACAAATATTTAATACTTGTGAAATACTCAAACGCAACAAGTCAAAACTTCACGGCGACCATTTTTTTTTGGATTTTCATCCATTTTCCTCTTCACAAAAAACCGAGTGGCAGTAGGAGTCCTCGTACTTGTAATAAGAAAATTTCTTATTACAAGTATTTAATACTTGTGAAATACTCAAACGCAACAAGTCAAAACTTCACGGCGACCATTTTTTTTTGGATTTTCATCCATTTTCCTCTTCACAAAAAACCGAGTGGCAGTAGGAGTCCTCGTACTTGTAATAAGAAAATTTCTTATTACAAGTATTTAATACTTGTGAAATACTCAAACGCAACAAGTCAAAACTTCACGGCGACCTTTTTTTTTTGATTTTCATCCATTTTCCTCTTCACAAAAAACCGAGTGGCAGTAGGAGTCCTCGTACTTGTAATAAGAAAATTTCTTATTACAAGTATTTAATACTTGTGAAATACTCAAACGCAACAAGTCAAAACTTCACGGCGACCTTTTTTTTTGGATTTTCATCCATTTTCCTCTTCACAAAAAACCGAGTGGCAGTAGGAGTCCTCGTACTTGTAATAAGAAAATTTCTTATTACAAGTATTTAATACTTGTGAAATACTCAAACGCAACAAGTCAAAACTTCACGGCGACCATTTTTTTTTGGATTTTCATCCATTTTCCTCTTCACAAAAAACCGAGTGGCAGTAGGAGTCCTCGTACTTGTAATAAGAAAATTTCTTATTACAAGTATTTAATACTTGTGAAATACTCAAACGCAACAAGTCAAAACTTCACGGCGACCTTTTTTTTTGGATTTTCATCCATTTTCCTCTTCACAAAAAACCGAGTGGCAGTAGGAGTCCTCGTACTTGTAATAAGAAAATTTCTTATTACAAATATTTAATACTTGTGAAATACTCAAACGCAACAAGTCAAAACTTCACGGCGACCATTTTTTTTTGGATTTTCATCCATTTTCCTCTTCACAAAAAACCGAGTGGCAGTAGGAGTCCTCGTACTTGTAATAAGAAAATTTCTTATTACAAGTATTTAATACTTGTGAAATACTCAAACGCAACAAGTCAAAACTTCACGGCGACCATTTTTTCTTGAGGTATGTGCGAGTGAAAACAACGTGCGCGTCACTTTAGTAGTCAATTTTTCCATACGGATCCGTAAGGAATCTGTAGTGGGGTGGTTGAGGTGGTTAGCTTCCAGTCATGGTCGGCCTAGACAGCCCATACGGATTTCCTGCTACGGATTCGTGGAAAGGTCTGCAAAAACTCTCTATTATAATAATAACATTCTGAAAGACCTGCAAGGACGCCAGCAACGACTTAACAGTCTTTAAAAACATAGAATAACTTCCTCAATTTAGCAATCATGTACTCAATGTGGAAATTAAATATCAAGTTGTGATAAAATGCAACACCTAGGTATTTACATCCTCAAAATTGGAGGATTCTGTCAAGTTGTCAAATGAATGGAGGTCGAGGTGCACAATTAGTTATTATTCGGTGTTGCTATTAATAGGAAGAATAAGTTTACAAGAGTGACTTCAATAAATCCGCGAGTTTCGTCACTTTTGTTAAATCTATGTCTTCAGGGCCGGCGCGACACTCCCAATATTTAAAATTAACTTTTTCAGGCGGTTGAGCGCTTTCAGTCAAGCGATCCAATCGGCTTTGACGCTTTTGGAATACTCGAAGCAGCTCATGTCCTGGTCCGAACCGGGGAAACTCATCCCGCCTCCGACCAACGAACATTTGGTTAGTTCGCTGTTGAAGAAGGTCGGGAAGCCCATCAATCAGTATTGTTTCTATGGGAGGTGCTTAGGAATACAGGTGAGACCATTTTGTACTGAATCCACCGAGAGCCCAACCGACCGATTGTACTAACTTTGAAAATCTACTTTCCAGTTTTGTGATTCAATCGCCATGATTTTCAAAACGTTGATGATACTTATGGCGTCATTCAGCGAAATGTACTACTCCGACGGCAAACTTCTCGATCCAGTATGGAAAAGTGAGTTTTGGTCCGGTGTGATTCGATGAGAAAACATTGTAATCTAACAAATGGACTGTTTGACTTTTTGTTTTTATAGGCGGCAAATATTTGTACAACCCGGAACTTCGAGCTAAGCGGGTCGTCAACATATCGCAATATGGATCCGTGAATTTCTGTAAAAGCTTCTGGCTGCTCGGTGAAATCGGTTGGTAAATTTTATCAACACAATTCGACTCTTTCGTATTATAAAAACATGTTAATTTGTGATGTATTTTTTATTAGGCAGTCCAAGTGGTAGAAGTAGGAAAAAAATTAGTTTGTAATTCCAGGAGTAATTCTCTCTTATTCATTGAATTGGACATTCTACGTTGATAGTGTTGTGCGGGTGTTGACTTTAGTTGTACAAACTGGCTGTGTTGGTTTGTGGTAATTACCCCAGTTTACGTTTCAACGGATTCTTTTTTGGTCCGCTATTTTCTCCTCTTTACGCTGTTAATGAATGTTCCAGAAATCATGGCCCGTGTGCACAGCATATTGAACACTCTCCCGGTGTGCAAAGTCATCAGTATTGAGCCTGTCCCGTTGACTCTTCCAAAAACTGGAACTGAGTCGGGTACCGTCACCGTCGACCCGCCAACTGCCCACAAGGGGTTGGCCCCGCTGGACGTTCGTCTGCTGTCGTGTTCGAAACGCTTCGGAATGGTGAGCAGGTTATGTTAGACGAGTGGGCGGGAGCCGAAATGTTGCCAACATAACTGAGGGCCGGTTTCACCGAGGGGTCTTTAGAATTTAAAACCAAAATGAAATGTCCGTCCTCCTTCCGCGCCGTTTTGGGATGTAGGTTTTTTTATATGTATGAAATTTTGACAAAACACTCGGTTTACCTTCTAGTTGGGCCCGCCAGGTTTTCAGCCAGATCATCCAATCCCGTGGTGCTAAAAAGAGTCTTTTTGAAGGGTTTAGGCTATGGGGTTGAGTTAGGTGTCGTTTTCGAAGCATTTTTGGACGTAGAGTCCATACTGCCTTTCTGGGGGTCCCGGAGCCATCCAATTTCACCGTGGGGCTCAGTAATTTTTTAATGGATGTTTGAACAATTAACCTCTATCAAAGAATAATAACCCCTTATGTAAGATTTGCAGCTTTATTTTATCCGATATTTTGACAATATTACCGACCGTTCTTTTGGTTTTGTAAGCAACACATTCTAAATCAAATTGTCCGCATGACTGGGTCGAACCCAACCTTCCAACAAACATCCTCAGTTAACCCAATATTCGGTGTTTACAGACAGGCGACGAACACGACGACGTCGGAGTCAAATTACCTTCGGACGAACTGGTCATACACTGCCACGGTGGAGGTTTCATCGCCCAAAGCTCTCGCTCGCACGAAACCTACTTGCGGCAATGGGCGACGGAAATTGACGCTCCCATATTCAGCATAGACTACTCCCTGGCGCCCGAATGCCCATATCCGAGGGCCTTGGAGGAGTGTTTTTACGGATACTGCTGGGCGTTGCAGAATTTGGACAAACTCGGGACGACCGGGAGCAGAATCGTCCTCGCAGGTATGTGCGGGGGATGAATTTCAGCGCGCTCTGGTGGCAGAAACGCGGAATGTTGGTGGGGGGCTTCATCTGTATAGTGTGCCAACAAATGTCTGTGTACTCACCGCAGTTTCTTCTTCTAGGAGATTCAGCCGGCGCCAATCTGGTCATCGGGATCACAATGAAGTGCATTGAAAACCACATCCGCATCCCAGACGGCCTCTTTGTCGCTTACGTCCCGACCATTTTGAAGTTCATCGCCACCCCAGCTCGCCTACTGTGCCTCTTGGATCCTCTCCTTCCTTTTGGCTTCCTGCTCGGATGTGTAAAAGGTAAAAAAAGAAGAAAAGCGCTAAAAATTTTATACAGGGGCTTATATTCTTTGATATAGGTAAATAGTGCAAAATATAAATACATAATTATAATAGTTGGTACCACACTGGCACAAAAAAAACCTCCCAGTTGCCGGCTTCTTAAGAAAGAAGCAAGTAAAAATTTTTACCTATTCTATGGGTATTTGGGGGTGCTGAATCCTAAAATGATAGCTGTTATTTTATTGCTCAAATAAGGCTTCTTTTTTTTACTTTCTTTACACCGAATTTTCCAGTGATCACCGACTTCACTCAAACTTCTTCAGAAGACACTTATCTTACAGGAAATTTACTGCATATTTCGACGATATACTTACTTTTAGTGGAGTAATAAATAGCCCGCCAGGATAGGGCGTCAGCACGACAGTATGTGGAGGGCTCCTATAATCGGCACGAACAGTAAACAGTGTCCAAGACACCGACAGATTACGAACGACGTGATAATCTTTGAACGCTGCAAATGAACGTTCACCGCAACGCCGTGATAACCCGTGCCACGACTGTACGCTGGACGGAAAATAGCAATTTTTCAGGCTTTCCACAAATTCGATCTTCAATGGAGCCCGATGATTTTGTTAGCTGACGGCAGTGAAGCCATTACGGCAGGCTTTCACATTGTTTTTGGGCACCCCATTAAACGAATCATGTTTTTTTTCACGTCCTGAAGAACATGGACAAGCATCTGAAAAGCTTGAAGAAAGCTGGTATCGGGAAACAGATTACTCAGGATATTCACGTTTTGGAATTCTTTACTACATGGTCGACCTGCAGAGATCCACTGTCTGTGAACTGCATTCATTATGCTGAAGTTCGGAAAGTGTCGTTGCCGCAGTGGACCACAGCTCACCAGTGGGGGATGCTAATTCAGTTGAAATTAGTAGAAGTGCCTCAGGAAGCCAAATCCATACCGATGGGGGAGAAAAGAAAGAGAGGACGACCCTCAAAGGCGAAGAAGGCCCTAATCGTACAGTGACGCAAACCAATTTGTTTCTTTTGATCCTACAAACTGTCGTTAAAATTCGTTTTTTTATGTAATCAAACTCTGACGTGCATTCGTATTGAATTAATGTGAAATTTATTAAATGTCGTGAATCGCCTTACTAGACGTTGGAGTTTGTTTTATTGCTATTGATTTTATTATTTTATCTTCGGAAACCATTTACTGTCGGGGGTGGCAGGTTCAGTCGTTGGAAAAACTTTACTGTAGCTGGAGGTCATACGGTAGTCGTGATGACGCCCTTTTTTGACGGGCGATTAAATCCCACCCCTTACTTTTAGTCTAAAACCTTTTCAAGCAATCAAAAACCTTAAAAGCTGCACACAAAAAAGAGCAAAAATCAGATTTTTTCTTCTTCATATTCCTATCTATACTGGTGGTCCTAGACAAAAATTTGGAGGTATCGTTTTGAATGCTTAGACCTTTCTGAACAGAATAAGACCACGACGCCCAAAAATTGAAAATAAGGGAGCTAACATTTTTCAAAGTTTGGCAGCTGGCTGGTTTTTTGTATTATAATAGTGGTTACATTGTAAATTGGGCTTGCCCGTATTAAAAAAAAAAAATAAATAAATAAATAACTAAAAATCGGGAGGAAAATCAACTTGAAATTTTTCTCAGACCTCTTCTTCGTCAACCCAAATGCCTTACTAAAATTGCAAGGCGATAGGATCGGTTGAACAAGTCGGAGCTGAGATGTTTTATATAATGCAGATTGCTAGGTAAAGTCTCTCGATAGTGAGCTGTTTATGGACCTTGCTTAATGCGAATCCTGTCAAGAGATGTTTCATGTTTGTCCAAGCTTTTTAACTGCACGTAGGGGGACGAAACTGGAAATGTCGTTAATTGAAATCAGTTTTAATCGTAGCCTGACTCAACGCTTAGCGAGGTACGTAACTCGACCCCATCGCCGAAAACCTTCAAAGAACCCTACAGGTTTGGGCGATCGGGCTGAAAACCTTAAGTATTTTGTCAAAAATCCAGTTGAAAAAAAAAATCCTACTTCCCAAAACGGCCCGTCATGAAACGTAAGAAACTTATAATGTCAAATTTCGAGGCCAATCAAAATTTTCAACCCCCGTCGCGAATACATAGCTATTAATTTTGTATTATTCCAAGAATAATGAACCAAAAACGACGAATTTTCGGTCATTTCTGAACAGCGTAACATTTCCGCTCATTTCAGCGTATTGCTGCACCGCCGAAGAGTTCCAGAAGTCATTGGAGCACGAAGAGAAGCTAAAAATCAACGTTTTGAAGACTTTGGAAGAGCCTGCGGTGACTTCCCCCACAACGCCTGGTTAGTGACTCACAAAAAAGTAAAGATATGAATTTTTTTCGGAGCGTCTGAAATCAAATCAGTGACTCGGCTAATCTGCTCGAGACAGTCCTTTGAATCTGGCCGATAACCGGGTCATTCTTAATAATGATTAACACAATTTTTTATTATTCTTCGGAAAAGAAATGACATTCCTGATTGTCTGTAATTTGGGGCCTTCGTTTTTTTTTCCAGTTGTGGAAACGGAAAAGAAAGAAAACGAAGAGATCCGGCATGAGGAGGATCCGGTGGTGTTGTCCAATTCAGGACTCTTTCAGAGGGTTGTCGCCTCTCTCTCTAGCGCGCTTGCTGTCGCTGGCAAACCTTCGCTATCTGACACGGAAAGGTAATCATTCATCAGAACGCCATCCTCTATGGATGGAATTCAGAGACGCTCCTCAAATCCCGTTTCAAGTGCTGACTCAAATTGTCAAATATACAGCGAGCATTTCCTCAAAAAGATGAATAATTCAGACCGGATAATTGAGTCAAGACTTGAGAAATAAAAAACATACGGGCTTTGGGGCATAAAATGACCAAGTTTACCCCTGCAAGGTTAAAAATACGATAGTTTCCACTATATGATGGTTTCCACTTTCAGGATGGTGCAAGAGATGAAAGAGGAAACTTACAAGATCTGCCCGGACAACATGTTGGAGTTCGACATTAATTTAGACCCCTGGCTGTCACCGATGGTCGCAGATGACGAAGTCCTCAAAAAGTTACCGCCCGTTTCGATTCTAGTACGTTCATAACAATTCATGTACATTTGTAAAACAATATTATCTGTTGGTTAATTCTCTGGTATCTCGTTGCAGACAACGGAATTTGACCCTTTCCTGGATGACTGCGTTGACTTTGCCAAGAAATTGAAGAGTTTGGAGAACACGCCGACTCTTGACGTGCTTATGGGCTTATCTCATGGTTTCCTCAACTTCTCGCAGGTCAGCATTCATCGTCTTTTGATTTATTATTTGCTGAGTAATTAACTCTCTTATTAAGAGTCTTGTAGTCAAAGTAATTGAGTTAATGGTACATTATTCTGAAATTAACGCTATTTTTATTTTCATTCATTTTTATTTGATAAATTTCATAAATAATGGTTTGAATTGTTTTCAAAACCCTTCCGTCGACCCAGGTTTCAAAACACAATGGTTTATTTTGAGTGGTAAAGTTGTGTACAAATGGTTGTTCATACTCGTGCATAAGCAAAAACAGCTGAAAAAGCTGAAAGCCAGTGAGTATGCCCATTAACATGCTGAATTATGGTCTTTACAAAATTGTAGTGCAATAACGGAGGTCGAATTCGGCTTCTACGCCCCAAAAAACATACGTGTACCGAGTTTTATTAATCTACTCCGATGAGAAGGGGTTTATGCCGCTTGTGGGGGGTTTTGCGCGGCGTAGCCACAAGAGCGCGGGAAGTTTTCGGTGGATTTGGCAGTTCGGCCATGTTTGGTACCTTTCGTGAGGAACTGAAGCCAGGATCCCTCGGTTCCTCATAGGCTCTAGTGTTCTGCCCTGCCAGGGTGGTTATTGCATCCATAAGGGACGGTTTGGGTATCGGTTCTAGAAACCATCAAGCTTGGTGCAACTCTACCCTTACCTAGAGAACGAATTAAATGAAAAAAACTAGCGAGATCTAGTTTCTCCTGCCAATAACTTCTACAAAACCTTCAAACGCTATTTAATGTTTCAGGTGAGCAAAGAGGCGGCGGAAGGTTCCTCGTTGTGCGCCTCGAGAATCAAAGAACTCCTCCGCTCGGACGCCACCCACGGCGAAGAACCCTGAAAACCCCCGCTGTGACATTTACTCTTTTTTCTCCTGCCAAATTAGTAGAGATCTGAAGAGGTTAGATCTGAATTCACGCTGAAACTAGTCACTTCCATTACACGTATCCATCAAGTATTTCGGTGGTTCTTTTTGTTCCGTTTATAATTGACCAAAGGGCTGTGTTGTTTGATAGCGTAAGATGTAAGGGGGAATGAAACAGTTTGGTAATTTGGCGATGATTGAACGTTACCAAAGTTTGCCAAATAATGTTTATTATATGCTTTATTTTGTCCACGCTGAGCAGAATAAGTGATTATTAATCTCGTGCTGCTTTAATGACAAGGTCTCTCTTCTTAAATCGTGATTTGTGTTACTCTTCAAGGGGTGTTTGCTCTCTGTGATTATCGTAGTAAGTGAATAGCTTCACGAGCCGTTGCCGGTCTAATTACTAAACAACCTGAAAAAAAAGTTGCGCTCTATTATCGAATATTAATAGCAAAAGTAGTAATTCCTTACAAATCTTGTAGGCCACATTGTTCTGAAAATTTCAGACTTAATGTTCCTACACCGTACTCATTTTCAACTTTTTTCTAAAGAGGTGATTGATCTGTTGCGAAACACCTGCTCAGCAGACCCAGTATTTCAGTTTCAACTTTCCCGGTACTCGACTCAGCTAAAAGGAGGTCATTTTCAACACTTGAATCGCTTTACAATGGAAGGGCAACAGTCCTGTGAGTAGCGTTTTTGGAAATTGAAAAAAAAAAAACTAGCTAAAGGCGATGATTTTTGAAGCATATGGTTGGTCATAAATAATTGTAATAAATACATGTAATAGATAATGAATGTAACAATTATTGTTACAACGAGTTGGTATAATGTTTCAAGTTTTTAGCAACATTTAATATAAACAACGAGGTATATTTTGTTTTCTATTTCAAAAGACCAGGACTGATGCCTCTTCTATGAGAAACAATTTTTTCTTGCAAAATTTGGGTCTTTTTGGTAATAAAATTCATAATGTCATTAAATCCTTCATTTTGAATGGAATTATAAATTGAAAAAGTAGATAAAATTATAGAAGTTGTTTAAAATCAGTTGGTGACGGAAATCAGTCCCGGACTCATGCCCTTCTTTTACAAAACGCTGAAACACGATGCTCTAAATCTCAACGAAGAAACCGTCATGCCCTTTCACTGTAAATCCTAGACCTAGAAGTGAGATAAAAATTGGCAATTTTTGTGATCTTTCATTGTGAAGCGATTCCCTTTTGGAAACAATTTCCATTGCCTGTTGTGTTGACGAGGCCTATAAAATTTATCAATTTTGTATATTTTGCGAGAGAAGTATTTTTGTACTGTGGCATTCTAGGCTTTTGTATTGTGTGACGCTGCTCGAATAAAACTTTTTTTTCCATTTCGTACCTAATTTAATATCTCGACAAACGATCCCTGTTTCAACGTCTTTAAAGAACATCCTTCAAGCGGTGAAATGTCGTTTCCCGTACGGTGCATCGTGATGTCATTTTAGAATAGCGGAGTGATAACAAGAAAAGATAAGAATCAAGAGTCGTTTTGGTTTATTATTCTTGGAATAATACACCTATGTTTTCGCGACGCGGGTCGACGACTCCGATCGGCCTCAAAATTTGACATTATCCGTTTCAAGAGGTCTACATTCAAAATCCGAAATGTCCGTCCGCCGTCCGCCGTACGCCGTACGCCGTCCGCCGTCCGGGCCGTTTTGGGTAGTAGGAATTTTTTTAAAAATCTGAAATTTTGGCAAAATACTTGGTTTACCATCTAGTTGTGCCCGCAAGGTTTTCAGTCCGATCGCCCAAACACGTGGGGCGCTATGGGGCTAAAATGGGGCTACAGGAGGGGTGTTTTGAAGGCTTTTAGCTATGGGATCGAGTTAGGTGTCGTTTTCGAAGTATTTTTGGACGTAGAATCCATTTTTGGGGGTCCCGGAACGATCCGATTTCACTGTGGCGTTCTATAGGGCTTTCATGGGGCTAAAAATGGGATTTTTGAAGGATCCCAAGAAGTTCAATATTTTTCGAGTAAAAATTAAAGAATTTTTGAAAAAAAAATCCCCCCAAAAAATTTTTTTTGAAATATAAAAATCCAAAAAAGAATTTTTTTAAATTTTTTTTATTGACAGATTAACTGTCTGTACAAGTAACCTATATCACAGAATAATAAACCCTTGTGTAAAATTTGCAGCGTTTTATTGGGGCTTCACGAGCCAACGGTCGGTGCGTCGTAGTCGTAGAAAGGGATATAATAGCGGAATAGAGGTGACTATATTATATAATCACCTCTATTTCTTTCTACGACTTTTGTCTTTATTATGGATTATTATGGGATTCAAACAAAATACAAACAATTTTTAAACAAATTTTACCGTGGATTTGGGACCCCGAAAATGCGTCCAAAAATGATCGGAAAACGGCACCTCATCTGGCCGCCTGGAATCAGGACAAGGTGAGTGGGACTTCCAGTCAAGGGAGACAAGAAATTTGACATCAGCCGGGTTGTTGTCGATACCCGAAAAATTTCTCAACCAGAGACTCATGGTTGGTCGTATCACGATTTACTGAGTCTGTTTCTTCTTCTTTGAGTGCCAAACCCGCTAACGGGCGTAGGCAACTTCCTGCTGCTAACTTCTGTTGTTGAACAGTTATTACAGAAGTAGTAGAGATCTATTGTTTCACGCCGGATCCAAACGGCAAATGTGAGAGGCTTTCCTGGGCAAGATTCTCTCAATGGATTGCCATTTCCTTCCGAGAGGTGATTATCAGCATTAGGAAGATGTTTAGCGGCTGCTGGGACTCAGCAGTCCAACGCTCAAACCACCTGAGCCAATTGGTGACAGCCCTCGAGATGCAGCTCCGGTCTCGCAGAGTGGAAAGCGTTTTACTTTTTCATAACCAAAAATGTGTCACCAGCAAAAAGGATAGGAACTGTAGAAGTATGAAGGCATGAAGGGAGATCATTAATAAAATTGAGAAACAAAATCGGACTCCGCCTTGTGGGACTCCATGTTCAACGGGCAAAGACTGGGACGTCATCGTGGAGGACTCCCACCATGACGTACAGCCTGTATACTGCCGAAGTGACGATAGTTTTCGACTAATGATATTAATTATTTCTTTTCATAAATCTTACACTCACCTCGCCATTCCTTATTCCTATAGTAATGGCCATGTTGGGCGAGAAAAAAAAGGAACAGTTCCTTTTTTTTAGCGAGATAGTTACTATCTCACTTCTAGTGGCTCAAATAACACTTTTCCCTACAATCACCTACTGATAGGGTATGATTCATTTGGACGGGGCCGTTAATGTTCTGTGAACATTTCTCTCGGATCACTCTTGCTATTCCATGCTCTTCAACTCCTTATCGGCCCTGACATCCAACTTAATTTTCAGACTTATGGACAGCTTGTTTTACAATCGTCTGTGTGGGGCTGATGGGAGTATCCAACAACGAGATCGGGTTAATCCGTATAATTTACAAACCATGGCAGATGAAAGTTAGTTTAAAAAAAATACAGGCAAATGAAGGGTGCGTTCTGAACACAGTCTGTTGATCCAACATTCAAAACATCAATGAACGTCTGAAGAAGGTTAAACCTCGACAAGCGTGACAAGATCCCGTAAATAATTCTGAGAATCTAGCGTTAGTGATGAGTTTGAAACATTCCTTTCGATCATTTTCGGACGATATTGAAGCATGTGATTGAGAAATGTACAAATGTAAAAGTTTCCTCACGTACAAAACAGAATCACCTAGAAGAGCAACGACTGCGGATTTAATGTGGATGAGCAGTGAATAACGAAAAATCACTGTTAGTGATTAAAAAAAAATCTTTGTGATTGAGTGGAGTGAAAGTTCATTTCTTTTCAGCTTGCCGTTTCTTGACGTTCCAATTGTACACGCGGGCCATGTTGACCTCGGTGGTGGTGAACTGGTCCCTGTATAAACAACTTCAGTTAGTAGTGATGAATCAGTTGCGTCAATGTTGACGAGAGGAGACACTGTCATACCTGAGAAAGTCCAGATCATGCTCGACAAAACTCAAATGCTCCTTGGCGGCTTCCATGTTTTTATTTAAAAGCTTCATAGCGTCTTCTAACGTGTACTCGAGCATGACGTTTGCCTAGAAATGTCAACACTCAATGAAATGATGACCGGATGTGACGTATTTGACGAGTTTTGTCCAACTTACGCCGAGCCAGAGGCAAACTTTGTCCGTCGGAGGGACAGATGCCGTCATGAACACCTGCTCCGACAAAAGGTAGTTCGTTTTGAGGTTCTCACTGGAGTTCTGGTGCTTCATGAGCGTTTGTATCATGTCGATCGACCTTTCCAGATCTGGGATTTGAGTTTTTAGCCTGCGAAAGAAAAAAATTAGTTGGCCCATTTGAGTTACGGAACAGTTTGTACCACACTGAACAGATTGTACCTTCGTCGTTTCGACATTAAATTGAACTCCATGAATTTGTATTTGTTGTGTTGTTCGTCTAATTTTCGCAGTACCACCTCAGCATTACCGCCAGCAGCTGAGGACTCCATGTACTTATCGACATCCTCCTGAAACAGCAAAAGCATTTGATATTAAGAGATGAAGGAATCAATCTATCTATTTTGGGGTTCCAGAACTATCAGATTTCACTGTGGGGATCTATGGGGGTTTCATGGGGGTACAAATGGGATTTTTGACGGATCCCACGAGGTTAAATAAGGTGTCGTTTTCCGAGTAATTTAGGGCGCATAATTAATGTTTTTCGAGGTTCCATATCTGTCCAAAACTTTCAGATTTTTTTTTTTTTTTTTTTTGCAGATAGAGAAACTTTTACAGATAAACCCTTGTGTAAAATTTGCAGCGTTTTTCTAACGTGAGTTGGCGTCGAGGGATAACTTCGTCAGTGAAATGAGCAGGTGTGTAGGCGATTCGTTTGATCATCATAGATGGGCCTGAAGTGACCACACACGATTGTGTGTACAGACAGGGCAGTCGAACGCCCACACACAGTTGGTTTATGACAACTCGCTTGTGAACGAACCCCTTTAGCTTGAAAAGCATATTTTATCCGCTTGGAATTGAGTTCACCGATGGCAACAATTTCAATTGCCAACTACCACAACAAGTCGTCCTATTAGCATTCAACTTACCAAAAACTCCGCTTCAGGAATACCGGCGTAAGATTTCTTCTTTACCCCATCAACTTTCGTCTTGTCGCCTTCCATCCCGACAAATAAAGTGGATTCAGAAAGTAAAATGATCAAATCAATTCACTAGTAGGGATGTTGAAAAAGTATCGATACTTAAAAGTATCGATACTTTTCAAAAAAGTATCGATACATATCGATACTTTTTGTCCCCGATACATATCGTAGTATCGATACTTTTTTTCCGGTATCGGCGCCGATACTTTTTTTAACCCTCACATTTCATCAGATTCAAAACTTACGGCATATAGGTAGTTGACAGTACATACCTCTAACTTGACCAGCAATTGAAGAAAATTGATGTAGGTACCGACCACCACCTCCTGGAGCTGCGCCAGCTCTCATATCAGAAGAATCAGCCGTCCTCGATCAAGGGCGCACCACCAAAATGTTGGCCCAACCAACCAACCCAACTCACTGATCACAGTAGAAATTAGTGTGGCCACAGCTACACCAAACGAGGGAATGTTCCCCTTTTTTGCTACCTGTACCCCCCCCCCCCCCCCCCCCGAGGCTTGGAGCAAGGTTTTCAGTCCGATCGTCCAAACCCGTGGGGCGCTATGGGGTTAAAATGGGGCAATTGAAAGTTTTTTTTTAAAAGGCGTTTGGCTATGGGTTCGAGTTGGGTGTCGTTTTCGAAGTATTTTTGGACGTAGAATATATTTTTGGGGGTCCCAGAAGGATCCAATTTCACTGTGGGGATGTAAAGGGCTTTCATGGGACTACAAAAGGGATTTTTGAAGGATCTCAGGTCAAATATTTTCTGAGTAAAAAAAAAAAAATTAAAAGAAAAACCTTTTTTTCAAACATTTTTCATTGAGACAGAATTAATTTTTGCACAAGTAACCCATATCAAAGAATAATAAACCCTTGAGTAAAAATTTGCAGGCGTTTTTTGAAAAGTATCGATACTTCGATACCGATACTTTATTGAAAGTATCGTATCGATACTTTTAGATACTGTCTGGATGTATCGATACGATACTGTATCGATACTTTAGAAGTATCAAACATCCCTATTCACTAGTCATAAACATGCGGTCTAATCCGAAATTGCAACTTCTTATTCACTTTAGTTTATCATTGTTATCAGAGTGACACGGAAGACGGGAGCGGCATGAGCCTTCTATGATTTCAATTCAACTTCAATGAGGTCTGGTAAGTGGGTAGTGCTGGGCCAATGCAACGCGTAGGGAAAAAACGGCGATTTTACGTCGAAAATTAGTTTGAAAACAACTCCTCACTCTACCCCCCATAATCTCCCTGTAGCCCTACACAGGAGCGGATCCAAGAGAGATGCCAGGGGACCATGCCCCCCCCCCCCCCCCCCCCCCCACCACTGAGGAACGAAACCCTGGATTCGCGCCGCACAGTTTCGAGTACCAATAATATTGGTCGTTGTTACTGTAAATCCGCACATCTCATTTTTGGAGTGTTCTGAGTTAAGTAGCTACCTACATGGAAAAATCGACGTTCGAACCTAAAAAAAATAGTGTGACAGTCGTAGCTCTAACCCAAACCGAGAAAATGTAAGGTTTGTTCCAGCTTTGACGGACTGTTAACAGAAATCGATGGAGACATGCGCAGCTGAGAAAACGGCTGTTCCAGGTCGCTGGGTCGGCGAAAAGTCGCCGTCGCCAGCTGTTCCAGGTCGATTTGTAGGTCGACAACAGTTCAGGATTTAGGAAAAAAGACAATTTACTTTTTCCTTATTCCTCCTCCTGCACTACTCAATTTACAAGTTGTTAAGAGTTATGTATAATATATTATAACCATTTGAAGTTGTTACGCTAATGAAGAGTAAAAATAAATAAAAAAATCCCATATTTCTCAAGTACATAATATGTCATATTATGTACTTGAGAAATATTATGTCGTTCCAGGCGTGAAAATTTCACATAAAGCAACTACGTCCAAAATTAAATTGCAAATAACCAGGTCCCGAAAAAAGTCACCCAACAGCTTGCTACATATGAAATTGAAATAAAACCGCAACCATTTCCAACGACAAGTTTTATTCGCTTCACCTCCGACAAGTGCTACGCTTTGTATAGGACAATCTTATAACGGTACTACGCGTCACTTTGAATGACACCTCAATACAGCCGTAGTTCTAATTTTTAATTCATCGGCTTTCCACAAAGACATCAGTATCATACATAATAATACTATGCCTAATAAGACCATATTATGTTATAATAAGACCGTAACTGATCTAATTTCTCGTACATATTCATTAAACTGAACATGATGTAGTGAACGATATTCAGCTTGTTCCACTTTATAAGCTGACACAAGTATATTTACAACAGGAACTGACCCTTTAAGTTAAAGTTTAGGAAAAGAATTTGACCCACGGTAAAAACGTAGGTACAGATAATTGAAAACCCTATTCTCCAGGAAAATTAAAATAAATATTTTTCTTGGTATAAACGTACCTTCATAACATTGATTTTCTTCGTCAAAAATTAAATAACTAGTCAAAAATTGGACTACAACATAAAAAATCATCTTTTATGAAAATAAACGTATACGTTGGGTGTTTGTGAGCACCGGTAAAAAGAAGTTGAGACAATGTACATGTTATGAATAAGTACCAAATAGGTAAATAAAATGTGAAAAAACTAATAACGATTATAAACATCATTACTTCTATATTTTGTCAAGTTGCTAGACTAGGTAACGATTGGACTAGTCATTTTGATGACCAGACGAGCAACTAAAGGCACAATAGGACGTTGTGAGGGGGAGGGGGTAGTGTCTTTGACAGGGCATCCTCATCCTCAAGTCTCTAAGGAGTGCCGGCAGGCGGCGCAGGGGTCGTTGAGTCCGCCGGCGCTGCTTCGGGAGTTTCCCCTTTGAGTTTCAAGTTTTCGACTTCTAGTTCTTTGATCCGTTCGGTCATCCGCTCGATGTCCTTTTTCATCTGGTCGATCTCTAGTGCCGTCGGCCGTTTGTCGCCGAGGTTCACTCTCAGGTAGCTGTGGTGGAAACGGGTTAAGGAGAGTATGCAAAGAGGTTGCAGAATTGTGCGTGCAGGGTATTATAGGCAGGTCGGGCGATCGGGCGTCGCCCGAAGGGTCGACGGTCCTGAGGGGCCGGTCGAAACTGAAGAAAAATGTGTTCCTACAGTACTCGAGACAGAAAAGAAAAACTCAGACGTAGGTAAAAGAATCTGGTTGGCTTTGTTCCTCATAGGGAAGGGCTTTGTTTCAAAGCCTCTATATCAAAAACAGCGTACCCAATCAAAAAATGTCACTTGTAGAGAATTAAATTCCACGTAAGGAAACATCCATTGGTCGCGGAAATGCAGTCAACTGAAAATGGGTGACTCTTTCGGAAAATTCCCCCAATCGGACACCGCTCGGCAACCGGAAAACCACGTTTTTTCAGAACGTTTTCGGCTGTAGCTCGTAAACTATTAGCCCGATTCCAAATTTCTTTTTTTCTCGTGAAGGCTGCTTAAATTTCCTACCGCAACTATTTTGTGTGAACATTTGATTTGACATCAATATGAGAGGGGGCGGTGGGGGCTCGAGCAGTCGATGTTTCGAGGGGGGGGGGGGGGAGGCTCGAGCAATTTTCATAAACAACTGGTTTGGGTTCCCTGTCCACAAGCAGCGCGGTATCAATGCTGACGAACAAAGGTGTCTGCGAGGAGCACGAATCTTGGTAAACAAGAGATAAGGTCGTCCGCTAGCAACACGGAGCCGAATTTTCGACCTCCGACACGAATGCGTAGGTGTATTATTTCAAGGATACTCGAGGGCGTCTTCAGGTTTGTCGGGTTCTTCGTAGAGTTGGACGAGCACCTTAGTAAGAGCGTCCATCACTCCAGCCCGCTCCAGATATTTCCGAAACTCCTCTCTTTTCGAATCAATCGGCTGCAAATAACGACAGACTATTATTTTGTTTGACTTCGTAATAACATTCCACAAAATGAAAAAAAAAATGTCCTAATAAAAAAAATCTGCAAATTTTAAACAGGAGTTTACTATTCTTAGATAATATCAACCTGTATTAAATAATTAATACAGGGTTACATACAGGGGTTAATTGTGCGAAAATTTGTCATTAAAAAAAATATTTTTGAAAAAAAAAATTTCAACAAAAAAAATCAGTACAATGTTTGGACAGATGTGGGATCTCGAACTATGCGTCAAAAATAACTCGGAAAACGATACCTTATTTGACCTCCTTCAAAAATCCCCTTTTGTAGCCCCAGGAAACCCCCATAGTAAAAGATCCTCACGGTGGAATCGGATGATTCTGGGACCCCAAAAAATGGAATCTACGTCCAAAAATACTTTGAAAACGACCCCCTACTAGATAATATCTACAATATTATTGTAGGAACCCGAAACCCATCAACAACCCCTCCCGCAGACCCCTTTTTTAGCTCCACTGAGCCCCACGGGTTTGGGCGATCAAGCTGAAAACCTTGTGGGCACAACAGTTACTATGTACAGGGTAAACCGAGTATTTTGTCGAAATGTCAGATTGAAAAAATCCTACAGCACAAAGCGACTATTATTCCAAGAATAATAAATCAAAAGGCGAATAGAATTAGGTACAAAAGGTTTTTATCCCTCCCACGAATCAATTCTGCGTCCAAAATTACATCGAAAACGGCACCTCACTTGCCCTATGGACAAAACCCTTAAAAAAAACCCGAAATATATTGGTGCTATAGCACCAAAGGGAAAACCGTGCGGCCAGACCAGACTGGAAACCCCTTCAAATCGGTTCTGAGTCCAAAATCATTCGGAAAGCGACATCTCACTTGGACCCCTTTTCAAATCCCTTCAAACAAAACCCACACTTGCAGGAAAGTAGGTACCCTCTCAATAGCCCTACGGAATCCCACCTGTGCTCGGACAGATTTCTTCTTTTGATCGAACTTATTAGTACATCGAAATCGACACCTCCTTTAACCCTCTGGTCAAAACCCCATTTGTACCTAGCACAAAGTTAGCCCCACAGCGCCCACCGTGAGGTCGGGCAGGTCTAGAGGTCCATCAAATCGATTCTACGTCCAACTTTACATTGGAACCGACACCTCACTCGACCCTCTACCCATACTCCATACGGTATGGACCATAGTATGGTAAGGGATAGTACCATAGTATGGTCACCATACCCGGTACTTACAGTCCCTAAGAAGTACGTGACTCATCCTCGTCACCACTCAATTTGAGTGACTCAAAGCAAGCCACAGAGTAACAGAGCAAAGCAGGTTCACCCTCGCCAGAGCAACACTGATTCAACTCAACGTTGAATTAAGTTCAAAGTACACACCCTGTACGTAGCTTAACAACGTTGAATTAAGTTCAAAGTACACACCCTGTATGTAGCCATCGTCCGGAGTCAGATTCTTGAACGTTCGCGACGGGAAACTGGACAGCAACTTGGTCACCACCTAGAATTTAACAAAACAAAACAAAAAACAGGCGAGAAATCGTTTTAGAAGAATCCCAACTATGACTACAGCATCAGTTGCCATCATCAACCAAACAGGTGTTCCCTGCAACAACTCTACGAGAAATACGACAATGCACGTACCAGCAAGGTACGACAATACCGACGCGAAGGGAACGCCCAATTCCACCTCCTTGATATGGTAGATTTCGATTAATCCGCACAATAAAAAAGGAAACAAATCTGCACGAAAACTTCAACTCAAGTGCAAATCGAGCAAATAGGGATAAGCAGAAGTTATCGATATAAGTGTGGTATCGATAACTTTGAGATATTTTATTATTCGGATCGATACTCTGTTCAGTATGACCCACAGAACATAGAAAGGTAGTGAAATTATCGGGAGATATATTATAACTAATAGTAATTTTTTTTAATGATCAAGGAATCGAAAGAAACATAATACCATACCAGACTTTTGAAGGAACTAACAGACATGAGAGCTTCTTCAACGAATGAGGGCTTTCAATATTGATGAGGTTGGTGCTAACTTAGCACTGCTAAGGATGGCGAATCGCCACGATGATGAGGATAATAATTAAAATTATTTTAAAACGCAGCAAATTTTACACAAGGGTTTATTAGGTATTCTTTGATTTAAATGTGCAAAATATTTTTTAAAAAGAAATTAATTATCTATTAATGAAATAAGTGAAAATCAATAACAACAACGCGAACAATTAATTCATGCTTCAGTCCTGGATATCAGGAAGTCCAGCCCCATCCTCCAGTCCCAAGTTTCTCAACTTCCGACTAGCTCCTCTCAGCCGAAGGGAAACAGCCCTTATGATGGTGGTTCACATCAAACCCTTGCCCACACCTGCCACAGACGGTTGGGAGGTTTCCAGGTGTGCGACCATACCTCAAGGAGAGGTCAAAGTGTTACGAGTGTTATGAGTGTAGGTAGGACGATGAATTCAGTGAAGTACAATGTACTGTACATTTGTAGTACTTTTATGTCATAAAAGTGAACTATTCCCGTTTGTCTTTGGAGGAAAAGAGCAACATTAGAGTCACTGACGGTCGCTTGTCTCACTACCTGGACTACAGCAGACACTAAAATTAAAAAATCGTGCAGATTCTTGCCGTAAGTTTAACGTTGAATACTGTAAGAAGGTAGATTGGCTTTGGGTACCTATTTCCGAATTTCTGTTTACCACTAGATAACATTCAATTTTTTAACGTAAAACTAAATTTGTTTAACATTAAATTTAAAATTTTTTGTGTCTGTTGTATTTTGTATAGTATTGTATTTGGTGTCTATGTATTGTATCGTATTGTATTTTAAAATACACACAATAATTGTGTGTACTGTGTACATGTGTACATAGACATAATTATTATGTCTATGTATTGTATTTTGTGCCTATGACATAGGTATGTATGTACATTATGTCTATGTATTGTATCACATTGTATTTTGTGTCTATGTATATAGTATCGTTTGTAATTTGACGATGAGGAAGTTATCAAGATTTATGCCATTTGCATATAGTTTAAATTTATAAGAAATAGAAATAGCCAAATTTTGGCTGAGAAAATCACCTTTTCCGTCCAGCAGGTTTCCCTTCTCGACATTCCCTCCTGATGCCTGAGCACCCCCTGAGTTTCAGGGCAGGAGCCGCCACTGAGCAGTCTGGAACCTAACAAAGAGGGTCCCACGTCCGAAAATACTACGAAAACGACACCCCAAGTCCGGTATCAGAAAACCTGCCAAAACCAGAGTCCCACGGGTTTGATCGATTGGGCTGAAACCCATTGGGCTGAAACTGATTGGGTGGAATTCACAGACGTTTCTCAGCTCTGAGACCGTCTCAAGTCGTCGTCTTGAGACGACGCGGCAACTCAGCACATTCATAGACGGCGCTCAAGACGCCGACCTATTATAAGATCATAACTCATTTCTGAGCTAGTTTATGAAGGCACCTACCAGGCAGGCACTTAGTTAGGCATGAAGTTAGGTACTAAAAATCGAAACTGAAAATTCTCGCATTGATCATACAGATCGATACTTAACACAGTACGACGGTGGTATCGATACTAGCTTACAGAGTAATTTATCGATACACGAATCGATGCTCTACTTGGTATCGCGTATTCCGGTACTGTGCGAAGCCAGTGCACAGTGTTGCCTGGAAGAAAAGCTGTAGTTAGCCCAGTAAAACTGTAGTCTATAGTTGCAGACGGACTGTAAAGCTGGCGTTCACCGTGAACATAATAACATTATATGCGGTTCACATCGAACATAATATAATATATGAAAGTGATAAATAATAGGTTCTTCGAAAATATATAAACCTATAATTTATAGGCTATAAACACAAAACTAACAAAAAGTTGTGTCGCGAAGGACACAATGAAGGACATCTTTCTATGTTTCAATTTTCTTGTCTGTTTGTTGTCATTTTTGTCACAAATGTTATGGTTTTGTCCTACTAGGTAGTAGGCAGCCGTGTTGAAGTTATCTTTGATAATATTATTTAATTAGGTAATTAATTATTTTTTTAAATTTCTGTGTTCTCTGTTTCCCATCTTCTGATCGTATTCCAGGAGTTCCATTATTCCCAAGAAGACTCGGTTTCTCCACACGGTGAGTAAGTATCTTCTGGTTTAGAGCAAACAAGGATAAGGCGTAGTTGTGGCTCATACGTGTTTGTATTATAGATTCTAAGGAGGTGTCTCCAGAAGGCGCCAGTTCCATCAGCACTCCCAGACTATGTCCTGCTCATACGCTGACGGGCTCTCCCCCTACGACGACAAAGGAATCCTCGGGATTGACGAAGTGAGTTGGTGCAGGTGGTACCTTCAAGGCACAACCTCTCGTACAACATTCATCTTCATTCCAGGTCTTCGATTCACCTGAGAGCGTCAAAGACAAATCAATCAAACTGGCGGAATGGATCAAAGCAGCCGAACACGTTGTTTTTCACACCGGAGCCGGAATCAGCACGACAGCCGGGATTCCTGATTTCCGGTAACAAACCCTCTCATTCGTTTTGTATATCCCTGGCTTGGCCCAAGAATTAGGTTATTTGTCACTTGGGACGATGGCTACCATCTTTCAACGCTTGTTTTGATTAATCCACTTGTGCACCGGCTGCGATGTCGGCGCATGAAAGGGGCAAAATACTATACTATAATACTTAAATTATATTGTCAGACAGTCAGGCGGCACTGAAAGTCCTGGCTCATTTTGGCCTTGCAAAGCACAAAACAGTGGCCCTTGTGTGGTATTCTGGTCACCAGGACACTGACGGTAATGAAGCTGCTGACACCCTTCCAAAGGAAGGCACAGCATGTCGTCTAATAGGTCCTGAGCCAATCCTCGGGACGACAAAGAGCTTTCTACTGAATAGAGTGGGAGACAAAGGAGAGAGCGCTGCACTGGTAGCGGCCCCTTCATCAGAGGCATGAGAGGCTCAAGAGGTCTAGAGCTCAACCTGTAGTGAAGTCATGTGCAACTACTTGGTTGACTATTTACGTACTACTGCATGCCCCGGTATCATCTCCAACATACAGGGTTATCAGACACCGAGGAGTGCCGTTTTGGCTGGCCAGACCATAGTCGGCAGAGCATGTATTATGTTGGCCATCCGGTGTGGCGTTGGGTAAACTACCGTTTCCCTCGTTCAGCAAAGTTAAGCAACGTCGGGCGTGGTTAGTACTTGAATGGGTGACCGCGTGAGGAGCTGAGTCACCGATTTTCTGCGATACAAGGATTTTCTGCGTTCAATTGGACGGTGAACTCCTCCCAACCCAGGGGGACGAGGCAATGGGGAGCCATGAGCGCAATCGTCAGACAAGTTCCGATCCTCCTTGAGAGGACGGCTGACGACGTCCGCGACGTTTCGTTTCGTTTCGCTTGACATGATTTCGCAGGAAGAGGAAAGGGCTGGAGTCCAATCTTCGTAAATTACTACATGGTGCGGATGAAAATCTAAACCAGTTTTACAGACCTACAGCCAAAAAAGATATCTCTGGCTCGACATTGCATGTTTTCAGGGGGCCCAAAGGCGTCTGGACGTTGGAAGAAAAAGGCGAAAAGCCTGAACTGAATGTTGAATTTGACGAAGCCATTCCAACCACTACACACATGGCCATTGTGGAATTGGTGAGAAAAGGTACAATATCTTTTGACCAGATCCACTCTGAGGTTATTAAATTTTCTTGTTTTCATCGCCTTCAAGATCAACTTTTTTTTAGGTTATGTAAAATACGTTATCAGCCAAAACATTGATGGACTGCATTTGAGGTCTGGTCTTGATCGGTCACACTTGGCCGAACTCCACGGGAACATGTTTGTCGAACAGTGCTCTGCATGTAAAAGGTACATTATATACGGTGCTGGGTGTACATGCAAGTGTTTTTGAATTTTTCAAGTTTTTCGTTTCAGGCAGTTTGTTCTTAAAAAAGCTACCACTTCCGTCGGGCAAAAACTATTAAACAGGTTGTGTTCCCACGTGAAAGGTCACTCTCAAAAGTGCAGGGGGAAAACCAAAGATACTATTCTGGATTGGGAGCACGACCTACCTGAAAAAGACCTTCTCATGGCTGATTACCACTCCAAGTAAGTTTCCTAACTGCCATAGTAGGTATGATTGTAGTCGGCTTGTTAATAACCTGAAACTATTACGTAGTGTTGCAGATTTGAGCGTCACGTTAGGCACAACCCTACAAATCATACCGAGCGGTAATTTACCACTTTTAGCGAAGAAAAGGGAAAATGGAAAGCTGGTTATTTGCAACCTTCAACCAACAAAGCACGTAAGTGTCACCCGTAGATTCAAATTTTCTCCTTTAGCCTCCCTACAGGATTCGCTGTCTGTTTATAGAACAAAAAAGCGAACATGGTGATTCACGGGTTTGTCGACGAAGTAATGAAACACGTAGTGGCCCATCTGAACATGGACATCCCCCAGTATGAGCCTATGCGTGACCCATCCAAAAGTCCTCAAGTGGTCGAGTGGACAATTCACGACGGCTGGTTATCTTCGGCCAAAAAACTATACGGCGACCGGTGTTTGGCGCCCAAGAGGAAGAAAAAATCGTTGGGAAAACTGCCCAAAATCGCCAAACAAAAAGTGGAGCTGAAGACAGAACCCAAAATAATTTTAGAAGAACCCAAAATTATTAAAGAAGAAGAGTGCCAAGCAGTGTGACGCTCGTCAAACTGTTGACTGATTTTATTTGTAATTATTAATAGAATTAATTTTCATGAATGTACCTAAATATAATTTCTGGTATTAAACTATTGGTGTTCTCCAAGTGATCACATTCTCTGAGTCATTCAGAACGGCACCTTCGTGGTCCAGTGCAGTGCCCTCAAAATCTTTATTTAATAAAGATGACCAAAATCGTGTCACCCTCGTCCTCCTCCTCCTCCTCCTCTACTTGCAGCTTTAATAAAGTAGATTAGACAGGACTAAACTTGAGTTTAGAATTTGGATTTGGGGCTTCGGGGGGATTTGGATTCAGTGGATCGCCGGCGCAAGGCCACCGATTAGAGGCAGACGGTGTGAGAGCCAAGTGAAGCTTCGTATTTGTTCCAGTACCTACCTAGGTAACTAAAATAATAGGTACCTAGCTTACATGCGGGTTTGGCGGCCCCGTATAAGTTCTTACTGTCTTCAACTGGACAAAAGTTGTATTTAGAACCAACTTTACCGACTACTACCTTACAAAATTTGCAAGAGTACGTACGTAAGGTAGTTGTCGGTAAATGGGCCATGTAGGCAGATAAAGGATACGAGCTAGCGGCACTACACACTTTTAACCTCCACGCTGGTTACACCGCACCCGCTCATTCGTTGTTTACATCCGTATTCGTCTACTGCTGCTTATTTAACTACATTACTTGCCAAATTTCATTCTTTTCATTTGAGACATTTTTTTTGTCGAACAAATGGCTTTCAATTTCGGCACACCAGCTTTCGGTGCGCCCGCGACAAGTACAGCCACAAGTTTCGGTTTCGGTACTTCCACAGCGACAACTAAACGTACGTTGGGTCAACCGATTTCTGTAGTTCACTCGTGTACGTTAATGTTCATAATTTTGTTGTGGTTTATTAATTAGCGGCGACGGGGTTCGGCACGACGAGTTTCTCTTTCGGCGGTGCGTCAACTTCTACAGCCACGCCGAACTTCGGATTGGGATCGAATGCTGCTGCCACGACTGCGCCAGGTTTCGGTAAAACGATAAATTATGAAATAATTGTAAACTAGAGGTTTAAGTGAAGTTGTCGTAAGTATGCTGTGGCGGCGTCTGCAGGCCGCTGGGTCTTTCCGCCCGCCTGTGGTGGTACAATGAACTTTTATAATAAATATAAAGGTAATAGAGATCATGCAGCCGCTTCAGTGGTTTAACTGCTGATTGTCGACAGTTCAAAGCCCGTGGTTCAAGCGAAGTCGAATGTTTTTGAAGTAGTTTTGAACGTAGAACCGAATTACAAGCGTCCCAGGCCTGTCTGACCAGACCTTACGGCTCTGTGGGGCTCCGAGGGGCTACAATTTGGAAGGGCTTTATCTATTGAGTTTCCAAAGTTATTTTGAACGTAGAATTGTTTGATGAGGGTCCCAGGTCCGCCTCCAGATAGGTTTTTGAAGGGTTTTGGCCAGTGGGTCGCGCGATTCATTAGATGAATGATCAGAGAAGGAAATTTTCCTTCTGTGATCTCGTAGGGACTATTTTTTCGTTGACGGAGGACCGAAGTTCTGTCCGTTTTAATCCTGGAAGCGTTCGAGTTCTGATTCGATTCCGAACGGCCAGAACATACTCTGCGAACGCAGCTATCTTCTTCTTCTTTGGGTGCCATACCCGTAATCGGGCGTTGGTATCTCGCTACTAACATCTGTTGAGCGTGTTGACCAGCTAATACAGAAGTAGTAGGGACCTACTGCTTAACGCCGGTTCCGAACGGCAAATTTGAGAGGTTTTCCACGGCAGAATACTTTCGGTGGGTTGCCATTGCCTTCCGAAAGGTGATTATCAGTATGAGGAAGATGTCTTGCGGCTGCTGGGATAGAACCAGCAACCTTTGACTCAGTAGTCCAACGCTCAAACCACTGAGCCACTGATAACCACGCAGCTATACTTTGAGTAATACGCCTATGTAATCGAGACGGATGTCGAAAATTCTGATTGCCCTTACAATTTGACATTGTACGTTTCAAGAGGTCTTGATTCCAAAAAAGAAATGTCCAAACCGTTTTGGGCAGTACCTAGGAATTTTTTTTTTTTAACCTGAAATTTTGACAAAATACTCGGTTTACCATCTAGTTGTGCCCGCAAGGTTTTCAGGCCGATCGCCCAAACCCGTGGTGCGGCTAAAATGGGACTACTGAGGTTTTTTTTTAGGTTTTCTGCAAAGGGGTCGAGTTAGGTGTCGTTTTCGAAGTAGGTATTTTTGGACGTAGAATCCATCTATCAGGGTCCCAGAACGATCCGATTTCATTGAGGGGATCTGCGGGGCTTTCATAGGGCTACAAATGGGACTTTTGAAGGATGCCAGGAGGTCAAATAAGGTCGTTTTCCGAGTAATTTCCTTTTGCTTCCGAGTCTGCAAAGCAGCGGAAGCCTTGTGTTCACTTTCGGGAGAAAAAAATTTGTTGTTGTCCGAATTCAAAATTTCCACTCGCATTTTGCGTTTCATAGCCTACTGAACAAATTTGGTTCCGTGTCTGTCGGTCTGTCGGTCTGTGGGTCTGTCGGTCTGTGCGCATTTCCTTGTTACAGCCATAATTTCCACAATTTTGAATGAATTTAGCTCAAATTTTGAGGGATTATGCGGATAATGCTCCTTGAGGTCCCATACGAATTTCATCACAATTGAATCAGCGGTACGCTCTGCGCATGCGCTAACGTGATATTCTTGAAACAGGCATAACTTTCTCAATTTTGATCGGATTTCAATCAAATTTTCAGGAATTGTGTGCGTATAGCTCTAGATGGTACCCTGTCAGTTTCATCACGATTGAATCAGCGGTACGCTCAGCGCATGCGCGAACGTAATTTCCTTGCCACAGCCATAACTCCTACAATTTTGATCGGATTTCAATCAAATTTTCAGGAATTGTGTGGGTATAGCCCTAGATGGTTCCCTATCAGTTTCATCACGATTGAATCAGTGGTACTCCCTGCGCATGCGCGAACGTAATTTTCTTGTTACAGTTGTTACGTTCATTTTGAACTTGGCACGAGGAAGCTCATGTGCCATTGCCTTGGCAGTGTATTTTTCCTCCATTTTTGCACAATTAAACTAAGTATATCAAAGAATAATAAAAGCTTGTGTAAAATTGGCAGCGTTTTAGGGGGTTCCAATCTTTGCGAGTACACCGAAGGGGCTCTGTGGAGCTTCTAAGGTGGGGTTTTTTAATTTTTTTTTTTTTTTTTTAAATTTTGGCTTGGGGTTCGTGTTGTGTCAGATGTCAATCATCAGAAAACAATCTCTTGGGGTTCAGACCGTTGTGAGCAAATCTTGAGGCTGTGTGGGGCTTCCACGTAGCTAAAGGTGGGGTTTTTGAAGGATTTTGACCAACGAGTCGAGTGCGGCGCCGTTTTCTAAGATTTTGAACGGAAAATCTGTCTTTGAAGGTTTAAGACCTTTCCGAGCACACCATGAGGCACTTTATAGTTTCTAAGGTGGTGGGGGTTTGAAGGGTTTTCACCTGTTTTCAAGTGCGGTGTCGTCTTTTGGTTTATTATTTTTGGAATAATACACCTATGTTTTCGCGACGGAGGTCGACGACTCCGATCGGCCTCAAAATTTGACATTATCCGTTTCAAGAGGCCTAGATTCCGAAACCGAAATGTCCTTGGGCTTTCATGGGGCTACAAATGAGATTTTGATGGATCCCAGAAGGTCAAATATTTTTCAAGTAAAAAACAAAAAAATCTTGAAAAAACATTTTTTGAAAAAAAAAAAAAAATTGAAGTAGGTACTTATGTAAAAAAAAAATTTTTTATTGACAGAAATAAATGTCTGCCCTAGTATCCTATATCAACGAATATAAAACCCTAGTAACCTATATCAAAGAATAATAAACCCTTGTGTAAATGTTGCAGCGTTCCAAGTATTTCGAAAGTAGAATCGGTTCATGAGGATCTCAGATCTTTTCAAACACACAGTGGGCTGTATAGGGTCTTTCAAGGGGTTGCAGGTGGGGTTTTTGCAGGGTCTTTGCCTGGGGATCAAGTGAGGTGTCGTTTTCGAAGTAGTCTTGAACGTGGAACCGACTTATGGGGATCTCAGTCTGAGATTCTCAGACCGGTTAACGAGAGGAGGTTGGAACGTTGCGTGTGTAGCCATCGTCAAGCCAAAGATCTGTCCGGATTTCAATGTGTGGAAGCCGGACACATGAAAATTATTCATTATTAGCCTAATAAAAGTATTTATTGAAGGGACATTTCCGTTTTTGTTTTTTTTTACAAACTTTCCAAAAATATTTATTTCAGGAATATTTCTGTTGTTTTACAAACTTTCTATTTTTCCAAAAATATTTATTTTTTATATAAAAATATTTGCTTTAGGAACATTTTTTTATATATTTTTTTTTTACACTTTTATTTTTTTTTAAATATTAATTTTTTATATAAATTAAAAATATACCCTACTACTCTTAACTACTGCCAATTAAGATCCGTTGGGGCTTTTCTTCGTTCGTCTCGATATCACGTTATGTTTTTCTTCAATCGACATTTTCGTAGGAGGATTTGGCGGATTCGGCACCACTGCGACGACGGCTCAGGCCCCCAGTTTCCCCGCGTTTGGCACAACCACGACGACGACTGCTGCGACCGGTTTCGCCGGATTTGGTGCTCCCGCGACCAGCACCGGATTCAACTTTGGCAGTAAGTCGAGAGTAATATATTCTCTAGCGTTTGCAAACTTCACTTGCCACAATCGGTTTTATGTTCAGGTACATTCGGCAAGCCTTTCGGAACGGCTACGACTCAAAGTGGTGGACTTGGCACATTCGGTGGGGGCCTTGGACTTGGAAGCGGCTTAAGCACAGGTTAGAAATGTTCGTTCTTTCGTTCATGATTATCAACTTCTCAGCCTAAACTGTTCCGTTCTCTTCTAGGTTTCGGGCAACCGGCTCAGCAGCAGCAACAAGTTGGAGTCCCGCAACCTTCTGAATTGGAGCAGGTGCAGAACTCCGTCTTCAACTGCTGCGTCTTTGGAAACGAGAAAGACCAAGTGCTGGCTCAATGGAACCTCCTTCAGGCTTGTTGGGGAACTGGAAAAGGTATTGAGTGACTTCTGCTCTGATTGTGGCCATGTTGATAATGGAAACTTATTTGCGCCTCAGATTCCAGTTTTTACTAATTAGTACCTCTATTGCCGTTACAGGATTCTACAATAGTCAGCTACCTCCGGTTGAATACACGCCGAAGAATCCTTACTACAGATTCAAAGCCATCGTGTACAGCGTCAAGCCGACAGTCGAAGCCAGAGATGGATACGTAGCTCTCCAGTTCAATAAAAAGGGCGAAGAACTGAGGTATGTTTCCCGTCACAACTGGACAACCAGATGCTGTGTAAAACTCCTTATCAGGGATTATTGAAAAATTGTTGTTTTTCAGTAGAAATCAGGTTTGTTACGGGATTCCACAAGAAGCGTTGCTATGCACATTTGGAGGCCCATCCGGGACGGCAAACCCTACTAATTGCGCTCAGTGCTCTCATTGCGATCCACTCCCGGGTGGGATCTACTCGCAGCATTGGGGTCTTTACTGCTGGTTCTGACGGGAATCACAGCGAAATAGATTGCTCAAAACGCACTACAGGTCCAGGTTACTGGTTTGTTTTGATTCTGGCGACGGTGTCAGAACCACGCTGCTTCCTACAGCTCTAATACGGTTTGTGTTGCTGTCGCTGACTTTCGAATTGACGTCGTAGGTTTTCGAATTTGTCCCTGTTTCTTTTTTAGCCGGCCGAGTAGTCTACGGCATTGCGATCCACTCCCGATGCGATCTACTCGCGGCAGTCGACTCTCGGTCCGGACAAAGTTCAAACGGCGGTCGACTCCGGGGAATGCGATCGACTCCCTCTTTTGGAAACGTCAAAAAACAGGCAGCCGACTCTCGAGCACAAAATTGTTGCCAGCATGCTCAGAGGGACCAGCTTTGCAAGCCTTGGATAGGCCTAGAAAGCGTGGAGGCCATCCTGACAAGCCTTGGAACCCCCCTAGCCAGCTTGGGGCCATTTTGGCAAGCTTTGGAAACCCTTAGGGACAACTAAGCAAGCCTTGGATAGCTCTTTAAAGCTTGACCATCTTGGCACGCCTTTAAAACTCTTAGCCAGCATGGGTTGCTCTTAAAAAGCTGTAAGAAGTTCTAGTGATGGGATTAGTTTCCCTAGATCCATGCTAGCAATAGTTGGAACAGATGAAAGGCTTGGAGTCCTATGTTGGGACTGATTCGTCCGAAGTAGAAAATGTTTCGAGCTCCTCAAGACCTGGAGTATAAATCATGATCGGGTGTGTTCTTAGCTCTGAAAGCGGATTAATTTGAGCAAGAGGATGCAGGTGTGGAGTGAGAGAGCAGCTGAATCGGTCTTCCCAGGAAGGGGACGTTCTTCTTCGTTCGCCTGGCGCAAGGCGTAGCACCTAGTGGTGGCGCCTGGTATGCCTTAAGTTTAAACAGAGGGCGGCCACATTACCTCTCGCTGTTGAAGCAGTTTTAAACCAGCTTGGGATAGTTCATGATGACAAAAGATTTTCTAGTTTTAGCTCTCCCTAAAGTGAACGCCAACATTTCTTATTACAGGCCTCAACAAGAACAGATGAGAACCGCATTGAACAACCTCATCAATAAACCTAATTTGACTCTACACGTAGATTCCATTCGGCCGCTTTCTGAAACATCGTCACTGGCTTTGATCTACGTTGAAGAAAAGGTTCAAAGCGGTTAGTGTCCTCTAAAATCCGCCTGGCTGTATATATTGTTGCAAGATTTCACAATTTCACGGTGGTTTTCAGGTCAAACGAAAAAAATCCCGAGCACCGACCTTGCCAATTTTTTGGCAAACAATCAAAAACAACAACTGATCAACATGGGCGTTCAAGACGTCTTTTCGTACGTGTCCCCCGACAAAGACCATATCCAGGAGTACCTCAACACTCCTCCGGCCGGGATTGACCCGACGTTGTGGAAACAGGCTCAAAGCGCCAACCCCGATCCAGACAAGTTCATTCCTGTGCCACTGCTCGGGTTTGGCGAGCTCAGGTGGCGCTATAACTGTCAGGTGGAGGAAACCAAAAGGCATCAGGCGTTTTTGGACCAAATAGCCGACGGGATTTCCGAGTTGAAAAGTCAAAATGAAGAATCACGTTTGAAAATCCTCGAGTACAAACACAAGGTTGTCGACTTGGAGCACAGGATATTGAAGGTTGGTTGGTCGTTTTCAGCCGGACGTGCTGACCCTTCAAAGAACCCAATTTGGCTAATTTTGTTCTCCTATTTCAGCTGATGGTCAAACAGCAAATCACGAGAAACATCGGCGTTTCACTGCAACCCGAAGAAGAAGTTCTCCGCAGTCAACTGGACACCATTCAAGCTCGACTGAACTCACCGCAGCTTAGCGTAAGTTCCATCAAACACGTTGAGCCGGACCATCGGTGGTTTTTGACTCAAGTACCTACACCAGTAGCTGGACTTTCATCGCTGTAAAGTCACAGAAAATTTGGAACGTGCTTGGGATACTTTGAAATTCCCGGATCGTCCGATCACGTCCAAACACACGGCTGTTGTGGCCTGTCTTATGATTGAGTCAATTATTGAATATTTCCAAGGTGTATAGAAACCATATATGCCAACAATGTAGTGTGAACGTTCCAGAGATCTCTCAAGTAGTATTTTAATTTATGCATTTTCAGGGCAAACTCTCTGAAATGCTGACGCAAATAAGGCTACACAAGCAAGAAGCCTCGCAACAAGACCCCGACGCTTACAATATGACCGCCCAGACGCAACAGGAGATCAAACAGGTTTGTAGTTCCACTATAATCACCATACCTAAGTTAACTAACCTGCGTTTCGGACAAAGGAGGTCGAAAACGGGCTCAGAAAAATGGGAGCGTTACTGAATTGCTTTCGGCTGCACCTCAACAGCTTGTCAGCCTAAATCAAATCTTGACAAAACAAGAACGTCAATTCCGGTTACCTCAAACCTGGTGGAATGTGAAGAGGATTTTTACCGTGACTGAAATCCCTTCTAACAAGGCGTAATCTCTTCTGTGTGGGGGCTGAGTGAGATGGTTATGGTGACTGCTTTAGACATTTTACATTTCTCCGTCAATCGGGGTCCAAAATGTAAGGCATAGTTTTTTTATTCTAATAAACAAGTTTTTTGAAGTCTCCAATTCGTAACCGCTGTAAACGGAAATTGTTGAACGTAGGCTTTTAGCTTGTAGGAGAATACCTTCTGAATGCAGATTACGATTACTGCGTTATGCTTTTTAAAATAATACATGTCGCTGACACGTTAGATATGTTCATTCCGTAACTAGTTCATTAAAAAATTCGTCGCAGTCGCTCTGCGCAGCGTGTAAGATACACCTGCCGCGTTCCTTCCGCGCGGGTGAAAAAGTTCTTCTTCGACTTTCTACCGGACTGTACAAATGGCGCGTTCCTTCCGCGCGGGTTCTTTATATTTTACACCGGGTTCAATAATATTCTACACCCTCTCAAGGCTGGGGTTTTTCGCTGCACCTGAATTGTAACAGCTAACAACCTTCCCGAAATTCATTTTTGTGTTTTCCTTCGTGCTGAGCAAGTCGGCCATTGTAATTCCAACAATTAGTGCCTCCATCCTTAGTTTTTTTTTCCAATTCATTTTTCAGTTCAGTTTTCGCGTTCCATCCAGTGAGTTCAAGTACTCAACTTTCTGCACCCGTGCTACACCTCCCCATCCATCACCTTACACCCTGAACTCGTCTCGGAAGGAACATACCTAATAAAACAATCTGTTCGGTTAACAACTTACTGTTGTTGTTAATAATTTTTTGTTAAATTACTGCAAATGTTGTTGATTTATATTCAATTCATTGTTTCTACCCTCTGGAGATAGGAGTTCAGTTTGTTTCTTTTCTAGTTTTACCCTCAAGATTTTCACACCTCATAATTTCCCACGTTCTCACATAAACAAATTTTTTGTTTTCAGTTTTTGGCGATGCAACAATCCGGAATCAAATCCCTAATGGATATCATGCAAGGCGACATTGAAGATATGAAGAAAATGGAAGCCGAAATGAATAAGTCCGTAAAACAGAAGAATTAACTTCCGAAAGTCCCAGGTCTGCTGTAAATACCGCCCTCTACTATAAGAATGTCTGCCTAATTTTTCTATTGATAATTAAACTCGACATTTTTACTACAAAAATTGATTGTGCCCCAAGTGCAAGCTCTGGAAATTTTAGTGGGTAGTTCACAATAGGCCATAAATGATTGCGCAATTGCTATTTTAGACATTTTTTTTTTTAAATTTTTATTAAAACAATAGAAAAATACTGTACACTGGTTTGGAACACTCCTGTTGACCCTCTAAAGGGCGTTTCAGGTGACGCTTGAACCATTCAAAAATAATTTACTACTTCGTCTACACCACAAGTCATCTTACAAATAGGCACAATATGAAAGATTCTGGTAGTGATTTCAGCGGGGTGAACTTCCTCCGCTGCCAATCATTTCATTCAGTCTTATAACGAAAGAACAAACAAAACTCAAACACAAATCACATAATGTTCATTCACACTTCACACGTTGAAACAGTGATATTACGAGGCCAAAAATGGACGGTGAGGTAAAACATGTGAAATTGACATGTAAAACAATTAATGGAAAAAAAGGTACCGTCGGGGCCTCATCGGCGAGTAAGTTGTAACACCACAAAATGCTTAAAAAAGGTCTAACCCGTGCGGCTACAGTGGGGTTATTGAAGGGTTTTGGTAAAGGGATCGATTGAGTTTTTCGAAGCAATTATGGACGCATAATCGATTTATACTACCGCGAAGTTTGATTATTCAAATCAGATTTAGGCGATGATAGTGCTTTCATTGGCTGATGCTCAAAATTGAGTAATGTGGTGTTACAGTTTAGCTCATTCTCAATCCTCATCGTTTTCTTTGTTCGTATCACAAAACGTACTAAAAATTAGGAGTTATTTGAAATTGTCAAACGCGATGTTGAAGTCTTATTGGGCTGGTGAGATCTAAAGGGGTATCCTGTTCGGTGTAGCAAGCTGTCGTGTAGGCGGGCGGAGGAGAGAGCCGTTGTTGGGGTGGATGTTGGTCCGGGATGTACCAATGGAGGAGACCCGGCCAGGCGGGGAATGGCGGAGGATATGGCGTCGTCTGGTTCGGGGAACTGGGCGCCTGATCCCCCGTCCGTAGTTCTGGATGGGGCTCGTAGTATTCGTAAGGGGAATAGGCCGTTTCCATTTTCACTTCGGGCGAGCCGGCGACGGAGTCCGCGTCTTCGCTTTTGTGGCTTCCTTGACTTGGGAAGTGCCTGTAGGTTTTGACGTGTTTGCGGAGCGAACTCGGGTCTGTGTACCTTTTGGGGCAGCCTGGGACTTTGCAGACGTACGGTTTGTCCACGGAATGAGTCCTCGTGTGTTTGAACCGGTCGCTTGAGTTGGAATACGCTTTTCCACAGCCAACAACTGGGCAGACGTAAGGTCTTTCACCTGAAAAAAATTCGAACGCTTCTTGAGTAAACTCACACTCAACAAGGCAAGACCTGTTGAAAAGATGTTGGAGAGAAGCGTTTGCGAGGGGTAGATGCAATATCCGCCGATTGGTTAGAACCCCCCCCCCCCCCCGTCCCTTTTTTGGGGGAATGAAAATCCCTTAACGAGGACCGCCTGGTGGGAAAACCTTGCGGAACCCTGGCTACTCTCACGAATTAGCGAGGCTCACTTTGCAGCGATTTCCATAGGTTAAGGTGGGGGGGGGGGGGGGGGGTGAAACCAGGACGTATGGCAATCCTGCTCACACACCTGCGTATGCATCCAATCCGTAAATCTCTATGCTCACCTGTATGAGATCGTGCGTGAATTTTGAGATTCTCAGCTCTGCTGAAGCTTTTATCACAGATGTAGCACTGGTGGGGTTTTTCGTTAGTGTGCGTTCTCACGTGAACCAACATTTTGTACCTTCAAAACCAAATTTCACTGTAAGATTTTCCTTCAATTTGTCCAAAAATACTTTGTACCGTAATTTTCTGTCATTACCTTGCGTTGAATCCTCGATCGCCCCGAGAGCAGCCTTTCCACCCGCAGTAGAACAGACCGCCTTTGCCCGCTACAGCGTGGCAGCCGCCGACGTGGGACGCGAGCTCTTCCAAAGTCCCGAACCAACCGCCGCATTGTTCCCACATGCATTTGATGGGCACGTTTTGCCCGCTTTCGCCGCTAGAGACGCTCCCATCGCTGTCGCTCTGGAACAAATGAAAGACAATCGAATTAGCTGTCGTTTTTGAGGTATTTATTGTGTGGAAAATCGATTTATGGGGGTCCGAGACCTGTTGGATGTCAACGTGGAGCTTCTAAGAGGATACAAGTGGAATGTTTGAAGGATTTTGGCTAGAGGATCGCTTGAGGTGACGTTTTTGACGTGATTCTGGAATCGGTTGAGGTTTCCTAAACCTGTCCGACCACCCTTCAATGATTATCAATCATTAGGAATGATGAACTCGTGAGTAATTTATTATGCAGCCTTTTTCACTGAATGAATAAGTTGACTTCCTATTAAATTTGAAAATGGAAAATTGCACCATCAACTCACCTGGTACGGGCTGTATTGAAACACGACCATGACTGTTGGTCGTTCCGATTTGTGAACTAACTGAATAGAACGTGTTGTAGATTTGAACTGACTAAAAATGAGGCGAGAGGGTCGAATTATATAGGAGGTTAGATGGGGCGCCTTATCATTGTACTCGGGGTAACAGATTGGTGGAGATAGGAAGCCGAGCGAGAGTTGTAGAGGTGTTAAGGACGGAAGATGAATGTGGAAGGAATTTCTGAACAAATCTTTTTCTATTGTGTGCATTTGTGGTGCTAAACAGCATTTGTGGTGCTAAACATCAGAACTGGGTAGGCGTTGAGACTTAACTTTACTAGAACAGGCTGTGTGACAAAGTGCACAAAATGCCCTCTAAGCGACATTTGCACTGGTCGCAAAGGGGCGCAACTAGATTGTAGATTTGTGTAGGGCTGCTCAGGAAGGGGATTTGGAGTGGGCCCAGCATGGAAGCGTAGTGGCTTAATATGCTCCGCCTGAGCGCCCTAGTTCCAGTCCAAGATTCCCCAGATTCGCCGTATCGTCAACAAAACGTAACTGGACAATCTTTGCCTGGAGAAGATTCCAAATTCCATATTATGATGAGTTGGGCTTAAAAAAAATATTCCATTCTGAAATCTTGTGGTATGGATTTGGTCTGGTAAAATGACCCAACTAACACATAATTTTTCCTACTGCGGTGTCACAATAGTTATGAAAACAGTAAAAGGTTGCACCTGGTAAACAAACATGTGTTTTTGCAGATGTCGAAAATGAAATTGCCACTTATGTATGGACTTGTCAACTCTAAACACTCGGTCTGGGCCATTCGCGACCCCGCGAGAAGTCTGTCAGCTCTTCGGCTCCTGCGTTCTCAGTCGTGAAAGGGTTCTTTGCCGCGTTTTCAGCAGTCGGCACCATTTTCTCCAAAGGCCTCTGAAGTTTCCACGTTGAAAGCTGTTCTTAACAGCTTAAGTGCTCTCGTTCAGCAAATTGAAAACCATTTCTCTCTGACGGGAACTCCACGAAAAAATGTGTAGCTACCGCGAACAGTTACAGCAACTTTGAAGGATTCCACCCAGTCGGTAACAACTCGCTACTGTTCTCGCATACCGTCTTCCCCCAAACCGACGCACCGGAATTTCCTTCAAATCATGGCATAGTAAATCAAATTCAATTGTTATTATAAAATTAAATTGATTATTCCTCATGAACGTTTCATGTGGAAGGTGAAAACAACTGGCCCAAGCTGAGCCTCATGCCACGAAACAACCACGAATCGGATGTGGATGCCAAAATACGCCGCCGGGGGTGGGTGGCGAAAAGGGGCAAGACCAGTTGTTGAAAGGATTTTGGAAACGGCAGGGCTCTGCCATCCACTATTTAAAAAAAGGCAAATAAGGCCACTAAGGCCAATAATCGTAAAAATATGGAAATTGAGCTGGTTATAGGGGGTTATAAAAAAAAACAGGACTCTCCAAATACCGTACAGTTGACGTTCACTAAACAATTTAAATGACATAGGAAAATAGCTAACCCTTCTCCCCTCCTAACAAACCCCAAGGTAAATTGAGGGACACAGGATGACGGTGTTTTGGAAATGCGATTTCAGATTTGGATTCATCGTGACAAATTGCGTTGGAAATCTGGGAGAATAGTGGGGAACATGTCAATCAAAAAATGGTGGGGAGTGGCCGTCGGGGTCGACATAAACGAAAACTGATTTTGGGGGTCATCGAAGTCCAAAAGTCGACCCCTATTAGGTAATTAACACAAGTTCTTATTTTGATTTTTCAAAATGATCTGCAAGTTGTTGTGTAGCAACTTGTTATAAGAATGACTACTTAATATTTTAGTAGGAAATATCATTTTAGTACTTTTCAAAATTCATCAAGTCGATAGTTGCACAAGTTCGTACAAGCTTTTTAAAAAAATTGATATTAAATATCAGTAAATTTTACTGATTTCTTATCCTTTTTTTCAATACTGATGAGAAAATTATGTCGAGTTTAATCACTTAACCAACCGCAAAGCCTAAAACCTAGAGATGACTTAGTTAGCTGTAATATGACGGCTATTATCGTGAAACGTTGTGCAATACTCGTACAATAACAATCATTATTATTGGGCCAGGAGCAAGACATTTCTGAAACATTTAAAGTAAAGCGCGGCGTCGGCTCCTGCCCCATTGTGAGAACCCAATCGGTCAACACAACAAAATTTTTTTTTTTTATTGGGCCTGTTGGGGGTCTGTGATATGTTTGGCGCCAGATCTGACCTCTCGCCACCCTGAAGACCCTCCAGGAGGATAATTGCTGTGAACGGAGAAGTTCGCCCACAACCCTCCTGATTCCCATTTGGCCGATCGTTTTCTTTCGGAAGGTGTGACAACTTCTTGTACAACGGAAGTCCGTTCCAACTGTTTTGAACCAGGAGCCCTCTAGCAATTTCAAAATTGCCCTGGACCGAGCCGAGGTCACCAGTTGTGTTGACAAAGTCCTCCCCGCCTCGTTGAACGCTCCAAGCGGACCCAGCCGGGCTCAGTTCGGTTCGGTTCGACCCTCTTAAATCTGGACGGCTTTCTGCATCCCAGCGAGGCCAATCAGCTCGAATAGTTTTGTTACGTCCAGCGAACAGTCTTAGAAAAAGCGCTAATTTCTATGTAGAAAATTGTTCACTAGGAAAAGTTTCAGGGAAAATCCGAAAAAATTGTTTTTATATTTTTTAATCGCAATGAAGAGTTTAAAATGGTTTGTCGAGATCAAGCTCCGTTTTTCCTTTTGAACTTCAACATTTAATTCTTTCATGCCATGGTAACGAAAGTTCACCAATGTCTTCATTGAACCTAACGAGTTACGAAGTTTGAAGCCTAAAAGCATTAAATGACGGTTGTTTGATTGAAAACGGTTTTCAATCAAAACGGTTTTCAATCAAAACGGTTTTCAATCGAACAACCGTCATCGGTTCTCGAAACAGTTTTGAAATCTATTTTGAGAAATTATAAATTAATTCAATTATAAGGACATCTGAGGGAAAGTGAACCAGGCACATCAGTAATTTTTGAAAAACATTTTATAGTAATATTATTACACCTCAATGGCTAGTAGAGCAACGGTAGATCCGGGTTTTTTGCATTTTTTGCCGAAAAATGATTTATCTTCAGAGCGCTTTAGCGGCCGTCCTAGATAGAAACAAACTTCCGTATTTGTAAAGCTCCAGCCTGAGGAGAACGAGGAGGAGGAGAACCATCATTATTCTAGGGTACTTCTACAAGTCGAAAAAATTCAGCTGGGCGAGTAGATTTTGTCTCGTAATGGTAGTTTTGTCTCATTTTTGGACGGGTTATGATGGCAAAAACATGTTCCATGTTTAAAAAAAAATCAAATATCAGAAAATCGCCACTTCAAACGCCAAAATTGTCATGATACCTAACTAATTGATCAATCATGATTGGTTATTCAATGGCACGCCGTAGACAACATGTTCGCCCATTTTCTGAAAAAGACGGATGGATATCCACATATTCCATCCATTCGGTTTGAAGGATGTTTTGACTGAAATAACTGTTCCTTTACAAAAACGCCCCATTGTCTGAAGACGCCTACCTGCTAGTTTGAACCCCTTTGAAGTTCATTCGGGTCTACAAAAACCGGCATACCTAATGTTTAGAACTAAAGGCCTTCGAAAAAAAAAACAAAAAAAAAACTACCCGACGACCCGCCTAATTAAAGCGCTGTAATGACCAAAACTCAATCACATTTACATAAACGGTTCGAGTTGATTTATACCTGCGAGGAGGCGTCTGTGGAAAGTCTTACAAACGTCCTAACGTGTAAATCGGTTATAGGAAATATCGTGGGAGTGTTTGCCCGGCGTTCCGCCATGAGGGAGTGTTGTTGCGGCCTAGGCATTCACGTCAAACACTCACCTGATTGGCTGGGGAAGTTGGTGGCGATTCGACCACATCTTCTGAGTCGGACATGTCTTTATCAATCTGAAAACCAAAGGAACATTAGGTAAATACTCCCAATTGGTGAAGCTTGCTGCGCGTAAGAAGTATGTATTTGACAGTGTGGTTTGATCTCATAAACAGTGATTGGGGTTTAATGAGGAATGAACATGCTTAAAAGCATGTACGTATGTATAAATACATTTAAAATAATAAGGATTGAAGGCTTCCAAATAACAATGAAATGAGATCAAAATTGATCGCTGGAAAAATTAATTTATTAAAAATTAATTTATTAAACGTGGAAAAGTCGAAACTTGAATTTGCGGCAGGACAAACTACCTATCAGCTGTTTGGGTTGACGTCATGCACCGACTGTCCTTCCCATTGGTCAGTGATTTGAGTTGAACCCTTCAAACTCACGAGCCTTGACGTCGGTGCCAGGTGGATAAACTTGAAGATTTGAGCGTAGGTATGACTGAATTTCCAGTTAGAGTCAAGACGATGTTATTTTACCTGTGTTTGGATTTTTTGGATTCGAGATTCCCGTCTGAGTAACGTTGGAGGCGATTTGTGTGATGCATTCTTGTGTATTCGAGTCGACATGAATAGATGGAATTTACTCGCATTAAATTTCCATCACGATATTTAGGACTGGGTTCCAAAAATAATACTTTGTGCATCCATTTGAGTTTTGAGCTGGTCAAGTTTGAGTGAAGCTGAGTTTGTGTTCTTGAGGTTCAAGTTTGAGGTTTGAGTTGGCAGTGGATTGAAAGTTGATCTTAACTTTTGACAGTAAAAATGTAAGTTTGAGTCAAGGTGATGGTTTGTGACTTGTTTTGAACGTTAATGTTATTGTAGTGTTCTTGAGTTGAGGTTTAAGTTGGGTGTGTTGAGAGTTGAGTTTTGGGAGTTAGAGTTACAAAGATGGTCAAGTTTGAGGTTTTATTTGCTTTTTGGTCAGTTTTGGATCACGAGCCTAAGTTCAAGATGAAGTCTGTATATATATAGTTTCTGAGTTTTTTGGATTTGTATGTTCGTGAGAGTTTAGGATGAAGTCTTTGAGGTCTGCTGGATTTGAGGTTGATAATAATTATTGGCTTTTGAGTATATTTTGTTGAAACCATGGGCAAAGTGTGGAGTTGTTATTCGGATTTTTTTAAAGGTTTTGAACATAGCGGCTTGATGTTGAAAACAACGTTACAGTGTACGAGTTGTTTTCAGGAAGCTACCAGATTCAATTCGTTTTTTTTTTTTTTTTTAAATAGTAGTTTTGAGAGTTGGAGTTTAAATTGGGGTAAGAGGTGAAGAAATGAGGATTTTGTTTTGAGATTGAGACGAGCATTGAGTTTTTTAAAGTTGAGGCGATTTTAGTTGAGTCGAGGCTCTACGGGGAAAAGTTGGGGATTTTGAAGGGGTTTGGACTTCGAATCATTTATTAGTGTCCAATCGCCATTGACTGTGATATGATTGGGATGAAAATTAATCGTTTTCTCTATTATCACTTGTTCCAAGTCCACGGATACCTTTGAAATTCGACCACACTCTAATCGCATCCCTCTGATTGATTCTCCGAACTATTTTGGGTCGTTTGGTACATTGTGCAACTCTTACTGCGTTTCTGGCTCTAAAATCTGGCTGGTAACAACACAGTCCGAGTGTGATTAGCCTGTGGCCGTATTGTGGTGAGTGTGCGTGATTGCCATGTCTGGAACTCCCCCCAGAACAGATTATAATGTCGGGGTCAGGCCCTGTTGATCTTTTTGACATTAAAACCGGTTAAATCCAGTTGATGAGCGGCTGGTGGTCCGATAATTTTTATCATCGCCCGTAAGCTCCTTTCTCGCACGCTCTGAGTAGGAAACTGTTTGTTACCCCCCATCACGACCCCCCCCCCCCCCCCATCACTACAGAACAGTCATCTCGCAATCGTAGCGAATCTTACGTCGGTACGCCGACTAGTAGCCTCACGTCAAATTGAAGCAGTTTGTGTTTGTATATGCATTATAACTTATAATTTATAAGTGTTACATATAATTATAATGTAACGTTTCTGGGATTATACCCCCTCTTTCTTTTTCAACTTTTCCCTTTAATTTAATTTATAACATGTTAATTATGTGCATGAAAATATAACATTTAAAATTAGAATTCCTTCAAAAGGAAAATAAAATTGGTTTTTCGAAGAAATTGAATACAAAAATCAAACTGGCTGTGTCATACAAACGCATTTTTCATGGTACCTACAAAAATCAAGTGTTTTTTTTTTTTTTTTTTTTTTTTTTTTGTGAGCGAGGTATACCTATATTATGATTGGATTGGTATACCTATAATACGTAATAAGTATACGTAATACCTACTATTAGGTATGTGGGGTCAAACATTGAAGGTATAGCTGCTTGGGGGAAATCTTTCACAACATTTTAAGCCCGATTTCATCATAATCGTTTGAAAATTAAGCGAGTAAATTCAGGAAAATGAAACATTCTGCGGTTTGTTGAATTCTCTATTTTAATACCAATTCAACCGATTTTGATGAAATTAGGCTTGAAATGTTCCGAATTAGGCCACTAATAAGGTACACCTCCAGTATTCAGCCTTTTTTACTTAATGCGCAGCTTCTTTTAGAAAATTAGAGAAAATCGTCGTGTCGATTGATATCGATATTTGGCGAGCGATACACACAATTTTTTTTGTGGTTGAAGCGTCGGGGGCTACAGACGGAGGAGCTGCGGACTTAGTGTTGCTGGATCGGTACCGGGGGGGGGTCATAACATGGCCGTCTCGAGGGGGGGCTCAGACCGCAGGGGGTAAACCATTCATCCGTAACACCTCAACAGAACGTGGGTGGCCTCCCCCCTCTACTAACCGGCCTAAAAACGTTTTGTAGTCTCCGAAAAAAAAAAAAAAAAATACACCCCCCCCCCCCACCGACGGGGCTTCGTTTCTGAGGGGGGTCAGAAGCCGGGAAGGTCGGGATTGGACCCCCTACAGACCGGGACCCCCAACTTGGAATTAATTTATCGAATTTACACGGAGGATTTATAAAAAATTTCTTGCAACGAGGGAGTGTTATTGTGATTGAACTATTCGTTTAGCTTCACATTTTTTAAAATATTTACTCCCACCCAAAAAAAACCGTAAACAGACGTAATAATATTACGGCCTGCCGTTCCAAAATCCGATAGATCCACTTTTCAGAATTTTACAGGAGAGCAAAAAAACCTAAAAATGTAAAATTGCAGCTCTCCACTTTTTATATCGCAAAACAAATAAACGTCACATGGTAGGTAGTAATGTCTGGCATTATAATATAAAAGTATGTATATTATACTGCAGTGATAGACTGCTGGGTTAATAACACCCTGAGATAATCAAATTTTAATTTTGGATATATCGGGTTTTGACGTGGCGACTCCGCTTTTTTGCAAAATAGTAACTGAATAATTCTTTTTTCCCCCACTTATCACTATTATTTCCAAATAAATTGTTTCCGTTAAATAATTCACACTAGTAGTTACTTAGTAAGTACCACGTAAACCATTAAAATTTATTTTTTTAAAGCAAACATTTTGAAAATAAGGAAAAGTACCTATAGCGGACTTTCAAGAAATCCAATTGAAAATATCAAGAAAATCACTTGAAAATACTCGATCACCACGTACCTACATAAACAAGCACTGAAAAGCTGAAGAAGAAGGCTGAAACCTTTGGACCGGCGCACGTCCATTTGCACCGCTGCCTAGCGGCATATCACCGAAACATGATCTATCGGATTTTGGCGTGGCACCCGAACTTTGTGGCCATTTTTCTCATGGATCTAACTCGCATCGAACTGAACACGGATACATGGCCGTAAGGACTTGTGATTTCCGCGAAAAAACGCATTTCGGAAAAAAGTGGATCTATCGGATTTTGGAACGGCAAGCGGTATTACCTATTAAGTATAATAATAGGTATAATAGGTATAATTTATACCTATTATACTTATTATATTACCTATATAATAGTAACTATTATAACTGTTATAATAATTTGGATGGAGGGAATCAGCTTCAACAAATTGTTAAGAAGGTGCTGCTGTCTTTTGAAGTGACAAGAGCGCTTCAATAGAATCACTGAGGTATTGGATCAAGTTTTGTTGGGGGGTTTTGTGCCAAAATTTAACATTTAATGTTGAGGGTAGTCCTGCTAGAAGGTTGTTCTTGGGGGCTCACATCTCTATAGAGATGTGAGCCCCCAAGAACAACCTTCTAGCAGTATACGGCAAGTGCCGTATACTATACTTCTAGCAGTATAAGTGCCGTATACGGCACTTTTGGTATCAAGTGTTCATATTAAGGATAATCTGTTGTTACTATTTGAAGGGGAATTGTGATTTATTTTCGGGGAAGGTTTAAAATGAAATCCTCTCCACAAGTCGAAAGAATTGGAGGAATCGGGATCGGTCGTCCGAAAAAAAAAAAAAAAAAACGTCGCGAGTCGTGCGGGGGTCCACGTTATAAATAATATCGCTAGAGGGGACTCCGGGGAAGCTGTAGACCCCCACAGCGAAGGGGCCCCGGAGGCACCACATGTTGCGATGGAGGGGGAGTGGGGTGGACCCCCTGCGAGCGTTCCGGGGGTCCTCCGCGGGAGTGTAGCCGGTGTTTTGACACACACAATGTACCCGCGAAGAGCCCCCCCCCCCACCCAGACACTTTCGAGTATATTTTGTGAAGCCCCCTCCCCCAAACGTGGACTTCATAGACATGAAACCTGGAAACAAAGTTCGTGATGTAGGTACTGTTGGTTCATCCTACAAAAACTGAACTAGGTAGGTAGTATAATTAGTTATTTTAATTTAGAGGGCGTTGGTTACAAAGAGCGTAAGTGCCAGAATAAAAATGAAATTAATTGCCATGTTAAATTTTTAACTGGTTAATTAATTAATAATTTAAGTTGATAACGATAAGTCAATTGAATTAATCAGCTTTTGAATTACTTATATTATTTAAACGAATTAATCAAAAATAATAGTCCTAATTATTTTTGGCACTTAGGTCTTAGCTATCCAAATGTCCTCCAATAATTTTCTTCGGAATAATCAACCTGTTTTCACAACGGAGGACAAAATTGGGACAGCCCAAAAAGTGCCCTTTTATATTTCATGAAGATTCCAAAAATGGCCGTCTTCAGTTCGCCGTTTGGTGCCGTAGGAATTATTTTTTAAACACAATGTGTTTTTTCCGAGGGTTTCCCGGTTTGAAAATGTTCCTGCACCGTCCCAGGCCCAATCGTACCTTCTCCATTCTCCTTCGCAGCCCCCCCACCCTCTGAGAAAATTATTTATTTTAAATCTGAAATTCTGTCTGTGTAATGTGTTTTCCATCGAAAGATTTTCTTCGCTCCTTAAACTGGTTTTGTAGCTCTTCAGCCACTTTTAAAGAAACTTAAAATTGGTTTTATAGCAAATGGAATGGGTGATGTTGGTTTTGAAACTGGTTCTGTAACTGGCTTTACAGAGTCTTCAACCAGTAGTATAGCTAGTGTTGCTCCTTAAGCAGTTTCTCCACTTCTTCCAGGTCTAGAAACACTGTAAATCGATTTAACGTTCGAAATTACTTCGAAAATGGTAGCTCACTCGAATTGCGTCAATAAACGAAAGTCTGTGGAGTCCACGCTGGGGATAAATTTATACTATCGATCCAGGCCTCCTACGTCCATTGACCATGTCGAGGTGCGATCCCCCCCCCGACCACCACATCGTATCATCCCATTACGTCCCGTCTTTTGTTGATCCTGCTCGTCTGGACCCCCCACAGACGTACAAGCCCCCCCCCCCCCCCCCCCCCCAGAAGAGATAACACCTCTGACCACCAAAAACAACCGAATCCTCCTCATGTTTCGTCTTGAAAGGTGTCAAAATTTCGAAACGTAAATTTCTAGCACTTCATGCAGCTGTTCATCCAGTTTTAGAACAAGGTTCAGTCCTCCTCAAACAGGCATTATACCTACGTGAACCGTTGATATTCCCTCAAATTGAATTTTTAGGTCTTCAACCACTTCAACAGGTGGGTTTAAAGGTATTCGAACTGGTGATAAAACACTTTGAACCAGTTCTATACCTCTTCAATCCAGTTTCATAGCCCTTGAAACTCGGATTATAGTAGTGGTAATGTAAACAATTTTATAGCCTGCATTTGTATTATACTTGTATTGTAGCTCTTCGGGCCTTAAACTAGTTTCATAATGCTTTTTTAGCAGGTTTTATAACCCTTCAGGTTATGTTATAGGGCATCAAACCGGTTCTACTGGTCTTAAAACTGGTTGTATAGCTCTTTAAACCTGTTTTATACTCCTTCAATCACTTTCATAACGCCTGGGAATAGTATTATATAATTACCAACCGGTTTATAGCCTCTCAATTGTTTTTGTAACAACTGAGCCTCTTTCATTGGGCCTTAACCCATTTTTATAGCCGTTTAAACAGCTCTTCAACCGTTTTTATAGGGATTTAAACCGATTTTACATCACTTCAATATGGCGCTTCTAGTTGAAAATCTGTTTTATAGGTACCTAGGTAATTCAAATTAGTGGTGTAGAAAACAGGATCTTAATCCCCCGAACTGGTTTTATATTTCTTTTATCTTTCATTTTTATTTATCATCCACCTGGTTCCGCGCTTCAAACCACTTTACTAATTATAGTTCTAAACGGATTTTATAGATAGTAGCTAAAACTAGTACCATCCTATCACTGCAACTCGTTTTGTAGCTCCACGAACTGGTTTTACGTTATTTTCAAACCGGTTTTATAAGGGCCGTGGTTTTACAGCCCTTCTGCCGGTTCTATAGGGTTTTAAATTGGATTTGAAACTGATGATAAAGTACTTCCAACTGGTTATGTATAACCAGGTGTATACACCTGTTTGACTGTGGTTGAAGCCCTGTAAATAATTTCAAAACGCCACAAACTGGTTTTATTGCGCTTCAACTTCCTTTTATAGGGCTTCAAACCAGTTTTATATTGGCTTTATACGTTTGAAACAGCTCTCAACCTTCAACTCAGTTGATTGCTATTTAACTAGTTTCTTAGGGTTTTAAATCGGTTTTGCAGCTTCCAAACGGATGTTATAGATTGGAAAGTTGTATTCCAGCAGAAATCCAAACGAACATGGAACCCGTTCAGAGCCCCTTTTTAAATTTTCATGGAATTTCATGTTTCAAATAATTATTAGGCGTTTGAAATTTTGAATGAAGCCTAAATGGATTGTATCGGCATCAGACAGTTTTAACGAGCCAATGCGATGTTAGAATTTGTCAAAGCTACATAGTCCTAGGTAGCTTGTTAGAAACCAACTCAAGATACTAATGATTTCTAGTTTTTAGTAGGCAACGGCTAGGTATTTCATTTCTATTGACGGCTTCCACGTTAAGGCTATTCGAACTGGGAAATTTCACGTATGTTTTTCAAACGATTTTGATGGAATTTTTCTCAAATCGTTCAATTACAGCGGAAAGTTATGTTTTTATTAATAACGTGGACTCCGGTTTGAACAGCCTTAAACGTGCTCAGCACTTTAAATGAGAATTGGAGAAATACAGATAAGACGAACTTACCGGCTTGTTGATCATGGGAAGACGCGGAGCGGTGCGGAGGAAGTGCGGAGCCGACTGAGGGACGACCTGCGGAGTCTGAGGGCTTCTGGTTCTGTTGTGGTCCTACGAGGTGTCCCCCTCTTCTGGGAGACCCCCGCGTGGACCCGGAGGCCTGCCGTACGAAGTGGGCCCCCGCAGACCCCGTCAGCAGGTCCCCCACAAAGCCGGGACAACAGGTGGCCCCCCTCGGGAGAGTCATAGAGGTGAAGGGCTGGAAGGGATCTCACTCAGGTCACCGCAGCGAACTTTCGACACCCATAAATTCAACAAGTTGAAAATTTGACAATAACTAGAGTTAGGGCCGGTTTATCAAATGCATTTAATTGCCGATCACAAATCTCCAATCCACGACTTCCCTGGTACGTGTGACACGCTTCCGGCCCAGTTTGCTGACGTCATAGGAATACTCGCTTCAGGAGACACCGTCATGGATGCAAGATGAAACACTTGGCCAAAGCTGAAGGCCAACCCAACAAAATTTGTTGGGTTGGCCTATATTTAATGGAAGGTGAAGGTCAACCCAACTAAGTCCACACTCATCAACTTCACGCTAAGTCCAGGAATGGCCGGCAACGTCGCTCTCTGTGGTGGTTTACTTCCAAGGAAAAGTCAAGTTCGATATCTAGGTTTGACCCTAGACCGTAGACTAACTTGGATCAAGAATATCAGAGACGCTATGAAAAAGAGAACCTTCCTGAGCTGGCCAATGCTGAATTGGAAATCCCAGCTGAGCCTGGAGAACATGATCTCCTCTACAGGGCCCTCGTTATGCTGATCACCCATCTTCGAGTGTGAGGCCCTGGAGTGCAGAAGGTATTTTGCTCTGGGGATCAGTGGACCGGTGTAACTCTTCAAAATAGGTTTAAAGCTTACCGCCAGTTTTTAACCATTTTCATACTTCCTCAAATTGATTTTAAAGCTCCTCCATCTCACACAGAGCATGTCTTGATCGGTGGATACTGGAACTCGAGAACTTTTTTTTTTCCTTTGTTGATCGAGGCCCCGTGCCACGTAGCATTCTGTAAACTTTTGGACATAATGATTTCTGACACTATTAAATAGTGTCAGAAATCAAATTAACTATTAAATAGTGTCTGTCAAATTTTGACAGACCACGTTGCCTGGACAGTTGGTGTATGTTGTAGCCTAGCGATCCATGATTTTCGTATTTTTGGCTCTCAGCAGGTGGGCTCCTCCTCACTCTACTAACCGTTTCAGGATATCTCGCCCGTCACCTTCACTTCGCCGCTTAATTGAAACGATAACTCTTTTTGTCGCCTCGCTCATTGACGACGATCCCTCATCTACTGGGATTACGTTCGTTGAAGATTAGCGCTAATTGCGACTTTGGCCAGCGGAGTGGGAGCCGGTGTGATGCAACAATAACTTTGGATTAGTTGGAAGATTATGTTTTTTTAGGGCTTCCGCTAGGGAGTCGAGTGAGGTGTAGTTTCCTAAATGTTCGGGTTTAGAGCCAATGCGGGATATACAAAAAGTAGTGGGCTGTTGAAGAGCTACAGTTTTAAAACCTTTTGCGAGGATATCAAACCGTCATGAGCTACAGAACCCTTTGAAGAACTTCAAACCGAATTTGAGGAGCTACAAACCGGTTTTACAATACTTCGACATGGTTGAAGACCTCCGGAACCCGTATGAGGTTTGATAAAACCGGCGAAGAACCGTGGAACTGTTTAAAGTGATTGGTGATCTCACAAAACTGGTTAAAAGCTAGAGAACTGGCCTGAAGATTATATGCCCGATTTGAGGAGTTATAAAACCAGTTTTAAGAGTTTTAAAACCACGTTGAGGGGCTGTCGATTGGTTAGATGGGTTATGGAACCAGTTGAATACCATTAGCCCAGTTGAGGAGCAATAAAACAATAACGAAACCTAAAAACTGGCTACGAAACCTAAAAACTGACAACTTTTTCTGTAAATTAAATTAAATTCACAAACAGTAAGTGAATAAATCACAAACAATGTAAATAATAAAAAAAGGTGAATTTTTTAAATTAACAAATAAATCTGTCAATTTTTTTAAATTCACAAATCATTACCTTTTGATAAAATTATTATTTCTGAATAATTTATAATTCTCAACTAAATATGGGAATATTTAATTTAATCAGCAAATTAAAATCAGCATATTCTTGAATGATCGTTCTGATGTTAATAGCATACAGCAGAAAGAAAAATTAAGTGGTAGGAAAGGAATACCATAAAAATTATATTCATCGGGTTTTCTCAGAGTATCACAAAATTACTGGTCAGCAGACCCGCAAGAAATAGAATTACCGCGAATTTGATTTTAATTCGCCGTAAATTTAAAAAAAAAATCACAAAATAATTTCTTTAAATTAACTAATATAAATATATATTACATTACCTATCTTTATATTATATAATATATTTTAGTAAATTAAAAACATTCACATATTCAGTTGTAAATTTAAAGAAAAATCACCGATTATTTGCGAATTAAAAAAAAAAAAAAAATTGGCGTCCTGGAGGCGGAGGTTTTCCCTGGCGGTGTAACGGAGGACTGGAGCAGGTATACAGGTATACCTGTCAGGTCTGACAAATGTCTCCAGTCCACATCGAAGGCGTTTGCTGCCTTTGAAGCGGCTGCTCTGCAGGCCACGGCAGGCAACATGTCGGGGACGACATCTGATCGAGCAACAGCTCCCTAGACGTCCCGTTAGCTCCCAAAAGTTATCCCCTCAGAAGTTCCTCCCCACAATTAGGGCCAGTTGAGCAGATGCTTCAGCTCGGGTTGGAAAGCCTCCCCTCCCCCACTGTTCAGGAGTGGCAGGAGGTAGCCAATTGGCTACCTCTTAACCAACCTAACTTAAGTTGGCCTCCTTCAACCTTGGAAGTAGCCAAGTTCTAACAGGGGATCTGCTGAAGGCCCCACGGGCTCCACAACTCCATGAAGTCCCACTGAAGACTAACAAATTCACAAAACCAGATCCGCCTATTTTAATATTATCTTACATCTGACATGCGAAAAAAAAAAAAAAAGTTCGGCCTCGTCCCGTTCAAAATCGTAAAAATAACAACCTCCATGTACCTTTGAATAGACCTCATATTGAATTCCACGAGCCCTATTGTGTGACGTTGTACGCTGCGGTTTTGAATTGGGGCCAAAAAATCCTTTTTTCGTCTCCCCGAGGGGTCCCACCCGTCCAAGAGGTCTTCGTAATCACACCGAGCTCTAAAAATACGAAATTTCAGTCACCCGGAGGATTCAAATTCACTTTGGGAAAATATGAAAGAACTCACACGAATTTGATTTCAGGAGGTGTTGGCTGTTCGGGGCTCACGCGAAGGGAACGTGGAGGTTGACGGCAACACGTGACGAGATTCTTTCGAATTATTTGACGACCGATTTCAAATACGGTGCAACATGAGAAGTTACCGATGAGAGAAAAAGCTGGGATAAAGGAATCTTCAGCTTTTTTCAACTTCGGCATTTTGTATGAGGAACCTGTTCAGCGGAGCCTCAAACTTCAAGGCACCGAACCGCGTTGTCGTGGACAGTACTTGGATTGGTGACCGACTGGCGGTGCAATGCTTATTTTGGGCAAAATATTGATTTTTTTTTTAAACAGTCCATATTGGATTTTGCCTGGTTTGATTAATCTTTGAAAATTTCAAAGATTATCTATATATTATCTATATATTTTATTTAATAAAAACATAGAGAATGAATACATAGAGAAGATAATATCACAAAGAAGGGATTCGGTGGACAGCATCATATTATGAATCTCGAATTCCTTCTTTGTGATAAGCGTAGCTACGGTAGCTTGTGATTAGATTAAATCTATTATGACGTCACTTAAGTTCTAACACCACGTAGGTAATTGACTTTTCGCAACTTAACAGGAGAGACAAAAAAATGTTTTTATTAAATAAAATTGTCTTACATTCAAATTTTGAATGTAAGACAATTTTCCAAATTTAAGTAATAGTATTGTTACCGCTCAATAGGGTCCCAGAAACTCAGTTCTAATATGACTTGTGGATATATAGAAAATTCACGACAATTTGTGGTGGTGGTGTTGGAAATTTTCAATTACGTGGTGTTGGTTATTCATTGAGATTGTAAATTTCGTGGAGTTTCTCGTGATAAAAATAGCTAATTAGGAAGTAATCAGTTGTTATTAAATGAATTCTTTGGTATAAATTGAGTAAAAACTAATACCATGTCAATAATGTTTTTAATTGAAAATTAAATTAGAAATTAAAAAAAAAAAACTGGATTTATGTAGGTACAGTGTTAGGATAGATGTTGGACCCCAAAAATGGGGGAAAATTGCACGGAAAACGGCACTCATTCGATCTCCGTACATCTACCAACCTTCATTAAATGAAGGTTGGTAGATGTTTTGGGACACCCAAAAATAGAATCTACGTCCAAAACTACTTCGAACTCGACACGATAGCCGAAACCCTTCAAAAACCCCTCCCGTAGGCCCTTTTTAGCCCCATGGGTTAGAACGATCGGAATAGAAACCTTGCGGGCTCAACTAGCTATGTTGCGGGCAAACCGAGAGTTCTGTGAAAATTTCGGATTTTTTGAGAAATTCCAATTACGCAACAATGTCGGCGGGGGCAGGAGGTCCTGGCATTTTTGGCACACATCCCAAAACATGAAACAAAAAATTTGAGGTCGTTCAAACTTCTCGACTCTTGCCCCAAATAGACATCTAGGTGAACATTCAAAAGAATAATAATTGTTTCCATTCCAGAGAATTTTTGTTTCAGTTAATTATTAACTTAAAAGTAAAATTCTTTGGATGTTAATTAACGCCTATTAATACTGCCAGCATACGTTGTTGACATGAGTACCAGAAGCTTTCAGCACTGAACGATATCGTATCTCGTATGATGTTGTTCAAAGCTGAAAACTACCAAATTGGAATTACCCAAGTGAAGAAACTTCTTCAAAATAAGCCCCCCCCCCCCCCCCCCCCTCCCACCAACCAAAATTTAAGGTGATCGTTAGCTGCAGTTACCTCGTCACCAGTAAACAGGAGTATTTAATGATTTTATTTTATTTTTTGTTTTGTTTACTGGATGAAACGTCTAGCAAAGAGGACAAGTCTTCGGTACCTACTTCACGTACCTAATTACGTAAATTTTGCATGTCCGTCCATACTGGCGGACGCAATTGAAGAGTCCAGGGGAAAAACCCCGTCATTGATACAAAGCTGATTTTGAGAAAAATGAATTTTAAAGTTTACCAACTAACAGAAACTTCAAAAACGATTTTAAAAATACAAAAAATGTTTTATTTGAACCATCAACTATGCAGATTCATAATATGTTTCCCGAATAACCATTTTTCGAACTATTAAATGATATTTTATACATAATTCTGAACTTATAATGCGAATTTTAACCCTCTTTTACTCCTAAACCAAACAATGGAGAGAATAAAGTATTTTGAAGAATGTAAAACGTATGTTAATATCCACAAAATACAAAAAAAAATTGCTTTGTACAATTTGTACACTGTGTATTAGGTTTTACAAAACATTTACCAAAAAAAAAAAAAAAAAAGTTTTTACGAACGAAAACTAAGATTCAAAAACGCTGCAAATTTTACTCAAGGGTTTATTATTCTTTGATATACGTTACTTGTGCAGAAATTTAATCCTGTCAATGAAAAAATTTTAAAAAAATTTTTTTGGATTTTCTTTTTTCAAACAAAATTTTGCAAAAAATTTTTTTTTTACTCGAAAAATATTTAACCTCCTGGGATCCTTCCAAAATCCCATATTTACCACCATGAAAGCCCTATAGATCGCCACAGTGAAATCGAATCGTTCCGGGACTTCGAAAACGACACCTAGCTCGACCCCATAGCTAAAAGCCTTCAAAAACTCCTCTCATAGCCCCATTTTAGCCCCATAGCGCCCCACGGGTTTGGGCGATCGGACTGAACCTTGCGGGCACAACTAGATGGTAAACCGAGTATTTTGTCAAAATTTCAAATTTTTTAAAACATTCCTACTGCTCAAAACGGCAACACACAAGATGATGAGATAAGGAGGGGCGCACGCCGCAGCGTTGGTTGGGGCCTTTTAAACTGCAATGACGGGGTTCTTCCCTGCACGCGCTGTCGATGACGGGGTTTTTCCCCAGTACTGCTAATATTCAACCCAATATTTCGCTAAGATGTTGGGGTTATTCTCCAAAACCGAGGGCTTCGTCGGATTCTACGCCTCAAAATCCTTTAGAAACCATTTCGTACCTGATTCACCCCAAAATGTCGATGACGGGGTTTTTCCCCTGGACTCTTCAATTATGTGGTGTTGCCTGGGATTTGCGAGGAAATCAATAACGCGCTGTTGTCATTTTTGCATTTTTTAGGTTTTTGTTTCCAGTGACCTATTGTTTCGGCTATGTAAATACCTATCAAATGGTATGAAAACCCATTTTCGTCAGAACTTGAGTGACGATGTAAATTAAATCTAATGCATTAAATTTTAATACATCGATCATGCTATCCTTCTGACGTTCTCCTGTCGTAAGATTTTGTGATTCGCAAAAACGTCGCCACCACAACTGGAAATTCAGCTCCTTATACCAATTCCCTTCTTGAATACAGTACCAAATTGAAAGGCGAATTGGAGCGTTTCTCGACGATTGTTATCCAAATCTCGTATTAATAGCTCCCAATATTTTTTTCGACGATAGCTCTTCGTCAATGAAAAGGTCGCGATCCCTCGGGAAGGAAAACCAGTTATATCCCGTTCTTTGGCTCTTCTGAATCGTCATAACGCCTAATTAATCTATCACTCGATAATCCTTTTCTTTGTCCGGGGAAAACAAAAAAGACTCTCGGACTATCTCTTTTAAACCACAGGGGGGCCTCAGATATCGCCTTCCGAGTCTCAAGGTGGACACCGTTTTCGAGATTGAATACAGTTGAATTCAAAATTTGAATTTATTTATTTCATTTATTAAAGAAAAACAACTGCCAAGTGGGATATAGCACATAGCTTCCTCGCGTTTAAAGATTTTAGCTCACTCAGCTGATCTCCTGCACTCCCAGAAGGGCTCCTTCTCAAATTTCAACGTCCTAAGGTGAACAGGAGAGATTTATCTCACTCAGCCCGTCATGTCATTTGTCTCATACTGTGTTTCTTGGCTCCGTACCGAATTTCAGCTCCCTTTCCAACCAAAAGCACGCAGAGACACAAAACAGATGCTGAACACTTAAGCCGTAAATACTAAACGCTAAGGGGGTTGCGGGATATGACGTGAGGGGAAGGAGCGGCCCCTTAGCACAAAAGCGGGTGTTCACGATCAAGCGGCCAAATGGGAGTGTTCCCGAAAACACGAATAATGGTCACGAGTGATTTTCTGAACTTGAAACGTAGGCCTAGAGATGGAAGACTCTGTTTGACTCCACTCCAAGACTGCATCATCAGAACAACACGTGTGGTTTGATATTAACTTCTCTCAGTATCCCTTACAACCGTTTAATTATTAACACACCAGTACAATATCAATATAATAATATATCTTTACGTTAGTTGGGTTGATTCATGTCTTGATACTTCAAAACCACCTAGAACAAACTACCTTAAAAAAAAAAGAAGCTTATGGAATTCACAGTGTTGCCAATAGTTCTGAGGGCTTTGAAGGTCCACCGAAAAGGCTAGGATTTTCGTGGCGGAACATGTCGTGAATAGGTCAGCAGGTCTTTCTTACGCACCTGTAGATAGTAAAAATTTTATACTGAGGAAGTATTTAATTTTAATACTTACTCGGTAAAATCCAACCAAACTGCAAAAATGGTCTTTCCCTCCATATCCATTCGGGTATCTCAAGTTCTTAATTTCTCCTTTTTTTTCTTCTACCAAAAATCCTCTTCTAAAACCGATTGTTCCAATTTTGTCAAGACATGATTAACCCTTTTAGTGCAATAAATTAATAATCGAAATTATTCCATTTCAAGTAAACTCTACACTACGAAAGAAACAAATCATCACATAATGTGTGTGTTATGTATAATGTAATAAAAATAAATTGAACTTAGCCAGAGAGAAGGGAATTAAACGAAGAACATGGGGCAGTTGTTCATGATTTCCGGCTTGACGGCTCGTTGTGCCTGCTCCCTACAAAGGTTGTTCAACGTGATTTGTTGGCTGTAAAAATGCAAAGACGTTAGTATCATCAGCATTTATCAGTCCTGCTCTGGTTCTGAAGCAAATTGTCTACTTACTTTTCAATGTAGGAGCGGATCCTGAATGCGGCCAAGTGAGCGTAGTAAGTCGGGGCCGGATAAGACACGGCGCGAGTGCATCTGGTGAACATGTGGCACAAGTAGTAGGTGATCTCTTCCAACACTTGTTCGGACATGTTGGCATCGTCCCACAAGACGTGGTATTTAGTAGGTCGACTGGTCCCCTGAAGAAAAGAAGAAGCTCAGGATGTATTAAGAAGGGTTATGGCTAACACGTCGCTTTTGAGGTGATTTTAGACGTGGACTCGATATATGGGAGTCCATGACCAGTGAGACCACATCGCGAGGCTTTTAATGGGTGGAGTTTTTTAAGGGTTTTGGCCAGGGGGTCATGTGGGGTGTCGTTTTTAAGTAATTTTGAACATGGAATCGATTTAAGGGAGTCCCTTGCCTGTCATACCACACTGTGAGGCTCTGAGGAGGGCTTAAGGGGCTGTAGATGTGTTTACGAAGGGTTTGCCTCCGGGAGCCGGATCTGGTGTCGTTTTCAAAGCAATTTTATATGTACATTAGCGTTTGTTAAAAGTGGCGGTTGATCCCGGTGGAACGGGCGCACAGTGGGCCAAATGGCCGATTTAGGTGAAAAATTTAAAAAAAAAAAATCATCTTAAAAATCCTGAATTTTTAGTATAGTCATTGCTAATTATAAGTTCGTAGTCCCCAAAAACACAAATATCTACCTCCTAAAGCCTTATTTGATAGTGGAAACGAGCCACCTCTATTCATAGTTGAACAAGACTTGACTTAATGCTCATTATCTCCCCTTAGAGTTATTCGACAACACCCCAGTCAGTTGTGGGCAGTTGATAGTTTGAAGGTGTAGTAATGGACATTAGAGAGAGAATTAAGCACTTTTAAACCATTAGAAATCCTAGAAATCCTACTAACTTAAGAGACTTAGGGTAACTAATTTTTTTTTAGTAAGAGTAGCAATTATTGTCTTATTTTCCTTTAAAGAATGCGTTTTTTCCCGTTATTTTCCCGTAATCACCATTCAATTTTGATAAGGAAACCATATAAAACAATTTTTTCCACCTAAATCGGTTATTTGGCCCACTATGGGGCGATCGCAGAGTGGGGTTTGGCGATTGCCCCCCCTCCAGTTGATACTTCCTGGTCAATTTTGGGTCCCCTTCAAATGGATTTTAGGATCGAAAATTGGAAGGCGAAACCACATTCGACCTTTAGGCGTCTTTAAAAAACCTCATCCCGCCGTTGATGCCGCAAGGACCCTTGGGTGATACTACTTGGAGAGATCTGAGGGATGGTGGACTCAAAACGTATTCTACCTTGACTGCCACAACCATCAAATACTACATAGCAGACCCCGAAGAAATCCTCAACAGATCAATGACGGACTATGAGAATGCTAACCTGGCCCACCGATCCTCCGCAGACAAGCGGCATGCCTGAGGAATGGATGGTGGCATACCAATGGGACGTCTCCCTCTCTGCCAACACCAGGAAATTGCCACTATCAGTCCTCTTTTTCACTAGAGTCGATGCGTTGCTTGTAGTGGAATCAAGGAACTTCATAAAACGCTAAGGTTTGCAAAAGAGTTCCTCTTCTCGCGTAGTCTCAGCACAAATCCCTCCTTCCTCAACTGATCCACTGCACAATCTTACAGTCTAGACATAACCGATATCTTTATCAGGGGGAGTCGTCATACTGGGAGCAACCGCCGGTTCCCCATCGTTTTCGAGTTTATTTTGAACATGAACTCGATTTCTGGGTGGTCGTTGGTCTCTCAAACCATATAATGGGGCTCTATGGGACTTTTAAGGAGCTACAGGTGGAGTTTTTGTAGGGTTTTGGCCAGGATATCGAGTGAGACGTATCGTTTTCGTAATAATTTTGAGTTTAAATTGATGCGTGGAGGTTCCAGACCCGTCAGACAATATCTTTGGACTCTCTGGGACATACACTATGCTACAGTTGCGATTTTTGGAGAGTTTTGGCCGGGAGGTCGAGTCAATCAGGTTGGTTTAGTTCAGTCAGGTCAGTCAAGTCATTCTATCAGTTCAGTTGAGTCAGGCCAGTTCAGTTCAGGTTTCAGTCAGTTTCAGGTTGGTCAGTTCAGCCGGGAGGTAGAGTCAGGTGCATCAGGATAACACCAGAATACTTACTTGAATGCTGGCATGAGAGACGAGATAAAAATCCAATTCGTTCTTGTGGGTGATGGTAGTGTCCACTATGGTACCCGCCGGCACGTTTTTGTTCTTCCCATCTTCGTCTCTTGGGTTCGTCGGAAAGAAACGCGTGTGGTGACGTTTTTGCACGACCAGGAACGTTATCGGGGGTTGGTAATCCTGACCCACCTTTTGGCAAGCCCGGCGGATGGCTTGAAGTTCGACGTCAAGAACCTGAAAAAAATGAGGTGTTGAGGATTAACTGAGGAATCAGCCGTATCAGGTGTTGAGTGATCAAAAGGGAAACGAACCTTGGCGAATTGGCCTTCGGACACGCCATCCCTGTAGAACAAGATGTGTTCGGGCTTGTATCTCGTTTGTCTGTAGAACAACATGAGCTGTTCCTCCATGATTTGCTGGAGCTCCTGGATCATCTCTTCCCTTGGCTCCTGGAGGCGCCATTTCATGTTGTAGTGGAAGGCTTTGGCGTCGTGGGATGCGGCCACCTGGAACGGAAACGGGGACAATCAGGGATCATCATCACGCATCGCAAACATTCCCATTGCGTTTTACTCACCGCAGCTACGGATGGGATGTTTTGCTGATCTGGAGAGGGATGAGTAACATCTGCTCCAACCACCATGACGGGCTTTGCAAGAAACTTGGGCCTGCAAGTGAAAACAATTAGGAACGGCTGGACGGAGATTTTTGAGCCGGAGAAGGTTTCCAAATAACCCTAACAACGAAGTCAAATCTTTCGAATGGTCATACGTAAAGATTTATAGAATCTAACGAAAAATGGGGGGGATCTTGCATTGCCTGGCCATGCAACACAGAGGGCTTTTAGCTCCTTTACCTCGCTCCTTTCGCTCCTTTTACTGCCTTCGGCTTTTTAGTCCTTTTACTCGCACACTTCTTTAACACACTTTCAAGTGTGGAAGGCATGCCCTCCCGCTCTTGACCTCCAGGCTCCACCCTGAAGGTCCATGAGTCCGCCCAACTTCTCCTCCCCCTACAATCGCTTGAAGGCGACGCGTCGGGACAACAGGTCGTCAGAGGGTGGACTATGTAGGACATGGTTACATTACACGCCAAGTCTCACACTCTCTGAGCCACCCCCCCCCCCCTTCCCCCCAGACAAACCCATGCTCCATGCAACAGCGATAACTCACCAGCCTGTCCCAGGAGAGGACCCAATGTAGTGATTTATACCATTCACTTTGGCGTTCACTTTCAACAATATGTTGGTCACAGTAGCTGGCGACAACCTCGAAACCGTACGATACTTCAAACATTGTGTGAGGACGCCGATGTTGATTTCGGCAATTTGTTTGATTTTTGCTGAAACAGAAGACAAATTTCTCACCACGAAGCAGGCGAACTGAATATTCCCAGGTACGTAGACGTTTCACTTACCGTACGTAACGTTTCCTCTGTCGGGCAGTATGACGAACAACAATTGCACGTTTTGCTTGCGGAAATTGGCAAAGTCGTTTTCGACTTCGCGAGGGTTGTCACTTTTCAAGTTGACTTTTCGAGCTGCCGCGAGGTTCATGCCCAGGCTCCTCCCTCCCCTCTGCAGCTCCCGTTCCAAATTGCTACGTCGAGTGAAAAAAAAAGTTAGGAAAAAACTTGACCCAAAACGTAAGAATTGAAGGTAATTGAAAAAGAACATACTCGACTTCATTGGGACGGGCTCTTCTTTCACCAACGTAAATTGCCCAATTGTCCAGATTTTGGGCGCGGACGAAAGCAGAAGAGTTCCAGACGCCTTTTCTTACGTTTACAGTTTGCTGAAATGGAATGTCACATTTCTTAAATCAGAATCAGTGATGAATCTCTGAGGAGTGAGGAGGCGGTGGGAGTAATGAGGAGTATTTAATACGACGTTTGTGCGTGGAGGATTATTCTGAGTAAGGTTAGCTTTCCCAGGGTCCATGCTTGATGTGGAAAGGATTCCCTCTGGGTTTGGTGCGGAAGCAGCTGGTGGAGGCAGTTAGTTTGTCATGATTGAACCGGCCTGGGCAGAACAAACCTTCTCCCCGCCACCAATTCACACTGACATCCTATGTGTGAATACGAGAGGTTCCTAGTGATAGTGTGTCCCAATAAGGAGAGAATTGCCCTAGCTGGGAACAACGAGATTAGCAGAGCTAGGACAGCTCTGGAAAGCTCGGGATCATCTTGGCAGCTTGGAACAAGCTTTGCAAGCCTTGGACGGCTCTGAAGAGCTCGCATGATAAGAACCTTCACCATTTTGTCTTTTATAAGGGGGAGCATGGAACGCCGCACAAAGGCGCAGAACACCCGAATTCCTGGACATCTGAAGATGGTCGACTGAAAAAGAAAGTCATTCAGAAACTCTGAAAACTACCTATTAGATAGGTAGTTAGAATACAAATTTTGAATTCATTTAGCCTCAAATCAACATATTCTGAGTGGGTTGGGTCCAAAGCGTTACGTTCTCGAGGTTTAAAATGGAGTGAAGGTGATAATGAGATTGGAAAGGTTTTTTCTCGTGGGGTCTGCCCCTCTTCAAACGGCCGCGGCAATAAAAGAATTGGGGGGGTGGACACTTCGCCAGTCCCACCAGGTTGGACACACGCCCTACCCGGGAACCTCCATTTCGGGTTGGGATCACTCCCGTCCCAACAGCCACGTTTGTGGATTGGACGTATGCCCTATCCGGAGCTGTAGCTTCGAAACATCGTTTGTCCCACGAGATTTCTGAATCGGACACAGACCCATTCCAGAGACCTGCAAAACTGGTTTGGATTTTTATCCACACCATTTAGTTATTCATGAAGATTGAACTCCAGCCCTTTCCTCTTCCTACCTAACCATATTCTCCAAGTTGGTTGATCTACCAGCCTCCACCAGGACTTGATCTCTCCAGCTCCTATCAAACTGATACATACGCCATTGTTATATTCGATGTTGGGTGCATCGAGCACACGGGCGTCCACTTTCATGAAATTCGTAGCAACTGAGAGGCCAAACTCCCTAATGTGAGGATCATTGTTGAAGTTGACCTTCAACATCTGCAACAAGAAGTCAAGATTACGGTAGGTTGTTAAGTTGACGAACGTCCAACGAGTTTCATTTCAAAGTCACTCACAGACTCGACGATCTTCCTTTTGCGGTAGTCGGCAGGCGTGGCAGCTTGCTTTACCATGTTTCGGGTTTGTTCCTCGTTCAACTTCTTCAGCACGACTTGTCCTTCCAAAATCCTGCAGAGCTGTACGCAAATGAAATAGTGTCAAATTTTGATGAGATTTAAGTAAAAGCCTGTAAATTAAGGTACCTATTCAACTTACCTCAGGAGGAAGTGCAATGGAGTTGGCAGGATTTCCACATTTCAGACACGGGACGTTGGGATATCTAATCCGGTAATTGTAAGTCTCCATGAAATACTGTTCAACGTTCATTTCACCTCTGTCTTGCACTTTAAACCTTGAGGAAAAAACAAGTTTTGACTAGAAAAGTGTTTTGACAACAGTGTTTGACTAGAAATAGGGGTGTGTTAGTACTGCGGTAGTGGGAATGAGTCTCGCATGGAACGGTTCAAAACAGTAACAAGATCCCTGTCTTTGATGGTACAGTTTTATTGACCTGGAAAAAGATCAGGAAGGATGTGTATCACCTAAACAGATCTTTAATTAGAAGTACCACGAGTACCCCCTGCGATGGCGACTGGGAATAGTACCGCGAGAACTGGCCAGGAAAGGATTGAGCGAACGATAAGTGAGTGTATAGTAAGGAGGGGGGAGTAGGTATTCACTTTTCATCCAACTTTGCCTCAGAAAGGGCGGGAGCTGACTCATTGGACCTTGCATCTTTTCAAAGAGTAGATATAATATATCCAGTATATTATACTGGACCTCTAAATAGGAACTAGGGGGCCACCCCCTACTGGCTAAAGCCAGCCTAATACCAGACCGTAACCCACTTGGCCTCATCACTTTTCGATAATGAATAGTTTTTTTCTTCTTAAAGAAATAAAGGATGACCCTTTTACGGAAATCTTATCAAGTTTGGGTTCAGCGTGAAAAACACTGCAAATTTTACACAAGGGTTTATTGTTATTTGATACAGCTTAATTGTACAAAAATTAATTCTGTGTCATTGAGAAAATATTTTTGAGAAATTAAAAAAAAACATTTCAGTACAATGTTTGGACAGATGTGGGACCTCGAAAAATGGATTATGCGTCCAAAATTACTCGGAAAACGACACCTTATTTGACTTCCTGGGATCCTTAAAAATCGCATTTGTAGCCATACAGATCCTCACGGTTAAAACGGATCGTTCCGAGACCCCCAAAAATGTATTCTACGTCCAAAATACTTCAAAAACGACACCTAACACGACACCATAGCCAAAAACTTTCAAAAAGCCCTCCCGTAGCCCGTTATTAGCCCCACGGGCTTGGGCGATAGGGCTGAAACTGGATGGTAAACTTTAGCAACATTTCAAATTAAAAAAAAAAAAAAATGCTTTCTGCCCAAAACGGCTATTTTCTTTTTGGAATCTAGACATCTTGAAATGCATGTCAAATTTTGAGACCAATCAGAATTTTCGACCTCCGTCGCAATTACATGGGTGTATTATTCCAAGAAAAATAAACCAAGATGTAAGGGATAACTACTTATACTGAAGAATACTTATACGATTTAACCTTGATATCATTAAATTTTGTTTTATATTTGTCAAATGTAAAATCATTTAGTAAACTACTTTGAAATTCTTACGGAGTGTTCTCAAATTGTCGTCAGCCAACATAAGGAATTTACTTAGCGTTCCGTAGTTCTACGAAACGTGAAATGATGTGAACCGGGTTGCTGCGTCATACGTATTTCGTAAAAACATCACTGCGCGATCTGGCGGCTAAGAGCAAAACAACTTGCGATGCCTGACTGAATACTTTCCCTTTCAGTTCAAAATCACAAAACATTCAGACAGCTCAGCATGTAAGCATATGGATTTCGAGCTGAAAATTGATGTAAGAGGCGTTTCAAAGGGTGCTGAATCCGACCTTTTCAAGGAGTTCAATGAGGGCCGTTCCATGGAATTACTTACTAACTTAAAGTGAGTCACTTTTCAGTCTTTTTACTACAACCTACTTGGTTCTCCTAGGAGTGTCTCCGATTTCCAGAACTTTGTACGTCCTTCTCTGCACAGCGTGGGGAGGCACTGAGTAGACGATTTTCAATCCTTTGATAAGCCCTCGGAGCTTCCTGAGAGCGAAATCATCCACGGAGTCTTGAGGATTTATCCGACCCCTGCAGAATTGTTCGAGGGCTTCGATGCAATTGACAGCAGCTGGGAAACCCTTGTGAGCGACTGTGACCAAAAAAGAGTGTTACACTTTGCAACTCCCGCTCAGATAGCAGATTTCCACCGCTTACCATCAATGTTGAGAAAGGGTCTCCAACCCAAAATGGCACTTTGGAAAAACCCGTACCACAAATCCATGCCATCCCCAAGAGAAATGATTTGACCTTCTGGAGGCGTGAAGTAGGAACGCCCAACTTGGGAGAATCTGAAAAAGAAAAAAACGAGAATGAGAACATTGCTGGGAATACACGAACGCATTGTTAATTACGACAGCACACCTGGCAGCAGCAGGTTGACGAAGTACCACGTCCAAAGCCTGTATGGCGTCTTGCGGAGGTCTGACGGACGTCCCATTAGCCAAATACGCCTTAATCGACGAGAGATCCACCTCCGCAGCAATAGTGAGTGTTACTTTGATTTCTTTAGGTTGATCTCCTCTTTCGTGATCGGTAATTGTGACGGTGTCCGTCATACTCTACGAGAGAAATGTATCAATTTACAAACATTCACATTTATTCTATTGGACGGGCCTCAAAATTTGTCCTTCTGGTAAGTTGAGTGAATTGGCAAAACCATATGAGTCCGATTTGAATTCCTTCATTTCAATCCCGACTTGAATCCTTTGATTCATTAAACATCCGGAAAAAATCCATCAAATTCCCAGAAAACATGGTTTTGCAAATTCACTGTCGATATATCGAGGTCTCACAGCAACACCCCACATCGTCATTTTGACGTTTTTCAGGAGAGCCTGAAAACCACAAAAGCAATTCTCCACAACTAACTCCGAGACTCGCTAAGCGAGGAGTAAACAAAAGACTTGACATGACAATGTGGGGTATGAGTCATACCGTACGACTGATGACAAGACGATCATAGTATGGGGGTATTCACTTTGCAACGATTACCATGCTCCCAATCGATTTTCTTTTAAAGCTGTGGCTATAATATAGCATATTATGCCGGTACACTGCCGACGACTAAAAAGCTACATGCCGGTACTCCTGAAAGTTTGATTTTTCTCATCTTTCTGCTCATCTCATCATTTCTCTAAGTCAAATAGGAAGCTAATGAAGTAGTGTTTACAATGATGAGGAAATGTAATGGGTTTAGACTGATTTTTTGTGCGTATTATTCTCGGAATAATGCACCTATGTATTCGTGTCGGAGGTCGAAAATTTTGATCGGCCTCAAAATTTGTCATTATCACGTTTCAAGATGTCTAGATTCCAAAAACGAAATTCCTGTCCGCCGTCCGAGCCATTTTCAGCAGTAGGTTTTTTTTTTTTTTTTTTTTTTTTAAATCTGAAATTATGACGAAATACTCGGTTCATCATCTAGTTGTGCCTGCAAGGTTTTCAGGCCGATCGCCCAACCCCGTGGGGCTAAAAAGGGATTATGGGAGGGGGTTTTGCAGGTTTTCGGCTATGATATTGATTCGGGTGTCGTTCTCGAAGTATTTTTGGATGTACAATCCATTTTTGGGGGTCCCAGAACCATCGGATTTTACTGAGAGGATACATGTTGCTTTCATGGGGCTACAAATAGGACTTTTGAAGGATGTCAGGAAGTTGAATGAGGTGTCGTTATTCGAGTAATTTTGAACGTACAATCCATGTTTGGGTTCCCACATCCGTCCACAAACCGAAAAAAAAAACCAAAAAAAAATAACAAAAAACACCTAATATAATTAACTTTTTTTTAAATTGAGATAGAATTATTTTTTGGATAATTTATACCAAACAATAATAAACCCGTGTAAAATTTGCAGCATTTCTCTTAAAGAAATTCAGGGTAATTGTTTACTATTACTTTGTCACCTCTAACTTTTTTAGTATGAAGACATTTGACATATTTATGTTTGTTAATAAAGAATTTACATTTATTAAGGCCCGGAAAAGTAAAAAAAGTAAGATACTTTAGAAGTCGTCTTCAAATGAGGTACTGTGCCGCGGTACGGGAACAGGAATCATCATCTAGTTGGGCACCTTGCAGAATTTATCTTTAGAAGAACATATCCAGACTACAATTATTATAGGCTATTATAGCCGTATTTACGCTCTTTTTAAAGCCATTGGCCACTTGTACAACGGCGAAGACAATACCCAATCGCCACCTTGTGAAACATCTCCGGACTCCAACGCCAGTGTACCTCATCTGAAGACGACTTCTAAAGTAAGTATCTTACTTTTTTTACTTTTCCGGGCCTTCAAACATGTTTATCTGTCGTTTGTAGGCCATTGCTGATAACATATTCAAGTAGCAAACAAGTTGAAGGTGACAAAGTAATAGTAAACAATTACCAAATTCAGTATGAATGTGAAAGGGTTTATTTGGAAGGCGAACTGAAATTGAAAGAAGAAAGTTGGGCGCAAAATGTATCGATCACAGTTTAACCGTGAAAAGCCGGTTCATACATTCATACCCAGCTCACCAGCCACTCAGACAGTCCGAATAATTAGTATGGATTCAAATTCTTCTACATGCATAATAATTTATATATTAAAAAACCAAACTTACATCACCAAACGGAAGTTTGTGGAAGCTGTATAAATTTTTCTTTCCATCAAAAGATGGGAAATTTGCGGGGTAGTTTTTACGTTGCATTTCCCTAAGCGCAGGCCTAAAACGTTATTAAAACAAATAGGTAGTTGAATAAGCGAACAATTTTACTAATAACTGTCGAAACATTTTAGAATGATGAACATAGTCTAATTGCTGTCTACCTGTAGAATCTGAATGGTTTGTCAGGCTCCACTTTGACGTCGTAGTGGCACACCTTGGCATTTGTGTCGGCCATACTTAGAGGCAAGTGGTTGGTTTCGACGCACATCGGTCGGCCCTTTTTGGGATCCTGGGGTCGGTCGACACGTTTCGGCGGCATTAGGCCTTTGAGAGAAACGTAATCACTTCCTTTACGTCCTTTGGGAAGTCCCAAGTTGGCAATGCCTGAAGTTACACTGCTCACTGAAAGTAAATGGTTTGATGGAGTTAGTAAACTAAGTGATGTTTTCTTGTTCGAATTGTGAACGTACCTGTTGAGGAGACAGAAGATGAAGATGAGCGCTCCACCGAGGGCTCCTTTGACCCAGCCGCAGACAGTGGTTGAGGAGGTGAGAAGCCCGGAGGAGCTCTGCCCTGTTGAGATTGAGCGGCTGGGGGCGCTCGAGCTACTTGTGGCTGCTGAGCAGTTTGTGGCGGCCGAGTAGCCTGTGGCGGCTGAGCAGCTTGTGGCGGCTGAGCAGCTTGTGGCGGCCGAGTATCCTGTGGCGGCTGAGCAGCTTGAGGCGGCTGAACGCGCCATGCTGAAGCTGGCTGGTCATGTCTCTGTTGGCCTCTGGGACCTTCTGGAGCTCGTTGCTGATCCGAACGACCCATTCCAGGTGGCGGGCCTTTCCCTCGACCGGCAGATCTACCCTGATCACCTGACCCAGACGGCTGCTGGTAGGGTTGTTGCGGACGCTGTTGTTGACTTCCACCCTACACCAAAATTTGAAGATGATGGATCGACCCAACACTACCTACTCTTTGATCGTAAAGGATCGGGAATGGGGTCAAACTGAAAACTGTCTTCTCTACGCCGAGCTTTCGATGTTTATTACATCTTCATCAGGCCTACAATAAACTGAGCACGTTAGGTTGGTTCACAGGTGGAATTTTCACATTTAAATAAAGGGACTTACATGAGAGGTGTCAGGTTTTGATTAAATCCAGGTTGATGATTAAATTGACATATTATAGGTAGGAATCCTGAAATAACAACAAAATGCTTAACAATTAACCTGTGGAAATGGTAACAATGACTAGAATTTTGAAATACCTAACGCAATTATCGTCAAAATTAATTAAAATTAGCACAGGTTTTTTTACAACGAGAACGTAAACAGAGTGATGGCAATGTTACGTACTGTCACAGCACTTTTCTATTTGCCCAGGACCTGGACACCAGGACTCCAGGTCCCAACACAAGTTCCAGAATGGACAAAAGTACCTCCCTATACTGGATTCTCCACATCTAGTATCTGGCCACCAGATTATGGTAGGTACTCCTGAAGTGCACCCGCATACACAGAGCTCAGGCCATTTACATCTGAACGAAGATTACAAACATTATCTGTCAGGTGTAATACTATGTGCAATTTTTCCCAGGAGCTCTTCTCTGTAGGCATTACAAAATTCTAGTCATTGATACCATTTCCACAGGTTAATTGTTAAGGATTTTGTTGTTATTTCAGAATTCCTACCTACAATATCTATTAATTCTATTCAATCATAAACCTGGATTTAATCAAAACCTGACACTTCTCATGTAAGCCCCTTTATTTAAATGTGAAAATTCCACCTGTGAACCAACCTAAAGTTCTTGGTTTATTGTAGGCCCTGATTAAGATGTAATAAACATCGAAAGCTCGGCGAAGAGATGGCAGTTTTCAGTTTGACCCCATTCCCGATCCTTGACTATCTCCACCAAAATCATCATGAAAATCCATCAACGCCCTTCCTAACTGATATTAAGAGACACACCCACCTGCCCGCCAATAATAGCCAGCACACGTTGTTTGGCCTCTTCGACGTTTTTCGGGTTCCCATCAATGTGCAGAGGTTTGCTCGTAGCGGTACTGTCTCTGCTATCTTGTACAATCCACATCTTCACCTTACATTCATCTTGAATTTTCTTGATAACGGAACCACCGGAGCCAATGACAAGCTTCACCATCCCTCCAGGAATGTCCATTGTTACCTAGAAATAGCTTAATTAAGTCCAACCAGACCTTGGAAAGTGACACATATTATACTACGGAGCCCTGCAAGAGGTTTATCAGTGAAACTGAAAGGTGGAACGATCAAGCTGGTCAGTAAAACCTGTTTCTGTTCCTATTGTATCATCGCATGGGGCAATTCCAGTCATGTTTTAACCATATTTAAACTTCGAAAGCGAGTTATAAGAATAATGGCCGATCTATCATGGGGTCAGAGTTGTAGGGGCTCTTTCACTCATTTAGGAATTCTTACTATTCCTAGCACTTATGTATTGGCTGTGTTAAACCTGGTAAAATCCAATTCTTCGTGTCTACCCGTGGTTGCTGAATCGCACCAGCATAATACTCTCTCCCGGGGTAATGCCATCATCCCTTTCATCCGCCTCTCTAATGCCCAACATAATGACCCAATACAGGTGGGCTCCCGTCTGTTCAACTCCCTACCCCACCATGTTCGGGATTTACCAGCTAAATCCTTCTATAAGCATGTGAAGTCCCACCTGGTAAAAGAAGATATTCTCTGGAGGAATTTTACGAGATCATATGGCCTGAGGTTAGGGATGTTTAGGGATCGTTGGTCAGTTATTGACTTGTGCATGGCCATTCATTGATTTGTGTGTTTCTGTCATGCCCATTAATACAGTTAATATAATTTGTAATCGGCGCTATAACCAGTCAGCGTCTGCATGTTCCAACTTATGAGCTCTGCTCTGTCTATTTTGGCTTTAGCAAATAAAAAAATTCTTGATTCTTGGATTGTTGACGAGGCTCCCCAGAAGTATGTCCTCAGCTGGATAACCAAGGAGCGTTTGACAAAGTATGGTGGACACAAGTCTTGGCGGAGTTAGTAAGAAAAGCCCCCTGAGCTATTTTTCCGTACTCTCCAGCTACCTGTCTGGGAGAGAAGTCAAGATGGTTGACCGGGACCTGGCCGTCGGAAAGCCCGTGGCCAAGGGCTGCCCCCAGGTGTATGTCCTGGGGTCGCAGCTGTGGAAACTGATCTTTGACGGTCTTTTCCTGAGTGTGGTTCTCGGCGAGGGCTTTGAAGTAGTTGCCTCATAGGCAAGATCGGCGGCTCTCCGTGGCCAGTCACCGAAGAGTGTTTTGTCGAAGACATCATGGCTGTACTTCCTGCATCAGAGCCACACAACGCCACAACTCCACAGTTTCCACACTGCAAACACTCACGGGTGTAGTACAGTTGGCCACCACACGGAGCACCATCAAACGAACTGGGACGCATTGGGTATTTAATTTTCCTTGACCGGGGCGCATGGAGTACAATTAAGGTGCCGCGGGACGCATGGGGCACCCCTGCGAACGCACCTATTTTTAGCAAGAAGTGCTTATCTTTTCTGAATTTTTCTCAACTAGTATCATTGGAGTCTTCTTCACCTGCATCGTTATAAAAGGAGTTATAAGTCATTGCTATGTATTAGATTACCATAGCGTCATAACAGCAATTAAGAAAGGGGGGGGGGGATCTCACTCTCAATCACCCCAAGTTGGAGAATACCTTCCACAGAATGTTCCGAAAGTAGTCCATAATAATTATTATATTTAACTGATGGCAAAACTTGAAAACCAAGCATTGGTTTTACTATTAATTATGATTTTTCGGCGATACCCCCTTGTTGCTAAGGACGGCCTAAGTGCCCTTTAGCCGTCGAAAGGCGGAAAGCATGACGCCAGCAGGGAACCCAACCAACATAACCTCTCTGGCATTTCAACCTAATTCACAATCACTGTACCTTTCCAACCCCTCCTCCACCACCACCGCCGCCGGACTGCTGAGGCCGCTGCTGCTGTCGCTGAGGCGGCGGTTGCTCCTGACGTTGAGGCTGCGCCGGGGGTGGAGCGGCAGGAGATGCACCTGAAAACCCAAAAGGGACAATTTAATACTCATCGTGTACACCGGAAGTCACAAGATGGCGAGTGACGTAGGGAAAACTACCTTTGACGGCCCCTGTGGGCGATCTCTGGTTGCCTTTGGTCATAATTCACATAAAATAAGAATTAGAAGTAAAAGCACTACTAAGTTTCACAGAAACTCTACTTTCGGTTAGTACTATACGACGATAGGCTCAATCACAGTGATCGCAAATCGCTAGTTACGTTGGTTGTAACCAAGCTAGTAGGACAGATGATTAAAACTCACGAGGTAATAATTATTATCAATATACACAGTACTAACTGAGGTGTGTAACGGGTGCGATGCAGAGTTCAACTTTTCACAAGCCTTAAGCAGCATGAAAGGGAGATAATCACAGCCTGAGACAAACTGGGAACAAGTCACAAGATTTGTTCTTGGTGTATGAGTGTGAGGCGATGAAAGGTGCTCACACTTCGGACTGTGAGCATATGAGTGTAAGTTACCCCCTCTACAACTCGCTTGATAACCAAGCGTAACATGACCAGATCTCTTAAAACCTGACTTCAGATACATATTTGCTTACTTGAGCGTTGGTTTGTTGCCCTTTTGTTTACCATGGTGCTGCGGCCGACAGAGTTTCGCGTCACTTCAAGGAAACCTCACTCGTTAATGCATAGGTATACCTACATCCTTGAAGAATCCGTTCCAACAGCGAGAGCACGTTAGTTTCCTTACGACCCCACATCCCCGCAAGCTCACACTCACACTCAACTTACACTCGCGCTCCAGGAACAAAATTACAGTTGAGCCAGTGCTGCGCGGAAAGGAACCAGGTTCCCCAATTACTCCGACGCCAAAGCATCCCCCCTCAGGTGATGTGTGATCCGAGCCGCCAGTACCTAACAAGTCAGCTCGCACACTGATAGAGCAAACTTGGAACTCTGTTGCCATTAATAATACGATCCTTTCGCAGAAAGTGGCACCTTTCTGTCCAAAGGGAATTATGAGACATCCATAGTATTTTTTCGAGCTTTCAAAATTTTCCCATGTAGAGATTTCTCCATAGGCTGATTGAGTCAACTGGAATGCTGATAATATGGCCATAGTGTCATAAAAAATGAAAAGCCATTTCCTCACTTCTATGGCGGGTCCAGTGGTAGAGTTTCACAACTGTTTCGGTCCTTTCTCAATCTGCGTTTGAAACTGGGCGGGAATTCTTGAGTGCATCTTGTTCACACGATGACGAGGAAATGAAATAATTAATCCAAATTGAGGGGGTGGGGGCTAATTGAAGGCTTGTCCACGTGTTTGCACCTCACTTCCCTGGGAAGTTTTGAAGTTGGCACCAAGGCGGAAATATCAATGTTTTGAGGCATTTTTTCAGTTGGCATCGCTGCTCAGGACCCTCGGAAACGAATTGTAACCTCCTTAGCCTACTAACATTGCCAAAGAACTTAACTGTAAATTAATCCACAAGCTTAACTTGTCCGCTTAGCCATAAATACTTACCATTAAATGCTATGAGCTAATTTGATACTAAAATCTACTAAACCGAATATTGATACTTACCCAATTTTAGGACAGTTAACCGAACGTCTTCTCGCCTGTATCATAAATCGACGATCGAGCTAATTAAGCCTAGAACCCCATGAATGTTTCACTTACCTGCAAAGTGAGTCCGTTCCAATTATACCAACGAGCCTTACAGTGGTTCTCAGATAACTGGCCATTTTAGCGTATGGTACGGATAATACTCCCATTGGAAGGGCAAAGCTCAATTTTAGGTCATTGGTTGCCGGTGGGATGTCGTTTTGTTAGGAAACACATGAAATGATCGAAATTCCTATAAATTAGGACGTTTTTGGAAGGTTTAAGTTGTGCAATGTCATTACCGTAACTGTTCCATGACGAGCATGTCAATTTTTCAGTGGGTTTTTATACTGAAGAATTAGTGATATAGATAGGAGCCATGTGGGGGGTTGTCTTATAGGGTTTTATAATGTGTAAGGGTGTGCGAACACGTGTTCATAGTTACTTCCTCCACTCTAATGGCATTTTGGAATTGTAATATGAAAACACCTGTCCCACGGAAAAAGTTCATTACCATCATCGAAATGAAATTAGGCACCAAACAGAGGAAGAAAAAGGAAATGTGAAGTTGCGAAAGATCAACAGTAGGCAACGTGACCCTTCACAAAAGTCAGGGGAAGGCGGGCCCAACTGCCTGTCACAGTGGAGTTTCACGTTCGTACTCTTCAACTCATCATTACCATAACAGTTTACTATAGTTTTTAAAAACGCAATCTTCAAGATTTTTTATTTATTTATTTTGAATTCTGTTGTTAGGAGCAACAAAGCGCCATACCGCTTTTCCTGCCACTCTCAGGTCTAAAAACAAACTGAATACAATGTCATGAAGCCTCGAATGTCAACTGTGCAACCAAAATCCTGTCATTACCTTAGCAATTTTTGTTACGGTGATGAATTATTTCATACAATTGGAGGGTGACATTGACATTGAAGGTTTTTATGATCTTAATGAATTTTGGTAGGAAACTGATTATTTTGAGCCTCTGATTGGGAATCAAATATTTACCAACACAACCGATATTCGACACCATACCTATGAGTATTATTTGAAGGAAAAATTGAATTCCAATTCTTTATAACTGTTATATCGTCACTAGGGAAGACCACAGACTAGGAAAACCCATGGTACCAGTATTTTACCTACCATTACCATGGTCATTGTTATTGTAACTACCTATTTCAACAAACTATGAGAAATATTTAAATCTTTTTGCCTTTCCAATTTTTTATTTCACCGATTTTATCATTCCAACTACCGTCAGAGTGAGATATTTCAATTAGGTACATAAAAATAGCAGGTGAATGGTAAATAGCACACAATTACCCGCTCTTGGCCTTAAATCGACTCTTGGAAAGTGGCAGAGCTCTCGTTGAAATTTGACCTTCAAAGATTTCACGTCGAAACTACCAGACCATGAAAACCCCTATTGCATTTTGTCGTCAAATAAAATAAATATAAAAATCTTTCCCAACCTGATGTCGAAGGCTGACTGGCCGGCTTGGGTGCCGACGGAGGCGGGTTTTTGTCATCTTCGTTTCCCTTCTTCTTGCCTGTGACGATACATTTCAAGTTAAATACAATTACAAATAGGAACCATTCTTACATTCCATCAAAACAACGTAGGGATGATTTCCAGCTTACCTTTCTTTCCCATGTTTCGTCAATTCTGCAACAGAAATGAGGAATATTAGGCAAATTAGGGATATCAGAAAAATTACTAATAGGTATGTTTTGTCACAGAGGAAAACATGTACGCCAGGACTGAGCCCACAGTCAGAACCTGTTCTGTCAAGAACTACTCCCTAGTCAGGAGGACGAGAAGGGCTTGCTTAGTCCAAAATGTTGACAGGTATCTAAGAATGAAGTGTAACTTGGCAACCAAATTTTGATTTTCCTTAACGACCGGTACCTAGTGTGCGGTATGTGGGGTGACATGTGGAATCCACATTGTGGATAGGTATATACTCCCGCTCGTCGAGCTCAGTGAAACTAAGATGTAAATATCCTCCCGTGACCGACCCCGTGGGCGGACGGTGAGTGGCAAATATCCTCCAGGCCGTAGCCACTTCGCTGGTAAACAGCGATAACGACAGGTACCTAGGTAAGGTTACTGCAGTGTAGTGTAGTTTTGATAGTGAAGTCATGGCAGCTCCGAGCACGTCTGATTTTATACCGAAAGCCGCGAAAAAGGGAGGGTGTCTGATTTTCCGGGATATCTACAAATTTAGTTCCACGATCTGAGAAATAGGCGCACAAAAAAGAAAGAGTTGTGGGTTTCTCGCACTATTGAGAAATACGAAAAATGGGGGTTTGACACTGTACTTACTCCTTCATTAAAATATTGTCCCACATGTCGTCCTGGGAGGAATAGCAATAATGTGTAAGTTCTGACTACTGACTTCTTGACTACCTAATTGACTAGATTTTATATCTTATACGCTACATTTAAGTGACTGATATGCAATAAACCCCCGTGCAATAACAATTTGTTAATTTGAGTTCAGGTGAAGGGAGGATACGTGGGAGGATATATACAATATTTGCGAAAGTGAGCGGAGGATATATGCTCTTTTTCGCTCGGCGGGAGGATATTTACAATTCCCCGTATGTGGAGGTTAGGGAGAGAAATGACTCTTCTGCTGATTTCTTTCCCTAACCTACACAATCAATTTCACTGACGGATATTGAGTGGAATGAAGAAAAACTACAAGGGTGTCATACCCTGTTAACCTTTTGACATGATGGACGAAATTAGTTTCAGGATCAGGCTCAAGTAAAATTATAACTAGACTCGCCTTTCACCGACCAATTAACGCTAATCTGATATTTACCGGCGGTTCGGGAGATTCTCAGAACAGCTCAAACCTCCAAACATTAAATGTAAATAAATAATAAATTTTACTTAGAGCGCGAGCCCAAATAGTGTGGCGACCTAATATTTTCATTAACACACATTAATCTTTTTCATTATCACCAAATTCACATTGATCATACCAACATCATAAAATAATGCGCATATTATTGTTTTCATGGTGTTCGCGTTGTTGACTGCTACTTTACGATTAGAAACAGTTAATAGTTACTATTAGCAAATGTTCTAGTAGGTAGTGAAGAAACAATCAAGTGGAAAGAGACAATGTTCGAATCATAGGTTTCTTCACTGGGACATAGTTCCCTCGGGCCCCTTTTAACTGCACTGAAACACAATAATGGCCAAGGGGTGGTTGAAAATTTGATGCAATAAGTATTGCATCACACTAACCCCAACCCAAAATTTGAGTGATTCAATCGTAACGCTCACAAGTGACGCAAAACTCTGAAAGAAGGGCATACACCTAATACGTGAACAGGCACGTCCCATACAGGAAAAGCTGCCAGCTGTTATCCCGAGATCGACGAGATATACGACCTTCCCGATTGCACAACATTCATTAAGAACTGCTTAATCAGAACTACATTACATTTAGGTGTCACTTGACGACTATATGTAACGTACATGTTAAATTTGCACTGCACGTTTTTGAATTATGCAACATGAACAACTCTTTGTGAGTTATAATAAGTCGTAACGGTCAAACTCAGGCGACGGCCGATCAATACGTTCGTCTTATCAGCATCTCAGGTCTTGCAGAGATTAAGAAAAACGAGCGAACCCTGGATTGAACAAACTTCAACAAACAAGCTTCTTACTCAGTACAAAGCTGCATCTAACAAGCAGATGACCCCGTTTACGCGAAACGGCGAATCTATACACAAACCGCCCAAACACTGAAAAAAACTGAAGAAGCAACGCGTTATAATTGGAAAATGAACTTACTAGACTGTACGGCTGTTTAGGATGATTTATTTTGTCAACGATTTCGCTCAAGCGAAGGACAACGAATGGATGAAAACCACAAATATAATATTATGTGAATCACAAAATCGTAAACTAACCTGACAGAAAAAGGAAGGTTGTAAAAGTGCGGTGGTTGTAGAACGTTTCTTGCTTTGTTTGTTACCAATGGAGGACTAGGAAGCAAGAGGACTCCATGGGAGGACTACTTGAGGCAGTTTCCTGCGGCACATGCGCAGTGCAATGGTGAAAGCGAAATTCCTAACTGTGACGTCGATAAACTATCGATTGGTAAAACTAATCGATTGTAAAATTTCAATTTAACTTTCATTTTGAGAATTGTTTGGGCCAGTCAAAACGACGAAGGAATACGAGGGTCAACATTAAATATTTCATCGGTCAATTTATCCGGGGAATACTAGTTCCATTTGACGTTCTGCTGACCATTTTGGGCCAAATTTCTTCGAAATTGGTTGAATTACAAGTCGAGTAAAATAATTTTGAAGTAAATTTACTCTCAATTTGGAGTAAATTATTTACTCCACATTTAATTAGGTACCTACTCAACATTAAATGTTGGGTAAATTTTCAGCAGAATAAAATATTCAGCAGAGGAGTCGTTCTCTCTCTCCCTAACCAAACTCATTGGGTAAATTTTACTCAACATTTAATGCTGAGTAAGGTAAATTCACAAAAACGAAAAATTCTGCGTTTTTCCAGAATTTACTCCTTTCGCATTCAAACGATTTTGATTAAATTCGGCCTGAAATTTTCATAAATGTGTCCCCAACAAGCTATAATAGGGGGTGTCGCATTTCAGGCCAAATTCCATCAAAATCGGTTGAACGTTAAAATTTGACCTTTTTCTCGCATTAGGCTAAGACATCAATCCAAATGTTCACAACAATAATTATTGTGAACATTTAAAAATGTGAAATTAAATTATTTAATTTCAAACCGTAAAAATAAGGTATAGGAGAACAGTTCTGTTCTACAGAACCTACTGTTACCCTACTAAAATTTGGGTTGGCTGAGGAGAATTTAATAAATAAAAATTGTTAGACCTACCTCACTAAGCTGCGGGACAAGGTTGGTGTCGATGAAGTGACTGTTATTGCGCTCATGGAGTTCAATATGAGCCAGATGATTTGTAACAAATTATTATAACTAGTGGGGCTGGCCCCCCTTGATAAAATTATCGCTTAGTAATAATTTTATTATTGAGCGAATATAATATACTCCATATTATGGAATTCCATACATGGAATTTCTGTGTCATCATAATATGTTGACATAACATGCGATTCCATATTATGGAATTTCTGAGCGTAAACGCGTGGAATACGGAAGTGCATGGTTTAATCTTTCAAATAACTTCAATAATTGGAGCTTTCACCAAAAAATCTCGTGAAAACGTGGTATTTTTTTTCGAAAATTTAATGCGAGATTTTCCAAGTCCTTTTTGTCAATGGGATTATTTCAAAAATCTAAAATGATTGAAGATTCCTTTCACAAAATTTAATAGGTACTCCAATTTTTGTATAAAATTTTGTAATTACATTGTACGGTAGATATGGGGCCCCCGAAAAACCGATTCTACGTCCAAAGATACTTTAAAAACGATACTCCACTCGACCACTTGTCCAAAAAGCCCTCCCTTAGCCTCTTTTTAGCCCTTCAGAGCCCCACGGGTTTGAGCGATCGGGGTGAATGGCTTGCGGGCACAACTACTATTATAATAGTAGTTGTGCCCGCAAGCCATTCATAGATCCATCTATTATCTATAATAGATGGGGTACAGAGTATTTTGTCAATATTTCAGATTCAAATAAAAAATCCTACTGCCCAACACGGTCCACAGTGGCAGACATTTCATTAAAATGTAGGTAATGCAAGTTAAAATTTTTAAAAATGAAAATTTGTCTCCATCAACGTATAGGTACCTACCTAATATAAAAATATATTATATGAATTCTACACTAAGTACGGTGTCCAATCCGCAACGGTTTTGGTGATGAATGTTGGTGAAGTGGTACCTGCTTTTCCGTTACACCCCCCCACGCGATTTCGAGTTTCTTACACACCCCTCCCGATGGCTTTAAGGCACCCAAAGCCAACCAAAATCGCGTGGGGGGGGGGGGGGGGTATAACGGAAAAGTACCGGTGAAGTTTTCAACATCACTACTTCTTCCCAAAATACCATTATCTTCGTCAAAATGCTTAAGTGCTTAACCAGAGCTGAATCGAAGATCGGAAATCGATTGTTGTGTCGATAGTTGAACACAAACATTCCTTTCTCGATGGAATGGGAGGGGTTGTGACGCTCAGTGTGTCCAGACTTCAACTAAATGCGTAACGTCAACCTTTTTGTGTGCGATTCTGAATTCGCCTCACAAGGCGACCCAATGCAAAATCGTTCAAAATATGAAGTAAAAGTAACGTAATATTATGAGCTTCATAATATTACGTTATTTTTACAGTTCCCTAAACGGCGCTTTTCTGTTGAAATGAATGCTCACATGTGAATGCCGGTGTCACAGCTGCACATTTCAAGTTGACCCAAAGTTTGGGTCCCAAACAATTATCCAATGTGTTGATATCACAGAGTAACAGAGAGCAAATTCGTTGATATTCAAAAATAAACCAAAATTGTATTACCTATCACCCAGGAAAACAAGGGAGCCCTCTAACTGGACGGTCCAGTCTGGACCGCACCCAATTTTGCTACCCCGATTGAACTAATTTGTACAGGGCATTGAATAATTATATTTTGACCTGGACACCCTGTTTGTGCCACGCCTTCGTCCGTTTTGTTTATGGTTCCGTTGTATGATCGCCAATGTTTGTCTATTTTGTTTCGTTCTCTCGGGTTTGTCTTGTTGAAAAGTGATGGACTTTCAGTCACCCCGGCCGTCGACGGAACCCACCAACTGGTACCAGCAGAAATACGGGGCTTTCAACGAAAATGACCGGACGGCGTACATGAACAACCCTTTCTACCGGGCTTTCAAAGAGAGCGAACGAGGCGACTTCACCCCCTTTTACGTTTGGATCACCATCTGCACCATAATCGGGTTCGCTCTGATCCTCCTCAACGTTTTCTTCTGTTGGTGCTCCAAACACAAATATTACTGGCAGGACCCAAACACGGGCAACAGGTGGATCCTCCCCATTTGGACGCAGACGCCATACAAACAGCCGCCTTTGGATTTCACCGAACTTGAGGGCGTTGCCTCCGAGTACAAATCCACCCGAGTCGTTTACGAGACTTCTGAAGCCATTCCAGAGCACTTGGATTCCCAGTATATGGAACTTCACAAACGAGAAAGCGATCTCTGAATTTTGTTTGGGCTCTTTCTTAAATTTCTCTTAGTCTTACACAAAGGTATGTCCTCATTCTTCTCATATGCGGTTAATTAACATACAAATTTACTAATGAACGGTCAATTAACACATCGCAACCATTCCTTCTCTCACTCTTATCTTAGCTTTACACTCCACCCTATCGAATTCCTTCGAAATTTTGCCATCATAACTATCAAATTGCTATTCTTACCAAACGGAGTCATCACTCCGATGTATCAGGGTTGCACTTTTTAAATCAGCCAATAAAAACGTCGGTTTAAGTAAAACAACTTTGTAAGAATCAAAATTGAATGTCAGAATAAATGGAATTTTTCGTAAATTGGTTAAAAATGAGAATGATCGTGGTGAAAGTGGTGAAAATTTTTAAAATTTAATTAATGACTGAATCGAATAATAATAATAACAATGCGAATAAGTTTATACAAATATTTTTTAACCTAAAGTAAGAATTAGTTAACTTGATATTTTAATCAGTTAATTTCTAAGGGCACTTAGGCCCTTTGTACCTAACGCCCTTGTGTTACAGAAAATCGGTCCGTAACTGCAAAACAAAAAGAAAAAAAATGAGCGTTTAAAAAAATTAAAACTACCTACTTACCTATTAATAGAAAAACGGGATGATGGGTATTCATCTCAAAACGAGGCTTGGGTAAGTACCTAAGTATCCAGGTTTTAAATATCCCTGGAATCAACGGTTGAAGCATCTTCAGCAGTTACTTGATGGGCTTTGTCAGTCGAGTGAGGTTTATTGGTGTTGCATGGGGCTTCTAGACCACCCGTTGAGGCTCCTAAGGCTTTTATTGAGCCACTGGCGGGGGTTTTGGCCAGGGGCTCGAGTGAGGTGTCGTTTTAGGGATGCTTTCGGGAGTAGATTCGATTAGTGGGGGTCGCAAAACTGTCTTAAGCTTCTACGGTGCTACAGGCTGGGGTTTTGAAGGGTTTTGCCTAGTGAGCGACTGATGAAGGGCTTGTACAGAGAATCGGTTTCTGAAGTTGGTTTTCCATTTTTTCCGATTTTCCATTTTGTAAACATTTTTTATCGTTATAGTATTATCATGTATGGTACCTACTGTACATAAGGATCGGAAAAGGAGTTCATTCATCCAAGTAAATTTTATTCAATAAATTAAGCTGCTTATTATAGTTATTAATTAAATCCCGAAAAATTGAGTTTTTTTTGTAAGGGGCTGTGTAACCGAATTGCAATAATTGAAAAAATTGGAAAACCTTTGAAATATTGTTAGGTACTTATTTCGCTTTACTGGAAAATCAGCAAAAACAGGATGTTTTGATCGTTTTAACGAGATCGAGCAATTTTTTCGTTTTGCCATAAGTTTCAACTACGTGACATAGCCCTTTAAAAATCCGGGTTCAAATTGGTCCCTACCTATACATATTTTCTCAAAGCCATACCTATCAATACCGGGGTTTCTACAATATAGACCCATTTTTGGAACTTTTGAAGGATGACCTTTCCTGGAAAAAATTACAGAAAAACTTCAAGCAGCTCGGTTTCACATTCCCTGGTTCCGCTGACCAGATACCATTTTTGGCAGGTCTCAGGCTCTGTAGAGCTGTAGGAGAGTTTGAAACATTTAGGGTAGGGGAAGTGCTATAATGTCCACTAACACTACAGTAACTGTCTATTATCGACGGTGAAGACGATAACCCTCGTATCTCCAAAGTACTTGTACCTAGTTTACAAATTCGCCACTGTAAGCTCTAAAATCGGTGGGAACCCTCCTGGTAGGTAGGTAGCCTTCAAAAACCAGATCAAGGTAGGTAGCCTTCAAAATTGGAGATACGAGGGTTCTCGTCTTCACCATCGTTATGCTTTTGTTTATCAATCGCGGATTGGGCAACAATTTGATTCTGTCAATAATAATTTTTTTAAATTGCATAACTGTTATGCAATTTAAAATGTTTTAAAATTTAAACAAAAACATAATAATAATCCCTTTTGTTAAATTGGCTGAGTTTTTGGCATCATTGAATAATTCACATATTGATGTCCATTTCCTAATTTTTACAATCAATGATTTCAGTTTTACTTTCTACTTTGGTACATACCTTTTACGAAAAATTGTTAATGCAGAATTTATTGCTTCTCTAGTCACATTTCTGACGATATATATTAAATATGTATCGTCAAAAATGAGACTAGAGAAGCAATAAATTCTGCATTAATGGAAAATAAAATAAATTTTATTTTCCAGGTTCGCAATGGGAGTTCACATTTTCTGGCCGCCTCTGGTGGCGCTCGCATTGTTTGTCGCCGTCGTCATAATGTTGATGCTCCGTTTCGGGAGCCAGTGGTGCAAACTCCGCCACGACCCTCTCCCCGACAAGCCCGATTGGTCCGACCACGCTTACGAGCAAAGGGTGTCCTACGCCTGATACCGTAACCCTCAAATGTAAGTCCCACCGAGATCCCCCCCCCCCTCATTTTCACTATTGATTCGACTCTTGTAATATTTGACACATCTGCTGGCAGCAGAAGATTTTCGCTTTCCACGTATTGTTTTCCCAATCGCGACCAAAATGAAGTCAAGCTTAGCAGGCTTCATCTTCTGTACCTTGACACACCTTAACACAACCCTCCCGCCCCTTAATTGTTGGAGTCCATGATGCGAACGATCGCATACTCTTCAAAGAATCTCAAAGTGCCTTAGTTTACGAAATTTTCTTGACTGAGTAGACAACTTCTAAAACGAGAATAACATTCCGTCCAAATACATCCGTCCTCTTCTTTGTATTATCTTAGATTAATGAGTTTCAGTCACTTCTCCCTCAATGAAAATCTTGTTAATTGCTGGTCTGGGTAATTTTTTTATTTTTTGTAGTAGGCCTAGAAAATTTTTAAATAAACCATTTAATGGTTTATCTGCTCACTAATCTTAGGTGTATAGGCGTATAATGTCTTCTTATTGTACTAATCTTAGTGATAGTAACTGCCTTTTGCCGTATTCATGACCTTAGGCCTTGTGACCTTAAAATTTTGATGAGCGTTCACTTCGTCTATTTACTAGGCTTTCTATGGTAGAATGAGCAACTTAATAAATTGATGTCAAGATTTTCACTGCTCTGTATCACACATACCTAATTATTATGCACCTTGTGTTCTCTTATATTTTTGCTATACCTAGCCATTATAGAGTAAGATTAAAGTAAATCTTGAAAAGCACACTTTGTATTTTGATAGCGATTTCGAATAAACTTTAAGTTTAGACGGAATGATTTGTTCTGAATTTATTGTTCCTGCGAATTGATAGGTTTTTCCCTGGAGTTCGGCCCTCCAGTCACCTTGTGCGCTTTATTCTGAACGCTCTCCCCTTTACTCCATGGCTGGGCCCTACCTAATTGATAGGTTATGACGAGTGATTCAACACATCCTGTGAAGAGGGCGTAAAAAGTGGATATCGGGCATTTGATCGACCAGAGGGGTTGAAAATGTCAACTACGACAGGTTTTGAAACCAGTTTCAACATGTCAGGGGGATAATAATGACATCATTATTGGCGACTATGTTTATTAATAATGTTACTGAAATCCTACCCTACGCCCTTCCTCACTCTCACCTCTACTACCCGTTGATATCGCCGACACGGTCTCCTGGCCAAGGGGATGTGGAGGCTGCGGTAGTCTTCTCCTGATGCCGTAGAGAATTAAGAGACGGGGTGTGCGTAGGGATATTGGAGTACAGCACCGTCGCAATCAATCAGTCAATTACCCCGACTACCTCTAGGAGCAATTCTCGAGGGATCCCGATTTGACATTTTGGACGGTGCTGTACTCCAGTATCCCTACGCACACCCCGTCTCTTAATTCTCTACGGCATCCGGTGAAGACCACCGCAGCCTCCACATCCCCTTGGCCAGGAGACCGTGTCTGCGATATCAACGGGTAGTGGTGAGAGGTGAGGAAGGGCGGAGGGTGGAATTTCAGTAACATTATTAATAAACATAGTCGCCAATACTGATGTCACTATTATCCCCCTGACAAACACTCCAGTAACAACTGGGTTTTAAGTTAACTGTTATTACACTTTAAAGTGGGTTTTAACTTGAAACTTTAAAGTGATTGTTACTGGTGTGTAGGGGGTTGAAACTGATTCGTAGCTTCAATATTGGTTTAACGCTGTCTTAGAAGGCTCATAACTCGTTTGAGGGAGTTCAAAACTGGACTGAGGAAGTAGGTTTGGAGATTGTTTTGCAGTTCAAAACTCATTGAAGTGGAGGGTAATGGGTCGAACTGTTTTCAAGCGGTTTAAACCGGCTGTATGGTAAACTTGTGTTGGTGGTGAAACCGGTTTGGGTGGTTCATCACCAGTTGAACGAAGCACGTAGAATTTAAAATGCGGTCTGAAAAGAAGGGGTCTTCAAAGTTTTTTCGGGTTCAAAACGCATTGAACTGGTGGAAAATGGGTGTGTGGGGATCGAAACCAGTTCCAAGGAGTTCAAACTGGTTTGAAGTCTCAACCAGTTTGAAGTGGTTGATAACCATTACTAGGGGTTTAAACCGATATAGACGGTTCATAACCAGTTTGAAGAATATCAGCTGGTTTTTAAATTCAAAATGGGTTCGAACTAGGTTCTGCAAAGAGAGCTAGCTTGCAAATGAAAGTACAGTGTTGCTAACATTCATCCCAAACACGTTGGTACAACTGCCATGCCCTATTATCAAAATTTAATAAAAGGAAGGCCTTTTACAGAATTCTTTATGGTCAAAGCGGTTATATCAGATGGCGCTCCAGCACAATGGTTGTAAAAAAGATGGTGGTGTATCCAATCAAATAATCAAACACGTTGGCTGGCTTGACCTCAGGATTGGATGTGGACGCTGCAAGGTGAAAATGTTTGAATGATTCGCTTATATAGTCGTGATATTGCCAGTCAATGCCCCGCTCGTTTTGCGTTAGAGGCTTAAATTGTTACTCACCTGGGGCTGCAGTGGTGTTAGCTGCTGCGGCGGCGGCGGTGGTGGTGGTGGTATCTGGTGGTTTTGTCGTGGCCACCCTAGGTTTCTCCGGTTTATGGGGTTTGCCCTTATGGGGTCTGGGTCTGCCCATACCAACACCTTCCCCTTCGTATTCGTATGAGGAATCGTCTCCTTCTTCCAGTTCTGCCTCTGAATCATCGTAGTCCGATTCCTCGGGGTAGTTCTTATTTTTGCGACAGTTTTTGCAAGCGCGTTTGGCGCCTCTGGCGAAGATTTTGGAGTCTACCGCGATTCGTCTATTCACGCTCTCGCTTTCGTCAGCTTCACTTTGAACTTCGTCAGCTTCCATTTGAACTTCGTCAGATTTTCTGTCTGGCTCCACCACCTCGAAGCGTAGTTTTTCTGCAGCAGTAGATGTTATGACATAATATTTACATTGTAAATATTAGGTTAGGATATCAATAGGTTAGGTTACTGTATCACGTCCTCATTCTACATTTCAGCTGCTGAACGAGCTGATAGTATCAAGTTACCAACCAGTGCAGAGATATGGGTAGGGGCCACCTTTGTCGCGACATTCAGTTCTCTCAGGGCATTCGCTACACGGTGTTCCAGTACGGTAAATCCCTTCGCTACTTGATATCATTGGCCCGTAGTTACAGATGGTCACCCTCACGGATTTAGGTTCATCGACCGTCGAGTATAGCACGTCAGCGCACCCTATCCTCATCGCGTTAGCGAACAATATCTGAGCTATGTGCCGCACTTCCCTGTTGAAACCAGAAAAACACTAAGTCAAGTCTTGTCCATTTCAAATTGTATCATAATCCAGCACTGTGGATCAGCTCACCTCTGCTGGTGATATTGGCCAATCACAGCCGCATTTAGATGCACCGACTCCGAGAACCACAACTTCGTCAACAGCGCCTCATAGTAGTTCACACTCTGCGAGAGTATATGGGATTTCGACATGATCTGCCCCACAGGGAAACGATCTGTTTGAATAAAACCGCATCAAACGCATGTTGCAACTTGAGAAGTGGACAATGTTGGCAGATTTTTTCAACTTACTGACGTCTCTGCATTCGTCGTTGTAAGTCGCATTGCACTGTTGGGCCCACCGTTCAGCAATCGCTTCCAATTCCAGGTCCCAATACTAAAACCGACAAAGTACTGTGTTGGTTCTTTCATAAAATTGGTCTACAGTGAACTTCATCATCGAGGCCGCCTCCTGCATGCTAGGGGTCTTCATAATCGACCTTACCAAGTTTTGAAAATAATATTCAAAATCAACTCATGTTATGAAAAGCAAGAGTTAAAATTTAACTCTTGCTTTAACTCTGCTCTTCACATTTAATGTGAAGGACGAAATGATCGAAAAAGTTAATCCTCTTCCCTACATTACCTTTTTTCACTCCCATTTTGGTTTTTTTATTCTTGGAATAATTCACCTACCTACGTATTCGTGTCGGAGTTCAAAAATTCTGATCGGCCTACAAATTTTACATTTACGGCCGTCCCAGCCGTATTGGGCAGTAGGCTTCTTTTTTTTTTAATCTGAAATTGAGGAGGTCCGTGCAATAAGGGCTTATAGTCAAAATCGACGTTCTGAGAAAATCACCTTCGAAGTTTTTCAACATGCACCCTGTAATGTGTAGGTACCTATACGTTATTTTCTGTCCAAACCTTTTTCCCTCAAATGTCTTATTCTTCAACTTGAACTGTCACTAAGCTCATTTACCTACCATAAAGTTAACCGCATCGGAGATATTTTCTTTTTTTGCGAAGAGGTTATAAGCCCTTATTGTGGGGAGAGAAAAATCCCCTTTCAGCCTGTAACAGGAACATTTCCCCCCAAGAGGGGCTTATGAACTTGGAAAATATTGGTTTTGAAGGAAAAACAAGCAAATATACTTTTTATGAACAGCATTTTTTAGAATGATTGAATATAAATAGTAAAAGAATATAAAAACAAACGCAATACAAAAAACTTGATTACAGCATCAGAAGACTTCTAACAGGCCGTTCCCCACAAGAAGGGCGTATAACAGCTATCACTAAAAACAAGGGTAAAAACAAAACAAATGGGAATTTTTTCCTGAAACTTGGTACCTGTGTATAGAAGACAACATGGCGAATCGATTTTCGCGTTCCCCGCAAGAAGAGCTTTTATTGCACGGGCTGTTTAGAAATCTGGTCATCGGGATAGTTTCGCACAGGTCCTTCTTTTGTCTTGGTTATGTCTTAGTTCTGGGGTCTTGCAAAATTTTGCGACACACAAAAATGCAACGTTTTTTATTGGCCGCACCCATGGCAACCCGTCAACTTAATTTTTCATAGCAACAACGCTTGTTAGTTTCTCGTAGTGATTTTATCAAATTCCCGTCTAATAACAACTATATATCATACGACATATCCTTGTACAGATGTATCTGCACGCAGCTAGTGTACGCAGCTAGCTACAATAGTGTAGATACCTACTCGTCATCAGTTTGCTGATGATTTTAGTCTTGGGGTTTTTATTTACACTAGTTCTTTAGAGTGAAACAAGATAGCATGGTGTTTTCATGTTCTTGGGTGCCGATAGTCGCTGCAGTTATTACCTTCCACAGCTTAAACCATGTAAGAAGTCATCATTTCCGTATAAGATACCCGATAACAAAGGAGCTCGGCAATTGCGTAGTTGAGCTTGTGGCGGATGCAAGGGGAGGGAGGTTCCACCCTTGGCGACCGACCGCGTCATTACAAAAACTGCGTTTCATAGTATTGCACAATACATAGTAATTGACGTATTTACATAAAACATGTTTCACAAAATCAAAATCCCAGTAATCTCCACCATGTAGAGAAATCACATGAATCTCCAAGATTTATAGTAAATTCACGCAATATAACATTTATTTATTGCAAGTTTACTAGCCTAGGTTTATTACGTTCTTTTCAATCTTTTAGTTAGTGACATTCGAATCTAAGTTTGGATTCCGGATCCCTTTCAGTGACCATGAAGGTCCAATTTTATTCATTTTATTCCTGAATCCTTTATGGATCCGCTGTCCAGTAGACCTCCACCACCCCTTGTAGTCTACCCCTTTACCTCACGGTTTTATAAACCAGTTATGGTTTCTTTCACCACGTATCCGCGGCCTTTCATCGACATTTGGATCACAAAACCATTTGTTTTGTGATATCAATTTAACACATACCTTTTAACTGTATCCGCGGCCTTTCATCGACATTTGGATCACAAAACCATTTGTTTTGTGATATCAATTTAACACATACCTTTTAACTGTATCCGCGGCCTTTCATCGACATTTGGATCACAAAACCATTTGTTTTGTGATATCAATTTAGCACATACCTTTTAACTCTTGCGAGGCTGCATCGTCTCCCTGCGTCACTCCGATCACGACACCAAACTACTCCTCAGTCAGTCTTACAGTAACTGACGCAACTTCTCCCGAAAAGCCGAGTCGCCTTCTTTGTTGTTAGTTCACCAACTACCACCAGATCGCTCCCAACAACTAGTTTCTTTTCCCGCCTTTTCGGATTGCCTTTTGGCAACACGGGCCTCCTCAATTTTGGCAAAATACTCGGTTTATCATCTTGGAGTTGTGCCCATAAGATTTTCAGCCCGATAGCCCAACCCCGTGGGGCTAAAAAGGGGCTACGGGAGGGGTTTTTGAAGGGTTTCGTCCAAGGGTTTGATGTATGTGTCGTTTTTTAAAAGTATTTTTGGACTTAGAATCCATTTTTGGTGGCCTCACATGGATCCGATTTCACCGTGGGGATCTATGGGGTTACGAATGGGATTTTTGAAGGATCCCAGGAGGTCAAATAACGTGTCGTTTTCCGAGTAATTTTGGACGAATAATCCATTATTCTAGGTCCCACATCTGTTTAAACATTGTACAGACATTTAAAAAAAAAATTATTCCAAAATTTTTCTCAATGACAGAATTAAATTTTGCCCAATTAACCCATAACGAAGAATAATAAACCCTTGTGTAAACTTTGGAACTGGAAGTGAGGAGCATTTTGGTAGATGACACGATAACGAATTGGTTCTCAAAAGTTGTCTCACCTTTGCCTATAGGTACCTACTATGGTAAGCTAAGGTAGCACAACTGATAACGGATTGGATACATACATACTTTCAACCAATCTTCTCGACTCTACTCACACATACTTACAAACAACACGTTAACACATCGAGAATGGCCCAACATAACAGTGAAGACCCCCCCTACTAAGTCTTACCATTTGTCTCATGTTCGAACTCGCCGGTAATCGCATTTCTCCGCTCGCCATGGCATTTCTGAAGGAGTTGTGTAAGCTTAGTATTTTCATTCGGCCGTTTTCGCTCATCAGACTTTGAACTTGTCCGCAGTTGGGGCCTATGGGCTGTAACACATTCGCATTGTAGCTGTGATATGTGGTTTTTTAGTAAAGGTAGAAAACGTTATTACGGAGGCCTTCTTGCTGAAAATCGGCATCTAACGTAAAGTTAAAAAAATAAAGTAAAGTGGGTTTTTGTGTTAACCATTTTCGGGTTTCACAATTGGGGCAGGAACCGACCCCGCACTGTACCTACTTAGAAACACTTTAGACGGTTTAATTCTTGTTCCAGAGAAAGGATTCACATAAACTTTCGTTCAGAGGTGAATTGTCTGCCGACAAGACAGGTATTAAGTACAACACGTGATTGACTCTTGGTCAAACATTGGTGTTCGGCCCCGGATTTGAACCAGGCTGATCAGCGCTCCGATTTGTAAACAAACGAAGTTCTGTCTACGGCGCCACCCTGTCCCCCCATCTAACGTTGAAACGTGTTTTGTAATTATGAGGTAAGTACCTACAAGAAGGCTCCAACTGGACTCTATTTGAGCCCGACCCTGGGAACTAGGATATGCTGTTTGGACTTTGATGCCGGGTTTAAAGCGTTTGGACAAATTGCAGTTTGCACACAATCAAACTAGAAGACGTGCCCTGGAGTGGAGCCCTGATCCCTTTCTCTGGCCATCCAGAAGAAAGAGATGATGATTTGTGGGTGTACATTCAGAACAGTGTCTACCGGCACCTCTGGCATTGCTAGCGTAGGTAGTGCCGATTAAATTACTCGCAGGAGAGAGAAGAGGGATCTTCACCAGAAGCGGGGACGACCTACCTGAAACAGTAAAAAGCAAGAAAGGGGAGGCTCCTGAGGAAGTAGCAGGCCCTCTGGAGAGCTGAGAGCAGAGGATCATGGATGGCCATGCTTGCCATTCGTACCATTGATCACTGGACCGAAAGAAAGCACAGATAGGTCAATCCTCGCCCAGTTCTTGACTGGGCGTAGCTATTTCTGGGAGTATCTGATGAACGTTTGTGTTAAAGTGCATGAGGACGCTGTTCAGATGTCCTGATGATGACGATTGGGACAGACTACCTGCGTAGCAGATAACACAATCCTCGCTACTGGCTCAGGCCACTGGATTGCATTCTGAGGCCTGAGCCTACGCAGGCGACCAGATTGGTGTGCTGGGCTATTTTCAACTTTCTGCCATAGTCCCTCGCATTTACACACCAAGGTAAGCACCAGAGCACTCTGGCCAATGCCACAAACTGCATCACTTTCTATCTCGGTCTATTGCGCTGGGAATCTTATGGCAGTTGAGTCTTCTCTGTGCTCATGTGTCACCTGCACTATTGGAGGTAAATGGGTAATCTATATAACCCTTCACAATGACGATACCTACTAAAAACCATCTCCTACCTTGTATTTGCACAAAGTGTGCTTCCCTCGAGGACAAGTTAGTGAGCAGTACTCCCCATCTGGAAATTGGCCGTAACCGAGGCTAACAAGTGCTGCCACCACCCACAATATCTGTTCGTGTCTTCCCGTTGTCATTTGTGGTAATTTTCATTGGATATTTTTACTACAAATTTCTACAAGTTAATTGCCTAATATTGTTTTCTTTGTTTTGAAGCAGCGCTGAGTTCTTGGACCATAACAACCACTTCACGTATCTTAGTGACGTCACGTTAACTCATTCATTCATTCCGAAGTTTTGTTCTGATTAGCGAGTTTCAAAAATCGTTTCAGGGAGAAAAATACCTTTATGGTGTTGATTGGTATTGTCTAACACCCCGTTCAAGACAGAGGCGGCATCCTTCGGGAATGCCCGCGGTTCTCGGCTGAGCGCGTGGCCTTCCCGGATGGGGTGCGGGCGGACTGGTCCCGTTATGTGGGCACGGCAGGGGCCTTTAAGGGGCCCTGCAAAGTTCACCCACGCTACACAGGGGGCGGCCGCTCAAATAAGGCGGCCTACGGGCCTTGGAGCCCCTGAGGCAAGTACCAGCACGTGCTGGTGGCCCTGGACATGAATAAATATGTCCAGGGTGGAGATGCCCTTTCTGGGGGACCCGGTCGTGGCCATGGGCCGACTTACCGGTCCAGCATTTGCCTCAGGACAAATGCGCATGCTAGACTTGAGAAAGGGGCGAGTTTGTATGTTCCAGCCGAAGGCAGTCATGCTGCAGGAGTAGCGCTCGTCTGAGCTGAAGGATCCAACGGTTGTCCGTGAAATTCCCCACACAGACTTACTGTTTTGAGCATAGTGGGCAGGGGGTTTTGGCACTTAATGGTCCGACTTGATGCAACGTTGATCATCTGGTCTGAACGCGCTCGACAAGAGCCACCATCTGAAAAACAAGTAGGTACCTACCTACGTACTTAAGTACTTGGAAAAAATCTTAAAAAAAAAAAAAAAAACATTTTAGGCAATGGTTTATTATTCCCTCAATGGTTAACTGTGCAAAAATTATTATAAAATTATTAATTAAAATTTTATTTAATTTAATAAAACATTTATTTGTATAAAATTAAACAAAAAAATTGTTTCTGTACAATGTTTGGACAGATGCGGGACTTCGAAAAAAGGATTAATTCATCCAAGGTCACTCGGAAAACAACACCTTATTTGACCTCCTAGGATCCTCAAAAAATCCCATTTGTAGTCCCCAAAGACCGCAACTTACGATGAAATCAGATCGTTCTGTGACCCCTAGAAATGGATCCTACGTCCAAAAATATGTACTTCGAAAACAACATACAACTCGACCCCATTGTCGAAAACGTTCAAAACCCCTCCACTAGCTCCACAGAACCACTAGGCACAGGCACAACTATAGTTGTTTAATAGATGGTTGATCTATAGATGGTTAACCGACAATTTGGCCAGATTTCAGATCTTTAGAGAACTTCCTAGTACCCAAAACAGCTCGGACGGCGGACGGACATGTGTATTAAAACAATGAGGCTGGTGCACGAGTGTCAACAAATCGGAAGGTTTCACGGGGCCAGGTTAGTTTGCTAGCAATTTCGATCCGAGCGGCAGAAGACCGTTGTTTTGAATAGCGTACGGTGTTCTTTTCTCTTCTCTCTCTCTCCAAGACTATTACTCCGACCGAAATTTCATTGCCCCCTCGCTTTTTAAAATTTAATCAGCTTTCACCTAAAAAAAAGAAAAGTAAGATCAGACCAACCGTTCCCGCGTTATCGGCAATAATGTGCAGAGAAACAGGTTTTTTCGAAATTGTCCACTTCTTTGCCGAGCCTGCCCCTCCCTTATCAACGCTCAGATCAAAATTTCACACGGAATAGCTGCGATGGGAAATTTATTTAGCTTTCACGAGAAAAAAATAAATTTGGAATCGGACCAATAGTTCTTGAGATACAACCGAAAACGTTCTGAAAAACGTGCTTCCGCTGTCTTCAGGTTATCAACTAAAATGTTCACATTTAAAAAAATGGCATATTTTCAAAGTGCCATAACTCTGAAACTAATTGACCTACACAGCTCCGGTTGGGCTTAAATTGTCACACATTTGATGCTATTTAAAAAATCATATATGTTTTTAAATAGTAGTTTTTGTCGGACAATGCGTAGTTTATTAGATATAGAGCAACATCTAAAATAAGGGCGAAAAAAACGCTGCAAATTTTACACGAGGGTTTATTATTCTTTGATATAGGTTACTTCAAGTAACTTACTTGTGCAAAAATTATTTCTGTGTTAGGTAATAGAAAAAATTTTCGAAAAAAATTTTTTTTTTTGATTTGTTTTTTTCAACAAATTTTTTTTTTCAAAAATTCTTTATTTCTTACTCGAAAATATTTAACCTCCTGGGATCCTTCAAAAATCCCATTTTTAGCCTCATGAAAGCCCTATAGATCGCCACAGGGAAATCGGATTGTTCCGGGATCCCCGAAAATGGATTCTACGTCCAAAAATACTTCGAAAACGACACCTAACCCCATACCTAAAAGCCTTAAAAAAAAAAACCTCCCATAGCACCCCACGGGTTTGGGCGATTGGACTGAAAACCTTGCAGGCACAACTAGATGGTAAACCAAGTATTTTGTCAATATTTCAGATTTTTTAAAAAATCCTACTTCCCAAAACGGCCCGAACGGCGTACGGCGGACGGACGTTTCGGATTTAGAATGTAGACCTCTTGAAACGGATAATGTCAAATTTTGAGGCCGATCGGAGTCGTCGACCCCCGTCGCGAAAACATAGGTGTATTATTCCAAGAATAATAAACCAAAACGGTTGGTGCTATCACGGAAAATCCGGGCTGATTGATCAGGGCCCAAGGCCCTGGTGTTTTTGAGTGCGTTCACGCAGAAATAATCATCAATCTAAAATACATCTCTTCGGGTGGGGTCCGTGAGCTGACTTTACGGTTATCTACGATGCTGAACCAAAACTCTAATCTTTCCTATCGGCTCTTTACTTGCTGCAATCCCGAAACAACGTGAAGTGCCTCTTCTTCACTTCTTCTGACCCTATTACTTGGTCAACTGCAATAAGTTGGATTTGTAAGCAGTAGTAAGTACTGAAAGTCTTTCTATTTGCTCTTGTACAGAAACATTTCTCGTAACACTAGCTCACCACGTTCGGCAGATCTAACACATTTCAGTTACCTAATAACTAAATATATTTCAAGCAAAAACAACACTTACCGCTCACTGGCCCACAGCAGTATTCATACACAAACTACACTGGACAGTACCCAAATTTTCTTTTTATCCCTTCCTGATGCCTACACGGCAGAAATACCCAAACGATTAGGGAAATACTACGCGAATTTATCACGTGAAACGGGAACTTGATAAATAAAGCTGCTCGAATACACCTTGAGCCTTTGGTAAACACAGAAGGTTCCGCCATCTTGTAGTTGTTTTTGCCGGCAACCTCTTTTGTTTACAAATGGTTTGTTGACATGTTGCTGTTATTACCACTAGTTGTATTGTCCCCGCGCACCAGCCCCGTTTTGGAATCTAAACATCTTGAAAACGTAGGTCGGTACCTATAATGTCAAATTTTGAACCCTATCAGGATTTTCGACCTTCGTCCGTCGCGATTACATACAGTTCCCTGAATATAATACATTCAGGGAACTGATGAGACTGCAATCTATGTATTATATAGATTGCAGTCCTACCTACAGCAGCTGCAATAGAGTTTGTTTCCCAAACGATAGCGGTTGGTACCTAGTTTTAAAACAAAATATTTTGTATCCTACCTGAAGCAGTAGGGTGAAATTATGAATATAACCTCATTTCTGTGAATGTTCGAATAGAAAACTGTTACAGTAGTAGAGTGGAACAGCAGTGGTTTTTGTCAAAACTGGCGATACCAACTCATGCGTGCTGTGTCCTTCATGGAAGAAAACTCGGCGTTAAATTTTTAACGCTGTTATTCCTAAGGTTTGGCGTCACTCTTCTCGTGCGTTTTCTGTTGTGGTTTTTGTTGTGTTCTGACAAAATTTAATAAAAATCACATTTCAATCAAAATCAAATGATGACTGTCACATTTTTTTTTTTCGTAATGTGAGTGGATTATGATGTTAATCTAAACTCTTAATAAGTCAATTGAGGAAGTTGAATGTAGGAAGCTGGGACTTCAAACATGACGGAACCATGGTGTGGAATATGCTTTGTGCCTGGTTGCAAGGAGAGAGCAGGAGTTTCAAATTTGACATTTCACAGGTGAGTGGGCTTGGTAAAGTGTTTTCATAATTGCGAAGAAGTATTGTATTATGGTGTGATTGAACAGGTTGCCTTCATCTGCCAATCTACATCGCCAACTGTTCCTGCTCTTATTCAAGGACTTAGATCCGCTAGAATTGCCCGTCATAAAGAATCATAATGTGATGTGTTCGGCTCACTTCAGCTCGTTGATGAGCAACACGGACTTGGTCCATGTGATGGTCAACTGTATGGTGACTAAGAAGCGTAAGTTGTTCACGTGTAGTAAGGTATGTAGATTCAGTGTGGTTTGGAGCGCTCTAGAATACATGACCAAGGTATTGGTGGCCTGCGATTTTAAGGGTGTCCGTACCATCCTGTCCTGAGTTTCCTAGAGGCTTTATCAGAAATGCAAGCGTCATATTTTTTTGAAGCTCAGCTTCATTCAACGAAAATTGAACCATCCAAAATCAGCAAGTTGAGCTTTGAGGTACCTGATACGCTGCTGTGGGCTGGTGTCTGAACTCATGGTAGTCCTCATTAATATAACTCATCACAACGGATTTCACGCTTGAATTTGGATCCTGTTTTCATACATTTTGTGCTTAAATTTGATGGGAAAATAGCCTTTTCCAGCTTTTCTTGAAATGAGCGTGGCAATACTAGTAGCTTTTGACAGTTCTGGGTACCTACCCGACAGACTCAAGGCTTAAGAACTTGTTACGTTAGAGAGCGCTGCCATCGTCACAGATTCTGCAGCCCAAATTGAACTGACTCTTGTTTCTCCATCTTCCATCACAAATGATTGTCCGTTGTTTGATATTCCAGCATCTCAAGAGGCCGTATCAGTCGCACCCAAATGCGCTGCTTTCGGTTGCCACATCAACCTGTATTCTGACATCGCTCTCTTTGAATTTCCTTCGAACGAAAAAAGGTAAACATGTTCAAGGCACTTCAGAACTCTGCTATGTCAGTGTTCTTCAGCCTCCTCACTCGTTCTGTTTTCAGATTCACGTTGTGGCGGAGGGTTGCCGGATGGCCGAAAATGACCGATTGCAACTACCTTTGTGCACGTCACTTCAAGCGAAGTTCCTTCATTGACGTAGATCGACGTAAGCTGGCGAAGGGGGCCTGGCCGGTGTATCCTACTCGCCCGTTCAACACCAAATATCAAAATTACTGCCCGTTAAAGAAACCCGCCTCACCTCCTCAGTCCACGTTGATCATGGACAAGCCGCACGACGAAGGAGATGCCACCTCCAAGCCAAAAATAGGTGATTGCTTGGGGAATTTGGAGGGTGGTTCTCGACTTTGGTGTCAATTTTTGGTTTGCTTTGCTCGTCGTAAGTCGAAAGAGTAGTTGAATGAACACTCCTTGAGACTCCTCTCGAAATGCTGCATTGTCGAAAATCCATGTATCCATAGCGCTCCTTGCAACATTCAGCAACACGAAATCAATTTATTTATTTGTTGGCCGGATTAGCCGAGTGGTTCTGGGCGTTAGTCACTTCGCGCTGCATTCTGATCAAGCAACGGGTTCGAATCCCGTTTGAAGACCGTGGGATTTCGTAAATTAAGGTCGATAGACAACTGGTTAATGTGATGAATGAACGTATTATTGTTTTGGAAAGATCTTTACTTCATTCATTTGTTTCCATCAGTAGTGCACAAACAACGACGAAATTTAAATTTTACAAAATCTAACGCAGGAGTAGGGACCCCATCCCTTGAAGAATCCTATACAGAAAAACGCTGCAAATTTTACACAAGGGTTTATTATTCTTTGATATAGGTTAGTTGCGCAAAAATTATTTCTGTGTCAAAAGAAAAAATGTTGGAAAAAAAATTTTTTGTATTTTTTTTTTTTTCAAAAATAATTTTTTTTGATTTTTTTTTTCAAAAAAATTGTTTTTTCAAAAATTCTTTATTCTTTACTCGAAAAATATTTAACCTCCTGGGATCCTTCAAAAATCCCATTTTTAGCCCCATGAAAGCCCTATAGATCGCAACAGTGAAATCGGATCGCTGCGGGACCCCAAAAAATGGATTCTACGTCCAAAAATACTTCGAAAACGACACCTGACTCGATCCTATAGCTAACAGCCTTCAAAAACCCCCTTCTATAGCCCCATTTTAGCCCCATAGCGCCCCACGGGTTTGGGCGATCGGGCTGAAAACCTTGCGGGCACAACTAGATGGTAAACCGAGTATTTTGTCAAAATTTCAGATTTAAAAAAAAATTCCTACTGCCCAAAACGGCCTGGACGGCGGACGGCGGACGGCGGACGGACATTTCGGATTTAGAATGTAGACCTCTTGAAACGGATAATGTCAAATTTTGAGCCCGATCGGAGTCGTCGACCCCCGTCGCGAAAACATAGGTGTATTATTCCAAGAATAATAAACCAAAAATAGACACGTTTATTGTTACAAAATCTGATCATTCATATTACTCATCCGGAATCCGTAGAATTCGTCTCACTGGATGCCACACGGAGCGATAGATGTAGGATGTTGGATTTTTGTCGATTTATTTTGGAACGGAACTCTCACTTGACCCCGCTTTCAATTTATAAATTCATAAATTCATTTATCATAAATTAATTGATTATAAATTCATAAATGAAGATTCAATGAGCAAACCAGATCATGAATACCCCTATTGAATAAGACTTAATGATAAGAGTTGCTCGAAAATTTGTTCCAGCTAGCCGAAAGAAGTGGCACTGTGCTGCGAAGGGTTGCGACGTGTCGTATTTGTCACACCCGGACATGCGGAAAATTAATTTCCCGTCCGACCCGGATCGGTAAGTACCGTGTTGTCACTCGAAAGTATTGACGTTACTTCTTGTGTGGTGTTTACGACTCCGAGTGGCTGATGTAAGTGCTTCCTCTCCTTGGTGCTATCACTTAGAGCACCTTCTATATTGGAACTGAAGCCCGAGGAGGAGAACCATCTTTATTCCTGGTTACGTCTCCCAAAAATTTGAAATTTGTCTTGAAAGCTGGGCGAGTAGATAGGGAAAAGTCTGAAAACACCAAAACGTTGGCTTAATGTGGTTCATTTGAACCAAAAAGTGTTACTCTGGTAGCACCAATTTTCTCTAGGAAGTAAAACTATTCATTGTGGAAAAGCGAGTAGAAGGGGTCTGAGGCCAGGTGTGAGAGCGCCCTTTTGCCAACGTTGCCACTTCCTCTCCTATCCCTCCAACCCGAAGCCTGTCCCTTCAGTAGTTGGTTGACGTTATAGGCGAAGTACTGAAAATGTCAGTATATTTGGGAGTTGGCGCCCGTTATCATGACTGCCTGCACAAATAGCTGTTTAAAGGTTCCATTCGAGTCTGATGTCCTCTGAAATTAAGCGCAACTTCCGATTCCTTGGAGCATGGTTCGGCATCGATGCACTCGTTATCTTCCCCCTTTCCCTATTTGATAATGATCATATGATTTCCCTCTCAACATTCAGAATTATCCCCTTGCAGGTTGAATTTATGGCGGGAGGTCGTCGGCTACATTCCCAACGTCAAGTACAGCATGTCCCTGTGCACCCGGCACTTCGCCCTGAGCCAATTCTACGACGAGGAGACGCGGAGAAATGCCGTCAAACTGGCCAACCCCGTGTATCCGACGGGGCCTTTGAATTTCAACACGAACGACTATTGCCCTCCAGAGTTGGACGTCACGGTGCAAATGGAGGACGAAGGTTTGCCACACTTGGCCTGCAAAATGTTTGCTACTGCGGTAAGACTGTCGAGATGTTGAACTGGTTTTCTTGCTTCAGAAAGTGTGACGATAGAGGACACAGCCAACGACTCGGTCATCACTGTAGTCGAAGGTTCCCGAACTTCTGAAATCATTCTTGGTAATTTCCTTCATACGTAGAGTAGTTGATGTGAGTAATCCGAGCTTTACAAATGAAATAAATTTCAACTTTAGCCTTCGTGAGAGCTCAACGCGACTAGTCCGTGCTTATCTCGGATCAAATAAGTAGGTACCAAGAACCGAGCTAGAGGAAAGCAACAAGTTTTTTAAAATAATTTTAGAATGTGTTGTATCTTCGTACTTGTAATTGTTCGTTTGAAAAGCCGATTGCTGTTTACAGTTGAAGATAACAAACGATGCAGCGCTGCAGGCTGTCCGGTCAACTCGATGACCCACCCAACCGTCAAATTGCACTATTTTCCTGAAACCAACATGAGAAAGTGAGCGTTGTCTGTATTATCGTTTGCTTTACCCCAATAAACAATGGGTTTCGAATTGACGCGTTTGACGACAAATTCAGGATGTTGGTGTGGCTGAAGATTGCGGGCTGCGCCGCCGAAGAACCTCGGCTACTTTGCGAGCGGCATTTCGACGTTAACTCCCGAGACCTCATTCCGAAATACCCTTTCGGCGAATTGGACCCTCAAACCCACACCTACATGCCTGTAAGTAAACTATGCCGTATACTAAGGGTATTCATGGTTCACATTGAATCGGCGAAAATTGAAAGTCTTTTCGAGCCAGAGTTTCATGAGGCTCCTCCGTGAGGTTCCTTGTTGAAACGTGGAATCGTCGAATATTCAAGTGGTGGGATTACTGAGACTAAATCAATGATACCTACCCCGCAGTGAGTAATTTGTGTTTACTCTACTGTTCCGAACATTAACAACTTATTAAAGCTTTATTACTAGAACTCCGAGTTGCCGAGAAAAAGCCATAAGGTGATCTGAATTGAGGGGATTGTGAATTACTGAGACTAAATCAATGATAACCTACCCCGCAGTTAGTAATTTGTGGTTACCCTACTGTTCCGAACATTAAGAACTTATTAAAGCTTTATTACTAGAAGTCCAAGTTGCGAGAAAAAGCCAGAAGGTGATCTGCATTGAGGGGATGGTGAATTCTGCCTTTCTAAACTTGGTTTTAGTTTGAAGTCGAAAGAGCTCACGTTGTGCCGGACCTCCTTCTTTCAATCATCTCGGTACTTTGAATGAATGAATGAAACTATTTATTTGTAGAAGCCTTCTGGCGATACAAGGTAAATCATTTTAAAATTAATCATGAATTCGATATACAAATTATATACGCATCATTATTAGAGAAATAACTGCAATCGTTTAAGAAATTTGACTATTCCAAAAAAGAGTATTGAAAAGATTGAATCCGCTCCTTCATCGAGTAATCCAACGTTGATGAAGGAAGTCACTCAGCATTAGGGTTGTTTCTGGCCTTTAGCGCTAAAGCGCTCAGCGCTATATGCTGGGATGTTCTTGTTTTCTACTGAGCTTGGAAGTTGGAACTGCTTGCAGTTCGCACACTTCCTCTCAATCGGGTGCTGCCGATCTTTCAAGGGGCAGTTCTTACTCTCGTGGTCCCCCGCACAAAATCCGCACCTGTGTCCCAGGGCAGTATTGTGATACCGAACTGTCACCATAACCTTGGCATCTTGTTACGTCGATCAAATCCAAGACTGTACTTCCTTACCAATGTAAATGAACTCCCGCCTGAGCAGTTCTTGGCGAAGATTCTCCCCAAGCTTGACCTCCAAGTAGACTATTTTAGATATACAATTGTCTACTGGGGTTGTGTCATCTGGAAGCGTCCTCCTACCTACATCTTGCTGAGTCTGCGGACAGCCGTTGAACATTGGCCAAAATTGGACGGTTAGGCATCCTCTCCATTGTGACAGCAAAGCCTTTGTCAGATTGAACCCTTTTACGTTGGAGCATTAAAATTTTTCCAGAGCAGAGTCCGGCTATTTTGTCAACCGTGGTTACCTATTCTTCTAGCTCCCCAAATTTAACGGACAGAACGGACTGGTGGACATTCTGTATTGATGCCAAGGTACGATCAGAAAGTATTCCAGAAGTTGAAGTCTCCTCAACAACCTGGTGTGTCTTGGCATCCTTTAGCCTAGCAGCAATTTGATCTAAGGATTCAATTGACCTCAGCCTGGACATCTCTAATATTTTGTTTTTGGTATATTGTACTTCTTCTGATCTCATAAGTAGCTTGAGAATATCTCCGAGTAAAGAAGTAACTTCAGATGTAGCCTCTTCCAAGCCGATTTCGGCCTCCTCTGATTCAAAACGGCTCCACACCTCTTGCCTGGCTTCAAGATGGTACTCCAATTCACTCCATGTCCAAAAGCTCTGTGTGCTTAATTTCACCCACCTTGAGCCTCAAACGAGAGATTTTTTATGCCGTTCCATCCTCCATGGGGTATTCTCCGCCGAGCTTGTCTTCTGAATTTGACCTTCTCAAGGAAAGGGCTTTCCTTGCGTTTGGGTTTGGAGTTTGTGAAGAGGGCGCTCCAGCTACGCTTGATCCCCTTCCGCTCTTTGCGGGGCCAAGAACTCGTCTAGCATCCTGCATTTGCCTGCTCTGAGTCCATACTCTACTGACTTTCTTCTTTGCCTTCTCAGTCAAGCCCCCCCCCCCCCCCAAGTTTGGCCCATTGCTGAGCCTGGTGGCTTATTGGTTCGGAAAAGGCATTCCATCTAGTTATGACATTGTGACGTCATAATGCCATTCAAATCTCTACTACTCACAATTGAGTTTTTTGGCGTGTAACAAAACTGGGAAGGATTCAGAGAAGCTTTGGAAGTTGCTAAAATTTAACAACTTCCATTTGTATTTAATAAAAATTTGACAGAAAGGCAAAAATTTCGAGATTCTCAAGAACTCTGTTGACTAACCGCCTGATTGTTTTGCAGGTTTTCAATCCTGTTGACCCAAATTGTTGTGTTCCTGGTTGCACGAGCTCATCTGGTGATAACGTGGCGTTTCATAGATTTCCTCTCAATAAGAACGTGAGTACAATCTGATGAGCCTCACAAACTCCTCTCCAAATCACCCTAAAACGCCCTCTTGTACGTTTCAGACTTTTGACGCGTGGATTAACGAGATCGACTGCAAAAAATTGACTTTGTACGACCAAGGAGATGTTTTTCGAGGGTTCCGAGTCTGTTCCCGGCATTTCACAGAGAGCGATTACATCATAACTGAGGATTCCAGTGGCAGTGAAATGGCCTTGAAAGCGACATCTGTTCCTACTTGTCTTTCAAGTAAGTAGGTTAATACAAATTAAAACTGTTAAGGGAGTCCGACTACACCGTAGGGTTCGGTTAGGCGTTTAAGGGGCTCCAAGTGAGATTTTTTGAAGAGTTTGGACCAGGTGGTAGAGTTATGAGCGTTTTGAAGTAATAATTACTTACTTACAATTATTGTGGTAGCAAAGTCGATTTAAACGATAATAATTATCCTAATTATTAGGTTTTGCATCCCTAGCTTTCGGCCACTTTCTGGGCCCATAGACGTGACCCATAGATCGAGAATTATATACCGAAGCTAGTTGCCTACATCTATCAATTTCCAAAATTTATTAGATGATTTTTTGGTTTTAGAAAAATTGTCATTTTCAGGAACCGCTGATGAGGTGGATGGCTCCGTCTCCGAAGAAGTTGCCTCCGACATCGAAGTAGAGTTTCACGATGCGGACGACGCAGCGACTGAATCCCTTCCGGAAGAAGATCGCCCGATAAAAAGTGAACTCCGAGTGAAACGCAGGCCCGAAGTCGTTACGGTAACGCCCGACTCTAAACGGATAAAAGTGGACCCGAACGTCGAGTGCGATCCGTTGTCTCCGGACGACACGATGGAGTCTGAATGTCCGGAGGGATCTTGGGATGGGGGAAGTGACGATGAATGGATCGAACCGGTCGTAAATTCCCAGGTCAACGTGGCAATGCGGCTGTGCAAAATGAGCTCTCGGAAAATTGAAGAACTGAAGATCGTAACGGGAAAACGATTAGTGGCTGTCAACGTCCTCGCGAGGATTCTCACTTGCGGGCTTAGCGAGCTGGTGAACATTGTGGGGTTGCAGTTTTTGAAAGATTGTTTTAGCCATATTTTGGAATCTTCGCGCAATGAAGAAGATAACGATAAGGTTTTCAAATTTTGTGCCGTTTTGATGACGTTTTCGCAAAGGTTGTACCGAGCAATAGGGCAAGTGAGGCCGCTGCCGCCACAGCATCAGGTATTGAATGGGTTGATTTGTAGCAACGGAGTGCCTGGCGTGAGCCGCAAAGGGATGCAGCGTTTGAAGGAAAAAAACGAACTCGTTGGGAGTGGGTTTCTGGTGAGTCTTAGTGTTGTAGAAGTGCCATTAAGAAAAGAGGTGTCGTGGACGGGTAAAGAAACGTTAGGTTATGTCGACTTGGGCCATGGAAGGATCGATGACGTCACGTTGGAGGCTACGTCGGCGTTGTCGTTCCACGCAAATTCCCCCACTCACGATTTTTCTACTCCCCTCGGGTACTGCCTCGTAGACAGTCTTTCCCCTCATGTAAGAGCCAACCTCATTTCGTTGTATTTATCCCAAATCCACTTCGCCGGCGTCCGGTGTAATTCCGTCGTCACTGAAGACTCCCGCGTCGCTTATCAAACTTACGAAGAGCTCGGCGTCGTTTGCGACGGCCTTCCCGTCGCCGGCTTTTTCCCTCATCCCGTCAAAAAAAACGAAAACGTCTTCTGCTTCGTCGACGTTGACGACAGCTTCAGGGCCGTTCGCAACCTCCTCGCTGACGTCATTATTTTTGTTTCGGACTCCGGCGACATATGGTGGCCCGACGTTGAGCTCATTCAACGCCTGCCCCAGTGGGACCTTACGGAATTTCCTCAAAATCTATCCCGACTTCACTATTTAAGATCTTTGCAGCTCAAATTGAAAAAAGACTTAAACATTTTTAAAAAGAACTCATCTTCTGTGTTGAACGTCATAAAGAAACACCAGCAATCAACGAGCGGAACGGGTACAAGTGAATTTCTCGCCAAAATGGACGCTATCGATAACCTTTTCAGCGGTTGTAACGTGTTTTGCAAAGAAGCACCCGCTGTGCAACGGAAAAACGTCATGATAAGTCTTGGCAGAATACAGAACGCTATAATATACATGAGTTCGCTAACTGATTCGAACGGGCGAAGTTTGCTGAAAGGCCCGAGAAGTCTGTCAGGTCTTGCTTTGAATCTTGTCAGTTTGAGTGGTTATTTAAAACGATTATTAATCAGAGAAAGGAAAATCCCAAAAGACAAAATGACCATGATGATCAAAACGCAATCATTGACTTTGCGGGATGTTCGAAGCGTCATGCCCGGCGAAATCGGCACAGCGAAAGAGTTCCGGGCGGCGTTCAAGTCTATTTTAAGGGGGGGTAAGGATTTTAAACCGAGTAAATCCGACGAGTCAACTGGCCCGCTGCACATTGGGCTCAACCTGTCCGAGTCGCACAAATACGAACTTCTCACGTCGCGGTGCGAACACACCGAAGAGCAACTGATGAAGAACGTGGTGTGTCAGTGGTTGGAGGAAACGTCTTGCCCGGATTGCGCTTTTGTCGTATCGACGGCATCCGACGCTTTGACGGCTGACGTCCGGAAGCTCCTCCGGACGGCAGAAAGGCGGCTGAGGACTTGTCAGAGTGTCCCTTTGGACGAGGGATTTTCCCGTTTTGTTTGCGAAGTTCTTCTCGACACGACGGACTTTTCCGGGTTTCTAAGCGCCGGGCACCTCTTCGATTCTGTAGAGTTCGGGCGAACGAGCCATTTCACTCTTACGGTAAACGGTTTGCTCAGGACTTTCCTTCGATACAGAATTGGATTCATGTCTACCACAACCAAAGTGACAATAAGGCCCGACACTCGTCAAATGAGTTTCCACAGATCTGTCTTCAGTCTGTAAACTAATAGAAGTATCACGTAGACACGTGAAAATGGACTCATTGAGAACAAGCCCTACATTGGTACAAACTTGGTCTCTCTTTTGTACTATTTATATCCGCAATTTTTCTCTCCCAGTCACCAAAAAGCCGTCTAAAAAAAATTACTGATGAGTGACCACTAGGTTTCCTATTTCATAGCAAATCCCATTTTGAATCGGTCATTTACCTACCATGTAAATGCTGTATTAAATTTTAATAAATGTACATAGAGAATAACCATAGGAACAAATTTTCAATGCCTTCAACTGCTCTATAGAATCCGAACACCATAACGTAAGGTAGATGCGGCGAGATAGTGGGAATCCATCCTATAAAACGCTGCAAATTTTACACAAGGGTTTATTATTCTTTGATATACGATACTTGTGCAGAAATTTAATTCTGTCAATGAAAAAATTAAAAAAAAATTTTTTTTTTGGATTTTTATCTCAAAAAAATTTTTTTTTTCAAAATGTTTCTTTTTCAAAAATTCTTTATTTTTTACTCGAAAAATATTTAACATCCTGGTATCCTTCAAAAATCCCATTTTTGGCCCCATGAAAGCCCTAAAGATCGTCCCAGGGAAATCGGATCGTTCCGGGACCCCAAAAAATGGATTCTACGTCCAAAAATACTTCGAAAACGACACCTAACTCGATCCCATAGCTAAAAGCCTTCAAAAAACCCCTCCCGTAGCCCCATTTTAGCCCCATAGCGCCCCACGGGTTAGGGCGATCGGACTGAAAACCTTGCGGCCACAACTAGATGGTAAACCAAGTATTTTGTCAAAATTTCAGATTTTTAAAAAAAATCCTGCCCAAAACGGCCTGGACGGCGGACGGCGGACAGCGGACGGCGGACGGACATTTCGGATTTAGAATGTAGACCTCTTGAAACGGATAATGTAAAATTTTGAGCCCGATCGGAGTCGTCGACCCCCGTCGCGAAAACATAGGTGTATTATTCCAAGAATAATAAACCAAAATGATTACAAACTGTAAAGGGTCTCCTTAGCAACGTTTTTTTCACACTTTACTCAAAAAGCGTAAAAAATCCCTAGAGTTAGGGAGGTTTGACCCCACCCTAAGGATGTTTGACCCGCTCTTTCTTAGATGGTGGGTCATGTATCACTAACGTTATTAAATTCAAGAAAACTCACCCAGACCCTGTGCACGCGTAAAATCCAATACGATTTTAAATTTTAATGTATACAGAATTTTTAATAAACTATAGGGGCTAGGGAGATGAAAATACGGGACTGTACAGCTGTAAATGGGCTAGGGAACCGATTGTCGTTTAAAGGCACCAAGATCCCAAAAATAAAATGTCCGTCCGCCGTACGCCATCCGAGCCGTTTTGAACAGTAGGAAACAAGATGTAGTTTGCTATTCTAGTTGTGCCCGCAAGGTTTTCAGCCCGATCGCCCAAACCCGTGGGGCGCTATGGGGCTACAGGAGGGGTTTTTGGCTATGGTGTAGAGTTGGGTGTCGCTTTCGAGGTAGGTAGGTACTTTGGGACTTAGAATTCATTTTTTGGGTCCCAGAACGATCGGATTTCACCTAGGGACTCTATGGGGCTTTCACGGGCTCGTTTTGAAAAGCAATAACTTCATTGTCAAACGAAAAAAGGGTCAAACATCCCTAGCAGAGGTGGGTCAAGCATTCCTACCTGACAGTGCAACTTACACAGGTTTACAAAAAAAAAGGTCACCATCAACCGCGGAAAAAACTTTCTAACTCTATGTTTTTTTGGGGTGCTGAAACCGAATCTGACCCCGATTTTCCGGTTACGTCCAAATTTTCGAGATATTGGCGATTCTTCGTTTTGTCGGCCTTTTTCAGTTTAGAAAATCACAGCTAAACGTGCAGATACCCAAAAATTCCACAAAAACTCTTCTTACTGGTAATTTATCGCTGATTCCGAAAATATATATGAGTTGGGGTCTAAAACTACGAGACACACGTGATTTTGCCAAAAAAAAAAAAAAAAAAAAAAGAAGGTGGAAAACTTGGATTCGGAATCTGCACCCCAAAAAACATAGAGTTTGTATCAGTGAGTTTCCATTTTGTTGAGCTTTACAGCCAGTTGTTAGGAGAAATAACCGGTTCTATAGAGCTAAACCGTTTGGTAGACGTCTGATTCCAGTTAGTTGAGATTTAAAGACAGTTGGAAGGAGTCTAGCCAATTCTGAAGAGCTAAAATGGTGGTGCTATGCTCGGTCAAAAACTGACTGAAACGTAGAAGAATCAGAACAACTTTGGTTGTAATGTAGACTTTTGCCCTTATCAACATAATACTGATAGAGACTGGCTCATTACGTTCGTTCATCCCCATTTCAAAATTTGGCGCAAAGAACGTATTTTTTCTCACCTACCACTGGGGCTATAGCTATAGAGTCTGTGGCCGTAGAGACTTCTATGACTGTAGATTGAGCTAGTCCCTCACTCGGCAAGCGTCGGTTCTTCAAGTCGCCAGCTCAACGTCCACCATGTGGGAGATGCTAGAGTGACCAGGGATGGTTTAGAACGAGCAGAATCAATTATCAGAATCAGAATCAAGTAGTCTTTTACTATCAGTAGTCTTTTATCAGAATCAAGAATCAGAATCAGAATCAAGTAGTCTTTTACTATCAGTGGTAGGTACCAACTTTTATCCCCGTAGTGGACGTTGAAATTTGAAGGGGGCCAATTTTTTCAGTTGTCTTATCCCAACTGTTCAAGCTCGACAAAAACGACAACGCAATAACCGGAAATGACGAAAATTACTCCCGTTTAGTCTTTCGCGGTGTTCGACCGGATACATCCGTCAAACGCGCTATACCTACCTTCAGTTTGGCTTGTTCTCTAAAAAAAAAAAAAAAAAAAAAAAAAACAACCTTTTGTTTTGACAAGGTGCGAGGAAAACTACCTAATACGTAGATTCCAGATGTTACTTTATACGGCCAATCGAGGAGAAATAAATTGTGAGAAACGTCCGATGTTTTGACAGACGTCTCGGTGGAAATGGCTGGTTTTTTTTTCGAGCTGAAAAGGGTTGTTGGGACCTTGAGGGTGTGTTTTGACGTGGATGAGGTTTGAGTCAACTGACACCCCTCCCACCCCTCTTTTAGTAGTCGGAAATGACGACGTCCATGATGGGGTGTGCGCGACGAGAGGGTTGCATTGTATTGGCTCTCCTCCTTTTCCCCTAATGGGACGAAATGTATTCCGGCCCAGATGCTCGTTTTTGGATGGTGAGGGAGGACGTACAAAAAAGGCCTGCTGACCAGGTTAGAAATCGAGTTTCGGTCCCTGCTGAGCTCGAAGAGGGCGATTTCCCTCAGTGAAATCGATTGGTCGCGCCGTTGTGTTTAAAACGCCTTGCATTACTTCTTGGTATGTTTGGAATTGAATGAGGCATAATAATTATGCCTCATTCAATTCCAACATACCAAATTATTTTTCTCTCGAATGACTAAGTTCACCAGGATGTTTCAACCGAAACAGACGTTGGTACCGGAATCATTTCAAAGTAAAGTGTGGGGTCGGCTCTTGCATTATTGTGAAAAACAAATTGGTTAGGTACTTACTACAATAAAATCCACTACCCCGTGTTGAAAAAATCGCGTAGCTCCTGAAGATTATAAAGTGATTCGTTCTATCGGAAAATCGGCCAAAATAGAAGGTTAAGATCTTTTTAACGTCATGGGACGGTTTTTGCGTTTTTCCAAAAGTTTCAAAAACGTAACATAGCTCCTGTAAAAAACCGGGTTCAGATACTTTCTTCGCTCCACATCAATGCTGCCTCGCCTGTAGTAAATCATAAGCCCGAGTCGGGTCTTGAGAAATAGCTTTTGTCAGCAGAAAATCAGTAAATGCATCATATTCGCAATAATTCGACTCATCTATGCGAATGCCGTTATGGCGCAATGGTTTGGCAACGAGAAATCATCACAAACTTCTTCACATAACCCTTCAAGTAGGATGAATGTGAATTAGATGTCTTTTAATGTGTAAACGTGCACGATCGTCGTCGAGTTGGCGAGGCAGTTCTGAAACCATTGTATTCACATCTACTGGTATATTAATTACTTGACCTTCGAAGGTCTAATGGATCCATTAGAACTATGAGAATGAAACAAACCGCAGTCGACGAATTTGCATGAATGTAAGACGTGGTGATACTAACCGCTCTGAGACAAGATCGAGCGCAGGTAAATTATCGGGATATCGAGGAAACCCATTAATAACTCTGGTTGAGTCCGTAACTGGATGTTTCGGTGGTGGTGGCGAGCGCTATCGGTGTGAAAACATCATCGTCGCGATGACAGACTCAACCAGAGTTATGAAATAACTTACTGGCGGACCCACAAACCATTAAACCCTTAATTTAAACCCATTAATTGTTAGCTAAACGAGGAACTTTTTTTTTGTCGAGCAAGGATTTATAGCAAGTATCGCATACACTGGAACTCAACATTATGAAAGACCATGATGCAAAGTTCATAATATGAATTGACGTTAAATATTATTTAATATGAACATACAATGTTAAACTCGATATGAGAAAAAAAGTATTTTCCGCTTTCTATAATGTAGACAACAATGAATATATTTATAAGCACGCTTCATTGTGGAAGAGAATGGGCCTTTATCATAAACTTCCGATTTTAAATTTAACCCTACCGTTATATTGTAGGACCGAAGCATATGTTATAGAAACACTGAAATCATTTTTTAAAAAATTTTTGGAGGAGAGAAGAGCAAAAAACGAGTTGTGCAGTTCGAATTTTCGCGGGTCTGACCAATCTACGTCACAAACAAGGCAAAGCTCTCACCTGGAGCGCTAGTGTCTGCAGCTTGTAGAAGGAATTTACGAAGGTTTATCATTTGATATAGTGAATAAATAATTCAGAATATATTATACTTATAGTTAAACGTCTTATTACATCAGATTGACGGTGATTCTTTAGCGTTCGTTGAGATGAGCTGTCAGATGGCAACACTGGTAACACAATTGGCAGCCCGCCGAGGTTGGTAGCACCTTCGTTACCAAACGACGTCACTGACCCAGCTGATTCTACTCCCGCGTATTTTCAAACGTCACCACTTTCTCTAAATTATAATATTTTTTTGGAAGCGATTCCAGACGGCTGACTGTCGTTTTTGTTATTCTCGTAGGATGTACTTTCGAAAAAAAAAATTGAAAAACTTCCATGATAAAGGCCCAATGGGCTATTAAAATGCAAATTCAAACCTTGTGAACTGTCTATCTTACTAACTTTATCGTTACACCCATCGAGGATCAGATAAGAAGGATACACTACAATACAAGTACCTATCCCAAGGGATTACAAGATCTCATCAATAACAGTTATTGATGAGATCTTACTCGACCGTTTTTCGCCATTGCGAATCCAATGCGATTCCGTCTCGCCGCTTCAGGTTCGGCCATACAGAAGGTCACTTGCCACTTTGAAACCAATTAGCAATAATTTTATTCGGAAGTTTTCTCTCATCACACGAAGCATTGTGCCACTATAAAAAACTCGTGCTGTCGGAGGATATTCCTCTATTCCATCGAGGCTTCCCAAACTGCCAACCTGCTCTTCCATAGTGAGTCAACATGAAAATTTAAAATTAAAGTTATCAAGTGACAATTTTATCGTCCGTATTTGATGTTTCAGCTATCATGTATCACGCAGTGTTTCTTGCGATTTTCTCTGCTGCTGTAAGTTGACTGTCGGGTTGATGACAACTGTTGCAAGTCTTGCAAATGCTTACCTAGGCATGATGATTTCGCAGGTGCTCCTGAGCTCGGTAGTAGGCGAGGATGACCATATAGACGAAAATTTAAAAACCTGCGCGGCCGAAACGCATTTTAATGGGAAATTTAGTGAGTTTTAGTTTTCCATTTAGTTTTCGGCAATGTCGTGTCTCTTAATAAACATTTATTCACGCATTTTTCCAGATGAAACAACGCCTGAAATGAAGGTAGGTTTTTAAGGTAACTTTTACTAAGAGTGTTCACAGTTAGGTCGTTCTCAACATGTTAACAAGCCGAGAAAAGTGCTCGTAAGTCAGTTATAAAATCTAAGTCTGTTATCAGCTGTGGTACCTGTGCTCACCAAGGTGTAACTTTTGATTACGACTACCGCACAATCGTTAAATAGCAAAATGGCAGCTTACCTCCAGCTAATTTCTACAGGTTCGTTTGAACCAGCAAACGATTTCGTTTTTGTCGGTTTGATTTCAGTTCGTTCGGAAGTTCAGAAAATTACGAACTTTCCTACTTTCGATATTTAAAGCGGTTACCATGAAGATAGTTTTTAGGGGGTTTTGGATCAGTTATGCAGTTCATAGCTGTCGACTGACATTGTGTTACCCAATGAGGTGGTTAGGGGGGGGGGGGAGAGGGACGACTCCACTGTTGATGTGTCGTTCACAGTAGCAGAGGAGTCGTTTTCTCTTCCTAACCACCTCATTGGATTAGACCTCTGCACCGTCGGCAAACAACCACATTGTGTTACCCATTTTATGAAATGTTAGAAGTTCAAATTTACATTAGGTACAAACACAGCTTCTGCATGATTTGTAAAATGAATTTTTATGTTCCAGTGCTTTTTGGGATGCGTCTTGAAAAGAACTGGAGTGGTAAGTGGTTAGAGCTACAATAGGGCAGCCCAGAAACTGGGTTGGAGCCGAGAGGTGGTTAGGGTTGAGTTAGGATAGTCCCTTAATGTTATCACGGAAGTCGTTATCGGCTGGCAACGAGAGACGGGACTACGAATCAACTTCAAACTACAACAACCACAAATCAACTTTGTTCGATAAGACCGCCAGACCAAGGCAGAGATTGGCAAAGCAGCTACGATCTTCAAAGGTAGAACACGAGGTCACCGCGTTGAAGTTACCGAAAACCTAAGAGGCAATAGAGCGCCTGCAACAACATTACTCTATTAATGATGACAGCAGGCTACTTCGCAGCAGCCGGGAATGAAGCCGGCCTGTGTGCCTTTCTGAAACCTGGAAGACAACAAGTTGGTATTGGCTCATATCTCTGGTGCCAAAAGGAGAGACCTCTCATCTGCTGTACCTACCTGACAGCTGTACCTGCTGATAGCCTAATGGCTCCATAGCAGTTTCCACAGCATTAACCTGTACCTACCGAGTCATAAGATTGTGTCTAGGACCAGTTATGACCGAACACAATCTATTCTCATTTTTTGGCGCCCGATTCTTATTGTGCTCATTCTTCGCAGATCTGGCTCTTGGTCTAATCTCTACCACTTTCAGCGGGCGGTAGTGCGGCCTGTCGTTGGGAATCTCTCTGCCTTTAACATTCCTCAGAGTGACCTTTCACTAGACTGGATGAATGAACAGCCCAGTAACAAAAGCATGGAACATGACACACACAGAACATCTCCATGGGATGCCCTCGAGAATCAGTGAATAGAAGTTCCATTAACTATGTAACGATACCTACTGTAAAGTACATCTGATGAGCTCTTACAATGATTCAAGAATAGCCTACAGAAAATTGTGAAACGGGGCTAGAGCTTAAAAGATGACACTAGGAGGTGTGGTGAAACAAACACTCAACTACCTACCAGCTGAGAAGACAACAATGTGCTTATTAAAAGGTATATTTTGACTATGGAACATTCTGGACGCGGCAGACCAAAATCAATATCAATTATTGATGGGACTCGCTAAGGACAAAGAAGGTCTTTCTTAGTGGTGGCATACACTATCAAAAAGCAAGTCAGAACAACAGGACGATTGCTGATCAGTCTCAAGCAAATGGCGAATAAACCATGGAAGATTGGCTTACAAGTTGTTCTAATTCAAGCGAAAGAACTCTGCAGTCTTCTGATCCAAAAAGCCCCATACACAATCTAGATAATCTTAGTAACCAGCTGGAAAAACTACGAAGCGACTTCAAAATTTGGCGAGAGAGTGATGAAAGCCAAAAGGTCTCCAGGTGCAAGAAGAAGCCTAAAAGGACTTGAGAATGCAATAATGGTAAGAGAGGGAGCGGCAGGTCAGTGAAAAGGTGATCAATCAAGAAGCCGCTGAACAAAGAAAGGGTTGAATAATGAAACAGTCATCCAAAGCAAGAAATATACCGTGTTGTACCCTATGGTTAGGCTACCCTATAGTTGTACCTTATAGTTAGGCTAAGGGATTGGAATAGTTAGAGAAGGTTTCTGAACCCTGTTGTCAACATTAACTCACACGTACAACATATACGTACTAGCCTTGTCTGTACTTAGTACACCTTCTTTTGCAGATGAACGCCGAAGACGGCTCTTTCAGTGTGGAAAAAATGAGAGAATCCTGGAGCGAAGGAAGCGACAGTAAAGAGGACGAAGAGGATCTAGACAAGTTCATAAAAATGTCTGTCGAACCCTGTTTCAAAGGTACCTACAGGGGGATTGTTCAATCAATGAATTGGATTGTGGAATTTGAATCAGTAGATTCAAGTATTGTGGATTTCTTCACGAAATCGGCGAGATGGGCTCATTTGCTCCCATTTATGCACGCTTGTGCCCAATGCACCCACGTTCGCATTCAAGTGGCTCTTTGGCGCACACACTTGCGCTCAATCCAAATGCTCAGAGACAAGTCTGAAAGGGGTTGGTTTAGATTGGTGCGAAATTTGTCATTTATCAGGCCTAAAAATTTCCAGCTACTCCCGAGTCTACCGATCACTGTGAAAGGGCGTATGGATTCGTCATGTGCATGCTATCCAAGGTAACGTAAAGTATTCCTTTCTATTATCTCGGGGATATGCTCATGTATACTTTACGTCATCTCGCCATTCCGATTTTTCCGCTCAGGACAATGACATCTCACTGCGTCATCCCAAAGCGCTCCGCCTCACAAGGTTCATTACCGTCGTTCAAACCACAACTTGGATTTACATCCCGAGATAGATCCTGCCATACTTTAGCGACTATTTTAATAAAACTCTCAAGAACCTGGTTGGCATTTTCATTTCAGATGTTCGTTCCCGAGAAAATTTTCCGGTGAAGAAAACGCCCCTCAACCTTCGCATCAGCTTCTACAATATTTGAAATAATGAACGAGTGAGGAAAAAAAAAAACAAAAAAAAAAAAACGAACCACATTTGTTGTTTGTAAAACCATTGACCAAGGAGAGAAACGACATCAAGTGAGAGTATTGCGTCGTGGAGATTTTGGTTCAAACGTGATGAACACAGAAGAAACCCTAAAGAGTACTCCAAAGAGGGAAAATCTATTCGAAAGCGAGCACTACAATTTCTAAAAGCCATTAATTTTTTCCCCCTACAAACACGTTTCATCGTGAGACTCCAACGTCCGGAAATCTTGACGCTGAAAAGAGAGATGAATGCGCAAATGAAGATGGTAAAGGCTCCTAAGGCCCAAGTGGTGAGAAAAAAAGTCGTTTTTCTAAAGTCATTATATCATAGTCAAGAAGTGGAAATCGTCAGTTTTCCGTTGAAAAGGCCTTTCACAAAGCTTTGATGTCCGCGTTTTTAATGGCCCCAAAGTGTCGAGGAACCTGATGGGTCCATTTGTGTTGGGAGGGAGGGCGGGAAAAATTTAATGGACGCTTTTGAAGGAACGAGACAAAATAGAAAGTTGAAGAATCTAGCTCACTTTGGCAACTAAAAGCGACGGGAGCCTTTTCGTCGCCATCTTTTGTGCGTTGGTAGTATTTTTTGTTGAAGCGTTTGATCCGCCTGTGCGGGGAAGCACTTTGCCGAAGAAGTTGAAGAACTTCTGGGACTTAATGGTTTTTGCCGTTTGTGTAGAATGACGTCAGCTTCCTTCGTATAAATATATACCTACTGGGGGCTATTTGTGTAGGTAGGAGGCATGGTATGTCCGTGAAAGTTGGAAAGTGAAATTCTCATCGGTGGGTGAGAAATTGTAACCTCGTATAGAAATCGTTCTCCAGTCACGTCCACACTATGCCGCGCGGCAAGATTCGGCTCAGACCGAACGGCAATGCTGAACTAGTGTGGATACGTCGTTTGGCCGTGCTGCCTTTCCAAAAGCCAAACCAATCGTGCCGAATCCACAGCTGGGTCCGGCTCAAAGAACGCCGAACCAAATTTAAAGCAAGGGTCACGGTGAATTGTGGTCCAGATTAGGATTCACTAGTTAGTCACTCGGCTCTGTCGGCACAACTGTGTGAACGTCATGCGGAGACAATTTTCCCGAATTCGACGTGCCGCCCAGCCTCATTCAGTATTGTGTAGACATCTCCTTCAGGGCAACACTCTGACAAAGATAAGACGTAGTTAGATTGTGAATGAGGCCGGATGGTTCAAGCCGTGCAGCACGTTCCAGTTTGACCATTTTTTGAAACAGACACATAGTACCAGATGCCATGGCCACTTCCGACCAAAGAAAAGCACCCTATGGCAACCACTTGGAGCCGCTTTCACTGAGAGTTTAGCGTAAGAGCACTGTTTGACACGAGGAACCGTTTGGAGCTCGGTCAAATTATGTAGTTGGCGAAAGAGGCGCAAAAATACTGATGTTACATGCACAAAATGGGTTGAAGATTGAGCGAAGGTTATTGTGTGCTGCATCAGCACGGAGCCGTCAAAAGTGGAGCGTTGCCAGCGAAGAGGGGGAGAGAGGAAAGACCCGATGACGGTGCTCTAGGTGTAGGAAACGTTGATTGTTCACAAGAAGGAAAGGAGTGTGAAGATTGGTCGAAAAAACTTAATAGATACCTATGCCGCTTGTTATATGTAAGTAGGAACTTAGTGGTAACTTCACCCGGCATCCGGGGATAGGAGGTTGGGGGATCGTTACACTTGGAGCTACAATAATTTCAATGTATTTTCGGCATCCACTTTATTCAAAGCCAAGCCCCGAAACGAAATCTACAGTAAAAATGCTTCATAAAACTTACCCGTTCCACCTCTCTTTCGAAGCAATATCACTGTAACACCTTAGGGAAGACGCACCTCAGAACTATAAAGCAGGAATTGGAACTCACACTTTCTGCTCTGGAATAATCACTGTTGAGATGGTGCCCCCTCATGTTTTTCCCATATTGGTAACACTGAGTAACAATAATTGCCATTACACTGAAAGTTTTTGAAATACAAGGGGGTGGCCTTATTTGGTGCACCTTACGTCGATCTCATTGAAAATCAGACAGTTAAATCACAGTGAAATTAGTGATAATCACAGTAATCGTAATATCGGTACAACCCATGTACATAGGTACCATAAATCAAATCAAATTCATAATTTTCCAAATAGGTTTCGTTTTTTTTTTTTTTTTTTTTTTTTTTTTTTCGTTGAAAATTCCATGGATAGTGACGAAATCTATTTGGAAAATATCGAATTTGATTCCGGAAATGTCGAATTCAATCTGGGAATGCTATATAAATACAAAGAAAAAGTTCTCTCCTGAGAATAAAATTTATTACTTATCTAAATAATTGATTATCAGTTATAAAATATCGAAAAATCTCTTATAAGTATAAAATGATGACATAGATACACCCTGTTGAGTAAATAAATATTTAAAAAATAACTGCTTGGGCTACAGTCTTAATACTTGTAAATAAACCATAAAACTCTGCTAAAAGGTATTATTGCGTTACATGTTTGCTCTTAATTTCCGGGGGGACAGATTGGGTCAAGATTTTTTGTTTTGTTTTGTCTTCTCTAGACACCTATTTGTATGGGAATAGATCAGGTTGGACGGAATATTGTGGATATTTGAAGTTATCCTCCAAATTGTAATTTGGTAGGTATGTGCGTAATCCAGTTATTCTGCTTACCTACACAAAAAGAAGGATGTGAATCATTCATATGATGCTAAAAAACTATTAAAAATTTAATTGAGTCAGCTAATACATAGGTACCTACCTTATAATATAAGGTAAGAAAGATTACCGTTAAAATCTTTCTTCCTATTGTAGTGGCGACACGTTGAGAACAACTGCTGACCAGAGCATTGCATAATCGAGTCATTTGTTGCAAGAGGCCGGGAAAACCTCATGATCGGACACGTCTCACTGGACATTAAAACTCCAACTGATGTGTAGTAGCACCTCACTACCTTACTATAGGTATATGGCGATATTCGATGTAAAATAATAAAACCCCAGTGGAGCTTTTTAAGACCGTTGAGGGGATTTGGGCGTCAGTTGAACAGTAACAATAATTGTGTACCGGAAATCAGAGTTTGCGATTTGAACCTCTCATGCTGAGGATGCCCACCTTCAAGAATCACAAGGTGATCAGGTCGTACCAATTGAATGTTGTTATCTTACAGTCCTCTATTGAGCTCAAGGTGAGAAAGCAGATGTATCTCCACCACACCACGTCAAAACCGCTTGTCAATGCGGGCCGAGCCTACTGTTTTGATAGGTTTTGACAGGGCGGACACTTTTCTTTTTCTTTTTTTTTCGCATGGAAACATCACCAGGTGAACCAACCCTCTGTCCTCGTCCACCTCAAAAGGTCCTCATGAATAAGATGCCGGTCTTCCACGTCTGTTTACAATGAGCCACCATATCTGTTTAAGTGGATCGTCAGTTGGGGCGTGTTCACAGATTCCCATTAACAACATAATCTCCTATTTCTCCTAACATACCTGACGATCTTCTCACGCGGTTTTCAGTTTTATTGTGCAAGCTTTAGAACCCCTGTTTTTGCCCAGTGAAACATGATCGGAACCGAATTCTCGCCATGAATTCTTTCGGTCATTGTATTGTTTATTTGTTGTGGTACCTCCTCAATGCCTACATCACATTTCAACGTCACACACAGAAGCTTTTTTTATGAAACATTTCCAAGTTGCTGCTTTTTGAGCTCCTTTGGCATTTTCAATTCCTGCTAATAAAATAAAATTTATTTAATAAAGGAAAACGACCAACAGATTACTTCATCTTCATACTCTATTTAGTACCTCATGTTCTAATTAAAGCCGCTGCCTTCCACTGGACCATTAAAATTTAATTAAATTTTGCTGTGTTCAATTGAAATTTTGGGGCATTTGCTCACTACGAGCTTCTAAGTCACTGTTGTACAATGGCGCAATAATATGCATCCTTCTTCTAAAATCCGAAAAATGAAGAGGAAACTTTAGAATTTGAAGTGGAAAACCTTAAAACAAAAGAGCCTAACTTTCAGTTTCCTCAATTTAAGGGGAGAACTCAACCCGAAAAAAAATTTTTTATCGAATTTTTTTTATTCTTTCATTTGATTTATAGATATGTAAGGAATCATTTCCCCGAATTTCACAATTTTCTGACACCCCTACCCCAAGATTTCCCCTTAAAAAAACATTTAATGGATGTTTCATCACATTTATAAAATTTATAAAACGGTACCTATTTAAACATTTAATGTTTAAATACCGCGTTTTAAACTTCAGTCCCCTCCTTCATCTTCAGGTTAACTCTTCAGCTACCTACTACTTCTGTTTATCACTTCAATGTCTAGAGTTGTCATATTTCCACTTCTAGAACATCTTTCGTTCCTACCAAGAAAGTTGGTGATGTAATTGTGCAGCGTAAAATTAAGGCATCCATCATAACACATGAAATACTTATTGGTAATATTATGGATCAGCGATGTCTGTGATTTGATAATAGACGATGAGGTATAATGGTATGCTGTGATGGATATAGATAATATCCATTACCGATGGGAGTTGGTGGGTGAATGTACCTAAGTGAGGAGGTTTCCTACAATTTTATTTGAATTTAGAATTGCATGATGTGAAAGCTTGAGCGTCGAAGGCACTGGTTTCTGATCCCTCTTGAAAACAGATGTCTCCCACCCCTCAAAACCAGTGTCCGCTCCCTCAATCAAGTAGGACCTAACTGCTCTCTAAAACCCGGTTTCTGGTCCTTCAAACGGGGATCTGCTGTCTCATACAAGGTTATGCTCCCCCGAAACCAATTTCAGATCACTTAAACCGGTGTCTGCTCCATCAAACCTGTTTCTAGTCCTTCAAACGTGGATATATCGTATATAGGGAGTATATAATATAGAGTCTATATTATACTCGCTCAAAACCGATTCCCTCAAACAAGTGTCTGCTCCCTCTAAACCGGTTTCTGCTTACTACTGATTTGATCTGCACCTGGCTACGCGAATAACATGGAATAGGTACACCAGATTGAATACACGCACCGGTGGGTGAGATTTTTGAAAGTTAGGTACGACTTGTCCTTATTACTGTCTCTATACATAATATGTATAGAGAAATTAATATATTATATTAATTTCGAGGGATCAAATCGCTAAAATTCCAACCATCTTACGATTTAGAAAAAGGATTTTTTTAAATGTAGCCTAGAAAATTATTTAATAATTGCTACGCACAATTATTGTGTTTTTATATATAAAAACACAATAATTTGTGACTATAGTCACACTTTTAAATGTGTCCCTATGATCAGCTCTAAGTCACTCTTTTGCTCCATAAAATGCCTTGAAAGGGCAATACAAAGTTATGTTTCTATCCATGATTGAGCCTACGGGAGGCTCACGCAAGTAATAACCAAATGTTGAATTCATAAACGGCGAACCGGCCACGTGGCTTCTTTCCGGCCCGCCATTTTGCTTCCATCTGCCTTATATTCACCCCACAACTCTTATTTCACACGCTCAACTGGTTCCATCACCCCAAATCATAAGGCAATAATGTATTGGGGCAGAGGCAGGACCCTCCGTCAGTCACCATTAGCAACTTTAACGACGTTCAGGACCCCCACGAGGGAGGGCGCTAACGAGGCCATTCTGAAATGCAATTGTATCCTGTCGACATTCCCACCGGAGGGGGAAAAATTTGTTGAGGAAATTTTCAGTGTTGGGCGAAGATTGCAGTGAGAGGCATAGAAGCTCGTAAGTAAGAGGCAAGATTCTTGCCGCAAGAAATTTAAAAATAAAAATAAATAAATAAAATAAAATAAAAATCACAAAATAGGTATGCGCATCTTGAGACGTAAATTGGCAGATTTTAAGAAGACTAAATAATTCAGAGATTAATAAATGAAAATAAATAATTGCAGAAGCTCGCTTGTTATAACTATAGTTCTCAGGTTCGCAGTATATTATTAGTTCCTCGATTTTGTCAGTTGGGCCCAAGATAAATAATTGAATCTACTCTCAGAGTCGGTTGAGTGGGGATCTACACAGCTACCTACCGGAGGGTCGAGAGAAGAGTAATTGAAGGAAACTGAATTCATTCGGATTAACGAACCCTACACAATGGAATAAATGGTAGAATGGGGGAGCTGAGGCCTGATGAAAGCAGCGAGGGGTGAGGTGAACTCCCTTCCACCAATTAGAAGCCAGCTCCGGCCAGGACGAGGCGAGGGCTAAGGCTGAAGAGAGACTGTACAGAGATGGACCAGGAGTCATTCGAGATGCCAGTAAAAAACTCAATCAAGACACCTCCAAGTCCTGGTTTTGAAAAAGGACTAGACTGCTAATGAAATTATTACAACCAACTACCAACAACAATAAACCTCACCCTGAAACACCTTCCAATAATAACACGCCCGTCTCATCCCTTCAAGGTCCTGAAGATAGTTAGGGAAGAAAACTGGAGGAGGAACTTCCCTTTCCTGAAAATGTGATCCAGACGAGAGCCCTTGTTAATAGGAACTAATAGACCGTTAACTCGCCTTCGGGTTTGTTTCCGGGCTTTGGAGAAAAGCCGTTAATTTGGGTTGAGAAAGTAATTGAAAGGGGAAAAACGGGAGAACTTTTTTTTTCATCAGGGGGGCCGTGGAATCATTAGCGGCAATCAATAAATCTCCACGTAAAAAAGGACTGGTGGAGTAATTTGAGGGGTAATTTGAGCTACCAACAGCATTTGGAGGAAGGCCTCGAAAGAAACAAAAATCCAAGAATGTCAACCTTGAAATGAAATACGTGATGAGTAAGTACAACGTGAGGTAGTATAGTGTTCCTAGTTTTGATGTTGATTTTGTGATGTGTTATGGGAGAAGATCCGAAGGCGCAAACTCCCTGTTCTCGTGCCGCTTGTGTGGGAGGTTGTGAGATAATATCATTGCATGTTGTATATTATACACTCCGGGATGTAAGTTTGGTTCGTCAAAGTAACATTCCGAATTCACTGTGGGTAGAGAGTTTGGTCAGAATGTTTTCCCTGGATTCGTCCGGATACGACACACCGGCTGTACACTAGTGTATCCGAGCGTATCCGAGCTCGGAAGGGAAATCCTTGTTCTTCACGGGTAACCTCGTAAAAGAGACCTACAGGAGAGACACCAAAAGTGAAATAAGTCTAGATATGGGAAATTTTAGTTATAGGGGCATTAGACAAGCCACTAAACGTGGGGGACCTTGATCCTTGATCCGGTGCCACTGAACACTATCAACATTGTTCCCCTTCGAGAGACAAGGCTTGGTTCCAAAACGCCTCCATTGAATTAACATTTTGACGACAGATTTTAAAATCAAAATGCAACTACACGCAGTCATATAACATGATATTCAAATTTAGAATACTCTCGGCTCATGGTAGCCTCTTACACTCGGAGCCCGTTTACGTGTTTCCAATAAAGTTCATACGTCTTTCAAGACGTATTGGAAACAGTTCACTAAGTCACTCAAGAGTGACTTAGTGAACTGTTTCCATTACTATAATAATTATAGTTTTACAATTATTGTAAACGAAATTATTTCGTGGTTCCTGTAGGGCGTTACCGGTCCTGAGGGTCCAGGACACAAACAGATGTCACATCTCCTACATCTTTGAGCGACAAAACGTAAAACCCATACCTACAACCCAAACTTACAAGTCAGACGAGGGCGACGCTTGGTGCCAAAACCACTGCATCCTTGTTTTCCAAGTCGGAAGAGGGCGGTGAAAAGCAGGATTATCACATTTTTGAGATAACTTCCGTAAGATAGCTTGAAAGATTTAGATCAATTGAGAACCCACAATGAGTTCAATCCTTGAAGGACTAAATTGGAGGATGGTGGAGCCTTCCCAAGGAATGAGGAGTGAGGAATGTAAAATTTACATGATTTACATCATGATAATGCATTTAATGATCATTGGGTCCAACCAATCCTGCATTTAATGATCATTGGGTCCAACCAATCCTGCAGGAAACTGATCCTGAAGACTAATTCTCGAGACAAACAAATAAAATGGTTTTGGTTTGTTTAAAAAATAAAAAATAAAAAACGTTAAATGCAATTGAGAAAGAAAATCGAAAGCTAAAGTAGGGGATGCAGAAGCTTCTAGGAGAAAACTGTATAAACCTGTTGTCGAAAAACGTAGTTTGTATAATATACATTAATTCAATATTATTGAATTATTTTATAATTTCCCTATAAATATACCATTTTTAACTTTGATGTATAAAAAATAATAATAAAATAAAATAATAATAATAAAAGCATCTAACAAACACCAAAGCGGAATCAAGGAGAAGTAAGGAAAATTATATTAAGCTAGGTACCTATTATTACAAAAAAACTTATTCATGTATAACAAAAATAACAGGAAAATGACATTAAGCTATTATTACAAATAACCTATTCACTTACTGTCAAAGAGAAGTTATACAATCAGCGATTAACATTAAAATTTAATGTTAGGTGAATATTGCTTACCTACGTATTGGATATTATACTTGATTAGCCTCTTAGGTAATAATGGCCTCTTAGGAGTTCCAATGTAAGAACACACAATGGGTCATGATGATTAAATTCGATTTATTCATCCCTTCATCCGGACAGCTGAAAATCAATGGAATATTATTCGTATTAACAATGTGAAGAGTTAGACTAGGTACATAAGAATTCTTATGAAACTCTGATCAAAGAGTTTTTGATGAGCTCGTTTCGTGTGTTTTGTAGAGGTTTTAAACCCCTGTTAGTCGTTTTTATGAAAGTACAAAGATACGCCCGGTAAAAGGACCTGGATTGGGGAAATGATTTTGATCGCAAACGAGAATCGATCAAACCTTCAGACCAAACGAGATTATCGTTGTACGGCATAGAAGCATCATTTTCAGTGACTTGTTCGTACCAATTAATGCCGATCAAAAAGTTTTACCTTCTGAATTCCGCACGTGATGAAACTGAACGCATATTCACATCGGTCTTCGCCTTTGGGCACTGAAAAGTTTGAAAATGTGAGCTGAAAAAATCGCTTATTGAAGCCAACAACGCCATCAGTTTTGAGTATGACCTTCTTCATTGCACGCAGCTATAGCCGACTTGTACTTGTCGATCATTTCCGCGTTGTCTCCGAGAGATTCAGCCACCAGATCGTCGGCCACTTGTTCGCTGAAGGTGATTTGTCCGTCTTCTTCAACCATCTGCAACAATTCAAACCCTCTTGATCGATACCCTGTACATTTTCGTTCGGGTTCTCAGGCACGAACCGAACTGTGCTTCATTGCGTTTGTTGGAAAACTCACCACGTCCATTTTAACCATTGCGCAGGCGTAAAAACACTGAAAAAAGTTGTGAGTTTGCGTTAATATCTTCACCTTGAATGAACACAAGGTATTAAATAAAATTTATTTATAGGTATATTATATTTGATATAATATACCTACTTATTTATTTATTTATTACATATTATATAAATAAATTTTATGCAGGATGATGATCCATGTACCTACCGATGAAATGGCGATCGACCCACGACAAGATGATGTCCAATGATTGGGAGCAGGGTCAGACAGAAAACTTAAACTTGGTGATGCGGTAGAGAGCACGCACGTTCGGTGTTTAACAGTTACAATCCAAGGGTGGTCTTTACATGTGAACAGGAAAGACTTTCCATCACTTGGTGATGGTTGCTTACCTTTCTTGGACATGCTCATCATTCATAATGAGGACGGGACCGTTTCTACAGATTGGTACAGGAGACCCTGCTCAATAGACCGCTGCTTGGATTTCCGATCTTCACATGCGTTTTCCTTGAAGGTCTCAACCGCCAGGGAATTGCTTAACCGCGCTCTACGGCTGAGCAGTCCTCAATTCCACCAAAAGAATCGGGATAGGGTCGCTGACATCCTCAAGAAAAATGGGTACCAACCCCAGGGCATTCATTGCTCGTTTGGTGAACCATAGCTCCTCGCGCCCTGAGCTCGGATCTCGAGTGACGTCCGACTGGAGGGTAGGTTTTCTGGCCTTACCTTCATTCAGGAGATTTCCTCGAATCTGAAGTCGTTACTACAGAAAGAGAACCCAGACATACGGATAGTGTACAGCTACAGGAACAAGAAACTCCACCTTCATACGTCCCTGAAAGCTGTGTATCCTCTGATGCTCCACTCGAACGTTGTCTACTGGATTCCGTGTAACCAATGTCCAACAGTCTACGTTGGCCAGACAAATCAACATCTGCGAGACCGGATTGGGCAGCATCGTAGGGACTGTCAAGGGGAAAATGGAAATGGAATGAGAATGGTCATGATTTTCTCTTTGATAGGACTGTTATCTTCAATCGGGAACCCGTTCTCGGCCGTAAATTACCTAATAAAGGAAATGGCCTTTATCCGGATGGAGCCAGGGGCTTGTAACCTCCGCAGTGCGGAGTCCGCACGGATACTGCAGCTGGGCTGAGCTCAGCATAGCTGGGGTGTTACACCAAGTACCAAGTACAAGTATACATTTGCACATGTGCAAATCGCGTTTGAATGTTGGCGCCAAAATCCCAATGAGTTAGACTGTGATAGTAATTACCTGTTTCTGTTTTCGTAATTTATGTTATGTTCCTCTTGTTGTAAATTTAATAACTAATTACCAAGCTACATGACGTTCCTTATCACCTATCTAGAAGGCTTTACCTTCTTATCTGTTATTATCTGTTTTTATTGCCCATCTCCACTGCTTCCTCCCACGCCGTTTTATTTTATTCGTTTATTTGCACTGCAATAACTCTGGCACTATAGCTTGTAGCCTGAATTACTGCAAATTTTGCAGTAATTCAGGCTACAAGCTATAGTGCCAGAGTTATATTACATCCCCCCCCCCTTTTCTTTTTAAACCATAAGTTATGGTCCATAACACTGCAGAATGAAGGTGGGTACTTCTTTTGCTCGCTGTATGGACTGTGTTGTGCTCACTTCTCCCCTCTCACTGTCATTACGTGTTCAACATCGTTGATGTTTCTGGTTCATTCCTTGGTTTTGACGAGTGATGATGCAAGTCTCGTAGTGACCTTTGCTGAGTAAGTTTCCTTAATTAGTTTAATTTCATTATGTATCGTTCAGCACTGATAAGGATTGGCACTGTGTAGGCCCTGAGGAAGGCATCAAATAACGTTGAAAGCTTGGCGAAAGCATTGAAATTTTCTGTCTGACCCTGCTCCCAATCATTGGACACCATGTACCTACCTTCAGCTCTCTCGATGATTCACTAGGATCTGTAACATGCCCAGGTAGTATTAATGATTTTGTATTAGGTTAACGCGTCATTACTACCATAATTTGGGATTCTACTATAACTTGTGCGCATACTATGTTCTTAATCGAGGTTCGTGTATTCGTCGAGGTTTTTTTGGTAATAGAACTGACCGCTAAAGTCGCCCTGGTAGTTTGATTCGGCTTTGCATGTGGCCAGAAGCTCTTCGCCGAATTTGTCTGGTTCTTCCGAGGCGAACTCGTAGTTTATTGTTGTTCCACCATCCCCAGCCTGATCTTCAGTAGTTTGGTAATTGTCGCCCTCAGAGTTTGGGTTCTGATTGCTGGGTGATGTACCCATCGAATCTGGCATGGGGTCGGTGGATGCTATGGGGTCGTACTCTGCTGGTTCACCTCCTCCTGGTTATGGTAGTGAATGACTGGAGTTTAATATTCAAGGAGAACAAACAGGGTGAGTGTGCAGAATCAGAGCCACTGAGGTATCCAGTCTGAACGCTCTACGTACCTATATGGAACGGCTCAGAGCCAAGAAGACCAGGTCTTCAGTACAGCTGTACTGCAGGTCCTTCAGTACAGCTGTTGCAACTGTTGTGCATGCGTACATGAGGCGTACATGTGCGCTTGTAGACATGATAATCTTCTTGGTTCTGAGCCATTCCATATTCCTAGAGCGTTCAGACTGGATACCTCAGTGGCTCTTGTGTGCACGCGCAGAAATTCACTCACGAGTGGACTATCAAACCCAGTTTCTTCTTCTGAAACTTTATTTACCTTCAGGGGGACGCTCGCTTGTCTGATCACTTTCCATTGGAGTGACAGTGGAATCTCCAGAATCTTCTCCATCACAATACACGAACCTCTGCAGAAGTTAACGAACAAACTCAAGAGTGAAATAAACTTGAAAGGTCGCTAGTTGTGGCAATGGTTGAAAGTATAACGGCTGAATAGACGAAAATGATGACTTCTTACATGGTTTAAGCTGTGGAAGGTAATAACTGCAGCGACTATCGGCACCCAAGAACATGAAGACACCATGCTATCTTGTTTCACTCTAAAGATCTATGTAAATTAAAAAAAACTGGCAAAAAAATCAAACCCTAGGTAATGCGCAAGAATAAAAGAATTAACGAGATGCAAAATCCTACCAGTGAAGAATACGAACAATTTCAGGCTACTGGCGGGTCGAATTGTCCGACAGGATTTCGCCGTTTTGACGACCGGAAACGGAATTATAACGGCAGAAAATGTGTGGAGAGTACGGGGTGTGAAGTGGCAAACAAAATCGGCCGGGAAATTGAACGTAATTGCAGTCACTTCCTGTTATAAGGCGGAAAGTAATCATATCGACCATTGTGGAGGAGGTTCGTGTCATTAGTAGTGCAGGACATGGTCTAAAACCCGAGAGGTGTCACAATGTGATTTTGCGTTCCATTCACAACGATCTGATAACCTAGTGTAGAAATTGAACAAAAACAAGACAGGCTTTTGTGTAGCAAATTAGGCATTCGGTGAGGCAAATTAAATTTTTTTAAATTTGACGAATTTCGTCAAATATTTAAATACATATAAAATGTTTTCTTTGGTCTCGCGTTTGAAATTTCTTTTCCCGCATGTCCGGATCTCCCCTCGCATCTTGTTAAGAAATAAGCAAGTGAAGTGGGTGGGGTATCGTTTCCTGGTTAGGGGGTGGAATCACTCAGCGGGAAGACTTTGGGGAGCTTTTCACCCTCAGGCCACGCCTTCTTCTGAGGTCGATAATACATTTTGCTCAGTACGCAGAGCTACAGGGCTTCCTTCCATCGCCTCGCCGAGTTAATTCCATTCCCCGGCGCCACATTTGAAAAAAAAAAAAAAAAAAAAAAAAATCGCAATCCAGGTCTAATCCAGCGGTTTCTAAACTATGTTAGGTAAAGGAGAAATTGACGAATTTACTTTCCAAACCGGAACTTATCTATGGCAAAACCACGAAAGAAAAAAAAAAAAAAAAAAAAAAAACCAAGAGAATCGACGCTCCGTGTATCATCTTACCTTACTTACTTAGTAAGGTGATCCATTGTGACGTGGATTTGTCTTATGGTACTGTACATCTTCACAGCAACATAATTAAATAAATTTTATTTAACGAAAAGGTATGAAAAAAAAAAAGGTATATTGAAAGAGAAAGTAACGAGTTTAAAACCATGCTACTTTATTGCCCAAAATTGATTGATCAATATCGATGACTCTATAGAGTCTCTGTATAAAGTGATTATTAAAGATAGAAATATCTTGATGTTCCTCATTCAGTACTGAGCTGGCTGCTGATTTTGCTTTTCACTCAATATCTACTCTGTTGATATTGCTTCTCTGCTAATATCGTTTCTTTTTCACTCATTTGCTCTTCATTTTCACACGAAAATGTGGGGTTTAGCCATTTTGGTAATTGTCCACTATTCATTGTTATTTTTACTTTTGGTTTATTATTCTTGGAATATAACACCTATGTAATCGCGACGGAGGTCGACGACTCCGATCGGCCTCAAAATTTGACATTATCCGTTTCAAGAGGCCTAGAGTCCAAAACCGAAATGTCCGTACGCCGTACGCCGCACAGTGGGCCGAAACGGTCTGTAGAAGTCGAAGGAAAGGCGGTAGAGCCTATAATAAAATTTATATTTCGACCGTATACCTGCAAAACCTCGTAAGTCCGATTTTTTCCCAAAGTAAGAGCTTGAATGTTGGTTGAGCTTTCTGGGTAAATGTAAGGCTCTAGAATGTTCCTACGAAGTTTGGTTTTGATCCGCTGAGAAATGTCTTCTCTGTGTTCGGTTGTAATAACCTGCAAGTCCGAAAGGCTCCAGAACGTTGTAAGAACTTGTAAGTCTCAGCCTCTGCTGCCTTTCCAATGTTTTCATTTTTTTATCGGTAAGTTTTGTACATTTTTCATCAGTAATGTAGTTATACGTTACACATAATAATTGACGTGCTGAAGTAGTTATTTAAGTGAGAAATCGTCACAATATTCGCCAAAAGTCACTCAACTGAGCTCTTGGGACTTACAAGGATTTTGACACTCCATCAGTCTGGACGTTTCCATGGAGTTTTTTGCGTCTCCTGTAAAATTTTTAGTTTGGAACATAGGAGGTTTTGCAGGTATACGGTCGATTTATATAATATATAAAGGCTCTACCGTCTTTCCTTCGACTTCTATAGGCCGTTTCGGTCCACTGTGCGGCGTACGGCGTACGGACATTTCGGTACGAATTATAATTCCTGTATCATAAAATTATGATGGATGCTTGCTAACGTTCCGCATGGGAAAACTGGGAGAAAGACCTTAAATTAGACCAGCTGACTTCATTTATTTTATTTATTTATTTGAAAATATGAAATTTGTATAAAACATAAAATTCCATTTCTGAAAAATAAAGAAAATAATAATATTTTAAATTATTAAAAAGCCCATTGTAAGGCTAATGACCATGACCACCATCAGTAGGTAGGTTTAGACAATGTGTTGTTCTCTCAGTTGTAGTAAGTAACCTCTTGAAAAAGGCAGATTCCGACTTAATCAAGGACAATGGTTACTTTTTGTACAATAGCCTGTTTACACCGAGTGTTTCGGCGTCATGACTGGTCGTGGGGTGCCAGGAGGGTAAATTGTCGAGGGAAAGGCGTAGATTAGAAATTAGCATGTTAAAGAAACCCGTCGGCCATTTTGAGTCGACAGATGCGATGGGGGGATGACGGTATCCTCCCTCCTGCATCTGTCAAACCTTTCGTAACAGTCGTACATCAGTTGGTGGTTCGAAAAAAAGGCAAGGTGTCCCCAAGGCGAATTCACAATAACGTTTCATATGGTAATAATTTTTCGGGAAACAGGCCCCAGCCGAAATTCTACGCAAAACAATCTAGTTTTGACTCGTGAATCGGTTTTTTGGCAAGACGTCTCCCTCCATGCGGGGGTGTTGAAAAGGGTGCGTGATTATTCTCTGGGTTAGTTACGATGGGATTGTCTGAAGGGGAGACGACTGATTGAGTAGAAGATCCGGGCTGGTATTAGTCATGCGCTAACGCTATTATGATAACGCATATAGTGAAAAATTTTAATGGAGAATCAAATTGCTCATCGGGAATTTATAGAAGTCTGTCCAAAGAGTAATCAACATAGGAAAGATTAACATCCACGAGGAGGCGACCGTGATTCAAACGCTTTATAGGCGATTTATTGTTGATTGAGCCTTCCAGAAGATGAATTTGAAATTATTAGGAAGAGACCGTACGGCAGGGGTCCCAGAATGTTTAGCTCGCTCTCAGAAGAAAATCCTCAGCAGACCCCTTCAGCTCCTCGGGCTTGGTAACTGTTGAAACCCTGTACTCGAGATTTTTTAAATTTTTTTATCAAAGCCAGAAGACAGTAAAACATCAAAGCTCTCGGCAGTAGCCGATTTCAATGCAAAAGGCACGAAATTTTACTGCTAGTCTCCACGTTAACCGTCACCATGAATCAAGGTGTGGTTGAAAACGCTGCAAATTTCACGCAAAGCTTCATTATTCTTTCATGAAGAACAATCCCACCGTGAAATCGGATCATTCAGGGACCCTCAAAAATGGTCCAAAGGTCCAAAAAACTTCAAAAATGACACATTACTAGACTTCACAGCCGACACCCTTCAAAAACCCCTACCGTAGACTCTTCTTAGCCCCACAGAGCCCCACGGGTTAGGTCGATCGGGCAGAAAACCTTGCGGGCACAACTAGATGGTATACCGAGTATTTTGAAGAAAAAAATCATACTGCCCAAAACGGCCCTTACGGCGGACATTAAACGTCGGACATGCCTTTTTCATTTTTTGGCTTCTTGAAGCCTATAATCGCAAATACAGTATTATTAAGTAATTCATGGAATAATACAGTACAACTTCACGCAACAACATGAAACACAAACAACTTCATGCAAATGATAGTTAGACTAATGCCCACCAACCCACCATTCCACTTCCGATTTTCAAATTCCTTGACGCATTAATATCATGTTATTATATCATTAGCATTAATTATCATTACAATGTTATTAATATCATGTCAGGATATTATCGCAAAGCGGGTTGGCTCTTTATATTCACGATCCCCTGTTCACGTCCGGTATGTCAGAGCTAGTAAACATTTATTCAAAGCTGTTTAAATCTGAAGGAATGAAAATCCTCTTAGATTTTTCGTGATGAAGAAACTAAACTTCGAAAAATGAAAGTCTGCGTATCATCAAAATCGATAATAAATATTAGATAAAAATAATACTATTATAACATTAATATTATTAAATATTGGATAAAAATGAATTTTGGAATAATGAAATCGATAATAAATATCTCTTAATGATGAAAATTCACATCAATAATAATTATTGGGAGTTGGTTACAAAGGGGTTGGTGCCAAATCTCTTTTTGGTTTATTATTCTTGGAATAATGTCAAAATTGGACATTATCCGTTTCAAGAGGTCTAGATTCCAAAACCAAAATGTCCGTCCGCCGTCCGGGCCGTTTTGGGCAGTAGGATTTCTTTTTTAAATCTGAAATTTTGACAAAATACTTAGTTTACCATCTAGTTATGCCCGCAACGTTTCAGCCCGATCGCCCAAACCCGTGGGGTGCTATGGGGCTAAAATGGGGCTACGTGAGGGTTTTTTCAAGGCATGTGGCTATGGGATCGAGTTAGGTGGCGTTTACGAAGTATTTTTGGACGTAGAATCCATTTTTTGGGGTCCCTTAACGATCCGATTTCACTGATGTGATCTATTATAGATAATAGGGCTTTCATGGGGCTGCAAATGGGATTTTTGAAGGATCCCAGAAGGTCAAATACTTTTCAAGAAAAAACGAAAACTGTTTGAAAAAAATAAAAAATGTTTTTTTCTAAAATTTGTTTTATTGACACAGAATTAAATTTCTGCACAAGTAACCTATAGCAAAGAATAATAAACCCTTGTGTAAAATTTGCAGCGTTTTTTCTGTTTAATAGGTTTCCACCTCTTCAGACCCGCAGGAATTTATCTAGAAAGGGCCCAAGTGCCTACCAACCGCCTTCGAATAGTCCGCTATGAAGCTTGTTTTTGACAACCTCTTTTGACATCCTCTCCCAACCCAAAATCTCCCTTTTGAAGTTTAACTTCGTTTGATAAAATTGATCATTTAACGTTTAATGTTGTCATCTCAGTAATCAGTTCGAAAAAAAACAAGCCATCAATTGAATTGAATAGATGAGCGCAACCTTTTTGTTATTACGAGAGAAACTAAGAAACATTAGGTATCTAGCGACCAAACTATGCCACACAGCACATCAAAAATATCCACGTGATGCTCATTACGTAAACAACTGCACCCTAACGACCGATGCTTATGAAAACCTTATGCCGATCAGAGGTAACGAACGGCTCAGGCTGCGAAAATCGTTTTGGAGTCGTTGGAATCAGCCTAAAAAGCTCATTCCATAGACCCTTGTACCAACGAAATCGGACAAAAACTTTCGTCCCCCTATTGAGGCCTCCTTAGTTACACATCAGAGATAAACAACTTTCGTCGTGAAGTACCTCCCGAAAACCGATGAAAGGGATGAGGGAGGAAAAATCAAGGTAGCCTATAACCACCCCACGAACTCGCTGATCACAATGAGACCACCCTCATGAAAATCTGTTGAGCCGCTCGGGCGTGATGCTCTGTACACAAACAAACAAACAAAAAAACAAAAAAAAAAAAACATACATGTCGAGGAGGTGAGCGCACCTTTCCATTTTTTTGGAAAAAGGTTGCGCTAAAAAAGTTGGAGAGAGTACCTACCTACCTACCTGTGGAATGTTTTGGTGAAAAAAAAAAAAAAAAAAAAAAAAAAAAAAACGGAATGAAGGATAACCTAATAGTTCCACTTTCCTCCAATGAATAGTTAAATAATGTAGCCTAGGCCCTCCGAGGAAGGAACGTCCTTCAGGCCTCCCAGTCCCCGCACAGTCGTGATAAAAAAGGGATTAAAAGGACTACACGGAGAACAATTCTTAATATTTATGGTAGGCGGTCAAGAGGAGTTTTGTTTTCCCATTTTTGAACGTAGAATCAATTTTTCTCAGATCCACACGAGGCTACTTACGTAGATCACATGAGTTTCTCGCTGAATCCGAATTTGAATTCATCAGTAGGAGTATTCTCTTGGACGTGCTCGTTAGATTTCCTCTTTGCGTGCCATCTATCTTGACTTGCAAAACCAAAATGGCGTTTATAATGGACCCTTTGAACAACTTTGCATTCTCAACTCAGCTTCTCAATCCCCCCCCCCCCCCCCCCCCCGGTCACCCCTACTAACCTCACTAGCTGCGAAAAGGCCCTTGAAACGAGGTATTCAGCGGAAGTTTTTGCTGGCGAGCGCTAACTTTTGAAAGGAGTTAGTGATTTTTAAACGAGTTTCGGCCCACGCTGCGTCAACGAGGAGGGAAGGCACCCAAGAGACGTTATGAAAATGCATGGTAATGTCGTTTTGAGGCTAAAGATGGCGCTAAGATGGGTTTTTAGATGACGGGGTAGGGAAAGGAGGGGTCCCAATCGAGCGAAGTACGAGATTTAATATTCTAATAGTCATCTAGATGATGTTTGGCGACTGGTGCCGAAGGGAAGGGCTCTATTGTATGCATAACGCTCGTTGTGGGGGAAGTGGGAGGGGGGAAGCTCGAGTGAGTTGGAAAAAGGGCCCAGCTCGGTTAGGCATAGAGAAAATGGGTGTGAATCACAGCAAAGGAAGGGGTGGGGAGTTATTTCATAGTCAAGACCCTTTTACTTCGTGAGGGCCTCGTTAATATTCTCTCAATACGCCTTTCCTTTAGAGATCCTAATGAGTCATATTTATTAAAAATTCTGAAATATGACTCAGGATTTTCTTGTGGATTTTGAACTTGTATGATAAGTTCACTTTATTCACTCCTACGTCCCTTTTGGTTTATTATTCTTGGAATAATCAATATGTTTTTGTGAGAGGGGTAATAAAAATAATTCGGTTTTGATCGGCCTCAAAATTTGTCATTAGACGTTTCATGGCGCATAGATTTCAAAAATTAAGTGTCTGTCCGCCTTAAATTACTTACACAGCTCAATTTAGTTCATGGTGTTGCTAAATCCTTCACTTGGATACTTTTTTCGCAGCCCAACTTTAAAATTTCCACGATTAGCGATAACTTTACGCTTTGGCTAAAGTTTGCGTGACCATCTTCGAAAATTCTGCTCAGTATTAGATTTTCTCCCCAATTCAATTTTATGTTTTTAACTGTAATGGCGTCTTCCACCGCGTTTCCCTCGTTAACGTCACTCGACCATTTGCCTTTCAAATCAGTTCATTAGTTAATATATACCTCCTTCTTTTCTAACTGCTTTCATCTCCGCCCCCGCGTACACTTAGCGAAAGTCTTCCTCCAACCTCAAGAGGGTTCTCGACGCTCCTAATGCAAATGAATTCGTGGAAAGTCTTCATTCTTGAGGCTTCCCTCCATTTGGCAACTGCAAGGGCCTTTTGTCGAGGTTGAAACCCCGCTTTTTGCATGATGAAGCCGAGCAAAACGAACCTTAGGCTGGAAATTTCATAATGGCTTCGGCAGGAGCATTTACATAAAACCTCCCCGTCCCACGGTGGGTTTTCAATTGACGGGTCCCTTTTTTTCGAGGGAAGCCAGAGTCCCCTAAGAAGATGATGAATATAAACATCATGATTTGTGATTGCGAGGAGTGAATTCTAACGGTTTGGTAAAAGATCATTTTAAGGTTGAAGAAGCATTTCACTCCATTGCCATAATTTTTCCATGACCCCATACGTGGTTTGCCTATGAGTAGGGCTCGGATTCGAGCATAATATGCAGCAAATATTATTTTATTTTTTCCCCCCCTGACTAGTTAACATTGAAAGAAGGTTTTGGTAGTATTTTCACCTCACTGGGACCAATCGAATTCAAATTTATCGAGCAAATATTCACAAAATACAATTTTCAGAATCAAATGCACATCCTAATGCATAGAGAATGAAAAACAAACGATAGAGGAACACCATGGTACGATACATAATAATTTTGCACATTATAATTATTATAATGTGCAAAATTTACTGTTACTCACCCGTCAGGTTACAGTCAAAGGAAAAAGAATAATAACTGTTGTAGGTATGCAAAGTCCCTTCTATGTTCATGACGCACTGACGTCACTACACCATCAAAATTTGATAGGATTTAATCCTATCTAATCCGAAAAATTTTCGGATTAATTCTGTATTTGATACAGAAAATACACTCGGGCGCCAATACTTTTGCTGTTATATACGTTTTATACCGCATTAATCTGAAAAAACTGCCCCCCCCTCTGCGAGACTTTGTTACCTACAAGAGTTGGTCAAAATTAAGGTAGCTCTACCTTCGTCATTCAAATTAAAATCCTCGTAATTGCAAAAATTGTCGTCAACGTTTGGTTCTGATGTCGGTACAAAAAAAAAAAAAAAAAAAAAAAAATCGTTCAAAAAATTGGAAATGGAAAAACCTAAAAATTTTAGATAAGGATTTATTATTCTTTGAAGTAGATAAATTGTGCAAAAATTAATTTCATTTCAATTTAAAAAAATAATCTGAAAAAATGTCTGCATTTAATTTAAAGAATAGAAAGAAATTTTTCCGTTCAATGTTTGACAGTCTAGAACAGAAGAGCCATTTCGCCTGTTGGAGCCCGTCTTGTCCATTCGTCTCGTTCCTTTTCAGGGAGACTCCCTACCCAATTTTAGCTTTCTAGGGTGAAACAGGGAGAATTTAGCTGCGAAACCCCTCCCTAGCCCCTTTTTAGCTCCACAGAGACCCACGGGTTTGAGCGAGCAGGCTGAAAACCTCACGGGTATAACTTGATGGTAAACTGAGTATTTTGCGTAAGTTTCAGATTTAAACAAAAATTACGTACCTACTACCCACACCTACCTTACCTAACTAGGGGAAGGTGGGGCAGTTGTGACCACGTCTAGCATTCCTTGGTGGCTTGAATATTAGCGCCATGAGTCATACCATATTGAGATGTCAGTAGACAGGAAGGTTTAGCACCAAAAGGAGCCGTTTCCCAGACCATCAGCTTGCGTGGTGATGAGAGTGTTTTCCTCACAGAAAGGAAATTTGTCTGCAACATTTCTCATTCAAACCATTGCATGAAGGGAGTGTGCTATTGAAGTGCTTATTGCCTTTAGTTCATTTAAAATGTGTCTAGTTTTAGAAACTACCTTCATCGGAGTAGAAAATTGAATCGTTAAGGTGTTAAAATTGTTTACCTATCTGTCATGGCTGATATGACTGATGGCCATGACAGGGATGATGAGGCAGTACGACCAGAGTGGCTGGGGCAGATATAACTAGTGGTCATAACTGCCCCATGTTTGTGCCCCTACTACGTTAGGTACTTATTTTCTAGAAGTTGTGTATATTGAACGATTATTGGTGTTTTTTTTTTGCGTTTTAATAACTCGTTCGTTCTTAACAAAAAATCAGTTAGCCCTATCGCTCCGCTTCCAAAGGGTGGTCACAATGTGTCATGACATTGTGATGTCCAAAATTACTTTGAAACCCTCCTTATATCCTTCAAGAGCAATGTATGTAGCCACAAAGAAGCCCCACACATCCACCGTGAGGTCCGATGGATTTGAGACCCCATAATATGCGGACTATACTAACCATACATAATTTGAAAACGACACCCCACTCGACACCTTCTAAAATCCTTTCTATGGCCCCTCAAGTTGTAGATTTTTTGGTTTCTTTTTCCTTTCCATAGATTTAAACGGCGTATTTCGAACATAGTTAAGAGCATGTGGGGGGGGGGGGGGTTGAGCATATCTGTCGATCATAAAATAGTAACCTAGAACACGAATTCCCCGAGTATACGATTCTTCTCATGTGAGGGTTTATTTTAAAGGATAATGATGACCTCTTTCCCTCACTCCGAAGTCATTAGAAGAGGTTCAAAGAATAGCGTTTTTTTTTTTTTTTTTTTCATTCTCTTCGCCTTCTCCATCTTCACGCCTCCCGGATTGATGAAATATGAACAAAGCTGGGTTAAGGGGTGCCCAGGGGGAGCGGGAGAAGATCCCTTAATTAAAAACTCCTCCCCCGTTCATTAGAGTGGGAGAGGTTCGGGTTTTTCCTGAAGACTAAGAGATATCCCAGGACGGGCTTTGGGAGAGAAGGGGGTTGTTGAAACAAGGCAAAAGTCCTGGTAATCTGAAGAAAACTCCCTCATTTCTCCCGTTCCTCGCGTTTCACCCCCCTTTTCCCCTCACCATCTTTTTTTTTTTTACATACGTACCGGACAGAGTACAATATGCAGCTCATTTTCTAATGCAAGCATTTTTTCCCCTCCCGAGCCCATTGTGTTCCACTGAGATTGGAAAGGCTACGCCCATGCATATTCTTCCTCCTTCATCAACCCCCCCTTACATTTATGTTCACTCAGTAGTAATTCTCCTCTCACAAGATGGCGACTATCTTAAAATGTCACTCTCAAAGTTCATAAACCTCACGTATATATTATATACGTGAGGTTTATGAACTTTGAGAGTGACATTTTAAGTTTATTAAACTCCTAAAAAAACTACAGGACCTGTAGTCAATTTCATCACAATCATACATAAGGTACCTTGTACCTTATGTATGCATACATAAGGTACAAGTGCATACATTATGCATACATAAGGTACCTTGTACCTTATGTATGATTGTGTTGAAATTGTCAAATCAAAATTTGATGACATGAATAATATAGATATTATTCAATGACATTCATTAGATCTAACGGGCTTGTGGATTACATTTTTGGGCGTCCTATATCACAAACAGTACAACAGTGCAATTCATTTTTTTAGTTCTTCAATAATTTTTTAATTATTTTTACAACAATTCTGTAATCCTTTTAATACCTACATAATTATCTTTTAATTCTTCAATTTTTTTTTTTCTGAATTCTGCATTGATTCATTGATTTCGAATTAGCTGTTCCACAATTTACAAAGGAATAATGAACCCCATGTATGTGCAGCCTTTTGGTTTATTATCCTCACAATAATCACCTTAGTAGGTATTCAAGAGGGGGTTGAACAGTTTTATCGGCCTCAAATTTTGTGCCTACCTAAATGTTTCAAGATAATATGAGATAATGGTGGTTCTGAAAATGAAATGTCGTTCCCCGTACGATTTGGGCAGTAGCCTTTTTTTAAATCTGAATTTTTGACAAAATACTCGGTTCTCCATCTACTCGTATCCGCAAGCTTGTCAGCCCGATCGCTCAAACCCGTGGGAAAGGAGGGAATTATGAAGGTTTTTGGTGTTCGATTGAACTGTCGATTTCGAAATATTTTTGGACGAAATATTTTTGGAATTAATTTTCGGGGGACCGAAAACGATCCGATTTTCGATTCCAACGTGGGGCTTTTGAAGGACGCCTAGTCTATGCCGTGTGTGGTTTCGTATTCCGAGCTATTTTGGACGTAGTTGTCGTCTTCGAAGTATTTTTGAACGTAGAATCCATTTTTAGGGATCCTAGAACCATCCGATCATGTTTTTTCGATTAATTTTGGACGTTCGGGGTACTTACCACATCTGATGTTTCAGATGCTGTCCATAAACTTTACAGGAATACTTTTCTTTACTTTTTTTTTGTGTGTGCAAATACTTGCAAAATTGTTTTTATTAGAATAATTAAATATAAATAATAAATATGAATAATTAATAATTAAATATGAATAATTATTATACAATATAAATTATATACAAAATACAATTAATAATTAAATATGAATAATTATTATACAACAGAATAATAAACCCTTGTGTAAAATTTGCAGCGTTCATTCTTTTCTCATAACATAGGTATCGGCTGACGTGCTTAAGGTAACTAGACGTATTTTAATACACGAATCTAACAGTTACTCCGAGTCCGGAATGTATTTCCCACTAAAACGTTGCCGGGGTGGGGCTAATCTCGTTATTGGCGGATGATCGGAACGTTAGATTGACCCCCCAGTGAGCCGAATCGCCCCTATGGGGGGAACAAATGGGTTTGATTCAACTAACGCGAAGCCCTTCAAGTCCCTCAGCTCCCATGGGTCACCTATTACGTCCACACGGGTGAGCCTTCATGCTTCTCGCCATTGAAAAAAAAAAAAAAAAAAAAAACCCGGACGTCATCTACGTTTTTGGAGTCTTCCTTCCGGAAGATCCTCCTGATTAATTTAGCGGAGTGATTAATTTAGCGGAGTTACGAGTAATTTTTAGTTTATTATTCATGGAATAATGTAGTCGCGACCCAAAATTTGACATCATAGGTAGTAAGTTTCAAGATGATGTAGATTCTAAAAACAAAAATTTTGTTTTTGGAATCTACATCACACATTTAATGTCGCTTCGCCGTCCGAGCCGTTTTGGTCAGTAGGAATTTTTCTAAAAATCTGAAATTTTTACATAATACACGTTTTACCGCAAGGTTTCCAGCCCGATTGCCCAAACCCGTGGGGCTCTAAAGAGGCTACGGGAGGGTTTTTTGGAGGTTTTCGACTATGGGGTCGAGCTAGGTGTCGTCTCAGAAGTATTTTTGAACTGAAAATCCATTTTTGGGGGTCCCAGATCGATCCGATGTCACCGTGCACGGATGGTCCCATGGGGATCTATGGGGCTTTCATGGGGCTACTAATGGGATTTTTGAAGGATCCCTGGAAGTAAAATAAGGTGTCGTCTTCATTTTTCGAGGTCCCACATCCGTCCTAACATTGAAGGCTCATAGTTTTTTTATTTTAATTTTTTGAAAAACATTCTTTTAATGACACAGAATTAATTTTTGCGCTGTTTTTCTGGTAAAAGACGAATTGCGACACACGATTTCTGGCCATACCTGGACTTATACCTGGCCTTCTACCTGGGCAGTCTCGAAGATCCTTAGCTGTCAACGGGGTAATCCGATTTGATGAAGGCGAGCTGTTTATGACCTCTGCCAGAACCTCCTCAAATGGTCAATACTCACTGGCTACCCAAATTCAAGTGAGAAGGCCGGCTGCCCGGGGTTCAGGATTGAGAGATACTGAATCGCAGTAAAATTAAACTCTGACTTACAGGTCATCACCAAAATTTAATTACTTATATGTGAGTTCAGCGCTAATGAATTACAAATTTTTGGTTTCTTTTATTATTATTCTTGGAGTGATACACCGATGTATTCGCGACGGTGGTCAACAATTTTTATCGGCTTCTTGGTACGTAACAATAATTATTAGGTATACCTAATACAATAATTATTAGGTATACCTACAATGTAATATATTGTATACATTGTATATATTGTATTATAATATATTGTATACAATATTATTGTATAACGCATGTTCGTACAAAGCGCGGAGAACCGTTTATTCGATCCGAGCCAGAAATTTCTGATATGGTACAACATTTTCTGTTCAAACCGCGCATTGCACAACATTTATGTACAGTGCCGATTACCTTGATCTTCGTTGTACGATAGGTTTTATACAGTCAGGAAAAATTCAATAATTGATGTAATTCATTTTAAAAAATGGTCAAACTCAAGTTGAATTCTATGGTTAAAATAATATTGTCGCTAATTACTTTATTACAATAATTGTAATTATTACAGTAAAACGAGCTATATAGATGGCTCCAAAATAATAACTGGTGAGGAGGGGGTGTGGAGTTATTATAATAAGACCCGGGAATTCAGAAATCAAACAAAGTGGAAACTTTGATGTCAAAAAGGCAGATGTGTATTTATCTAACTAGAACAAGAAGAATAAATAATTATCACTAGTTTGTACAGTGGTGACTGCTTAAGTCACACTGAAAGCAAATGTTGTGAAATTGCCTTGATCGACTTGGTACATTTTGGTTTATTATTCTTGGAATAATACACCTATGTTTTCGCGACGGAGGTCGACGACTCCGATCGGCCTCAAAATGTGACATTATCCGTCTCAAGAGGTCTACATTCTAAATCCGAAATGTCCGTCCGCCGTTTTGGGCAGTAGGAATTTTTTTAAATCTGAAATTTTGACAAAATACTCGGTTTACCATCTAGTTGTGCCCGCAAGGTTTTCAGCCCGATCGCCCAAACCCGTGGGGCACTATCGGGCTAAAATGGGGCTACGGGAGGGTTTTTTTTAAAGGCTTTTAGCTATGGGATCATATTACGTGTCGTTTTCGAAGTATTTTTGGACGTTGAATCCATTTTTTGGGGTCCCGGAACGATCCGATTTCACTGTTGTGATCTATAGAGCTTTCATGGGGCTACAAATGAGATTTTTGATGGACCCCAGGAGGTCAAATATTTTTCAAGTAAAAAACATTTTAAAAAAATACAAAATTTTTTTTTTGATTTTGATTCATTGACAAAGAAATAGATTTCTGCACAAGTAACGTATAATATACGTTATTATCAAAGAATAATAAACCCTTGTGTAAAATTTGCAGTGTTTTTCTGTTCAATCTGCGAATTGGACAGCAATGCCTGCACCAAGGCCGAATATTGTACCGCGGTTTGTGCATTTTGCGGTCGGTCCAAAACCTATCATGTAGCGAGCAAGGTAAAAATCATTCAATGATACAAAATAAATTACTGGCTATGGGAATACTTTTATACGGAAGGAACTGACAACAGTCGGCGGTCGGGAGCTTTGTGAACGTGGCGAACGGCTTCAAAGGAGCCGATTTTGGAGATTTCCCCAACGGACAATGCAGGTAATGAAGGGTTATCATGTCAGCAACCTCCCTTTATGGATTAAGTCAGAGTAACATTTACTAAGGAGTGGGGCATCTGTCCTGAAATTAACAGTAAACATGAGTTTGGTAATTTCATTTGCTAAAGAAATTTTCGAAGTGTATCAGAAAAATCGTTGTAGCCACCATGTCTGAAGTTGTGGAAAAAATTTTATCAGAAAAGGATCTTGAAATGTCGAACCTAACTCACTATTTTGGTTTATTATTCTTGGAATACTACACTATATAATCGCGACGGAGGTAAACAATTCTGATCGGCCTCTAAAATTTAATGTGATGTTATACGTTTCAAGATGTCAAGAGGGGTTTTCGAAGGTTTTCGGCTATGGGGTCGATTTGGGTGTCGTTTTTGAAGTATTGTTGGACGTAGAATCCGTTTTTGGGGATCCCACAACGATCCGAAAAATTACATTCCCCGATAAACTCCTACCGCACAAATGCCAATCCAGACGAATCCCAATTACTGAAATTTCTCTCATCAGCATCACATTTTTACAGCCACGTCACAAAATAATTTTTCATTCCGTAGTATGTTCAGGTCAGTGGAGACAGTCCGATATTCACCTATATAAATTTCCTGTACAGATTTGCTCTTGTTGTTCTTAACGACCTACTTCTATAATTTAAAAGTAATTTTTATTAATAGGTATTTCTCTAGGGTAGATCAACTTTTCTAATAATAATTATTAGAAACTACACACACTACAATTATTGTAAAATAGCTAATTTGTAAAATCCAAGGATACGTACCTTCTGTAAATTTAGAATATGTAATATTTAGGTACGTGATATACAACGATTGCTTGACTATTAAGACTTTTCTTTCCCAGTTTCACAACGCTTATTAATAAAATGTGCTCATTTCATGACGTTTTACACAAATGAGTGTGATACTTATTAACGTCGAGCTTTAATTTATTGGTAAAACCATTTTACAAATAAATTAAAGCTCGACCACAGATTTTAGCACAAAAGCACCTCAAATTGAAGGCTAAATCCCTTGCAAACTCGCAGATATTATACCTTGTAAAAGACACCAAAAATCCTCGAAAAAGCCTATTTTTGACCCTTTAAAAGCCCCTTTACTAATAACATAGCTCCTTGTTACTAATAACCTTTATATTATGTTAGAGGAAGAATCGCTATAGCTTGGGTGAAAACGAGGTCACTATAGTAGTCTTGTTTTCACCCATATAGGCCTACTCATAATACAGCTTTGCTTCGTGCAGTGGGCCTTGCTCACAGAGTGTCTCAAAGGATCATCGCAGGTAGACGGATCGCTCATTTTTACGACCGTGCTAATGACGACTTCGAGTTCGAAGCCTAAACCGACCCTTCTTGGGTTGGACCTACGGAACCCCGAAAATTATGTGTCGCAATTCGTCCCAAGCCGTTTTTCTGTACCTATGAGAATATCATTCTTAAATAGGTATATTATGCCCTTGAATAAAATTTGCAGCGTTTCATCTGGGGAACAGTGTTCCTACACATTCAATTTTACATGACTAACCACGGTCTTGGTTTATTATTTTGGAATTAATACACCTATGTATTCGTGTCGGAGGTTTTTGATTGGCCTCAGAATTTGTCATTATGTACGTTTCAACACGTGAAAATTCCAAAAACGCCGTCCATCGTCCGCAATCCGAGCCGTTCGATTTTTTTTTTGTTCAACCAGAAGTTTTGACGAAATACTCAGCCCACCTAGATAATTGTTCCCGCATGGTTTTCAGCCCGATCGCCCAACCCCTTGGGACTAAAAAAGGGGCCCTGGGAGGTGTTTTTGCAGGTTTTTGGTATGATATCGAGTGGGGTGTCGTTTACGACGTATTTTTGGATGTAGAATCCATTTTTGGGGGTCCCAGATTCGATTTTACCCTGAGAATCTACGGGGCTTTCGTGGGGCTTCAAATGGAGCTGTTGAATGATGTCAAAAGGTCGAGTGAGATGTCATTTTCCGAGTAATTTGGAACGCTAGATCCATTTTTGGGGTACCCAGATCCGTCCAAACATTGTACAAGAATTGAGGAGTGTTTTAGCAAAACTCAACTTATCCACTTTTCACGAAAAATTGTTTTTTGGTGGATTCTAATTCTTCATTCAAAGCCGCATCGAATGGTTGTGCCAGATTTAACAAAACTCAACTATTCACGTACTAAATGGGCCCTCAAAATTAGCCGTTTCTTGCAAAACTCGACTTATCCACGAGAGAGGCCCTCGTAGTAAGTTTTTAGACTGGTTTTTTCAAAAGTCAACATATCCTAGGTAGGGATTGCAATCCCGGGATCCCGGGATCCCGAAATCCCGGGATCCCGGTCGATTTTTGCCAATTTGAAATCCCGGGATTCGTGGTGTCAATCCCGGGATCCCGGGGTTCGAGAATTAATTGCACCTCATACGTAAATTGCTCAAGTCTTTTCGGGAAAAATCTTTTAACAACGGACAATAATTCGAAGGCTAAGTGAAAGTGCTCTAAGATGAAAACTGTGAAGTCCCATGAAGAAAGGATTCGGAAATCTATGAACCAGCCGATGCCGGTGCCGAAAATACGAAAAGATTTATCGACCACAATTAAAAAAGAAACGAGCCTGTTCAAAAATGGAGGCAGCCGAGGCCACCATTTGGATTTAGTATACAAAATTTGTGGATATTTAATATCTCCTGTTAGAGGCCGGTCAGCGGACAAAAAAGGGGGCTTAGAACTGAAAAATAGACACGTTCTAATTTTTTGGTTTATTATTCTTGGAATAATACACCTATGTTTTCGCGACGCGGGTCGACGACTCCGATCGGCCTCAAAATTTGACATTATCCGTTTCAAGAGGTCTACATTCAAAATCCGAAATGTCCGTCCGCCGTCCGCCGTCCGCCGTCCAGGCCGTTTTGGGCAGTAGGAATTTTTTTTTAAATCTGAAATTTTGGCAAAATACTTGGTTTACCATCTAGTTGTGCCCGCAAGGTTTTCAGTCCGATCGCCCAAACCCGTGGGGCGCTATGGGGCTAAAATGGGGCTACAGGAGGGGTGTTTTGAAGGCTTTTAGCTATGGGATCGAGTTAGGTGTCGTTTTCGAAGTATTTTTGGACGTAGAATCCATTTTTGGGGGTCCCGGAACGATCCGATTTCACTGTGGCGTTCTATAGGGCTCTCATGGGGGTAAAAATGGGATTTTTGAAGGATCCCATGAAGTTAAATATTTTTCGAGTAAAAATTAAAGAATTTTTGAAAAAACACATTTTTGAAAAAAAAAATCCCTCCAAAAAATTTTTTTTGAAATATAAAAATCCAAAAAAAAATTTTTTAAATTTTTTTTATTGACAGAATTAAATGTCTGTACAAGTAACCTATATCACAAAATAATAAACCCTTGTGTAAAATTTGCAGCGTTTTGTTTTTTACTCGAAAAACATTTGACCTGGGATCCGTCAAAAATCCCATTTGTAGCCCCAAGAAGCCCAATAGATCGCCACAGTGAAATCGGATCGTTCCGGCACCCCCCAAAAACGGATTCTACGTCCAAAAATACTTCGAAAATGACACCCAACTCGACCCCCATTGCTGAACACTTTCGAAAACCCCTCCCGTAGCCCCACAGTGATTTGGGCGATCGGGATGAAAACCTTGCGGGCACAACTAGATGGTAAACCGAGTAGGTATTTTGTCAAATTTTCAGATTTAAAAAAACTTCCTACTGCCCACAACGGCCCGGACGGCGGACGGACATTTCGGTTTTGGAATCAAGACCTCGTGAAACAGATAATGTCAAATTTTGAGGCCGATCGGAGTCGTCGACCTCTGTCGCGAAAATGTAATATTGGAACCTACTGGGAAAGCTCATGAGTAGCAGATTAAGCTCAGCATGGCAGTGTCTTCGTGAAGCTCTCGCATCCGAGATCTCACTTCATAGCTGTTCGGATGCCAATAATTTCATTAGGTAGATGTTCTACGTTCAAATGGAGAAGAGTAGTTCTGTTCGAAAAGTAAGAGAAATTGGTTCGTTTTGTCCAATCTCCAATACTGATGCAGCATCAGTATTGGAGTGATGCTCATTCGATTATCTAAATCATTCGTTTTGTTCATCACTATCAACAGTGACAAGTTGTTCGGCGTCCAACGACTGAATTTCCTGCGAACCCTATTTTTTTATTTTTAGAAAAACCAATCATTATTGAAAAGCGAGTAAAAGAGGTCAGAGGTCAGAGTCCGGGGGTTGGCTGATTTTAGCCAGCACGCCCCCCCCCCCCCCCCCAAGTCGTACACAAATGTGAGCTATCAGCGTTACCCAGAGGACACCGCGAGGAGGTTGCTCACGTTGTCCCCCAATATCAGTGGCATTAGCCACCTCGTCAAACGTTTAAAAAAAGAAAATGGGGGGGGGGGGGGGGGTTTACTCATGAGTCCGAAATAACGTAAAGTTGAATACAGGCGAGTGACAAGAAAATGGTTCCACTGTTTCCAAACATATACCTGCTGATATGTTTCATTCCCAACAAATACCAACCAATAGTTCCATGGAGGCGCCTAACACTCGACCTCAAAAGAAGAGAGACCTTAAACTCATTGAGCCTCCTATGCCTCTACCAGTTGAACACTTGACCAACCCAACGGATGGACTACGAACAACTTCGTCCAGTTCTTCGATCTCTTCAAACTCGTGTGTGTCCTCTTATGTGTGTTCAAATTTTGTCAAGACGTTCTTGGTATGTGTAATAATGCAGTGAGGGAGAAAATGTAACAAATTACTCGACCTCAGCCTTCGTTAGGATGGGTAACTATGGGAAACTATTCCTAAACATTAACCAAATACCCACTGTAGGCACTTCACGAGAGCCATCCTACCTTCAACCTACCATCTTCCTTTCTTCTGCCAGCCTTCTCTTCTATCCTTTGGTGCAGCTTCTTCCTCGAGCTCCTTTCCTCGTTTTTTTTTTTTCTTCTGTTGACTGGGAAGCCTCTGGATCTGCCATGTTTAAGCCTCCGATCACTGGAGAACTGGTGACTCCAACGCAATACAGGGGAATTGAACCCGAGCTGATGCCAATTTCTGTAAAATGTGAAAATGATGAGAAAAGGATCGAACTCTCGGCCCTGGCATTTATATATAAAGAGAACCCCCTTTTTACAACTAATTATTATTAATTAGTTGTAAAAAGGGGTTTCCCCCATGTGACCTCCTCCTACCCCCCCAACTAAGGGGGGGGGGGCTTTCCCCAAATAGTCACACCTTCCTCACCAATTGGGTTAGGTTAGGTTACTGGAACAAAGCATCAATCGTGTGGAACAGGCGGTAAACGTTCCAGGCAGGAAACAAGCAGTATAAATGCTCCAGGCAGCAAACAGGCACTATAAACGCTCAATGCAGCAAACAGGCAGTATAAATGCTCAATGCAGCAAACAGGCATTATAAATGCTCAATGCAGCAAACAGGCAGAATAAATGCTCTGTGCAGGAAACAGGCAGAATAAATGCTCTGTGCAGGAAACAGGCAGTATAAATGCTCTGTGCAGGAAACAGGCAGTATAAATGCTCTGTGCAGCAAACAGGCAGCATAAACACTCAATTCAGCAAACAGGCAGAATAAATGCTCAATGCAGCAAACAGGCAGAATAAATGCTCTGTGCAGGAAACAGCCAGTATAAATGCTCTGTGCAGCAAACAGGCAGCATAAACACACAATTCAGCAAACAGGCAGAATAAATGCTCTGTACAGGAAACAGGCAGTATAAACACTCAATGCAGCAAACAGGTAGGTAGTATAAATGCTCCAAGCAGGAAACGGGCACGCTCCATGAAGAACAAAGGCAATATTAACTTTCATGCAGCAAACAGTCCGTAAACATTCTATGGCAACAAGCGGTGACAGGGAAGGAAGACGTGCCAACTATGGAAACTAGCGGTGATAACTTTACACAGGCAACAGGCAATGGCCAACGGAACTACTTACTTTTGGGGTTTCTCCTCTTACCAGGGGCTGCTCAATATCGCCCGACACCAAACCCTTTGGTCCAGACAATCATCCTTGGTGAGGTTGAGGCGACGCATCGAGTGGGCACCCTTCTTCAGTTCGCCTTCTGGAGAACCTTTCTGCGGCCATACCTATGACAGACATGCCTGTACCATTGGAGCGTCCTCTTGTCCAACGAGCTACAGCTGATTCTCCTTGGGGACAAAACACAAACTACTCTCCCTCAACATCTTCTTATCTTTTTCATAATTTGCCGCTCCTCTTCACACCATTCATCCCCCTCCATTGGCAGTATACTTTCAACAAAAACACTGAGGATGAGCTGTTTAGTTCGGCAATGGATTTCTCTGCCCCACCACTGACAGTTGAGGGCTGAGAGCTTGAATTGTTCCTTTGGCTAATGAAATCCGGGTTTCAATATCCAATTTGCACACTCCTGACTTGTCAATGATGGAATCCAGAAACTTGAGAGAATGGACATTACCAACATCAAAAACCTCTAGGGCGACCTATGGAACCCTTAAAGAACGAGAGCCAAGAGTAGATAATCAGAACTTGCATGTCTTCATTTTGTCAAAGGACTCTAAAAATCTAAAGATAAGGCTTCAAAATTTGAAGTCTTTTTTGTGTTTGTGAGCCCTCTATTTAATAGAGGGCTCACAAACACAACTTTTTTCGATAAAGACAAAACAGTACTTAACTACTCTCCCTCAACGTTCCTTCTTACCTTTCATAGTTTGCTGCTCCTCTTCACGCCATTCTTCCCCCACCATTGGCAGTAGCGTCAGACTGAAGACCCTTTGGGATCTTGGGAAGCGTTCTTTAAATAAACTCACTAAAACCTATTTGCCAAATTATTTGCCTTCCTGGTGATTTCATGCAGAATTTGGCGACATCATTGCAGCAGCAACTCTTGTCTAGTGTGTCCCTTCGCAGCAGAAAAAGTGGATTGGCTCGAAGATGATGAGAAGATATGTTGGTGGTCTTATCATTCAGAGTACTTCAGTTATGACGCTGATGCTCCCAAGAAGCCTGCCATCGAGGCTGAAATATAAAATGAACGTTTAGCAAGGAAATCCACTTCATATTTATTTCACTGTAGTCAATCAAACTCACCAACAATGTCTTCTCTGTAAATTCAGTCAATGATGGCAGCTGCAGATGTTGAGGAGCAGATTGGCAGTAGCGTCAGACTGAAGACCCTTTGGGATCTTGAGAAGCGTTCTTTAAATAAACTCACTAAAACCTATTTGCCAAATTATTTGCCTTCCTGGTGATTTCATGCAGAATTTGGCGACATCATTGCAGCAGCAACTCTTGTCTAGTGTGTCCCTTCGCAGCAGAAAAAGTGGATTGGCTCATAGATGATGAGAAGATATGTTGGTGGTCTTATCATTCAGAGTACTTCAGTTATGACGCTGATGCTCCCAAGAAGCCTGCCATCGAGGCTGAAATATAAAATGAACGTTTAGCAAGGAAATCCACTTCATATTTATTTCACTGTAGTCAATCAAACTCACCAACAATGTCTTCTCTGTAAATTCAGTCAATGATGGCAGCTGCAGATGTAGAGGAGCAGATTGGCAGTAGCGTCAGACTGAAGACCCTTTGGGATCTTGAGAAGCGTTCTATAAATAAACTCACTAAAAGCTATTTGCCAAATTATTTGCCTTCCTGGTGATTTCATGCAGAATTTGGCGACACCATTGCTGCAGCAACTCTTGTCTGGTGTGTCGCTTCGGTGCAGAAAAAGTGGATTGGCTCGTAGATGATGAGAAGATATGTTGGTGGTCTTCTATTCAGAGTACTTCAGTAATGACGCTGATGCTCCCAAGAATTCTGCCATCGAGGCTGAAATACAAAATGACCGTTTAGCAAGGAAATCCACTCCATATCTATTTCACTTTAGTCAATCAAACTCACCAACAATGTCTTCTCTGTAAATTCAGTCAATGATGGCAGCTGCAGATGTTGAGTACTGTTTGTGGAGTCAAACAATATCCACCCAAGGAGCATGAAGAAAGCTATGACGCTGAACGCATTGCAGCATCACCTTGTCTGGGGTGTCTGCAGAATCACTTTGCTTCAGTGCAGAAAAACTGGATTGATTCGTAGACGATGAGCAGATAATACCAACATAATATGTTATATAATATTATTATGTTGGTAGTCTTGCCCATCATTCGGAGTAGGTACCTGCTAACTTACTTCAGTAAATGACGCTGATGCTCTCACGTGGTCTGACATCAGAGGCTGGTTACGAAATCACTGTTCCGCTAAATAAAGAAGAAGTACCTAAAGATGAAACAACCACCATCCCTAGTCGGCATATTCCCCGAGCTGAGCACGGTCCACCAAACTTCACGGATGGACGACACAGTAAGAGATATTCAGTTTGCACAATGTAGAAGTCAGAGACAACAACATTATGCCCACAACATCAAATATTGTGCCGGTTGGAGAAGCCAACACCTGGCTCCAGAACCCAGCGTGAGAAACATGACAATCTACAGCAATTTGTTTCACCAACTACCAAATACAAGAAGAAAAGACAAAAACAGTGGAAACAACAACCAGGCCTAGTCGTCATATCCCCGAGCTGAGCACGGACCACCAAACTTCACGGATGGACGACACAGTAAGAGATATTCGGTTTGCACAATGTAGAAGTCAGAGACAACAACATTATGCCCGCAACATCAAATATTGTGCCGGTTGGAGAAGCCAACACCTGGCTCCGGAACCCAGCATGAGAAACATGACAATCTATAGCAATTTGTCTCACCAAATACAAGAAGAAAAGGCAAAAACCGTGAAAACAACATCCAGGCCAGGTCGTCATATCCCCGAGCTGAGCACGGTCCACCAAACTTCACGGATGGACGACACAGTAAGAGATATTCAGTTTGCACAATGTAGAAGTCAGAGACAACAACATTATGCCCGCAACATCAAATATTGTGCCGGTTGGAGAAGCCAACACCTGGCTCCGGAACCCAGCATGAGAAACATGACAATCTATAGCAATTTGTTTCACCAAATACAAGAAGAAATGGCAAAAACAGTGGAAACAACAACCCGGCCTGGTCATCATATTCCCCGAGCTGAGCCCGGTCCACCAAACTTCACGGATGGACGACACAGTAAGAGATATTTGGTTTGCACAATGTAGAAGTCAGAGACAACAACATTATGCCCGCAACATCAAATATTGTGCCGATTGGAGAAGCCAACACATGGCTCCGGAACTCAGCGTGAGAAACATGACAATCTACAGCAATTTGTTTCACAAAGACAACAGTTGCCTACCTAATACCCTAATTGCTTTAAAAAAAAAAAAAAAAAAAAAAACCTTGGAGCCACTGGCATGCAATTTACTACAGAATAGAGATTGATAGGAGAATGTTCGAAGCCTACCACTTCAAAACACAACATTAGAGCTGAGTTGTTCTCTCTTGAGGAATTTGGGGGGATACAGTTGAGTAAATTTGGGGGGGGGGGGGGGGGGGAGGAGTCAATTTATGCTTTGTAAGCTGAGGACACTAATGTATTGTAAACTTATTGTAATTTTTTACCAGCTTTTTTGAGTACATGTGCGTTTTTTTACTGGTTTATGCAAAAAGAAGTAGGGAGTTGTGGGAGTTCTGAAGAATATTCTAATTGTAATGAACAACGTTTATGCCTACGTGGGTTACTTATTGTTTTGTGGAATGCAATTATTGGAATTGTCTACTAAGTAGTTTGTGTGTGTGTGTGTTGTATATATAACCTAGCCACCTAAATATGTACCTACTCTTCGTGTTCTTGATTCTTGAAACGAACAAATACCACGTGAAATGTGACTGTGGATAAAAGAAGCTTCCTCTCGTCGTCCTTCAGCTGAAGTTCTTGAAGTTCATGAAGTTCAACATGCCAAAGGGAGGAAAGAGACTAATTTCCAACAGTGGCTCCACAAAATGGCATTCAGGTTGGGTAGTATTTAAGCATTGATTTAAGTTCAGATTGACCATTTGACGAATTTCATTAGCGTTTTTTGAAAACTTCAAAGAGTGGAAAATAAAGTGAGTAGTGACCATCAAGTCACAAGAATGTTGAAAAGGAACTTGAATGCCATCCTGAATGGTTTGACATGCTTTTGAATTGTACCTGGCTCAATAAATGTTGATGAGCATGCCTGAAAAAAAAAAAAAATCGTTTTAAAAAAAAATGATGTGAAACTGTACAGTACGTTTCAACAAAATGTACGCAGAGTTTACTTACCACCCAAACCTTGTCCATGAAGCGTTCAGGAACTTAGGAGAAACTCGGAGAAGACCCCCACACCCCACCCCCCACCCAAACGCCGCGAGACTTGGGAGCATTAACGGACACTCGCGTGTTGGATGGATGTGGCAGCAGCAGCAGCGATGGCAACGCAAGTTGTGAAGTCGACAAACGCAGTGATGGCCAAGGAGCACGTCTCGAGGTCTTGACTGAGTCTAGAAGTCTTCTTTTCTTCTCGGTGGTGTCAAAACAGGAAGTGTGTTCTTACACTACCGTCACTGTGATAGCCCACGCACACAGACTGGCATTGACGCTCTTCAATCGTTACGTGCCAATGATAATATTTACGCCTGACTGTCGAGTTCAATGCTACTGGTAACTAACACAGTAGAAACGTTTCGAGTTTTGTTTCTCACTGGTTGGCGTACCTAGTCCCCCCTCCCACCAGAGCCTACCTACACAATCAGCCCCACCATCCAGATCGAACCAAACTGAAACTCCATCACTGTGCCAGTCCACCACGCCTGCCACTAGCATCGGAAGTTCAGATCCGTTTACCAAGTTTACCAGCTGTTGATAATTGGAGCTGACCAACCATTGCAACCTTACTCTCACAGTGACCACCACTCACATGCACGGCGAATCACCATGGCAGAAGCGATCTCCAGCCTTGTTAACCACTTCCGCCACTTCATCCACCCTAAGACTACCTACCTACCCGAGACCTAATGGGAAAGACTATAACTAACTTACAATCTATAATCCACGCGGCAGGCAGGCAAGGAGGCACAGCTTCGCAAGCTATCAAATAATGAATGGCAGGCTGGATCCTACGAGCTGGCTTATCCTTGCTGCGTACCACGTTTACCTACAAACCGCCTCACACATCCTGTTGACACCACCCAACTAGCCTACGCGCACTTAAAACACTTTACACAACACTGCACTTTAACACTCCGATGAGGCCCAACGCGGTTGCTCCTATTTACGCTCCCAAGATCAACTAATTTCAGCCCAATCCATGATTCACACTCCACTTTACCTGAATGTTAGAAATAAATTTTGATTTTTTTTAAGTAACTGTAATTGATTCTGTCACCACTGTTTTGGTGGTGGTGAGCGCTTTCAATGTGAAAACCTCATCGTCTGACTATTGATGACGTTATCACATCGAAAGCGCTCGCCACCGCCAAAACAGCCAGCGACGGGCTCAACCAGAGTTATGTAGTCACTGGCAGGCCCCAAAACCCTTTACACTCAATACCATTATTATTTTTTATTCAATTTGCCAGGACATTGTGAATTAGTTATTTTCTCGATGGAATTTAGTGAATGATTTTGTGAACTGAATGATTCTTTACTTTTGTTTTAAGGAGTATTGAATACGAATGAAGTGGATACGAATTTTGAGTGAAGTTTTTTACCGAAGAGGTCTAATGAGGAGGTTAAGGAGGGAAATTACTCCTCTGCTGTTGTGGGTACTAAATTGAAGTGTGGAAACCAGTTTCGAGCAACTAAGCTCATCTACAGCCCAGAGGAATTTGAAGTAGTTGAACCTATACTGAGGCTTTTTATTATTATTTTATTTTTTTATTTTTAAGTATAAACCTGAGTAGGTATAGGTTCAACTACTTCAAGTTAGGTAGGTAGGCCTACTCTGGGCTGTAGTTGAGTTAAGTTGCTCGAAACCCATCATGACCCTATAATTGTAGCCCCCCCCCCCCCCCCCCCAACGAAACGAGGAAAATATTTTATTACTCTGAAATGATCACAATAAATAATTAAATTTTTATTTAAGATGCTTTGACCAAATGAAATGAATCAATATTCTATTAATTTTTTGTGCTGCAATACTTTAAAGCGTAATTTTCAGTCCCCTGATTTTAAAAATGTTTACTTCCCCGGACATAGCCCCCCCCCCCCCTTTAAAACTGCAACAACAGGCGATTTCTCTCTCTAACCTCCACATACGAATTTCAAGTTTGCCACATCGCGAACTGACTGTCCCTTGCAGGCACAACATTAAATGTGTACAAATTTTGTCAGAATTTCAGATTTGTTGACTCTAAAAAAGAAATCCTAGGTACCGCCTAAAAGGGCTCGGACGGCGGGAGGGAACATTACAGTTTTGGAACTTAGGTACCCATCTTGAAACGTGAAATGACAAATTTTGAGGCCGATTCCAAAAAAACTCACGAGAATAATAAAACATTCATTAACGGTAGAAAAAAAGCTCAACAAGAGAGACAGAGAATCCCTCAATGAGATCAACTTGATGCTGAACTAAATAAACCAATCAGGAGGGTTTGTGGGCTTCATGAATAGAAAATACCGCGAGTGAGAAACAATAATTATTCGTAAAAGATGAATAATTCATCTTACAATAATTATTATTGTAATCAGTTCATACCAAATACGTTTTCGTCTAAAACATGGCAACGCGACAACTTTCTTTCTATTTGTTACTCTCCCGGATGATAATATCACATTGTGCGATAAGTGGAGATAATTTCAAATGAATTGGGCTGAAATTACATTTAAATTTAAAAAATACCCCAACATGACCTCCCCGTAGAGCTGCTGGGAGAAGACTGAGTGATGACGAGGACGGGGCCACACCCTTCGCGGTCGTTCGATGTGGCATGTTGCACGAACTCCGCTGGTGTTCGTGTAAGGTCTACACAGCTAGGTCTGCGGGCCGAACGCGCAGACCTTACAGGCCTTGTAGAGATTCTGTGGTTCCGCGAGAGGGCTACAACTTAGTAGGTAACAATGAATAAAAATAATAACAATGATTATTATTCTTAGTTAGGTACCTATACTAAATGTTTGACCCCTCTGGGACTCAACATTGCCCTTAAACATCTCATGATGCGAAAATTCCATGAATAAAATGTATAAAGTGAATAAGTGTTACTATTCTTTGATAGGTACCTATAGGTTAATTATGAAAAATTAAATCTGTACCAAAGGAAACATTTTTGAAAAAATTAAAAATTAATTCTGTACCAAAGGAAATATTTTTGAAAAAATTAAAAATAGTTACCTACTTACTTATTAGGTTGGACAGAAGTGGGGGCATAAAAAAAAAAAAAAAAAACGTCCAAAATTACTCGGAATACGACACCTACCTATTAAACAGGTTTTTGAAAAATCTGAAATATTGACAAAAGACTCGGTTTGCCATCTAGTTGTGCCTGCAAGGTTTTCAGCCCGATCGCCCAAACCCGTGGGGCGCTATGGGGCTAAAATGAGGCTACGGGAAGGGTTTTTTGAAGGTTTTCTGCTATGAGGTCGAGTTAGGTGTCGATTTCGAAGTATTTCTGGACGTAGAATCCATTTTTTGGGGTGACGGAACGATCCGATTTCACTGTGGGGATCTATTGGGCTTTCAGGAGGCTACAAAAGGGATTTTTGAAGGTTTCAAATAAGGTGTAGTTTTCCGAGTAATTTTGGACGCAAAATCTATTTTTTATGTCCTTCCGAAGTACAGATTATGGTTTATTACCTATTCGTGGAATAATACACATGTGTATATACACAGGTGTAGGTCTACACCTTTGTAATCGCGACGGAGGTCAACGACTCCGATCGGCCTCAAAATTTGACATTATCCGTTTCAAGAGGTCCAGATTCCAAAACCGAAATGTCCGTACGCCGTCCGGGCGGTTTTGGACAGTAGGAATTTTTTTAAAATCTGAAATTTTGACAAAATATATTTTGTATAGGTTCACCTACACCAAATACTTGGTTAACCATCTAGTTGTGCCCGCAAAGTTTTCAGCCCGATCGCCCAAACCCGTGGGGCGCTATGGGGCTAATTTGGAGCTACAGGAGGGTTTTTTTGTAGGTTTTCGGCTATGGGGTCGAGTTTGGTGGCGTTTTCGAAGTATTTTTGAGCGTAGAATCCATTTTTTGGGGTCCCGGAACGATCCAATTTCACTGTGGATAGCTTATAGGCTTTCATGGATATATCGCTCCTCCGGAGGAATAGTGGTATAAGTCCAAAAACCTTACTTTTGGGAAATCGCAATTTAAGATTTTTCACATATTTGTTAGCGTGTTGCAGACACGAGGGCTTTGTTTCCGATATCCGATGCTTCTCAGGCTTTCATATTATTATCTACCTTTCAGGTTTTCCCAAAGCTTCTTCTCCCCCTTCTCATTCACGACGCGCATGTATTAAAATCAATTAAATTTCAATTATGTACCACTCTTATCCCAAGAAATTGGGCCCAAATGGATGGTACATCTTGACATGATCCACTACTGTACTGATGAAAACACGGGATGACACACGTTAATATTGGAATAGTAGTGGTACATTTTTGAAATGATCCGGTTTTGCCACTGCAAGCACACAAAAAAGGATATTTTCTTGGTTGAACAGCGGTACTTCTTGAAATATACCAGTACTGAAGTGAAAAAAATAAGGTTAATACCTGATTTTTCTGACGGATAGCGGCTCATTAGAGATGAACCAACCTTCTTCAAACGAAATGTCGGTAATCTGCATGGAAAACATACCGGTTCATCTGCTCTCTCCCGAGTAATTTTTGAACTATGCTTAAACCAATAATACCCCCATGTTAAGCTCGTCGCGAGCTACCCAATGGTATATATAACTCAAAACAGCTGTTTTTAGACTTACTTATACCACTATTACTCCGGAGGAGCGATATCCATGAAAGCTTTCCATAAGGGAGTCCCACTCAACCACCTGAACCATATTTCAGAAAATCCCTCACCCTCCAGTTTATGAGCGATCTCTAAAATTTCACCCAACGTTGCTGTTTCCGAACCAGTCAAATTTTTTTCTGGATCCATCACCCCGACCACTCCAGGCCATAATTTTATCGATGGATTCCTTGATGTTGTAAAAGCAATGTGCGATATTGTGGGTTTTCCACGTCAAAGGAGCAGCATCCATCGATTTCAAGGTTTAAGGGCATTTAGGCAAAAACCGCTGTTAGTGAGGGTTTACTGTATTAAGGTCCATCCACAAATTAATTACATTGTTTCACTTTTTTGGAGAACGAATATTTTGGGCGAGAGATGAGATGAGTTCCCCCATAGAGGGATCCTGTACGCTGCTCTAGTCTGCTTCCATGGAAGCAAGCGCAGTACACTGTGCGTAGAACCTCAGGAGAAACCGCGCCAACCAATCTTCTCAGCATAAATATGCTGGAGGAAAGCTTAGATGAAAGTACCTCTGTGTGCCTGGCCCAAGACAGTCGATTATCGACCTCAATTACCACAAGATAGAGTTGTCCATTGTCGAGATCGATCCTGGACAGCGGTCCGGTTAACGAAACCGGCGGACGTGACGTCTCGACACAGCAGAATCTGTTGTGTTGACCGGCCTCCAAGTAGAGGGCGAATCAAGGCTGGTTTGGCACGTTCACGTGAACGAGGGATTCGGATAAAGGGACTGAGGGGATGCTGCATCAGGGTGAGTGCATTCCAGACAGTCAGAGCGAGCGTATGCCCGTCTGCCCGTCGTAGGCCCGGGAGTCGACTATCTCCTGGACCTTCCAGATCGTCACCTGGACCTCCGGGACTCTCTTCTCAGCCCAAGCAACTCCGGACAGGACCCCCGGGACCCCTACGTCGTTAAGATGAAGTCCCTGGCGATTTACACTGCAGCGACCCTCATGAGTAGCTTGGGCTAGCTCCCACGTCTCGTGAGAAGACATTTCGCGTTCGGTATCGGGTGTTAGGATGTTCACGAACGATATATTTATTTCACTGTATAATAAATACGCTTAGGGTCACAACCCTTTGGAACTAATTTCCATACCTCCTGATTGCCTGGGAGAGAGATCAGTCAATTAACCCTCATTTCATAATATAATAATTATTGACTCCCGAACGGAGAGCCATTTCACTCTCCGACAGTCATCTTTCCATTCAGCTCCAACAACAAACCCTGTCTTCCCTGGAATTTCCCTGACGCGTCTGCGGTCGGCGGCGGCGCACTGTTTTTTTTTTTCGCCACTCTAGCTGGACAAAAGTCCAAAAAAAAGTTTGATTTGGAATAAAAGTCAGTAGCTTCTGTTCTACGCCTTTATTTTTCTCCCTTCTCCTACATGCGATACAAGGCTCAACGTAAACAATAAGGTTTGTTCCAGGTCTGACGGCGTCTGTTGACAAAACAGACAGCTGTCGACAGCAGTCCCAATGCCTTCGTCTGTCGAGTTCTGTCGAACAGCCCACCTTCTAACCTGGAACGCGAACTGTCAACAAAATTGTATAATTGTATTCAGAATAATCAACCTTTTTCGAGAGAGGAGTATCATAAGGGCGGGAATGAGTCATTTAAAGTGTTTGAGGGTATATACGAGGACTTGATATACAACTTGATGCGTCAAGCACCAAAATAAAGGAGGTTATGAGAGAGGTTTCAACTGGGTTATCCAAGTCGACAGCTCCCAACCGAACTCATTCGAGCTGTCGGTTTCCGTCCGACTGCAGTTGAACTGCTGTCAACCTACAAATCGACCTGGAACAGCCGGCGACGGCGACCTGGAACAGCAGTTTTCTCAACTGCGCATGTCTCCGTCGATTTCTGTTAACAGTCCGTCAAACCTGGAACGAACCTGTTATTCATCAGCTCGGTCAGTGATATCAATTTCGCCACCAGAACGCTCTCTTTTCAGTCCCGTCACGATCCCTATTATGCAGGCAGTAATAATGTTTACCAACTAGGTCAGGCTTTCATTTCGAACATTGAGCTGTGAGATATTCAGACAGTCCAGTCAAAACCACAAAACTACGAAAAGCTTCGTTTATTATTAAAAAAGTGACAAATTAATAAAAATATGTGAGAATGAGCCCCAGATGAGAATGTCAAAATGTTCGGCATTCACTTAGGCGGCAATTCTCTCGTTCTTCCAGCTGTTCTTTTCTTTGAGGTACATGACTCTGTCTGCGATCCTGGGCCCAAGAGACTCGTAAAACTCGATCATCGACGGGAAGATCTTGTAGGCGACCCTGAAACAATTGAAAGCTTTCGTCAAAGTGAGGAACACGTCTGAAGACGAAATTTTGCTCGTAGGGTGGCAGCAACCGTCAACAGATTTCGGCGCTCGGTGAAAAAATTATTCCAAGTATAAATTGTGAGCGCAAAATGACCAAATTTGTGTAAACAGTATCAGTAAAACACTTACACGTGGTCGGGTTTGGCAAGGGCGTTGGCTCCTTCCTTATATTCGTTGAGGATCTGATCGTGGTGCTTCTTGAGCTCGTCCCACTCGATGGAAGTCCCCTGGTGGCACACGACCGCTCGGATTTTGCAGAAAAGCGGCTCAGAGTCGTACAGGTCCTTCCAATTATCGTAAGGCAATTCTTCAATGGGTCCTTCTATCCTCACCTGAAAGAGATCAAACTCTCATGACTAACTAGAACAGTAGGAAGTTCCAGAGGTGGGGGAAGAGAAGTACGAGGGGCGTGAGGTGGTTAGGAATAGAATATAGAATAGAATAGAATATTTTGGTTTATTATTCTTGGAATAATACACCTATGTTTTCGCGACGGAGGTGGACGACTCCGATCGGCCTCAAAATTTGACATTATCCGTTTCAAGAGGTCTACATTCTAAATCCGAAATGTCCGTCCGCCGTCCGGGCCGTTTTGGGCAGTAGAATTTTTTTTAAATCTGAAGTTTTGACAAAATACTCGCTTTACCATCTAGTTGTGCCCGCAAGGTTTTCAGCCCGATCGCCCAAACCCGTGGGGCGCTATGGGGCTAAAATGGGGCTACAGAAGGGGGTTTTTGAAGGCTTTCGGCTATGGGATCGAGTCAGGTGTCGTTTTCGAAGTATTATTGGACGTAGAATCCATTTTTTGGGGTCCCGCAGCGATCCGATTTCACTGTGGCGATCTATAGGGCTTTCATGGGGCTAAATATGGGATTTTTGAAGGATCCCTGGAGGTTAAATATTTTTCGAGTAAAGAATAAAGAATTTTTTGAAAAACAATTTTTTTGAAAAAAAAAAAAAAAAAAATCCAAAAAATTTTTTTCCAACATTTTTTCTTTTGACTCAGAAATAATTTTTGCGCAACTAACCTATATCAAAGAATAATAAACCCTTGTGTAAAATTTGCAGCGTTTTTTTTAAAATGTTATCAGGGACGGTACCAGCTTCGAAACCCTTGTGCTAAAATTTAATGCTGGATGCTCGAAAAGCCGCGAAATTTTCGGATTTTTTTTTTTTTTTTTTTTTTTTTCAGTTCTTGGCTTTTAGCTTCAAAAATGTGCTCCCTAACGAAAAAGTCACTGTATACTATTTTCAAGTAGACAAGATTTGCTACCATTTGAGCGCAACGGCAGCTTTCTAGGACCAATGGGCCCCGAGATTAACCCTCTTCAAACATTGACCATTTTCCCCCAAATTTAGAAATCGTGGTTTTATCCTTCTTCAGTACGGAATATCGGCTATGATATTCATCCCGAATTCATCCACGAGGAAAGTTATGAGGAATGAAATTGTAGAGCAGTGATTCAGCTTCAATTTAAGCACAACCAGAACACGTAGGACTATCCCACTGACCTCCGTAGAAGCTGAGAGGGCCTTTTGAGTAGCAGGACTATTTTCGACAAAGCTAAGAAGCAAATTGGCTGATCCAACTTTGAATGCTTTCTAAGATCCAACATTATGATTTCTAAAAGCACATTTTTTGAGTACATAAGTGAAATTTCTCCTTCATGAGAGAAGTAATATTTTATATAATTTACAATTATTGTAAATAAACAAGTTTTTCGTCGTTTTTAATCAATTTTTTCACGTTCATACAAAAATCATCAATCCCGGGATCCCGGGATTGCCTCTGAAAAATCCCGGGATCCCGGGATTCAGAAAAACGTTCGGGATTGCAATCCCTAATCCTAGGTCTTTTTCGATCCCCTTTATTAGCGATTTTTGCAAAACTACACTTATCCAAAAGTGATTATTTGGCTTTGTATTCATCTGCGAGTTTCTTCCGTACTCCAAGAGATAGCGCAGTGGTCCAGTATTGGGAAGCTCGTCATGATGTCTGGTATCTGGAGATGGTGCAGCCGTTTGTTAGCACCCAGCGGTTCTCCTTAGATCCTCTGTTAATGATGACCTACCTGTTGCCCTTTGGATTTTCCACCGCTAGTTTCGATTATATTAAATATAATCGAAACTAAATTTTAGTTTATCTTTGTGGCTGGTGTTGTGTTTAGCTTTTTTCGTCAACTTTCTTGTTAAACCGTGTTACGAGTTTATTCTGGAGTTATCCGTTGGCCATGTGGAAGGAACTGTAAGCCTTCTGAACTCGGGTTCAAGGAGGAAGAAGTTGACAATGCCAGACGAAGAGAAACGACGAAAAATTGCCAAATATGGTGACTGTGACCATATTGTGGTGACTGTGATCCACACCTTCACCTATTGAAAAGTGAGCCCCGTCCTTGTCAACACGACAGCAAAAACCAACGGTTTGTATGTGGGCGCTTAACTTGGGCCAATATTGCTTCAACCGTAAGTGTATTTACGTCGTTCAAGGTAAAACCGAGTCTTGATGCAATTTATATCAGCAGTACCGCCACAGAGGAGGATATGGATTATCATTTAGAAAATTTAATCCATCTACCTATCTATACTTCTATAAAATCGGGTTTCTGTGTGTTTGGGTCTGTCTGTCTGTCGTGTCTTATAGGGGCCTAAATGGCTGAACGGATTTCCACTGGTTTTTTTTTTCTAACGATCCGGTGCCCTTGCCGCCACAACATACTACGCGGGGTTTTAATATAGCCTATTAGGCTATATTAAAACCCCGCGCAACGCGAGCAACCCTGCGAATTTGCGCGCAACGTGTACCTATTTCGATCCCCCCCCCCCCCCCGCCCCAATTTTTTTTTATCGCGGATTGTGATTCTATGTTTAATTCTACGTCCGAAACACCCGCCAGGAGTGGTCGGCCGAGCGAAGCGAGGCCTTGGGTCTGGACGTCTATGTAGTATATGGGGGGATTCCATCGATGCTACAGTAACATGATGAGTAACTCACCCACTGGGGGGGGGGGGGGGGGGTCCAGGGGGGGCGCAGCCCCCCCCGGATGGGTGAGTAGGCGAGCGAAACGAGCCGGAGCAGCTACTAAATAAATAAAAGGAGATTCAGTGTAAACCTTCGAAGGAAGGATTCAGATGGAAGGTTTTTCGTTTTTTTCAAAAATCAACTTTTCCAAAACAATGCTCTCAATAACCGCCAGATGGATGGTCTTCGGATGTTGTCCATTAGGGTGAATGCTAGTTCCCTTGAGATCTGAGCAATGATCCCTTTGCAGTTCAAAAAAATTTAATGGATTACAAACTATTGGTTTTTTGCGTCTCCTGAAAATTTGTCAGAAGTGGATAAGTTTAGTTTTGCTAAAACACTCCTCAATTGTTCTAATATTTTTTCTTAATGTTTTTTATTGATAGCATCAATTTTTGCATATTTTTCTACATCAAAGAATACCTATGTATATGTAAAATTTGCAACATCCACAGTAGTTGCGTTTTTGTTCTCGGTTCATTTTTCACCACTCACGAAGGCTCCTTCAGACCTGAAGAACATAATTTTGAAAGACTTGATCCGTACAGTTCGAAATGACAACTCTGGAGCCGCCTAACGATGAAGTTATTTGATTTGCAACACTGCCACACAAGCGGAAACTACATATTTTCCATTTCTCTATCAACTCTTTTCAGATCCACACCCGCAAGCACTTCTGCTTTATTTCATGCCTAGAAACCAAAAACAAAGCAGGAATGTATTCACTGACGAGGAATCGGCTTTCCCCTATGCACTCGCTTTCAATGAGAAAGTGTAATTAAAATTGTGCAACGGGACGTGTTAATATCTCAAATTGCAATCTGAGGTGAGCTCGAGGGGTTGCAAATGATGAAATCTGAAGACTGCTGTGATGAACTGGACTTTCTCTTGTGTACCATCTATTTTAAATGAGGAAATGTGACACGCAGAATTATATTTTTTGGGTAAAAAAAAGATCAATAATTGATCGAAATTATTTCGTGGTCTAGTAGAGCATAGTGGCTGAAATATTTCTTGTTGAAGCGAAAAGGCACTTTCTTGTCACAAGAAGCTTGCAGACGATTGAGAAGTATCCTCCAAAAGTGACAAATCCTCGAGGGGACGTTTTTTGGGTTTCTGGCTCTGACACATTTCTATGAGGGTAAACGGAAGATTGTTAAGTGCGCCTTTGTGGACGAAAAGGTGCCTCCAACAGTCGTGCAAACTACAAAGAACCTTGTGGGCCCTTCAGTCAAGGTTCTAGTATCACTCAACAAGGCATTACAGCCCAAGTGGGAAGGTATGCTCCCTGCTCGATGAAAATGATGTATATAGAAATAAATCCAAACAGTTTCCAAATATCATGATCAATTATTCCAAGTTTCCAAGAAGACAAAGTTGGCATCTTTGGATTAGCAGATGAGGAATTTTTTGCTTTTAACTGCGATCTCTTTTTTAAATTTAAATTACTCAATTTTAAATTTAAATTTTTTAAATTTTACTTGATTTTAAATTACTTTACTTTTTATCATATTTCTTGCTTTCTGGAGCTTCCTCCTCATTCTATCGGTTGCATGCTGGCACCACCAATTAGGGTTATGAACCTCAAGTATTTCAAAGTCTTGTTGTCATTTCGTGAGTCATATTGAGTTATTTCACATTTGATTCACCTATGGAGTTCCTTGATTTTCATTGCGTTTCTTTTCATTGTTGTTTTGTGTGGTTTGATCACTGTTTTATCCTGACTGGCTCAAATTGAGACTGACTTGTGTTTTCGTACGATTCGTTCTTTAAGCTGATCGTTCTTCATGATTCTGATTCTAGTAATCTTCTTTCTTGTCGTATCAACCGTAAGGGGTTGTTATGCTATTGTTGTTCTGAATATACCAGCGGTATTTGATGAGTTGTTTCTTAGCTTTATTAAATAACACAAATTTTTTGTTTCTTCTCATGCAGCTCGAAGCGGTTGTTGGCTGTTCCAATATGTTCGTTGTCATCCGTTCACTGATAAAAACTCCCTTATAATCTGAGCAGCATATCAAAATTAACCATTAATTGATCCATTAGTTTACAAAGGAACATTAAAACAGGCAAATCCGTAAAAATTCTGATTCGACCGAAAATAATATTTACCTATAAAATTTATTTTATTTAATAATATTTATTTAATATTATTGGAACGAAATATAATAATATTATAAATTTTATAAATAGTGGAACAAATAACGCCTATAAAAAATGTTTTTGGCGAGTTTATTTTTTCCTAAAGATTTCCTATTGATGGCAAAATTGAATTCAACTATTCTCAATAATCCCAACATTTGAAGGAGTTCCAAAATCATTTTTCCAGGTATAACAGTTGAGCCTATACCTCAGTTTCTTAGGGACGTTTCAATCAAACATGAACCACAATGTTGAAAGCATCGCCGTATTTGCGAAGAAAAAATGTCCTGATTGGTTTGGCTTCGACTCCCAGAGATTAGTATTATCCCTCAGGCCTCCCCTCTTATTTCTATTCAAACCGCCATTTTGTCTCATTCTTGGGTCGAGGGAGAAAGACAAGAAAAGGAGAGGCAAAAGTAGAAAACGAACGAGCCTGAAAAAAGGGGGTATCATCGGGAAGTCACTAATTTGCACCTTTTAATCTCGGAGGTTATCCGCGAAGTTCACGCTAACGTTACCCCGTTAACGAGTTCCCTCCCACCAAAAAGGAGACTTTTACTTCTAGGGGTTGCGTTTCTTTTCAGGTCCAACCCTCTCTCGTTAAGGGGTGGGTTTTTTTTTCGTATAATTTTTCATCCCTCACCCTCTTGGACTTGGATACTTCCCTAATGAATCCGTTTTGAATAAACCACGTTTTCTGCACCTTCTTTTTATGGATTCCCCCCCTTAACTATTATTCCGTTGGAAATCTCATTCTCGGCCCTCCCCTACCACTGATAAGGTCCCACTAATGATGTGCCTCCCACCGAAGAACGCGCAGTTCTCAAACACGCCCTTTTTTCCCCATTTTTTCCATTCCCCCATCTTCGTTCAAATCTAACTCTCTAACTCTCTCTCCACCATTAACGTTAATCTGCGGTCTCGCCTTTGGCCGTTCCGTTTTTCGCCTCTTAACTCGACATAAAGCCCCAGAAAACCAGCTCCATTTTGTGTTAAACTTCCCCCGCGCCCGGCCGGGTCATCATTATTTTTTCTCTTTCACGGTTTGTTTGTTCCTTTTTTTCTTTCATTGAAATTCACACCATTGTGCCCCGGTGTTTCCTCAGCCGAGATAATGCTCTTGTTCCGCGCTTCGTTAACTTTCGGGGTAGAAAATGAGATCTACCTCAATTAGAGGGAGGCAACCATTAAAAATGGAGTCAAACCCCAGTCAGAGGCCATTCATGAAGTTTGAGCTGTATCAAAAGCTTTTCTGAGCCCGAAGAAAACCCAAAAAAGGAAACCAACTTCTCATTAGAGACGTATGATCCTCTTAAGTGAACGTGAAATAAGTCGAATTAAGTACCTATTTGGGTGTTTAATTACGATTCTTAAATTATACATATTTTGATGAAAATAGTAAACCCTTTGTATTTGAAAAACGGTGCGAATTGAATAATGCATGGGATATTATTCTATTAAATGTTGCATAGTAACTATGCAACATTTAATAGAACTGTTCTGAGCAGGTCCACATGAAATGGCTACAAAAGCCCCAGGGAGCCAAGGCGCACAGTGCAGCCAAGAGACCCCTCTAAATTTCGAAAAAACTCTTAAAACTTCCATCCTAATAGAAAATTACTAAAGATTACTACAAGACCTTATGTCTCTCTACCTAAAATTGCTCCTTAGCGTTATTTTTTCCGAAAACCAATAGGTTTTTTTTTTTAATAAAAAAAACCACGTTTTCCAGTAAACCTTTCAGTTTGGAAGCCAAGCAAAGATTCTTACGAAGTAGCACATAGAAAAGTTGTAAAGCAATCAATTTGGCGTCGATTGAACACCCTACAATTGAAAACTCCTACAGTAATAAGAGAGTAGTAGATGAGTTTCGGTCGAACACAGTGATATATGATTTCTGATTGAACACCTTAAAATTGATGAATTCGATTGAAGAACATAAGTTGAAAACTTCTACAAAGATAAGAGAGTCCCAGCCGATGGTTTGCGTAGAAAAACAACATTTCTGTGCAGCAACCGATGTAGTGTACCCCGATGTAGATAAAACTGCAGTTTCATCATGAGATGGCAGCCTTGCGTTAGGGAGAGATAATATCATAATATCATTTTGACGACCCTGATTTTATTTGTGGATCTTTGTTATTAACGATAGTGTTTTCTACCTGCACCTCCCCAGGGTTTTGGAATAGAAAACTTTAATTTTTTAATTTTTTTAATGGAACATTAGACTGTGGGGGAGAGCTCATAAACTCACGGGCCAAGAGCAGAGGAGTTTATGAGCTCTCCCCCACAGTCTAGTGTTCCATTAAGGGGACCCAAGCAAAAAATGACCAAAAATCGATTTTTGGAAAAAAATGTTTTTAAATACTAGACTCAATTCTGGACAAAATGATATATTAGAAATATTTTACAACTTACGGGAAGTATTTTTACCGTGGCTTTGAAGTGAGTGATGTCTCCGGCTAGAACGCCTCTGCAGCGTAGGGGACGGCCCGGCTTCCCCTATCCCTATTGACCTCTTCAAATTTATCTTCTAAATTTTTTCTTGTCCGAGTTCTGGCTTGCAGAGCTTCTTTGGTCATTTTTTTTATAATGGTGGTGGGGGCAAATTCATAATACGCAAAACGATCGAGAGGCAGCTTCACCCTGACCAAGACCTGATCTGATCGCATCGCATAAACAAAGCGAGTATTGATTTCACCGGTACCTACGATTTTTTGGACGGGGCATGACGGAGAAACCGAAGACAACACGCGAAAATAAACAATGCACCAAAACTAAATAAACTGGCTAAAAAAAAAACTGGCAAAGTCACGCAAGACCACAAGAAAGATGTGTAGGAATGAACCGGAATTATAGAGTCTATCATTACATCTGATGTAAACAATCTTTCCGATAATATTGTTGTTGGGAAAAAATTATATGTCCTGTAAATAGTTATGCGGATGATTGTATCTTCCATACAAAGGCCCAGAACTGGAAAAGGGAATTGAAAAAGAAAATCCCGAGCGAATTCCCAGAAATCTCAGTAGCCCGCGCGTGCTGGGGGTAGATTCTACACTCCGCGGTGTAGCAGCGCATTAGCGAGAGCGTTACGTTTCAATGTAACGTACTCGGGACGTTACTTCACGGAAAGCGATTCTACACTCGTCGGAGGCGGTTGCGTTCAGCCGAAACGCGGTCCTAAAGCAAGATGGTGGATGTAACGCAAACATCTGTTTGGAGGGGCGGCAAAGTTCGGAATATCGACGCTAGGCATCGCTGAATGCATGAATTTACAGGGAAAATGCAGGTTTTTTTGTTGGCAGCTTGTTATTTTTCGATGATTTTCCGCGAAATCTCGTTTTGAGATTTGTTTTCATTTTCGGATTGACATTGTCACTTTGACAACCCAAAAAGTTTGGGCCAAAATGTTTAGGTACCTTCCTTTTCGAATTAGTGTTTTTCTATTTACGTAAGTTTTCAGAATCTAGCACAGAGTAACAGAGGACAATCTAGTCTTTACACTAGGATCCTGACGAATGTGTAGAAGCAAGGAAGAGTCTTTATTTATCCAAAATAGGCGAACTCGTTCATTCACTCGTTCGAGCCTGAGGAACAAATTCAACCATCCTCGAAGGAGGCATCTACTATTCCTCGCCGTACATGAAGGGCTGTGACACAGAGGTGAGTGCCAACCCGTCACTAAATAGAATTGATTAAATCTGATTATCAGAACATAGATGAAACACTCGTGTGTCGCATTAAATGAAATTTTCTAGTGTCATCCATTATTAAATAATTTTCCTGCTCATTGGGGTAAGGTTTTTTGGATTTCCGAAATTATGGGATGTCGAATATCATAAGCGCTGAATTGCCTAAGGTGGGCGATATGGAAAAATGCTGGTGGCGGTGCATTATGAAAAATGCACTCCCTCACTTTCTGCATGCTAACTTACAGAAAATATAATATATCAATATTATTGATTTTCAGCTCATGACTGCGAGAAAGAACTTCGTGGATTCTGAAACAACTGGTAGATCCATTGACTGTGAGTGTAATTCTCGTCTCATGTTACCATGATGTGAACAGCACGCTAGCAATGATGTTATGTAGCTACTATTTTATTAATAGTTCCTTTTATTATTTTTGCAGACAATATGTGAGGGGCTCAATAAATTAACGGGCGGACTACCTACCTGCATCTTCAGGCCACACAACAAATTTTCGGTAAGAGAAACAGACGTAAAACAGTCGTCTAAATTGTATACCTACATCTAGTACATGGCAGACGTACCTACGTCTAGTAAGTTTTATAAGACTAGTATAGGGCAAACTTCCCTAATTATGTATGCTGATCGATGGTAGGTACCTAATTTACCTAACGCTGGCCGTCCATTTCTTAGTTGAAACCTAGGTGTAGGGAGCAATTTTGACGACACCGATTATATCGTTATTCTACAAAACTCTTTTCAGCATTTTAATTTAGGTCATTTGTTTCAGGCAAGCTTTTAGATGGGAGTGGAGTATTTACCTTCATCCGAAAGATCAAACGAAAGCCTTCCACACCAATTGTGGTCTACCTTGCCAAATAGTCATTAAATTACTACTTACATTTTGTGGTTTCATATTGACTTATCCATTTATTTATGCTAATGAGTTGTACCTACTACCAGGTGCCCCTGTTCTTGTTGTTTTGTAATTATATTGCGAGGCTTTTGAAATAGGTACTTAGTGAATAGCAATCCAGTTTTTTATATATTTTGTTTTGTGTATGCAATGAGATGAAAATTCATCATCAAATTTTATTTTATTTTTTCCCCAATAATCTGATGTTGGCTGTATGAGTTGTGGGGCCATGGCTAGGAAATTTGACTTTGCTTCGACTCCTATTGGCAACCATGGCATTTTAAAATTAAAGCACCACCATGATATGATATAACATGCTGGTGCTTTAATTTTAAATGGTGATTGAGCTAAAAATCTAGACGAATGGAAGGAGGAATAATATTCCTGGAAGTATATTATACTTCCATCTTCCATGATCTTGATGTTAAACTCTGCACCCATAATTTGTTTTATTGAAAAGTTGAAGAGAATAATGGGGGTTGAGGAGAATAAGTTGGGAAGAATAATGAATCCTCATCGGGTGGTTATAAATTAAATCGGAAAGGTTTCACAAAAAAGCTGCAAATGTTTCACAATAGTTTATGGCTTTGTTGTAAATAGTGCGGAAAATAATCCTGTCAATAAAAAATTATTTAAAAAAATTCCTGTACTGTTTTTGGACTGATGTTGGAGCCAGAAAAATGGAATCATCCTCGGTGAAAATTTATGGTTCGGGGATCCCCGAAATAGGTACCCCATGGCGAAAAGCCCTCTCGTAACCCCACGGAGTTGAGCGATCAGGCTTTAGCCTTGCCGGTGATTTTCTAAAAACCATGCGGAAACACCTAGATTACGGACCTAGTACCTAGGTATACCTATTTTGTGATATATTGTCCGAGTATTTTCAGATTAAAAAATTCTACTGCCCAAAACGGCGGACAGATTGAGACTGAATTTTTATTTTACTGTATCGTAGTAAGTATACTCATACGTTCTTATAAGAACCTCTCTGAAAATAGGTAGGTTCAGAAGTGCTGCGTGTAATGAGCAGAATCTTGTGCATTCACGGGACCAAAATTTGGTTATTTAATCAGTTAAGCGACATTGGCACATGATGATTTATGAAAAATTTGGTTGTTCATTGTTACGAATAATCTCCTTTCTGCGCTGGGAATTGAATCGCCCCAGCAGCAGTAAAGGACTGTCGCAATGACAGGAAAGTAAAATTTACATAATTTATGCACCTACCAAGTTTTTACAACCTTTCAATTGTCTAGCTGGACCTCCCAGAAGTGAACAGAGTGGTTGAAACGGTGTCAAAATGTATTTAATAACTAGCGACAAATTTGTGTCTTGACAGACATTACAAAGTAAATTTTATAATACAAAAGTAGGTTGGTACATAGAATTCTTTATAAAATAAAATAACAGCGAAATTGTCAAAAATCGGACCTCTGCCGCACTCCTACCTATGGTTAATAAAAACAATCACATGGCTCTTATAGAGATATATGACGATACGTTTTGCAAGGTCTATGCTAAGCGCGGTGACAAACCCGTAAGGTTGGTCCTCGGCCCACCTTACGAAAAGTGAAAGTCGCCGTCATTTGTAGCCGAGATGATGGTATACGCTACGGTTCGGAGCGGTGTAGAATCGCTTCCGGGCGCCATCGAGTCACGAGTGCTACAAACGGCCCCCGTAGCGCTAACGTAAACGGTGTAGAATTGGCCCCCTGGTCGGGCCGCGTAGCTATTATCAGTGATATCTCAGTTCGGCTTTTTCTCATCGTTTGGAACCTCTAGTTTTGGTTAGAGTCAACCTTTTTCAATTCTGTTTTTTTTAACGCGTTTGTTGATTCAACGAGAAGAAATGAAGCGTCGTTCAGACCAAAATACGACAATGGGAAGAAGACGTGAGATGTGAGAGGTAGGAACATCCTATGAAATAAGGTATTAATTTCACTCCAACTTGCCTATAATATTCTTGTCACCCGATCGTAATTATGCATGGAATATTTCATCTATATCTCTTGCTGAACATCTTGTAAAAATTTCAGCACGATTGGTCGAGAACTTGAGTAGTTAGAGGTTCCAAACGGAGACCCCTTTTTCATGTCAAAAACAAGGGGCGGGTTTGGCGCGCTTGGGTCCCCTTATCAAAATTAAAAAATTAAAGTTTTCTATTCCAAAACCCTGGGGAGGTGCAGGTAGAAAACACTATCGTTAATAACAAAGATCCACAAATAAAATCAGGGTCATCAAAATGACCATTCCTCAAGTATTATCTGAATTGACGGGGGTATGAACCGAACAATGAAATATGTATTAAAAACATAGATTCTATTAAATTTTAATCCGAAACCCCGTGTGAGTCCTTTTGGCTCATTATTCCCAGAATAGGAATACACCTACACCTACACCTACCTACGTATTTGCGACGCGTCGCGGATTCAAACGTGTGCTTTCGCTTTGATTTAATATGTCTGAAGCGATAAGAAACCATTCTCATTTCGGAGGAAGCCAGTTTTTTTTTTTTTTTTTAATAGCTCTGGCGATGCCCTATTAGCACTGAAAACTCGCGACTTAAAACCTTAAGCTTAAAACCCCTGAAACAGGTTAGAAATTTCGGTACTTTTCCGTTATACCCCCCCCCCCCCCCCCCGCGATTTTGGTTGGCTTTGGGTGCCTTAAAGCCATCGGGAGGGGTGTGTATGAAACTCAAAATCGAGTGGTAGGGGAGGGGGGTGTTATAACGGAAAAGTACTCGAATTTGGGTGCCTTAAAGCCATCGGGAGGGGTGTGTATGAAACACGAAATCGCGTAGGGGGGGGGGGGGGGGGGTATAACGGAAAAGTACCGAAATGTCTTTTGCCCAGTTTGGAGGCTATTTTGCATAGATGTACATCCTAGAACACAAATAAATATTCCATGATTTTCCCCCTCCTTTCCAGTTACATAACTGTCACCGACACTCAAGTCGAATTCACATTGAAATCCAATATTTTGGCTTTGAGCCGAATTCACCGTCTAAAACTTGATTTTCGGGAAAACTCCCTGCTGTACCTGGATTCTGTGGCTAATACACTGTGAGAATGATGAACCAGATAATCGAAATCAGGCTTTTTTTCCTGCCCCTCGACATCTTTCCACAGAGCAAGTCCATTTCCACTTCACGAAAAATGGACTTGGTTCTTTTCGCACGAACCCCTCGATTTTATCAATTTGAACATCTGAAAAAAATTCCCTCTACGGAAACTGTGTGGGCTGATGGACAGGTTGATTATTCGGGGAAAAATGAACCAAGTTAAAGAGAATGCTGTCAAGGCTATACTCATTCAAAAGGATTGGTAGTTGTTAGAAATCAACACCATTCCATTACAAGGGGGTGTCATATAACGTGCTATCGTGTCCTCGTTTGGAGGCCCTCAGGGCATTCAATTCAAAAGATAATCGCGTCGAAACAGGTTTTCCTGGTCTTTTATTCAAAGCAGAGACTTTCCCTACTTTTTTCCCCCCCTCAAAGATAAAATCGAGAAGAATATCAAGTTGTGAAGGAAATCGCTAATGAGATTCGAGGTGGAAAATGGAATGGGGGAAGAGAGAAGGCTCGTTAGGTAAACGATGAATCTTTGGAAGGAAGTTGGACGGTTTGGAGCGGGAAGATCGTGACTTGACTGGTGTCGGGTGACCCGGCAGGGGAGGGCGAAATAGGCAAGGAAGTCGGTTGTGTTTGCGACCGCCGTCATTTGGGGCGTTGGGCCCTCGGGAGAGACGTTAACGAGAAGCCTCCTAAAGTTCATTGGTGTCGTTGGGAAAAGCCAGGCAGCACTAAGGAAGAGCGGAGAGGGAGGAGGGAGGAGATTGTGAAATGAAATACCAACTGAACTTCTTCCCGGGAATTGAGAGAGCAAACTGAAACTCGGGAAGATCAAATTACGCCGTTATCTGGGCGAAGACGAGGGCGATTGAGCAATGCAACAGAGCACTAGGATGGTACAACTGCCCTCGCGGAGAGAACACGAAATTTGCGCCTTCCAATCTCCTTGCACAGAACACACGCATTTGTAGAGACAGTTTTCAACAGGATTCGAACCGGCGGCCTCACCTGAATATTCGCAGAACCATGCCTCACAGTTGAGGACATTCCGATCGCGGTCAAATGGGAAAACAGCCTCTTAAAGAAGTTCTTCTATCTGCCAGACGTATCTTGCGGTAATTTAAAATATTTTTAAGTGAATAGAAACCATAGACGCAAATACTCTAGGTCGGCGTCCTCTGGTCTTTCTTCGTAAGCCTGCTTCGGGTCGTCCTGCCTAACGCTTGTCGTCCATTCGGTTCGTGTGTCCGAACCACCGTCATTTCGCTCTTCCTTAAAAACTTGTCAATAATGGCATGAAAGAGACGTCAGGATTCCAGTAATTTGGCATTGATTTCATGGTTAATCTTTCAGCCTTTATCTATATTGCCCACAGATATTTGAAGGCGTCCATGGACCAGGGGTTCTCACCATTCAGCGCAGTGCTATGGGTAATATCTCTTCTTTTTGGGACAACCGTGGTCTTTGTCTTTGACGCTCTCATACACCGTTTATTGGACAAGGAGTTTAAATTGAACTGCAGTTTCTCACTTTTTTCTGCGAAGATCATCGAGTCGTTAGCGTAAGCCATTTCATGGATGGTAACCTCGCATACCCTCCAATTGCCTTCTCTCGAAGTCCTTCAGAGTGTCATCCAACAAGATGACGAAGAGCAGCAAATATCTCACTGTCTTACATCGGATGTTTTGAGGAGCATTCCTAGTTCTCACATAATTCCGAAAAGCGGTGTAAAAACTTCGAATCCTCTTTACCAGATTCTTGCAAACTTTAGTTTTCTCAAATATCTTAAGATATTTCCAATGTTCCTTCCAGGGAGGAGCACGTATGTATCTCACGATCGAACTCCATGGCCTTTTCGAAGAATTTCCCAAGAGTGAATCCCAGATCCTGCATGCTCCGAGCAGGTCTGAATCCTGCTGCGCCTCATGCAGTTCTGCCTCAACCTGAGACCTGAGGCGAGCCTCAAGGATTTGGCTGTCTATTTTTACTATACGGGGACTCTCAGAAAAAGTATTCATTTTAGCCAGAGCTGTATGTTCTCCCTTCAAGGTAATGGGGCTATTCCTCATATTCGTCACCTCGTTCTCTGCGAGGGGGTATCTCGAATTTGGCTGCCTTCTCAATTGATTGACCGGAGCTCTTCTCGAGGAATGGCCTTCTCCAACCAGGTTCTTCTGCTCGTCCTCAACAGCTGTTCTTCGACCCCTTTTCCCCCCACGAACTAGTTTTTCAAAATCAATTACAAAATCCTTTACGTAAAGTCCCTCTTTCTGACTGTAAATCCGTAATTAAATTAGGGATTTAAAGTCAGAAAGAGGGACATTACGTAAGGGATTTAAACTTTTTCCGCTCTTCCCTATCTAGTTATAAATCTTCTTTTTTTTTCTTGGTTCCCTTAATTTTATAATTAATACTATTCATTGTAAGTTTTTCTCTCTTTCTTTTTCCTTTCTCCTTTTCTTTCTCCTCAAATTCCTCATCAAATTATCAGTCAACCTCAGCGTCTTTTCTTCTGCACCTGTTTGTTATCGTAGCAATGTAATTTTGTCTGATGTTGATTTCACCATGACAAACATGCTAGTTTTAAATTGGGTTTGAATTGTCAAGTGACATTCATTTTTTGGACATTTTCCACACACCACATCGCACATCGACAACAGAACAAGATGATGCCCGCAGATAGAAGGTCTCATTCGGGTGAGCGTCGTCGCTCCGAAACAAAACTCTTCAACGCGGTTTTCTACATCCCAACTACTGATGTTAATCATATCAACAGAAGTAAGATGTTTGGTTTTGGACGAAATATCTGTTCCTGCGGAGGAACTTTTTAATTTTCGTCTGCTCCCAGGAACTGATTTGGGCGGTGGTGGAGCGGCGCAGAGGTTACTTTTGCCGACAATCCCAGCAATCAGAGCTCCCAGGCATCTGAGGGACCCTCTTCCTGCTCCTCCTGCCCCAGCAAGGATAGTCCTCGCTTTGGACTAAACCATCAAGAAAAATATGCATAAATATTTTGTAGCCGCACATGTAATACATATGTCTGGAGATGAGTATTGTCGAGCGTATTGTAGATGATGAAATTAGCAAACGTGCTAAGTCATCATATTGAGCAGGATTTCGTCTAAGACATTGCTGTTCAACGCTATAGCGTCAGCTTCAAGAGTCAGCGTCACAATGACATTTGGGCTTGGAGAGCTGTCGGTTAGGGAATCGTACTGAATGATGCATGTCGGGAGTACTGCCCCTCAACTCATTTAATTGTTCAGTTCTTCAGCCTGGACTGGTAGAACTGGCGGTAGAGGTCTTTATTAGTAGTCAACGCGTGAGGACCACACCTTCCCTGCAAGACGTGGGCTCGCAAGGGGTGGCTGTCATGCGATATCCTTCCATGATTTAGTACTTTACTAAAACGCTGCAAATTTTACACTAGTTTATTATTCTTTGATATAGGTACTTGTGCAGAAATTTGATTCTGTCAACGAAAAAATTTAATATATTTAATTTAATAATTTTTTTTTTGATTTTTTTCTCGAAAATACTTTTTTCAAATTTTTTTTGTTTTTTACTTGAAAAATATTTGACCTCCTGGGATCCATCAAAAATCTCATGTGTAGCCCCATGAAAGCCCTATGGATCGCAACAGTGTATTCGGATCGTTGCGGGACCCCAAAAAATGAATACTACGTCCAAAAATACTTCAAAAATGACACCTGACTCGATCCCATAGCCAAAAGCCTTCAAAAAACACCTCCTGTAGCCCCATATCGCCCCACGGGCTTGGGCGAGCGGGCTGAAAACCTTGCGGGCACAACTAGATAGCCAGGGCCAAGCTAGGTACCAAACCGAGTACCTATTTAGTCAAAATTTCAGATTTAAAGAAAAATTCCTACTGCCCAAAACGGCCCGGACGGCGGACGGCGTACGGCGGACGGACATTTCGGATTTAGAATCTAGATAATAAGATAATGCCAAATTTTGAGGCCGACCGGAGTCATCGACCTCCGTCGTGAAAACATAGGTGTATTATTCCAAGAATAATAAACCAAAAATCGGAGGCCTCGCTTTGCTCGCCATTTAGTACGCCTAAAACTAAGACGATCCAAAATCCAGCTTTGTGCCTATCGAAATTAATGAGGACATTGGGTCAAATCCGAAGTTAATGAGAACCAAAAGGAAGAGTCGCATTGAAAAAGAGCGTCATAAAGTGTTTTTTTTTTTTTTTTTGTGTTTCCTGAAAATTAAGCTTTCACGGATGCGGTGCGTTTTGATTCTAGACTACTCAAATGTTCATGTTTTTATTAAATCAATCGCCTTCATTATTATCGATCGAGGGGAAATAACACCTGCCAGGGAAACAGGGAGCATAATCAACTCAATAACGGGGTACCTGGGAGCATGAAGGAAAACACCCCTTTACTCAAAACTAGGGTTCTTCAACTACTCAAACCCGGTTTTGCAATTTTAAGTATCGATTAGGAAGGTATGCGTAATTTAAAGCTAGGGTTGCATCCTTCAAGACGGGGTTTCAACTAATCGAATCCGGTTTTGAAATTTGTAGGATTGAATGGTTTTACTCCATTCAAAAACGGGTTGAGATCGCCGACAAGCTGCTAGGTCTCGCTTCTCATTTCATGCTGGGGAAAAGGGCACGCTGCCGGATATGCTGGGCAGCATAGAGGCACCCCTTCCCAGCATGACGTCCCTGTCAGTCTACCCACTGGGTTAACCCGCTTTTTTCATGTCGACTAGGCATTTCCATTAGTTGGGGAGCGAAAATCCATATTAGATACAGGAGACTGGAGTCCCTTTGACTTCTGGCAACGCTAGCTTCAATCCTTTACAACTGCCGGATCGTTGCTTCCCGCAGTACCTAGCTCCTGCATTGAAGGGCTAAACTACTGTTAACAACAATCTCGCTTCCGAGGATTTCGTAGTGAAGGAGCACCCATGGAAATCGATGTTGGGGGTGTACTTACGTGATTATAGTAAGTGTCCATATGTTCCTAATTTCTTCTCAGGGTTGATATTATAATTTGTGTTGCGTGTTTGGGAGAATGCCTCTAGCGTCATATTTAGGATTACGCTCCCGGTGTTTTTTGAGGAAGAGAAGGGAAGAGTATGAACACCCCTAACTAAGGCATCACACGAATTGAGGTTGTGGTCAGCGTACTTGACGGTTATTTCGATAGGTACTGTAATGGAGGAAGCACGAGCTACAGGATGGCTGGAAGAATTGAGTTGTCCTGTAGTGTGTCTTTCCTCGGAATGGGGCTGTGGTGAATCCAATATCAAACACGAAGTGTCGTGATTGGTATCGGTTATCCCGCAGCTCGCAGTTAAATTTAAATTGATCTGACTGGCTTCCACAAGCAAATTGTCGCTAATGGAGGCCTGGCCATCCATCTCAATCATACGAAGTTCATACGGCAGTTCTCCCGGGGCCTACAAGCGAAGCTTCCGCCGTCCCCAACTAAAGTGTCAGCGAGGGATGCCTGGACAGCGGATCCAATAAAAAAATCACTGCGTTTAAATTGAGCAATACTCGTGAATTTAAGCGATCAGTGTAATTATTAATGACGGGAGAAAATCCTCCTGTCCATGAAAATAAAAGCGGCGTCGCCGGCGGGAGAAGAGGGGTTTGCACAATTGCGCCGCGACGGTAGCGCGACCCCCCCCCCCCCCCCCCCCCCCAAGCTGGTAATAGCTCTGTTGGAAATCTGTCCAGATTCCCCACACGTAGTATTATCCTATGTGCCGACAAACCCTCCGCCTCCAGCAACATTCGACGTCTTGGTCATGCCAGGTAAACCTACCCTTGGAACTCCCAGTCGCATCATCAGTACGAGGGGCGGTGGGAGACCTAGGACTTTCACCTTGTATCCACCTTCCATAGAATAAAATTGCAAATTAAAATGAATTCGTACATAGGTACTTACCTAGAAACATCTCCTCCACACTTGGGCACACAAATTTCACCCATCTCCAGTTCAAATCCTGCTTTTGGGCCCATCAGGGTTTGTAAACTGTATGGCTCTAGGGATTTTTAAGTGTAATTTTCAAAGAAATTTTGGCCGTAGAGTCAATTTGAGGAGGTTGCCAACTCGTCCACACCAATGATCCAATTCACCGCGTTTTCTAGTTGCTAATAACGTACCTATATAGGACCTATATATGCTAATAGGCGTACCTATATAGGACCTATATATTATGGATAGGCGAGAATCTCGCCGCGAGATGTCCAATGAGTCAACTACCATCAAATTACGGGCTCAGTATCCAATTTGGTCCGTTGCATAGATAAGTAGGTGTATGACGATCCGGTTAGGTCACGTTTGAGGTCATTAGAATAGCGTCAGGCCTGTCGACGACCCAACTGGTGTCAAATTGGGATCCGAGTGGGAAACGGTCATCGGTCGTCGGTCACCCAGCAATTAACAAGATCGTTATCTGTGGCCGTTGGGAAGGCAATCGTCACATAGCGGGACGCCTCTAACGAAGGTTTCCCGGAGAAGTTTCCTCCCAATCAAGGATTACTGGGGGACGTTGGGGAGAGGCACCTCCATGGCTCTCATCTCCCACCATAGTTAACCCCAGGACCAATCATCCGACGCCGTTAGGAGTCAGTGACTAACGAAGCCAATTTTCCACCAGGCTTTGTAATAAATTAATAGTTAACTGTGGTGAAGTGTCGACGCTTCTCGTTAGTCTTCTCATTCTCAGAATCTCTCATTCTCAGAATCTCAGAATCATCTGATGATGAGCTTTCGACAAAATTACATTTTCATCGCAACGCGAGGCAGTATTCCTAGATACGATTTTAAATTTGTTGTTAGTGTTTGAAGGAGATCAGAAGGCTCATACTCCACGCTCTCACCCCTGCTTGCGTTGGAGGAAGCAACTGCGATGGAGTTCCAGGATAGACCCTTCGGGATGTATGTTAGAAAAGTCGCCATACCCGTTTTAGTGATCAGTATGGGGATGCAACTATCGGAGAACAATATCGATGTATCAACCATCGATATTTTTAAACAGTATGTAAGTAGTGCTACGATGTATTGGTGAAAATATCGATCTTTCGATGTATCGGTCTTGGATACTTTTTTGTGCGTCTAATTTGTATCTAAAAGAACAATATTTTTAAACAGTATCGAAATAGTGCTAGGTTATATTGGTGGGAAATATCGATATAATATATCGAAGAACGAAATATTATATATTTTATATTTGGAATGTGTTACCTATGTAATATATTTTATATACAGTGAAATCCATCATTGACGGTCTCCCTCTAACAACACCCCTGTAGGCGGACTGTGTTCCCGCAGTCCCGACATAGGAATAGGGATTTTAGTGTAGTCGACCCTCGGTAAGCCGGATCAGTGAAGCGATTCTTCATCAAGAAAGAGTAACATCTGTTGTTTATATCAAATTCAAAAAAGTTTTTAATGAAAGACCAAAAGATGATATTCGATTCGGAATTTTCCAAACACCCCTGGATCAGTATCGACTGTTTTTAGAGTAGGAACCGCTACACCGTAGTTACCATTCAGTGTATTACTGGAACATCCAATTTGGGCCTGGCCATTCCAGTGATTCGGTCAACCGAAACAGCCACTGTTGAATTCTATAATGTTATAATGACATCGCAATTATGATCCGTCGGAAACTGATGCTTGTGATGACATCCCGACCATCCCTTTGGAAATTTTGTTATGATGGAAGGGGTGGAGGACACGCTCTGCCAAAACAGCCTTTAACAATCATTTCCCTCCCCTTTCCTCATTCCGAACGCAGAGGAAGGATCGAGTTCGTGCTTGTCTCCCTGATAAAGGCAATCGTCCAGGCGGTGCTCTACACCCATCCTGGTACACATTCCTCCCTTCCCTCATCCCACCACGAGCAAACCAGATCTTTGACACCATCCTTCCAAACAAGGGTTGGACTATTCTGATGCACTGTTGTACAAGAATTTATCCTGATATCGATAATATCTACCTATATTATAGCCTATGTCAGTCCCCGGGTTCTAAGGAATCGAGTGGAAAAAACGTCGTCTACCTAGGAGCAGCCGTTTAGGCGCGATGCCGAGACAGACAAATTTCGTCCCCCAAATTTCGTTCCAATAAAACGTTGTAACACTTTTTGTCAGTTGGCTCAAGGCTAAAGCATGTTCCATGCAAAAAAAAAAAAAAAATTTGTTGTAATCGTACGCATGCGAAGGGTTTACTCGTTGACCCCATAAGAGCCAATTCAAAAATATTAAATACTAGCTGCTCCGGCTCGCTTTGCTCGCCTACACACCCATCATATTAAAAATTCAGCAGTTTGAAATCACTTAGGTGAAAGGTCAATGAGCCGCTGCCAATCAAAACCCTCCAAATCAGGTCCTACACAGGGCCTAAATGTATGGACTTGGACCTCATTGTGGGCTAACCTTTCTCCCTGTATTGAGAATTCTCCATTTCACTTTGAGAATTTTCTGATTGAATATTTTGGGAAAATTCTCAAATTGAAATGGAGAATTTTATTTTTCAATTTCTTGGGGAAATTTTCAAATTGGAATGGAAAGTTCTCAATTCAGCTTGGGAAATTCTGAATTCAGTTTGGAAAACCTATAATATAGGTACAGTATGTTCATATAATATACAATATTATTCTCACGAAGAAAAATGCAATGGCGAATAACTAGGAAACATTTGCCCATGGGAGAAAGTTGACCTACTGCTTGGACGTTTCCATACTTGCGTGAATGACTAGTTTGGTAAGGTAGGTAGGGATTTTTCCTATTGCTTGAATTTCGTTATATGGGGTACCTGGCTTTTGGTCTGGCTTCAAATTCATTCAATCTAGCAGTTAAGGGGCTCAGCTGCAAAACTCTCTCGTTCCACTCTTTCGCAGTTTCCAGAAATAACGAAAAACTTCCTTGAAACTAAGTAGGTACCTATAAGATCAAAATGATTCCTTTTGTCTTTCAAAACTCCAGCAGCCTGGATGAATTTAGAGACAAATTAATAAAATTTATTCAAGTATAACCGAGGAAAAGAGGACTGAAGCTGGGACCAAACGAGTTTCGCAACAAAATCATGGAACGAAAGAGTTTTGCTGCAGACGATCTTGGAACGAGCAGGTTTTGCAGAACATGGGATCAGTAAACTGGTGAAAAGGTTACTAGGTTAAAAGGTAAAAGGTTACCTAGATGGTAGGGTGGGAACGAACGAGCTTTGCACCATACAATGGACTGACCAGTTTTAAAACCAGCTGACCTGTAGAACGAATGAGTTCTGCAACAATTTTGTATATTTAAGGCCCTTTTTCCACAGGAACGAGCACATTTTTCCTCCAACTATCGCCATATCCGGTAAGGGTGGAAAAACTTTTTCAGAATCCTCGGCTATCTCAAATTTCGGTTGGATTCTTGGAATAATACCTAGGAATAATACCTACTCTTAAGTAACCGCGACGGAGGCCGAGAATTCTGATCGGCCTCACAGTTAGAAATAATCCGTTTCACAACGAGTAGATAGGTACCTAGATTCCAAAAACGTGCGTCCGCCGTCCGAGCCGTTTTGGGCAGTAGGATTTTTTTTTTTTTTAATCTGAAATTTTAAGAAAATACTCGGTCCACCATCTATAGACAATATACATATATGCAGTTGTACCCGCAAGGTTTTCGGCCCGATCGCCCAACCCCGTAGGGCTATAAAGGGGCTACGGTAGGGTTTTTGCAGGGTATGTTATCGAGTGGGGTGTTGTTTTCGAAGTATTTTTGGACGAGAATCCAATTTCTGGGGTCCCATCTCTGGGATCTCAGGAAGTCGAATGATGAGCCGTTTTCTGAGGGATTTTGGACGCATAATCCATTTTTGTGGATCCCACATTCGTCCATACTTTATAAGAAAATGTAAAACATTCAAAAATAATTAAATTAAATTTTTTTATTGGTATAATTTAATTTTTCGATTTGCTAGTGTAAAATTTGCAACGATTCTTGTAAAATGTAACGAGCGAGTTTTGCTGCTCAGCACTTCTGTTGGTCCCTTATCACATTGTGCAAAAACGTGTGTGACCCCAAGTCGTCATTCCGTAGATTATTAAAAACAGAGTGGCAAAAAAGAGATTTTTCTTACGATTTGACCACGAAATGATGAAATGTTTAGAAAGTCATTTCCGACACTCTTAAGCAATAGCTTATAGGAATATAGATATTCTAAGAATATAAGAGTATAGATATTCTCAAAAAGTGAACAACAATTTGACGTCATAGCAACATAGATCTTGTTGATGGGAGTTAGAAGGCGATGACCAACCGATGCCTCATCCACCAAGTCCCCCCACCCTTCGTGACGTCTCTCAAAGTCAAAATACCTCCCTTAGGACCTCACCAGCCCTCTGCATCTGTAACTATCTAACTACGTCCCTACAAAACGGTGATATCTCACTTTTGCTTAATACGCCTCGTTTTTTTTTTTCTTTCTCTCTTGTCGTTGTCCCTATATTTCGATTTTCTCCCCCGCGATATTCGTCACGATTTCCCTTCTAAGTGGTGACATCCCTCCACCACCCCTACCGTCACACATCACGATGGACTCAGATATAGAATAATGAAGGCGACTTCGTTACGACGTTTCGCGCCTCCGACCGAACTTGGTCCATAAAATCCCCCAAGAACTAACGAAGCCAGTTGCCGGTCCCCCTTCCAATCACTGTCTAAATCCCCTAAATTCATACCAGAGTTTCCAGATTATCATTAAGCCGTCTCGTTAAATCAGTTGTGACTTTCCAACTTCTAACTTCCAGATCACGATTTTTCATGAAACAATTAAATGCCAATCCTGAGCCAAAAGGCAATACCATTTTTAAAACCACATACGAAAACAACGGTTTTGAAACTGAAACAAATATTATTGAGCAATAATTGGGAAAACAACAGAGCTACGACAAAAGGACATCGAACAGAAAGACTCACAGAGAGGAGAGGCACGGGGGGGGGGGGGGGGAGAAAAGAAACATACAGAGGCGACACCTTAAGTATGCGACGCACTTACTATGTCCTGGCCTCAAATCACTTTCCAGTCCATTCCCTGTTCACCACACGACAATCTAGTGGTGAAATGATGGGGGGGGGGGAGCCGAACGGTTGCATTGCCTCCAGGCAGAGGGCTCCATGGTCTGACCCTCTAACTTTTGACAACTATCGAATACTTCAAACTATCTACACTAAAACTGTTTCGGCGAAACCATTTCGAAATAATTTCTATCACTGAACTATGGTGCGTATGGTGCGAAGCTAGTAACCTTTTCACCAGTTTACTGATCCCATGTTGTGCAAAACCTGCTCGTTCCAAGACCGTCTGCAGCAAAACTCTTTCGTTCCATGATTTTGTTGCGAAACTCGTTTGGTCCCAGCTTCAGTCCTCTTTTCCTCGGTTATACTTGAATGAATTTCATTAATTTGTCTCTAAATTCATCCAGGCTGCTGGAGTTTTGAAAGACAAAAGGAATCATTTTGATCTTATAAGAGAGAGAGAGAAAAAAAAAAACTGGCTTGCCGGAGTCAATTCACAGGGCCACACAGACAGTATCTCATCACGTCCCCCCCCCCCCCCCCCCCCTAGCCGCTACTTCAAAACAAATTCGTGCAATAAGTACGACAGTACCTCTTTCGCTTGCAAAAAGTTTGTTATCTCAGGGAAGCTGTTTACTCTAATTTATAGGGATCTGAAAATACTGGTGGATGGTTGGTGGATGGTGGATGGTTGGTGGATGGTGGATGGTGGGTCATCATCGCCGTCTCACTTGCCTCACCTGGAGAGCCGCCACTGGGGTGCTCGGAGAGCCGCCACTGGGGTGCTCCTACTGTAGCCAGTGGGTAGGTACTTATAAGCTAATTATACCACCATTACGTCTATCTCTCAGCCAGGGCAAATGTAGGTACATACTACGATTACAGGAGCTCGCTTTTATTCAACAGGCTTCCGAAAAAATTAGGGGAACCTTGCAAGTTTTTAAAACTATCCTTAAGAAGCTTAATGTACCTACTATAGCAAGAGTCTGATATAAGATAATATGTGTTTAGTAAAACAGTAATATAATATTATTATATTACTGTTTTACTAAAATTTTCCAAGTATTTAGTAGTTAATGTATTTAATACCTAATTTTAATTTAATAGTAGGTAGGTAGTTTAAGTACCTATTTAATACTTAACTAGTGTGAACCATAGCAACCACACTTTAGAAGGAGCACAGTTACTTGAATCAAATTCTGAAATATTGTATACCTACATAGACCTATGTAGGTATACAATATTTCAGATCTGAAAAAGTTCATGTTTCTTCTAGAATATACCTGTACATTCTAGGAGAAACATAATGCCTATGTTCTATTAGTTCATATTATGAACTAATAAGTGCAAGTAGATATCGTTCACTTTACATGGTATTGTGACTCTCCTTCACCAGTATAAGTATGGCTTAAAGGGGGGGGGGGGAGAAGCAAGGCACATTAGTACATAGATGAGTTGCAAAACTGGTCAAGACCACTTCGGTTCACTTCCAGAAAAACTAAGAAAACGTACTGAGACAGATTTTTGTTCAAAATCAGAAATTTGAAGGTTTCTGGTGAGAGATTAGGTCTCTGAATCGAAAACGCTGCAAATTTTACACAAGGGTTTATTATTCTTTGATAAGATGAGGTGGTTAGGGTGAAAAATGACTCCTCTGCTGAGTACTAAATTGTTTATTTAAATAAACAATTGTAGCGTGGGGACCGGTTTCGAGCAACTAAGCTCATCTACAGCCCTGACAAGAAAACCATTTGTCATTAGCACCAGAGAAACCATAAAATTCTATTAACAAGTTAACAAAGTTATATTATACTGAAGGTATATGACAATGGTATAAATAGTGGAAATTATAACTGATGAAAACGGTCCAGAATGGTGGTAACTTGACAATAGTAGTTTTGGAATATGGACCCACTGTTAAAATTGGCTCCATGACTGATGGCCAGTGAACCATTTGAAAACCAGTTAGGCTATACTACAGGTACTGAAATGAGAATTGTTTATTATTCTAGAGGCAGAAAACAAATACTCGATATGTGAGTAGTGACAAGGAGAAATTATAGGTAAGAAAGTCAGAGGTAATTTTAAAAATGGACCCATTTGACAAGGTTATTGGTTCTAATTGGTAATGGGAAAGATTAGGTTGGGATTATTCTTATTTAAAAAACAATTGATAAGTAAAAATACAGAAAAAGATGACATACCTAGGTGACTTAGTGGACATGGTGAATTTTTGAATTTATACAAAAGGTAAATTTGAATATGAGAGTTTAAATTAATTGAATTTATGAATCTATTTGCTACTGTTGAATTTTTGAGAAGTTAAAAGTTTTTATAAGAGTTAGTTTTTTCAGCGGTTTTCATACATAGGTAAATTTGAAAAATTGTTATTAAGTACAGGAGGTTGGGTGAAATAGAAAAATCCAGATGAGCTTACCAGAGTGACTTGAGGTAGGTTGAACATACAATCAGTTCTGAACAATTGGTTAGGCGTCTGAGAGTTTAAATAGGTACCTACCTACTACCTGGGCGGGGACGAGGGATTACCTCTGTCGGTACCCTTTGAGTGTTTTGAAAGGAAAACCGACATTCCCAGGAAGTTCAAGATTGTTTTGAGAGTAGAGACACAATTCTCATTTCAGTACCTGTAGTATAGCCTAACTGGTTTTCAAATGGTTCACTGGCCATCAGTCATGGAGCCAATTTTAACAGTGGGTCCATATTCCAAAACTACTATTGTCAAGTTACCACCATTCTGGACCGTTTTCATCAGTTATAATTTCCACTATTTATACCATTGTCATATACCTTCAGTATAATATAACTTTGTTAACTTGTTAATAGAATTTTATGGTTTCTCTGGTGCTAATGACAAATGGTTTTCTTGTCAGGGCTGTAGATGAGCTTAGTTGCTCGAAACCGGTCCCCACGCTACAATTGTTTATTTAAATAAACAATTTAGTACTCAGCAGAGGAGTCATTTTTCACCCTAACCACCTCATTGGATTAGACCTCTGCACCGTCGGCAAACACCACACAGTATTCTTTGATATTTGACATAGGTTGTCCAAAAATTAATTCTCTGTCACTAAGAAAATATTTTTGAAAAAGAAAAAAAAAAAAAAAAAAATTATTTGTACAACGTTTAGACAGATGTGGGATCTCGACAAAACGGACTTTGCGTCGAAAATTACTCGAAAAACGACACCTTATTAGACCTCTACGGATCCTTCAAAAATCCCATTTGTAGCCCCATGAAAGCCCCTTAGGTTCCCACAGTAAAATTGGATCGTTCCGGGACCCCCCAAAAATATTTTACGTTCAAAAATACTTCGAGAACGACACCTAACTCGACCCCGTAGCCAAAAACCTTCAAAAACCCTTCCCGTAGGCCCATTTTAGCCCCATAGCGCCCCATCCCGTGGGGCGATCGAGCTGAAAAACTTGCTTGCACAACTAGATGGAAACCGAGTATCATTGTTGATTAAAAAATTTTCCAAAAGAAAAAAAACCGTAGTGTCTCACACCGTGCAGTCACACAAGTCTAATAGTCGTGACTCAAGTGTATTCCCGTTTACACGCTCCGGTCGCAGTTACAAGAGAACTCTTCTGAATCGGAAGGTAGTTGAACGGCACGCCGCTAGATGGTGGGCGCTCCTGCGTCAAACAAGTGCTGCAGTCTGGGGCCGCCTTCCGCTAACTTTCCTCCCTCCGGGGGTGAGAAACGGCGGTGAATTCACCCCCCAACCTTTCAAATCCCGCATCAAGCCGCCTCGACAGGCTCGGAAAATAATCAATAATTCCCGCATTTTTCTACTAGTTGAACCTCCAAGAAATCCAGTTGACTTAATATGAATAATAAGGGAATAATAAGAAACGGATTAACTGAAATGTTAGGAAAATGGTTGTCGACGGGTAGTATTTTCCCCTAAGTCATTGCGTTTTCAGACGATTTCCCTCAAGTAGGATCCCCCAATAATACACTTACGTAATCGCGACGGGGGTCGAAAATTCTGATCGGCCTCAAAATTTGACTTTAGGAAAAGGTCTATTCGTTTCATGCTGTCTAGAATCCAAAAACGGAATGTCCGTCCGCCGTCCGAGCTGTTTTGAGCAGTAGGAATTTTTTTTTAAATCTGAAATTTTGACAATATACTTGGTTTACCATTTAGTTGTGCCCGCAAGGTTTTCAGCCCGATAGCCCAAACCCATGGGGCGCTATGGGGCTAAAATGGGGCTGCGGGAGGTTTTTTAAAGGGATTTAGCTACGGGATCGAGTTAGTTGTTTTTTTCGAAGTATTTTTGGACGTAGAATCCATTTTTGAGGGACCCAGAACGATCCGATTTCACTGTGGGGATCTATGGAGCTTCCATGGGCTAAAATTGGGATTTTTGAAAAATCCGAAGATGTCAAAATTTGACATAATATTATTTAAAGATTGGTTGACATGTTGTTCTTTCCTCCGTGGCTTATCTGGCCTTCAGGGTGTTGTGGGGCAGAGTTGGGATTATTCGAATAAAAATTTAGTTGAACTAAAGTTGAAACTAAAAACTAATTAGTTTTTAGTTTCGAAAGTGAAACTAAAAACTAATTTAGTTTTTAGTTTGACTTTCGAAACTAATTTTGGAACTAAATTAGTTTTAGTTTCAACTGTTGAAACTAAAACTAATTTAGTTCCACAAGTTAGTTTCGAAGTTGCGAATAAAAACTAAAGTAGTTTCATCTTTTATTCGTAGTTTCGGAACTAAAAATGAAACTAAATTTTTTTTCCTCGCAGACATTTTTTTTCCTCCAGACATAATAAATGACTCATCACCCTAAATTCTTCGATACGTTTCTGAAAACGTTTGATGTTCCACTCAAAGTGGTGGGGAGGGGAGGAAACTTTAATCTATTCTTCTACGACCCTGAAAAAAAGAACTTGTTCGCACCCATCACCCACATTTCGTTGAAACACACACACGAACACACATCCCCTTCAAATCAGTAAAAAACGCGAAGAAAAAAAATTAGTTTCATTTTTAGTTCCGAAACTACGAATAAAAGATGAAACTACTTTAGTTTTTATTCGCAACTTCGAAACTAACTTTTGCAACTAAATTAGTTTCAGTTTCAACAGTTGAAAATGAAACTAATGTAGTTCCAAAAGTTAGTTTCGAAAATCGAACTGAAACTAATAGTTTCAGTTTTTAGTTCCACTTCGGAAATAATTTAGTTTTAGTTTTTAGTTTTAGTTTCAGAACTAATTTTTGCCCAACAATGTGGGGTAATAGGAGGTGTATGAAATGACTAGTCGTTCTTTGGTGGCCAAGCTTTCGGGTTATAATTAACCATCTTCAGGGCTCTACAAAGGAACAAACCTGCCGTTAGGGTCCAGATATCACTGTGCAGCTTAATGATATCTGGACCCTAACGGCAGGTTTGTTCCTTTGTAGAGCCCTGAAGATGGTTAATTATAACCCGAAAGCTTGGCCACCAAAGAACGACTAGTCATTTCATACACCTCCTATTACCCGACAACACCCTGAATATTATTTAATATTTTCCGGTAAAAAAATTTTGAAAAAAAAAGTTTTTTTAAATTTTCTTTTTATTTACAAGAATTAATTTTTGTACAAGTAACCTAGGTATATCAAATAATAATAAACCCTTGTGTAAAATTTTCAGCGTTTTTGGCATATTTTCGATGCCAACTCCAATAATTGTGACGTCAACGTATTGCTTTCTAAAGTGTGCTTATCTGACCAGAAGGTGCTATTTGACCAGAAGGAGGAATGAATACAGGAAGTTTCATTAATTAATTGTTAATTAATATTTAATTCAAAAATTAATATTTACGGTACAAAAATCCTTTACTTTATCCTTTACTTAGAGGATTGTTCAAAATTCGTGTCTCAACAACGTTTCTATCGATTTCCTTCTTTGTGTTTCAATCGATTCAGCTGATTCTCAAACGTTTAAAAAATAATAATAAAAAGTAATAAAACAATAAAATAAATAAACGAATAATAAAACAATAAATAAAATAACTAATAAACAATGAAATAAATTAACGAATTTAAAAACGCTGCAAATTTTACACAAGGGTTTATTATTCTTCGATATAGGTTACTTGTGCGAAAATCAAGTAATAAAAAAAATTTTGGAATTTTTTTAATTTTTATTTTTTTCAAAAAAATTTAATATACTCGGAAAATATTTGACTTTCTGGGCTCCTTCAAAAATCCCATTTTAGTAGCCCCATGAAAGTCCTATAGATCCCAACAGTGAAATCGGATCGTTCCGGGACCCCCAAAAATGGATTCTACGTCCAAAAATACTTCGTAAACGTCACATACCCCGCCGTTTTTGGCATTTCGGTTTTGGAATCTAGACCTCTTGGAACGGATAATGTCAAATTTTGAGGCCGATCAGAGTCGTCGACCTCCGTCGCGATTACATAGGTGTATTATTCCAAGAATAATAAACCAGAATTAAAACGACCTTCGCACTAAAATCAACCTTGAATGAAGATAAAAATAAATTATTCCGGATTAAGTTCCCAACAGCCTTGAAATACCGGTTGATTTTGAGTGAAAATGAACAAAAACTGTATTATGTACTGTTTTGCAAGATCGCCACACTGGATGATTCCAGATTTCCATCTTCCCCTTCAGTGAGTTAAATAGCTCTCAACCGCTAGAAAATCGTGGTGAAAACCAAGTTTGAAGTAGGAAGATTTTTTATGCTGTCTGCTACAGTTGGGCTAAAGCTGCTTGGGCAATTCGGTTTTATTTTATTTTTTATAAAATTTATACATTTACATTTAATGTTTTACGTTTCCTATAGGAGTGTGATGTGAATTGCACGCTCAACAGTTTTGATACCTCTTCTTTTCTGAGGCCGTCGAAGCAACACGAAAGTTAGCTGAAAAGTTCTACCAAATTACGACGGTTTGAGATTGATGAGTCTTCAAACCGTAAAGAGATGATGATTTTCTCTATTCCTGTTACTGCTGTTACCCATGGAATAAGAAATATTTCTTCCATGGCTGTTACCCAAATGAGCAGTAAAAGCGCTGCACCCGAACGAAATGTGCCCCTGCCAGAAAAATGGTAGGAATGAGCCCATACCAGGAGCGAAGGAAGAGTTGGAGGTGCAAGCGAGAAGAAGCTGGTAGAAAATGTCTTTAAATAATAAAAAATTGTCAAAAACCATAATGATTTAATCAAAATAAATAATATAAAACAAATTAACAATCAATAAACGAACCAATTAAGTAAATAACGTATTAGTGAATTCAAATGAATGAAATCTCAAAATACACAAGAGGGCTCATTTCGGAACCTCGTCGTTTTTCTATGATAAACAGACTACAGAATTTAATGAAAATCTTCAAAGGCGAAAAAAAAACACAAAAAAAACAGTAGTTTTGTAGTAGTATCCCCTGAGTTACTCAGGAGAAGGTTGAACTATAATATAACAACTATTGTTATATTATGTATAACAATTTCAACAACTATAGTATAGTTGTTAAGCTCTTTGTGCTCTTAAGTTACTGTAATCTATGCAAAGACCTAATAATTATTTCTCCCTTACTGCGAAAAACAGACATATCCATGATCAGATTAGATGTTTTTCCCAGAAGGGAGAAGTTTTGTATTTTTTACATAACTTGTATAAAAATTTGATTTTGATTAAATTAATCAATTTTGATTTGATTAATACAGCATTTAATACTTACTAGTTCAAATTTTGTACCTACAGTTTGTTTGTATTCAACAAATTTTCATGGCGTTTAGGTATTAGTAATATTTATTTCTTCCTTCTTGGAATTCTTAGAATATGACGCTTTTCTCCAGAATCGGTTTTCATCTCAAGATAATATTATGGCGAATGTTTGCTGAACCACGGTTATATCGGTAGAATTTTGTTTAGGGGTGGTCCCATGCAACGTTTTGTGGATTCATTCAAATTTTATTGATAGGTGTAGTTGAATGTGCTGTTTTCTTTGCCATCCATAAAAAAAGGCGTAAATTTACTAACTAGCCTGTTCCAAGATTCAATTTTAATGCAGTGACTACTGCTGTTCAACAACCTTAGAATTAGGTAGGTACATTCTTGAAAAAAATAAATAAATAAATTCATAATATGAATATATATTCATAATATGAATGATATTATCATTCATTCATGATACCTATTGAAGATAATTCATTCATAATCTAAATCAAGATGCATAGAGGTGAGCAGTTTTTCGTCTCTCCAGTAAGTAAAAGTTTCAAAAACGGAACCAGAGCTGGTTTTGCACCGACCACCACACAACGGGACATGTCAGGGCCCAGGGCGTATCCAAAAAGAGTGGGGGAAGGGTGTCTACGTTAACACTTTTCTATGAGCACTTAAATGTAAACCTGAGTAAATGTTACAGAACAATTTGTACCTATAACATGACATGTTGGGTACCAGGTGAGACTCTATTAATTTTGTAAGAAGCGAACAATAGGCAAGTCACGATATTCATGTATATTCATTTAGGTATAAACTTTAATAGCAAGAGAGTTTTTGTGAACCGTCACCCATAAATGATCATACAGCGAATTCCAATGATACGTTTTCCTTCACTGCGAGATAACCTTTCTCGCATATTTTTCGTAGCTTTTTCCAATGCCACGGAATCTATTGGAGGTCTTCTAATACTAGTTGACTTACGCACCTGAAACCAATAAAATTACATCATTTACGAATTCGCCAAACCCAGAAGGTGTTCAGTGTAGAGAATATTCACTCTGTAAAGTAGGACACTTTTTATTCAAAAAAGGCGTAAATTTACGCCTTTTTTTGTGGATGGCAAAGAAAGCAGCACATTTAACTACACCTATCAATAAAATTTATTTAGTATTTCCTAGCTAGGAAATAAAAATAATTGAATTAAAATCACTTACTATGTGCAACAGTAGGTACTTGAGCGGAGACGTTGAATGAATCCACAAAACGTTGCATGGGACCACCCCTAAACAAAATTCTACCGATATAACCGTGGTTCAGCAAACATTCGCCATAATATTATCTTGAGATGAAAACCGATTCTGGAGAAAAGCGTCATATTCTAAGAATTCCAAGAAGGAAGAAATAAATATTACTAATACCTAAACGCCATGAAAATTTGTTGAATACAAACAAACTGTAGGCACAAAATTTGAACTAGTATTAAATGCTGTATTAATCAAATCAAATCAAAATCAAATTTTGATACAAGTCTTGTAAGAAATTCAAAACTTCTCCCTTCTGGGAAAAACATCTGATCATCGATATTTTTGTTTTTCGCAGTAAGTAAGGGAGAAATAATTATTAAGGTCTTTGCATAGATTACAGTAACTTAAGAGCACAAAGAGCTTAACAACTATACTATGGTTGTTGAAATTGTTATAATATAACAATAATAATTATTGTTATATTATATAATTTCCATTGTCGTTGAAATAATTTCAACAACAATGGAAATTAGCTTAGAAATTAACTTTTGGAGCAACTTAGCTGATCCTGGCCACATTCTGCTTAAAGTGTAAGTTCTAAGGAGGCTACCTGCCAAATTTCAATTCATCAAATAAAGTACCTAATTTTTTATTTTTTTTATTTATTTATATTTATTTATTTATTTATATAAACAGGATAGGGGTCATAAACGATGAACCAGCCAGCAGGTTCTGCTGGAGAAGATGAGACAGTGGATCACCTCATCTTCGAGTGTGAGGCCCTGGAACGCAGAAGGTATGTTGCTCTGGGATCAGTGGACCGGGGAGAGATACTGGCGCATCAGGACCTGGTAGGAGGACTATTGAACCTCTTCAAGGTCACAGAACTCCAAACATATAATATATATTATGAGGAGTTACTATAGTAACTCTGAGAGGCAGCACAAGGGGTCTACAGGCCTAATTGCAGGAAATGGGGTGCCCTTCAGGAACCCACTTCCACACCCTCTCTGCGATTTATCTAATCTAATCTAAATCGAGGGATTCAGTTTTCTACGTGGAAAACCCCCACCTGTTCACGGTTGGCCGTTGTTCAAGGTAATCTCCCTTCCCCTGTGGTCACCGGAATTACGAATTGAAATACAAATATGAAACCGTACGAACCGTACGCAGAGCGATGCATTGAGCAATAATTAGTTTATATTAGCTGTTATTATTGTAGGTACATTTCCTTCGTGGCAGACATATTGTTTCACTTCTCTTTCTGAACGCATTTCGTATAAGGGGGGAGGGGGATGCATTAGACATTATTCGCACAGGTATGTCACCTGCTAATGCTTCTAACGACACCCATTAGCGCGAATGGAGACGGTCCTCCCTTCGCGACATCGCAGGATCGAATCCAGACGGCCCCTGGAGCCACGCCTTCCCGCCATCATAACAACCCTTGAGTGCCTTGCTATTTTTTTCATTTCTTTATTTTTTTTCAAAGACAGAAAAAAAACCTCTTCCCCCCCTTTCGCTTTTCTGTGAGCCGGCTCATTCACACATTGCCACTCCAGAGCACGGCCATATTCCTTCCCGATGAATGTACATGTCTACCCCATGCCCTTCTTTTGTTCGTTATCACAATGGATTCACGCCTCTCCTTTTTTTGTCCCCCCCTTCGTCGATCTTTCTCTTTCTCACACGTCTCACTCCCTCCTGAACTCTCACACACATCTGATCAACACACACACCAATATTATGAGTGCTGCTTTTTTTCACTCCATGTCTTCTCCGTGCTGCCCTCAACCTTATATCCTGTTAAGTGCCAGCCGCGTTTAGCACCTTCACCACAATGCCCCAGTGTTTTTGTCGTTGTCTGCCAGATTTCACTTTCGTGAAGAGCCACAAAAACCCGCATTCATGAAATCAGTTCAGACCATCTACATTCACACTCGTATGACTTTATCGGTACTCGATCTAAAATTCCGATTCATGCGTCTCTCTCTTCCGGTAAGGTACTAATTACTTTTCACATTTCTGACAGGTTCTCAACTCTGCAGCAGGTTTGGCACTTCAACCTGCTTTTATAACGTGCCTGAGACGAAAGGCATTTCATTGACTATTAAAAATAAGTTCTTATGATAAAATACAGTAAATTTTTAAACGTCAGATCCTTGGTCACCGATATGATAATTTTACTGCCTTTGAAGACCTGGGCGTTGCACAATGGCTCTCTTTCAACGGCGTGAAGGTGTTGCAATCCCGGGATCCCGGACGATTTTTGACACTTTGAAATCCCGGGATTTGTGGAGTCAATCCCGGGATTCGAGAATCAGTTCCACCTCGTACGTCAATTGCTCAAGTCTTGTTGGAAAAAATCATTAAATAGGTAACAGAAAATAGTTCGAAGGCTTAGTGATGGTGCTCGATGAACGAGCCGGTGCCAGTGGTGAAAAATTTTAATGCGAAAAGATTTATTGAGCATAATTAAATAAGAAATGAGCCTGTTCGAAAATGGAGTCTGCCGAATTTTGATTTACCTAGTTAGTTTTATAATATGATAAGTAATAATATACCTATTATATAGGTACTACTTTTTGAAGTACGGGTCCTATTTTACAGATCTGGGGCCATCCACATTTTTGGGCCCCCGACGAACATGAAAATTTCATTTAATGGTCCCACTGTTTAGTAATGGTGCTTCCAAGGTCCTTAGTAGGAATGGGTACAGAGAGAATTTGACAAATCGATAAAGTATTGAAATGAAAATATTATTTTAACGTTGTTAATTAATAAATTAAGTAATTATTACTTCTAATGTGATTTTTCAAATCATAATGTTAGATCTCGTATTTCTACAATTAAAAAAAATATTTAAAATATCAATTATGTATAGCTAGGGTACCTACAGGAATTATCTTATGAAAAAAAAAAAAAGCTTCGCCTTCAAAAAAAAGTTTATGAGCTGTGAAATTCAGTAGCAAAAGGAATTTGGTAGAAAGAACCTCAATATCTCTTCCTGAAGGATGGTCCTACTTTTTCGTTTCAAAAATATGGATGGTCACCGTAGATTTAGTATTCAATCATCTCTTGACCATCCCATCTTATGCTTTCTAAGAGCACATTTTTTAAGTGTATAAGTAAAATTTTCCCTTCGTGAGAGAAGTAATTGTATACAATAAAGTTTTTCATTAATTTAAATAAGTGTTTAGAATTTTTTTAAAAATTTAAAAATCCTCAAAAATCCCGTGATCCCGGGATTCAGAAAAACTTTCGGGATTGCAACCCCTAGAAGGCACGCCTTGCTGAATGAGGCCGAGTTGGGTAATTTGGGAAACTTGCATCGACATGATGTCCACACCATCGATGTAGTAAACTAACATCGATGGTCCACACTGGGTCGGTTTTGCCGCACGGCCTGCATTTTAGAGTCCGTCAAGGACCGTCTCCTCCCATACCAATATTTTTAGATGCCCAATAAATCAGTACACCTCTAATAATATTGAAAGAAATTTACAAGCTCTGACTGAGAAAATCTGAGACTTGACTCATCATAGAGAGTAGATAGTCAACTTTTAAAACCCAGTGTCGTTACAGGGCCATCCAAGGGAGGGGTTTCAGAGCCCTCAAGTGGCAGAGGCGCGAAAGGTCCGCCTCTAATCAAGTGAATTAGCAAACTAACAAATCTGATTCCGAAACGCTGCAAATTTTACACGAGAGTTTATTATTCTTTCATATAGGTTAATTGTGCGAAAATTAATTCTGTGTCATTAAGAAAATACATTCGAAAAAAGTAAAACAAACATTTTTGCTATGCGAAAATTGGACATATGGGGGGACCTGAAAAAAAAATCCGTTCAAAAATACTACGAAAACTACACCTAACTCTACCCCATACCCGAAAACCTTCGAAAACCCCTCCCGTAGCTCCATTTTAGCCCCATAGCGCCGCACGGGTTTGGGCGATCGTGCTGAAAACCTTGCGGGCACAACTAGATGGTAAGGCGAGTATTTTGTCAAAATTTCAGATTATTAGATAAATTCCTACTGACCAAAACGGCTCGGACGGCGCACAGACCTCTTGAAACGTAAAATGTCAAATTTTTAGGCCGATCAGAATTTTCGACCTCCGTTGGAATTGATAAGTGTATTATTCCGAAAATAATAAACCAAAATGAAATGTCCGCTTGCCGGCCAGGCCGTTTTATTTAGGAGGATTTATTTCTCAATGTGAAATTTCGACAAAATAATCGGTTCTCTAGCTTTAAGGATTTCAGCCCGATCGCTCCTCTGGGGAGGTTTTGAAGAATTTAGGGAGGTCCAGTGAGTTGTCGATTTCAAAACATTTGTGACCGAAGAATTCATTTTTCGGGGTCTCAGACCCATCCACTCTTTAAAACAGTTGTTAAAAACTTCGTGAAAAAGTTACTTTTGAATGAACCTAGTATCACCATTTTACTAAGCTAACGTTTTAGCAAATTTCGTTAGTACTATTACTTGTAGTTTATTATTCTTGGAAAAATACACCTTTGTAATCGCGACGGAGGTCGACGACTCCGATCGGCATCAAAATTTGACATTCTTCGTTTCAAGAGATCTAGATTCCAAAGCCGAAATGTCCGTACGCCGTCCGCCGTCCGAGCCGTTTTGAGCAGTAGGAAGTTTGGGAATCTGAAATTTTGACAAAATACTTGGTTTACCATTTAGTGGTGCCCTCTAGGTTTTCAGCCCGATCGCCCAAACCCATGGGGCTAAGGGAGGTTTTTTTTTTAAGGGGTTTGGTCATGGGATCGAGTTAGTACAACTGTTGTCGTTTTCGAAGTATTTTTGGACGTAGAATCCATTTTTGGGGGTCGATCCGGATTCACCGTGGGAATTTACGCGGTTTTCATGGGGCTACAAGTGGGATTTTTGAAGGATCCCAGGAGGTCAAATTGTTTCCGAATAAATTTTTTTTTTTTTTTTCATACTTTTTTGAATGACACAGAATTTATTTTCGCACAAGTAACCTATACCAAATGATAATAAACCTGTGTGTAAAATTTGCAGGGTTTTATCATTAATTACCAAGCTATTGCGCAACGGATTTTGCTGGATTACGGTTTTTCATTGGCTAAAAAATTGTACCACTCTACGACCAAGTTTTTAACGCTACTTGATCATGATTAGAAAATACTACATCTAATTGCAGACTGAATTTGTTACAATTTCAATTGAAATGATGAATGGTCGCTTAAGGAGCAGCATCACACGTCTGTACCTTTCTAACTTTTCAGGGGCGAAAAAAAAACAAAAAAAAAAAACGTAATTACAAGTTCACTAATCGTGTTTCTGATCTTTTCTGCTGCCTACCCAACAGTCCCTTAATCATCTGGTTATTGACGCCTTTGTGATTTACATAATACGAAATGAAATTTCCGTGCCACCATAGTAGGTGTTTTCTGGACATGCTCCATTAAATGGAGCACAAATTTTGTGAATGAAGGTATCGATAACAGGAAAATCCATCAAGTACATTTTTCCTGGAAATAAGGTTACAGCTTACTTACTTACTAACATCTCCAAGGTTCACTAATGGTGAAGGCCACAAGTTCATGAAACCAATCGCTTTCTCATAGTTCGACATTCCGAAATTTCTGACATTTTCTGGGATTTTCCCGAGAAGCGGTAAACAATTTGTACTTATTGAATAAACGAGAGATGGGTTTTTAGTTGTTACATTGTTACCGGTATTCGAGTAAAAACGTAGATTTTCCCAACGCTTGGTGAGGAATCCGTTTCAGACATGCTGATCCAGCGAAAATCCACCAAGTTTGATCGGATAGGTAACAAATTACAAGGAATCAATTGATTTACTGCATAAGTAAATAAAAAAAGAGAGCACTTTTTTGTGATTTTATCAATTTTTCTGTGTTATTAATATCATATTACAATCATCCCTAACTGTTGAGTTCCAATTTAACTCGGGTTTGCATTCTATTTTTAAAAACAAAACCTTCCTTCATTGCCGTTTTTATCCCTTTCTACTTCACCATGTTTGGAAGTTTTTGTCTCTTCCATACCATGTGATACGTCGGATAAAATTTGTCCCTTTTTTCAAAATTAATTTGAAGGGGGATGATTCATCATATTAAACATCTTCAAATTACAAAGAACAGATACACCGCTGATTCTGTAAATTTCCTGATTAAGTGCATTAAAAACGAAGAAAAAAATCACATGAATCAATTTAAATGTACCATGAAAGCTGTGTAAGGATGTTGACCCGAAAGTTGAATGAAGCTAAATTAAAGACACATTTCAGTGAGAAGAGTTTTATTGAGTGAAGTCCCTTCTTGTAAATAATTTATAAATAAATGACGTGTTGAAGCGATAGTATATTTTTTCATTTCGTACCTTGCTCATTCCAATAATCAAATTAGTTGGGCTGCTGAAGTTGTCCTGTACGGGAATTAGGGAGAAAGAATGAGCTTATATTGATTTTAGGAATTCAACCAACAATCTTTGAGTGGAGCGCCTAAGCTAATCTACTGCCCTAACAAGAATAGTTCATTCATATACGAATTCATATACGAATATACGAGTTCATTCATATATTCATTCATATACGAATGAATAAATGAAACATGTGAATGAAAAGCTTATAAGCATTTTTCAATAAATTTATTTTTCTAAAATCCCTGACTATTTTGAAAACTAGAAGACAATTTTGACTAGCTTGAAACTTATGTAAACCCATCGATAGTTGGTTCATGGATTTACCTTTCAAGTTAGCCAACATTGTATTTCAGATTTAAACTTTTGTCAGGTTCGTTAACCTTCAAAATATGCGCGCATTGCAATGGTCTAATTGGTATTCGATGAATAATGAAGAGCTGTTCTGAGTAGGGCTGTAGTTGAGCTTAGAAGCTCGAAACCGGTCCCCACTCTAAATAGGGGTTTTTCAATAAACAATAATTGTTTATTGAAAATAAACAGGACAAATATTGGCTAAATTATTGTCCTCAAGAGACAAAAATGTGCGCCTAAGATATTTTATTGGGATTATTACTGATAGAATGAAAATCGACTACTGCTTGGAGCGCACATAAAACGTCATTACGATACGCCAAATCTTCTTCGATGGCCTTCAAAGCCGGCGAGTAGTCGCCTAACGCAAAAGGTATAAATGTGTCTTGGCTGACTAAAACTTGGGACAAATATTTTTCGGGGAGTCGAGTGAGGAAAACGTACAAAGCCGCTATGGCCATCCCGGTGTGTCTGTAGTGGTCGAAGGACTCGAGGAATTCAGTTTCGTCCAGCGAAGGCGTCAACTGTTGGTAGTAAATTCGAGCCAATTTGTCGGCATTTGGAGGGTCGACGATGTGAGCGAAAATGGCCACGTCGAGAGCCGGCGGGGCGTAGCGGGCGGACTGGAAATCCACGAAAGCGACGTCGACGGGGCGGTTTTGGGCGTATTTGAAAAACATGTTGTTCTTCCAGGGGTCTCCGTGGTTGAGGCAGTTTCGGAATTTTTCCGAAGGCTTCACTTCGTCGATCACGCCCCGAAGGAGTAGGCCGCTGCGAGGGAGAAGATCGTCGGCAAATCGACAAAACGAGTCCCACATTTGCCTTCCCGGATGATGAACGTCTTCGGAGAACATCGTCTCACGCAGAACTGACTCCACCAAAAGACAGAATTCGGGGTCATTTTGTGCAGATAAAGAACACGCATGAAAATTAGCCAACCCGCTTAGTGCAATTTTGATGTGTTCAAAATCCATCGTTTTCGTTATTTTCCACCCAACGTCTTTCATGTCCTCCAAAACCAAATACCTCCCTTCCGCCGCTGTGTGACATTTGGGCCAAAGAGTCGTCGCTTTGTACTCACTCAACACGGGCAGAATCTTCTCGTAAAGACCAACTTCTTTCAAAAACGTTCCAGACCGCCGGTAAAACTCGTTGACGACGTCACTTCCTTCAGGAACGGTTTTGACGAAATAACTCGACGTTGAGCCACCCGAAGTGATTCTCAGATTGTAGTAAGTCCCTTGAAAACCGTCGACTTCTTCGAGAGGCAAAATTTTGTAACTGTCGACTCCGCCGAATCGCTCCAAAATGCGATCCAATTCGGTTTGTCTCAAAGGCATTGCACTGTGGAAACACTCCGACACTTTAGACGACTTGGCGAGGCGAAAGCATTTTAGGAACTGGCAGATAACGTTGGGTGAAATTCCGCGTGATTCGTCTATCAGTAACTGCAAGGTTTTTCGGTCAAGGAACTTGAGGGGAAAAAAAAGGAGTACCTAGCTGTTTAAAATAAAATTGACGTCAAACGTAACCTGCAGTACAGTTTTTGCGGTGGTAAATACGTAAACGATGAGTAGGTATTTAAAAATTGTTCATTACGTGGTGGATTACATGAGGGCCAGCCAATTCAAACAAGAGCGTTCTTCCAGTTCTAGGTCGACGTTTTGGAAAGCTGTGGTACCCGCTGGGCGTCGTTCATCGTTCAGGTCCCGTGGAGAGAGAGAACAACAATTGTTTTAGTTACTATAGTCCGAAAAACAACTATTATAGTATAATACAATACTATATTGCTTAATACGAGCTTAATGAATATAAACAAAAATGGCGTTTAGTTCGGATTTGGGTTAGTCTTCGCCGAAGTATAGAATTTTCCAAGTACAGAATCCGCTAAGTATAGAATTTTCGAGTTTTTAGAGTTTTTCACATTGGAACCCAATGAGCGCGTCGACGAAGTTGTAGAGGATGAGGTGAATTGAAGTTTTCTTTAAATTGTGAGTGGAATGATTCTACGCAGTTCGTCGTCCGATCATCCGTATCACCTGAAACAACCCCATTATATTAAAACAACATTATTCATGGATATTATTTATCAAAGTTATTACTCGGATATTATTTATCAAAGTTATTACTCGGCATTTTCGTACGTGTCGATCAAATACTGGTCGTACTTATAACCGAGCGTCTCAGAAGGCACGTCACGTATCCATTCACTATAATACGCTTCGTAAACATCCTCAGGATTCAGGAGAGGGAATCCGAATGACCATTTCAGCCATTGCCCTGAAAGCTCTGCAAAAGAGTGAGATTTTTCGTTGGATCCTAATCCCGATATTACCGACGAGTTAGTAGGTAACACTGCTCTACAAAAAAATTGATCTCATGCTTCAAGAGGTCTGTTAGTGGTCCTGGAATTTTTTCGAGGTTGCTGAATCTGAATCCGAGGTCCGTTTTGCCCTAGACGCAAAGGTTCCGCTGTGCAGTACCCAAATGTTCAAAAACTCACTTAATTTCCAACTTCGTTGTATGTATTTCAACGAGTAGGTGCTATTTTTACAAGACATCTAACGCTGAACGCGTGCATAATATGTGTTACACGTGTTATAATATAACACGTGTAACACATATAATGCAATATGTTATATTATATAACGTAGTATGTTGATGGGAGTAAAATGCTTCATGCGCTTTTTTTTTTCGAAAAACTACCAAAAAACGTGGTTTTTCATCAATCTTGAAGATATTTGTTCACTATTCTGACGATTCTGCAAAACCTACAATAGGTACTTCACCAAACCAACAAACTTTCGCCATATAATATACATATTATGTACTTGGTATACCAAGTTTCTGCGTCGAATATGCGACCAACTGCACCTCGGTAAGTGCAATAGCCTATTTTTGGCGACTGGTTAAAGTTCTAACCCAAATCGGCAAATCGGTAGTTTTTCGGCAAAAAACGCATGAAGGAAGCATTTTACTCCCGTCAACATAATAATATTATATATCAACATATTATGCTGATATATACCTATTATATAAGGTTGTGTTCAGCGTTAGATTTCCTGTAAGAATAGCACCTGCTCGTTGAAATATAATGAAGTTGGAAATATAATGATGATGATGATGATGATTTTTGAAATATAATGAAGTTGGAAAGTAAGAGTTTTTTTTAGCATTTTGGTACTGGACAGCGGAACCTCAGCGTCTAGGGGCAAAACGGACCTCGGATTCACCCTCGAAGACCACAGGACCACTATCAGACCTCTTGAAGCATGAGATATTTTATTTTTTTATTTTTTTATTTTTTGTAGAGCAGTGTAATCAGTGTTTTATAACCTCCCTACTATGAAAGGTAAAAAAGTTACCACCAGGGTGCAGAACCTACCTCACAGATTGAATGCGCAGGTACCTACTAGAGCATTATTATAGGTCCCGGAAACTCGATTGTAAAAAAATCTATTAGGTCCCGGTAACTCGGTATAATAGGTCCCGGAAACTCGATTGTAAAAAAATCTATTTCCGCTATTCGATATGGAACGTTCGATTACCTGTCCCGTGATTCCTAGATCGATTTTTTTACAATCATTCCTGGATCGAATTTTTTTTTTTTTTTGCAATCGAGTTTCCGGGACCTATAATGCACTAGTACCTACCAAATTACCATCCCAAAACTTCCATCGGCAAATATGAGGAAATTCTCGTCTCGGCTGGTCGTAATATTCATACTGCGAAGGGTTTCAATGACATCATCTCTATTTTTCGGAAACCGAGGGGTGTTTTCCTCTTGACTCTGTAGGCCACTTGCCTCAAGTTTTGTAGGTCGCGGTGAGAGATCGTGTGGTCGGGATATTCTCTTATCACCTGCCGATCAAAACCTGTCTCACTTTCTGATATCTATTGACAATTTATTTTATTTATTTATTTAAAAGTTGAACTTTTAAGTCGAACTTTGCGGGCCGAGCTGCGAAATCCAATGACGCTTTTTCCTTGACTGCGGCTGAAATTAAGGTCTTCGTTGGATGAAGAGAGTGTGTGACGAGACTTCAAACATGTCCATTCCTTGCATCTTCAAATATCCTTTGCTTTTTTACACTTATGCTTGTCTCCCATCGAACGCCCCCAACGTTTCACCTCACCCGCTAACACCTTGTGGAAATTGTAATGGTATCCATAAAGAAACGGCAATTCTCGGCCAATTTTTTTACCCACCCAGAACAACAATACTCATCACTATATTAATAGTTATTATTGTTGGCAAAAATCGGCTTCTCACGAACGGACCGACTCGACCTTGATTGAAACTGAACTGAAGTTGTGATGCGGAGTCATAGGAACTGTCTTAAAAGCGATTAGATAGATTAGAAAAATCATAACGAAATATATTATCAGTCTCCGAAGCGTCTAACCTCTCGGACGTTGTATTGGACCTGAACGAAACTCAGCTCAACCTATTTGTATTCTAAATTCTTAAAGTATTGTAGGGCTTAAATCAAAATTACTTTATAATTACACTCAAAGCTCTGAATTTCTGAATAGTGAATGACTCGACCCTCCGCATTTCCATAATCAGTAACAGATATTTGCTGCCCAAAGAAGTGCTATTGCGTGCGGTGGTTCAAATTCCAAATGCAGTAAACCGTACTTATTCCCATTACATATAATGATTCTTGCAGGAAAAGATACCCGTGGGCCATACAATTTGGTAAGAGTGATAACCAACCGGTAATGCTGCTTTGTACGTTGATGATCCAATGAGGGTTTGCCCCAAAAATATAATAAACCTTTTCTTTCCTTGAGGATGTGCAGACCGGAAAACCTCCCTCATTGAGCGGATCTCTCCCCAAAAACGGTAATGACCGAGCGAGTTACGGGTAAACGAAGGAAAACGGGAATTCGATGACTAAAGAAGCCCAAAAGCCGAATTAAGTAAATCGCCGAAGCAGAGAATTAAACGGCTGGCAAAAACGAAGGAATCGGAGTCATCAAAGTGCCTCTTTTAAGCTTCTCCAAAGATATCGGGAGGAGCAGGTGAAGAGGGGGAAGCCTTTTTAGGATCTCTAAGTAATGGGAACCTGGGCTTGAAATGGAAGACGCAAGCAATACCATTGACCCGCCACGAATAAGGGATAGGAAGTCTTCTGTTCGATCTCGCCGCAAATCCGTTTTCCGAGCAAAAGGGTTTTACAAAACCCAACCGGCGCGGGGGTTTTGAGAAAAGCTTTCAAAATCTCATAAGTATCCCGGATCCCTTTTTCTAGGGTCGGCAGAATGAAAAAGAAAAGAACCCTTAGGAAAATTGCTGAGTAATTACGGAAATACTTATCATTACATTCAGAGAACCATTTGTAGTTGTCAAAATGGCTATCGTGTAATGAAGCTCAGAAGGCATTTAAAGGAATCAGGTTTTTTTTTCTTCGCGACTAGACTCAGTTTTGAGTTTGACTTTACAAAATCCTTTTCGGATTTGTAAATAAGCAAGTATCTACAGTCTTTATTAGGATGGATCGATCTTCCGAACGTTTTTATTCCTATTTGCATTAGCGACAATTTTTTACGATTTAAACTCAAAAAACGCTGCAAATTTTACACAAGGGTTTATTATTCTGTGATATAGGTTACTTGTACAGACATTTAATTCTGTCAATAAAAAAAAGTAAAAAAAATTTTTTTTTGGATTTTTATATTTCAAAAAACATTTTTTGGCGGGATTTTTTTTCAAAAATGTGTTTTTCAAAAATTCTTTAATTTTTACTCGAAAAATATTTAACTTCTTGGGATCCTTCAAAAATCCCATTTTTTGCCCCATGAAAGCCCTATAGAACGCCACAGTGAAATCGGATCGTTCCGGGACCCCCAAAAATGGATTCTACGTCCAAAAATACTTCGAAAACGACACCTAACTCGATCCCATAGCTAAAAGCCTTCAAAACACCCCTCCTGTAGCCCCATTTTAGCCCCATAGCGCCCCACGGGTTTGGGCGATCGGACTGAAAACCTTGCGGGCACAACTAGATGGTAAACCAAGTATTTTGCCAAAATTTCAGATTTTTAAAAAAATTCCTACTGCCCAAAACGGCCTGGACGGCGGACGGCGTACGGCGGACGGCGGACGGCGGACGGACATTTCGGATTTTGAATGTAGACCTCTTGAAACGGATAATGTCAAATTTTGAGGCCGATCGGAGTCGTCGACCCGCGTCGCGAAAACATAGGTGTATTATTCCAAGAATAATAAACCAAAACACCCTCAAAGCGATTTAAATTTTAAAAAAAAATCGACTAGTATTTTAGGTTACAATAATCCAAAATTTGGATTATTGTATTATAAAAATTATTATAAAAATTAAAATCACAGTACATACTTCATTTAATGAAGTATGTACTGTGATTTTAATTGTTCGAATTTCCGCCACCTGTTTGCGTCAGCGTCAACTGTCGCCGTCCAGGCCGTTTTGGACAGCATGGTTTTTTAAACTTAAATTCTAATCTAAAAAAAAGTAGATTCCCGATCTTGTTGTATTCGATCGCCCTAACCCGTGGGGCTACAATTGGGTTGGCTAAATTGGGTTTTTGAATAATTCGTTTATTACGAATTAAAACGAATTATTCGTTTTGGACGTTGTTTCCATTTTTAGGGGTCTCACATAAAAAAAAAAAAAAATATTGTTCAAATATCGTTCATGCATACAATTTTTCAAATATTTTGTTAAAATTATTATTTTCATTAAATTAATTTTAAATATTAATTTCATTATATGTACAAGGGTTTATTATTCTGTTGTAGGTATAGGTAAATTGAGCAAATTGTGCTCAATTTACACCAAAGAATAATAAACCCTTGTTTGCTGCGTTTTTTCTTCGGTGAAGAGGAAACAAAATTGTGTATTGGGTCTTGAATTGTAACAGAAAAATTTTATTTTTTCACAAAATCGATCAATCATACCTCGAAAATGTTGGAAGAGAGGCGAAAAAGCATTGGAATCTATTTCCTCTGGACTGAGCACGCCACCAGACCACCACCCATTTGAAAATCGTTAAAAAAAAAACACAATAATTGTTATAATAATTATTATTAATAATAAGTTAATTAACTTGGTGTGATTCCAATGCAAGCTACGCGCCACACCCGGCTAAGGTTGGTTTTTTCTCTCACTAATATTATGCACCTTTTTTCACCGCCCGGGTGAGAAGGGCTGGTTATATGAGAAAAAAGTGCACTCCGGGACTGCACCGTATAAACGGGTTTTGATAATGAAATGCACCAGCCGACTGCATTATTTCGCGGGCGAGATCATCATTAACCTAATGAGAGACGAGCGGGAGGACGTGTTGGGTACTTACCGTGGGCACCATAGACCGTCACACGTTTAATATGAAGTCTATGGTACTTGTCGGGTGGAGGGGGTGTGGGGAAGGTCGTGGGGTGAATATGTTGTACCGTTGTGGAGAGAGTAGTTTGGATGAAAGGGTGGGCTTTGGGGGTTTTTGAGGTCTTTTTGACTCTTAGTTATTCAGAGGTTACGTTGATTGAAGTTCTAACCCTAAGGAATAATTACCAGAAGAGTGAAATTTCGCGTTCTTTTGGAGGGGAGAGAAAAAGGGTTGATGTCTTTTTAGGGGTGTTGGAGGTGAAGAGAGAATGTGTTTCATTAGTGGCCTCTCCTCAAAATCTACGAGTTGGACAATATTTTCAAATCCAACGTTCCGGGCTTCGTGGGGCAAAAAAGTTTTTTTTTTTTTAAAGGGTTTCATGTCTGATATGTAGTGGGGTGTCGTTCTCGAATTATTTTGGACGTAAAATTCATTTTTTGGGGGAACCGTTCACGAACTTTACAGGAAAATGAAAAATGATTTTTTTCAAATAATAAATTAAATTAATTTTTTTAAATATATAATTAGTTTTATATCAAAGAATAATACTCCATTGTATACAATTTGGGTCCCAGAACCATCAGATTTCACCGTGAGGATCTATGAGGCTTTCATGGGGCTTCAAATGGGGCTTTTGAAGGATGCCTGGAAGTCGGATTAAGACTTAATGCGACACTTAGTGTCGTTTTTCCGAGTAATTTAGGACGCATAATCTATTTTTTGGGTCCTACATCCGTCCACAAACTTTACAAGAAAAAAAAAGTTTTTTTTACTGATAAATTAAATCGAAAATTTTACGTAGAATTAATTTTTGGATAATTTATATCTAAGAATAATAAAGCATTTTGTAAACTTTGCAGGTTTTTTATATCGTCCCCCTCAAGGCAGAAGGGTAAATGATGAATTTAAGGTCATTTTTTCTCAGGTCACCTCAGGAATTGAACCAACGGGTATGAATCAAATTGTAACGAAACCAGATTTTCCTACAGATTCTTGGAGTAGGTATTGTTGGATTTATAAATAAATATAGAGTATACTATAACGTCAATAAAAAAAAAGGTTTTGATAGAAAACCGCTAGTTTCATGTCAATTTCGCCCTTACGCTGTAACTTACAGCCTGTAAGCCACCGTAATAAATATTCTCTTTTTCACCAATCTGCTATTTATTGAATGCGAACGATTACCTACATTAAATGTAGATGCTAATGAAGTTTGTAAAGCGTTTACCAAGGTAGCTAATATAGCTACCTTTACTTTCCTATAATAGGACATAGCTCCAACATCGTACAAGTTTTTCAGAGATATTGTTTTTTTAATTATCTCGCACTATATGGCTCTGCGGATAGTTCAAAAGGATCCGCACAGTCAAGGGTTAAGCGAAACTCACAACCCTTGATTAATGTCATTTTTGACTTTGGAAAACTAGTAAGCCGAGGAAGAACTGTCTATACTTCTGTTGGGGGTCCAAACGATGTGGAAACAAGTCCTTCAAACAGAACAAGACATAAGCGCTCACCGCTACTTGAACTTCTCTCCGCCTGTCTTACGAGGTTCCAGAGAGAACTTTGGAGTGGCTTCCAAGAGTGCAACAGTGCAACACTTGAGACACTTTTCAACCCGAGGGGGTTGAAGAGATTGCACTTATCCATCCTATCACACATGAACTATACCAACTACCATGGAAGAAATAGGCTTCCTTATTCCATGACCAACTACTATACCTCCTAGAGTAGCCAACTGAGATTTCAGGGAAGGGTCACTTTTCGCAAAGAGATTGATTGATTATTTTCATGGTTGGTTTTGTAGACTAATTTTGTCTAAGAGGTATTTTGGAGTTTCACGGGTTCACCCGAAATCGGGAGATGCCGCACAGTGGGGTAAGAGCGGCAAAAAAACCCTTTTCCGAGCGTGCTGATTTCGATTATCTGGCTTCACATTCTCACAGTAGCCACAGAATCCAATTTCAGCAGGGATTTTTTTTTTCTCCAGAAAATCAAGTTTTAGAACGTAGGTGCATTTTTGGCGTGAATTCGACTTCTCGTCGATGAGCGTTATGTAACTGGAAAAAAGGGGCGAAAAATATGAAATTTTTCTTCATGTTCTAGGATGCACATCTATGCAACAAAGCCGCCAAACTTGGGAAACAATTTTTTTTTACCAGTTTCAGGTGGATGTCACGAGTTCACAATGTGAACTTCACATTGGGAATCGGCAGAGCTATCAAAAAAGGTCCGGTTTGCTCCGAGCGGGCAATGGTTTCTTCTCGCTCTAGATAATATCTAGATATTAGATGTTAAGAATAACATATTATGTTAAGTCAAAGAATAAAACCAGGATCATCTGCCCCTAGCCTCCGATCGTAGCGCACGTTTTATCTTCTTTCACTCAACGAGTGGTTTTGTTCGACTGGAATCGAATTTTAATTGGGCGATAGGTTGCTGCTCACACTGAGAGAAAAGATTTTTAAAGTGGCTAGGTTAAATCCGAAATAACCTCGAAAAGAAATTGAAACCACCTAGAATCAATTGATTCAACCTAGAAAAAAATAGGTCCAGGTTAAAGTAACATCGAAAAATATTAATACAACCTAGACCCATATAGAAACAACCTAACCCGTTATTACCCGCCCTCTACCCCAACCTGGAATAAAAAAGTGTCAAGCTAGACCAAATTTGAACTTCACATTTGGTCTAGGTTGACATTGTGAAGACCTAGAAAATATATTACCTACCTTTGACTTTTAAGTGGGGTAACCTAGAATTGAATGATTTGACCTTCCATATTATTCCCCTCCATTAAAGTCTCGGTTGTACAACTGAAAGCAACCGAGAGATTTAAAAGGCGAGATTGCTACTTTAGGTAACAACCCAGAAGAAAAAGTTAGACTTTCAGTCTCGGTTAAAACTACCATAGTACTACAAATAGTTTTAGGTTTAAACAACAGTGATTGTAATTCATTCAATAAATTCCAGGTTGTTTCTACAGTACGCTAAGCGGCCGCGGAGAGCGCCACTGTAGGCGGTGGGCGTTATTTCTCGTTGTCTTGGCACACCTGCTATTTAGCCGGTGGGGTTGAGGCCAAATCTTTGTCAAGTTCTAATAATCTAGTTTCTGTCACTATGTGCAGTCATATTATGACGTCACATTCAAATTTTTGTACTGAGTTGGAAACAGACACAACCCAGAAAGATAGTTGAAGTTGATAGAAACAACCTGCAATGGAAGTGGAACAAACCTAGAAAGAAAAGTGGACCACCTAGTAATTAATTAGAACCAACCTGAAAAGAATAGGAAACTACCTAGAAATTTAACTGGAACAACAGGGATAGTAATTGAAACAACCTCGTAAATAAAGTGACACAACCTAGAGAAAAAAGAGTTCTAGGTTAACGCGCCATGGCTGTAAATTGTTTGAGGTGGGGTGAGAACGTTTTTGTTTTAGGGTAAATCAACCGTCTATGAAAGTGAAAAACATTGAATACCAGGGTGAGACAACCAAGACATTGATGTTTTTAACCTAGACTGTAAATGGATGGAGGCGGCGGCACACACCTTGAACTTAACCTAGAACTAAAGTGTGGGGGTGGCGTATTTTAAATCTTGGTTGTTTGCATTTTTAGGAAGGTAACTTCACCAGTATTTTCAATCTAGGTTAAATTATATTCAACCTAGACTAAATTGTTCCACCCTAGAATGAAAACCAAAAAAAATCTAGGTTGGCAGCATTTAACCTAGAAAAAAATCGAAAAATAACCTAGAATAGGCCCTTTTTTTCTCTCAGTGCAGAAATGTTGTTTTTCGACACAAATCATCTGCTGCGACTCCCTTATTATAGTCGGATTTTTCAATTTAAGAGTGTTGAATCGAATTCATCAATTTTACGGTGTTTCATCAGAAATCATATGGGTGTTTGATCGAAATCATCGACTACACTCCTATTTTTGTACCAATTTTAAATTTTAGGGTGTTCAATCGATGCAAAATTTATTGCTCTACAACTTTTCTCCGTGTTCAAACTTTGTGAGAATCCTTGTTTGGCTTCCACGCTGAAAAATATAATGAAAAACGTGGTTTTTGGGAAAAATAAGGATAGGTAAGGAGCAATTTTAGCTATAGGGACATGGGGTATATTTGGGATTAGCTTCAAATTTCCTATGTATGAAGGTTTTCAGAGGTGTTTTTTTTTTTCAAAATATGGCCTTTCAGAGATCAGGAGTTTCAGTGGGGATCCTAGTTTTTTACGTCTAGGGTGAAAGTAATCGGAAAAGAAGCAGAATTCCCGGAATTCCGGAAAATGCAACTTTCATTACTGCCAGCCATTATGGATGAACACTCAGCCTAGACTTAACGTCCACGACATTCGCGATAAGTCAACTAAACAGCAAGGGGATTAAACCAAATACATTTTATCCTTCGGTTTCCTCAAACCTCCCGGTTTCGCTATGTGAGAAGAGTGGAGCCCCGGCGCCTGCACCTCACAAATCCTCTGTTAATGTTGTGGGGGGGGGGGGGGGGGGGACCGAGCATATTACTTGATGAAGCTCAGACAAATAGATAAAGAGAGTGGAGACCATTGTGTGTTAACACTAAGCATTTGATCAGTTTAGACTTGTGTACATAACAGGCATATATTGGAGGCTCATTTTGCCAGCGAATATCAGTTCCTATAGGAACTGTATACAACTTGTATACAACGCTGCATTGGAGAAAAGACAACCAGGGAAAGGACAAAATTTGATTTATTCGCCAGAGCAGCTATGAGCAAGAGGACCCTGGACGAAATACCTACAGCAGAACTGGGCTGAAGGGATGGAGGCTGTAGCGCTCATGACAAGAGCATTGACGAGAATTCTGACCTGCACGGCTGCACCATTCCCAAGACGACAGGGTCACGAAATCATTGACGAGTCTTGATGAAGCTCAGTCAAATAGATTAAGAGAGTGGAGACCATTGTGCGTTAACACCTGCAGGTATTTGATCAGTTTAGACTTGTGTACATAACTGACATCTATTGGAGGCTCACTTTGTCAGAGAACATCAGTTCCTACAATACTGCATCTTCATTTGACGAGGAGGAATCTGCAAATACTTACAATACTTTTTACAAAAATTCCTACTGCCCAAAACGGCCCGGACGGTGGACGGACATTTCGGTTTTGGGATCTAGACCTCTTGAATAGGGTAATGTCACATTTTGAGGCCGATCGGAGTCGTTGACCTCCGTCGCGATTACAAAGTTGTCTTATTCCAAGAATAATAAACCAAAAACTTGGTGACTGCTTCATGTATCTACGAGTTGAATGGAAATCAAGTCTAATGTGAATCTGTCCGTCACTTCGGAAGGATTCATAAAAATTGAGTTGAAGTATATTGAGTATATTCTTTGCCCATGAGTTAGATAAATGAAATCTGCAATAGTTGCTGCAAGAAGAGCTGCGTTATGAATGAGGCAAGTTTACTGTGCACTGTTCCAATCATTACTCCACTTTGGATAGCCGTTGGTATGGGTATAATTATTATACGGGTATAATACTATCCCTCCATATGTTATAATGGGTCCATTATAACATATGGAGAGATAGTGTAGATTCACTGTCAACGGAATACAAGATGCGACATCAGCTAAGACAGAGAGAGAGAACCAAAAGCTACTGATACAGAGATTCCATTCTCTTTCGCAGCTAATACGAAAAAAGCTTCTTTTCAAAATCCGCAGCTCAATAAAAACCAAAAGAACGTACCTAGTGCGTACATACTTGACGTGTAATTTTGAAACATTATAACGGGTATTCACTTGGTGGTTCCGGGGGTGACGTCCTGATTACTTTTCCAGGCGGATTTGGGGAAACGAAAAAAAGTGCCACCGTACCGTGAAATAATCTTTACGAGGTCTAATTTGGGCGTCAAAAAAGGCGCGTTTGTGGGGAGGGTTGAGTCAAAAGGAAGTTTCGCCTGGCGGGATTTTAATCATTTGAGATTTTTTTCCGAGACCACCATTTTGTTTCGCGAATCTCTCACCTCCCCTTTAGTCGGTGTAATCCGCCTCACCTTCGCGGCCATCTTAAGGGTGACATGTGCCATATGAATAATGCACATGCATCAGAGGGAGGTGAGTCTGAGGTACACTTTTCAAATCCTTTTAATGCAACTCGTCCCCTTTTCTATTATGCTCCATAAGGAAACTCGTTCCGTAATGTATTTACGGTACAGCACTGAAAGTTTCAGTCTGAAACATGTGACTTGAAACAAGTGACAAGACACATACCTAGTTCTGCCACAAGCCCACTTCACGACTTGGTGGGTGACCCTAGGGTACACTGCATCTAGTCCAAGGAACCTGTGGTTCAACTTTTGGCCTTTCCATTCCCTATTTCCTTCAACTTTGAATCGCATGTTGAATATCAAAGGAACATTTTAATGAAATTTATTAAAAGTGTATTATTTATTATATACTTTGACTTTCTTCCATTGTTTTTTACCTAATTTCATGAGTGGAATACTAAACTAAACTTTCTATTAGCATGGAACATGCTTTAGCCTTGGACTAACTTGCCGAAAAATGTCACGGTATCCAGGAACGAAAATGCGACCCAAAAGTAGCGGGAAAACGGTTGACGGCCAACTTTCATCATAATATGTTTTAATATGGTCTCTAACAAGGCAGTTGACGCTTGGCGTTTAGTTCGGATTTGGACTGAAGGACATAATATGTCCAATATTATTATGAGCCGCTGAGATTGAGATGGCAGCGGATTCCTAAAGAATTTTTCGTGCTCTATTCAATGGCAGTACGAATACCTATACAACCAAACTAAATCTTATTCCTCCCCGTCGAAAAAAGCTCTGAAAGTAAGGGATAGTTCCAAAACTCGTTCTTTAGTTCAACAGTCTTTCGAACAGGACTCCATTGGTTTTTGCAAATTCTTTCTTAGCGATTTTAGCATGGAACATGCTTTAGCCTTGAGCTAACTGCCAAAAAATGTCACAGTTTCCAGGAACGAAAATGTGACCCAAAAGTAGCGGGAAAACGGTTGACGGCCCAACTTTCATCATAATATGATGAAAGTTGGGCCGTCAACCGTATTCCCGCTAATTAATATTTTATATTATATTATATTTTAACATGGTCTCTAAGAAGGCAATTAACGCTTGGCGTTTGGTTCGGATTTAGTTAGGTACCTATTAAAATCATTTAGGTGCCCTAAAGCCATCGGGAGGGGTGTGTATGAAACTCGAAATCGAGTGGGAGGGGGTTGGGGTTGTTATAACGGAAAATTACTCGAATTTGGGTGCCTCAAAGCCATCGGGAGGGGTGTGTATGAAACACGAAATCGCGTGGGGGGGGGGGGGGGGGGGGGTATAACGGAAAAGTATCGAAGTATGTCCCATGTTCTTCCAATGTTTAGCCGTTAGGCTCAAGGTGACAGCAGATTTTTGTCTAAATTAAGATGGCAGCGGTTTCCTAGTGGATTTTTCGCACTCTTTTCAATGGTAGGATTAGTTTTAAACAAGCCATCAATTGAATTGAATAGATGAGCGCAACCTTTTTGTTATTACGATATATTTAATGAGCGAGAGAAACTAAGAAACAGTAGGTATCTAGCGACCAAACTATGCCACACAACACATCATCCACGTGATGCTCATCACGTAAACAACTGCACCCTAACGACCGATGCGTAATAAAACCTTATACCGATCAGAGGTAACGAACGGCTCAGGCTGCAAAAATCTTTTTGGAGTCGTTGGAATCAGCCTGAAAAGCTCATTCCATAGACCCTTGTACCAACGAAATCGGACAAAAACTTTCGTCCCCCTTTTGAGGCCTCCTTAGTTACACATCAGGGATAAACAACTTTCGTCGTGAAGGACCTCCCGAAAACCGATGAAGAGGATGAGGGAGGAAAAATCAAGGAAGCCTATAACCACCCCCCGAACTCGCTGATGACAATGAGACTACCCTCATGAAAATCTGTTGAGCCGCTCGGGCGTGATGCTCTGTACACAAAAAAAAAAAAAAAAAAAAAAAAAAACATGTCGAAGAGGTGAGCGCACCTTTTCATTTTTTGGAAAAAGGTTGCGCTAAAAACTATTTCCTTCCCGTCCAAAAATAGCTGAGAATGCACGGAATAGTTGCAAAACCCGTTCTTCAACCTCGTTCCAATGGACTCGTGTTTACCTTTTTAGGTTCCTGAAAAATTACCGATTCACTCGAACGAGTTTTGCTTCTCAACGTGCATGATAGCGAGCATTACTTCGCGAAATGCTGTAGAAATGCACAGTTATGAAACCCCAGAAATTGACAATTCAAACCCATTCCTTGCGTTAAAATTTGCCCACATGTAAACGATTACGCGACAATTCGTCGTAACGCAGTCCAAGGAATTTCAATCGATCCAATTGGCTCGATAAAGATTAATCTCTGAATCTTTGAACTTCGGTGTAAAATCTTAATCGCTCAACGTCTCAATGCCGACAGCGAGTTCGATCGACGTTACAGTCGAAATCGTGCGGAGTTGGCGATCGTTTATGATTTGAACGTCTTATATTTGTACCGGATGGAGCAATAAATTTGATCCATCAAACATATCTCCATACAAATTTGTCTCAAATCGTGAATGCTAGACGTGCTTGGTTTCTCGCATATCAGCATTTTTCGGTACCCAACAATTCCGGTTGATCTACACTTGCTTGTCTCGACGTCTTCTGTCTGTTCAAAGTTGACGGCTACGATTTAAGCACGGTTGGAAAGCCATCAATAGCCATGTAATCTATGTCAGGCAATGTCCAACATGCCGCGTCAACTCGACGACGATTATGCACTCAACGCACTCATCTTTAGCTATCTTGTACACAAATGAGAAGAAAATCACATAGGATCCTACGCGGATAGTTAAGCAATGGCTTTGCATTCGCATTCTCGTGCCAAAACCACTTTATCGAATCGATAGAGGCCAAGTAGACATGTTAAGACTCGATGTCATCGAGCCATTTGATTGACCTTAATTTCTGTTCACGAACTATGATTGTAATGCCGGTTTACCTCGTGCTCGTTAAAGATCTTTCGTCACCAAATACACATCAGAAGATACAGATCAGTAAAAGATGAATAAACTGCCAAGTCGACATTGCAAGTAGCTTCCTGGCGTTCGAATACTATAGTATCGGGTATACCCCGATTTTCAGCCATTTTGGATTATCATTGATCACCGAATGTACACATTTTGCGGATTTCACATTCACGCATGCTCAGAATGAAATCATATTGAAATTCATGTGGGACTTCACACTCCCTCACGTGAATAGTCGCTGAAAAGTTGAACTCGGACGGAAATTGTGGCTATTAGGGCTGAAACTAAGAAATTTAGTGAGTTTCACGTTAGCGCGCCATCAAACTGGTTCTTACCCCCCCGACCAATCAATTTCAACCCCTGCACACCCGTTATTGCCATTCAAAGTGTTTTTTTAACATCTTGAAACCAGTTCAACTCCTGAAAACCAGTCACCGCTTCAGAATGATTTGAAACCGCTAAAAGTGGTTATCGCTCCTTCCAATTCGTTCTTGAACCCTCCAAACAGGGTTTCAACTCTTCATAACTTCGCTTGTCAAAACCAGAGTTTGAGTCATATTTGCCCGTTTTGATTTCCGTTAGAACTCGGTACCTTTTGGTTAATTATTCAGGGAATAAAACACTTATGAATTCGTGTCGGAGGTCGAAAATTTTGATCGGCCTCGAGAATTTGTCATAATGCTGTTCAAGATGTGACGATTCCAAAATCGAAATGACCGTCCGCCGTCCAGGCCGTTTTGGGCAGTAGGAATTGTTTTTAAATCTGAAAGTTTGACAAAATACTCGGTCTACCATATAGTTGTGCCCGCAAGCTTTTCCGTCCGATCGCCCAACCCCGTGGGGCTCTGTGAAGCTAAAAAGGGGCTGAGGGAGGTGTTACCATTTCATATTAGGGACGTGGAGTTCATTTTTCGGGGTCCCTGATGCATTGGGTTTCACCGTGAGGATCGAAGGGGCTTTCGTGGGGGTACAAATGAGGCTTTTGAAGGATGCCAGGTAGTCGAATGAGGTGTCGTTATCCTAATAATTTTGGACGCATAATCCATTTATCGGGGTCACACATCCGTCCACAAACTTTACAATAAAATTAAAAAATTTGAATAATTGATTCTTTATAAGTAGTCTACCTGGATTCAATTTTGCACAATTTTGTTGTCTTCACTCGCATTAAGACGCAACAATCGCCTGTGTAATTTCATTTTTTGATAAAAAAAATTGATTAAATACTCACAACACACGCGAAGGGAGTTCATCAAAGGATGTGAACCTTAAGAAGTGTTTTTGTCGTACAATTGCAAGTTGATATCGTAATTTACGTTGCGATTTTCTCGTTCAGTTGCCGCACAGTGGGGGTATTTCAAACATTTATTCTTGCATGCATTTCCCCTTTGGGAGGTTCGGCCAACAACGGGGTTTTCACTGGTGGATTTTCCGTCCTTTATATAATCCGCTCGAGCGAATAAGCAGGCAATCACTCCTATTTTTTTCGAAGGTTCATTAAATTCTTCCGCCTGCAGACAGAAGGGGTTTCGCCGTTTTCCGACCATTTTGAAGGGTTTAAAGGATAATCATCGTTCGTTTTGCTCCCCCGACAAGCCGCCCGGTCGAAATTTTCCCGGAGTTTGGGAATATAATTATCAATTAAATCGGTAGGTATTTCCTTCAAATCTTCGGACAAAGAGCCATAAACAGGGGTTTTTTCCGCGATCCATTACCGTCATTTGTGCGGGAGGTCGAGTTCATTATGGGAACGAGCTTCAATATTTGTGAGGCCAGCCCAAAGGTACGGGAACCCGTACCTCGTTTCAAAATTTCGGTACAATTTAGGTCACCGGAAGTTTCTGACCAAACTATCATGTCCTTTGCTCATTTTTTTAAATGGCGTTATAGTGCATACTACTACCAACGTAATCCACTTCATTTGATACGGAAATAAATTTTGTTTATGTATTAAAAATATGTATTTGTATGCTGAAATTCCCTCCCTTGACATGTCACCGGTCTGGGGTTGACAACTTTGATAATGCATAGCCATAAGGCTTTTTGAATTAAAAAAAATTCGGCGCCGAAATAAGGTTTAGGTATACCTGAAGTTTCGAAAAATTGGTTTGGATGACCACATACCAACACGCAGTAGTTGTGGCATCGATATTTATACCTGTCACCAAGTTTTTTTTCCCTCCCTAGACCCCAAATTGAAATGCCCGCGAAAAATATAAAAGAAGGGAATTTTTGGATCCTAACAGGTTGGCAAGTTATGTTGTTTTGTTGTCGAACCTGGGGAATCTTTTTCCAGCTGGCATTTTTTAGTTGGAAGAGCCTCAGCTCAGGTCGTGTGACAAAAAACGTGTGCGTGTTTTTTAACCCACTCTCTCCCTCGACCTCATCAAAATAGTCATTGTAAGTAATATCACTATAATTCTTTCTGTACTAAGCGTGATTTGTTGCACTGAATCGATGAAATTTTTTCCAGAACGGTAGTGATGGTTGGGTAGCCTCCAACACACAATGAAGTCCGAAATTACCCTCCCTCGCCACTCCCCTCCCTAGACCTCACAGAAAAATTAAGTGTCGAGGGAGGGAGTGATAATGTAGGGAGGGTAAAAAAATTTGCTTTCGTCCGTTTTTTTTTCAAACTTAAACCACCAGACATTGCTACAATATCATTGGGTAACCATAACGAACCAGTGGGTCTGCTGAACCAGATCCTACCCAGTGATGAGTTGCCAATAACATATATTACCCTCCCTAGAATCGACGATCTCGAATCTCGAAAACTATACCTACATAGTCGTGTGCTGCCACTTCAGGGGATTCTTACTGATACCTATAGAGATTCAAAAAGACGAAAAAACCCCGTGTTTATCGACTTTTTTTTGCATGAGTTCCAAACCTCAAAATGTACCGAAATTTTGAAACGACCCGGTTATTATCGTTAACTCAATTTATGGGCCTGCGTCAAAATTTCGGATGAACACAGATTTGGCTGAATGAACAGGCCTATCAAATGTGTAAAAGGAGGCGAAAAATCAGTAAGAGCTAATGGAACCTGGTGTTATCACTCGCATTACAAACATTAATGTCGATCGTAGGTTGAGAGCTCGAGTAGGGTGCGGTCGGGTTCTGTCGACAGCTGTCCAACTTCTGTCGACAGACGCAGTCAGACCTGGAACAAATCTATTGTATGAGTCGCAAATGCTGTAAGAAAAGGAGCGGAGGGGGGAAGGGGTGTCGCTTAGAATGAGTTTTGGCCGAAGTGGGGAAGTTGTTCCCCCCCCCCCCCCTTCCCCCACCAGTCAGAGTGCTAGTGTCCTTTAATTTTGATAATGGCAACATTGGCCATTAAAGTTAAAAGTAAAAAACAAAACAAAACAACCCAAAATATTGGAGTCTTGCGAATATCTCAATACGCATACGCCGATTTTTGTTAATATCTTCAGATTCGGATTCAGTACCCTAAAAACATAGAATAAGGCACCAACCCCTTATTTTCCCACGTCCGACAACGCTTTGACAGGCCAGTCCGTGGTCAGTGACGATAGCCTGTCCAGGAAGTGCTGTTGTCCTTCTACTACAACTTGTGACAGAAACGAATGAGAAATTAGTGGTGGGAAGGGGTGTTGTCAAAGCAGCCCGTGGGTCAATTCCTTGAGATGATTATTGGGCGCAGTTCCACGGGACAAACAGCACTGCGGCTACGAAGCCAACCTGACCGTCTTCTGTAATGCACCTACGAGGGACAACAGCTCTTGAACGAAGGTTTGGTAATCGAGAGTGTCTGGACCGTATACACTCCAGGATGAATGAAGGAACCAAGCCAAGACCGGGCTTGTTACTCCGGTTGATTCTGTTGGCCAAGGCCCAGGACCTGAATTCTCGGGAATCCCGAGTCGGGATACCACGATTCGTCAGTCTGTTGTTACGTTGGAGGTAAAAATGTCGTCAGTAACGTCGCAATGAAAGCGGAAGATCCGAACACACACGACAACAACGGCTGGCTGGACTGATCCGTCGGCAGATCTTGGGAACAAAAGTGCCCATCGGTGTGAAGGATACGAAATCTGATGGTGGTCACATCCATGATTCAGTCGGCTGAAAAGTGTGCATAAACCAGGGAGCCAGTGGCAGACTTTGAATCGGTGACTGAAGTAGAAAGGGGAAGCAAACACCAGCGAAATGCCCTACAACGTCCTTGTCACCAAAACACGATGCACATGAAGTTATGATGGTGGGGTTTTCACCCAAATCACCAAATTACGCAATCACTGTGTATTTTGGGTAGTTGCAACTACCCAAAATACGTCAGCATGCTGACGTAGGTACGGGCTGACTTATTATATTAGGATACGATGTCGCGACGTCTAGCCGTCTGACAAGCGGTTAATCAGGTAACTCCTAAGCCCTGAAATGATCGTCGCCGCCGCCAAAACTATCTGATGGCTCAAATGTACAGGTATAACTTAGTTACTCTTACGGTTTGTTGAAGCTGGAGCTGCTGTAAGTGACTTCCGAGCTACGTGGCGATCTGAATATGAGAGATAGCACCTTTCGGCGAAGATTTTTTATTTCAAGCCTATCGTCGTGACGTCCTTTTCAAGGTTGATTTGAGCTCGTTCGCGGCAGGTCGCGGATAATTGATCAATGACGATACATTCCCAAATTGAGAATTCGGTCCTTTCAAACCGTTTCTAGCTCCTTCAAAAGATTCTCCTTCTTTCTAAACCAGTTATTGCCGTTTCACACCGGGTTTGAATCCCTGAAAACCGGTGATCTTCCTTCAAATCAGTTATTGTTCTTTCCGATGGTTCTTACCTAACTTTTATCCTTCAAACCGGAGCCTGATAGGTACGTCCAGATATCCCCAAATTCCATCCATAGATGCAGAATAACACGAACGTCTTGGAAGAAAAAGGCCGGGTTGTTGAAGTACCTTTAATCCATAGGTGTCTAGCTTTCGGGTTTTGCTACGAACCCTTCCTCAGGACCCGAAAGCTAGACATCTATGCATAGATCCATGGATTACTTACTTAGTACTTCAACAACCCGGCCTTTTTCTTCCAAGACGTTCCTGTTATATACAAGGCGGTTCCTCCACCCCTACAGATGCAGAATGTGACCGAAAACTTTACAAAAGCCAAATTTAGCATTAAAGGAAACTTCCCAAGAATCAAATTTGCCATTTTAAGAAGTAATTTAGTATTTACTGGAGTATGGGCGAAACTAAATTGTTACCAAAGTTGGTAAAAATTGCTTGTGCTCGGTGATCGTTTTCGGCTTAACGGCTTAACCAAAATTTTGATACCTATACTACATACTCACCTATTATAGTAGGTTATGTATATACCTCACCTAGGTATATGTACCGCCGAAGCGAGTACCTATACCTTACCTATTATTGGTATAATACCTATAGGTATACCAATCCACTTCCCACACAGCAGAGATAATCTCAGAGACGTCTCAATCTGGGCTCAAATGGGTCCACGTCTCACAGCTTTAGAGGTATCATTGAGACTTTACCGAGGCGTCTCTGAGACTTCAAAACGGAGATGGTTGTTCTCGAGATGTCTCATAGACATTAAATGTCATAAATTTTATGTGTTAACATACCAGAGACGTCCACCGCAGATGTCGCAGAGACAACACGGGCGCAACCTAAAGACTCGGAGTCTCAGAATCTGTCAGAGACGTATTTGAGAGGTATTAGAGATGTATCTGATACATCTCTAATACCTCTCAAATACGTCTCTGACACCTGTTTTGATACATCTCTGATATGTCTCAGCGTTGCAGCTCTGAGATGTCTTTGTTGCAGATGGATGTATCTGAGACGTCTCACCAACGTCACACGTCTCTTTTGAAACGTCACTGAGACGTAGGTAATATATCTCGTTTGAGACGTATTAGAGGTTAGAGAAGAATTTTTGCTGTGTGGGTTAGGGTGTATGGGTGTGTGTATTGTATAGAAATTGTCTGTGACACGGTTTTCAAGTCATGGTTGAAAAACCGGAGTTCCTGGAAATCGGGGGTTTTGGCCGCTTTGAGGCTGTACGGAGGTTTGGTTTTTTTTTTAATAGGTTTTAAGTTTAGGAAGTCTAGTGGGGGGATATTATTCAAGTAATTTGGTTAAATTCAGGTAATTTGGTGTATGACCGGTCTACGAGAGTTTAAAAATTTTAAACCCCTCAAAATGAGATTTAATCTCATTTTGAGGCTTTTAAAATGATCTAGAAATGGGGTTTGGAAGAGTTTTGGGCAAGAAATCGGTTTGAGATGATCCCAGCCCGTTCCATAACACTACAGCTTACACAGTATCCAAATAAAAATAATAACGATTGAATGTAAAATTTAATTACATTACTTCTTCAATTACTGTGCTGGGAAAGTGTCTCTCGTTGAATGAGTCGGAGGGTTTTTCCTCTGGTGTCCGCCACGATGAAAAACCGTCCCCATGAAATTGCAAATAGGCGAAAGCCGAGAAAAAAACCTATTTTCAGGGTCTCTTTTTGAGTTTCTTTGAAAGGCGCCTGGTTGAATAATCACGGGAATGGACTTCTCGAATGGATTTCCCTTTCTTAATTATAGTCAGGCCGCTGTTTGGGATTTTTTTTTCTTTTTTACTCCTTTCCAGTTTTAAAAAAAAGTTTCACCAACAATGGGTCATTCGTCTAATTTCAAGATGCAGGTAAGGACGAATCTGGTTTCTCGAAGGTGTGAGCCTGCACAAAGCTAAGGAAGGAAAAACCTTTTGTCTGACGAGGCCTCTGGATGTGAAAACCGAGGGTTTCGAATGGATTTCAATGGTTTCTATGAGACGGAATACATGTAGGGAAAGCCGTATAAAAGGTGTCGAAGATAAAAAAAACCTCCCACACGGTTTTTTTTCGCCCTATGACAGGTATAAGCGAATGGCAGAAGGGTATAACTACTCAGTGCTTACACCGCCTTCTGGATTCATAACACACCCCCTTTTTTTCTCTCGTCTACCCCTTTCGTCACTAATTGAGGTGCAACCCTACTAATCACACTTCCGTAATGGCGGTCTTGCATACACTCGGCGCATGCACTAAAACCCACCTCCTCTCCATGCAAATATTTTGACTTTTTTTTCTTCTCAATACCAACCCTTTCGCTCGCCAACCATTCCTTCTTTTCATCCCAAACCAAGATGGAGGTTTGAAGTATGCAAAAAAGAGGGGGAGGACCTTTTTTTTTCTTCCACCTACTAATTGAATACGCGGCTAGAGACCTATCAGAAGATTTTTGCAAACCTTCGTTTGGGTTCGCCTTTTTGAATAAAGATGTTCTCCTTAAACGAGATTTTTTAATTTAATCCCATTACATAAAATGTTGAGCGGAGCAAAACGTCTGAATTGATGTCTTTAAAAAATTCTTTGAATACATATGTTGATTGGGGGGAACTCGGGAACATCTTTTAACTGAGAGTTCTTGACAAATCAGGTCTTGTTAGAGGGATTCGAATTAACCAAATCGCGGGTTCGCTGTTTGACTTTCAAAGACGAGGAATTTTTCACTTTGGAGACCGTTTAATGAAAAGGCTTTTCCCCATTTTAAGGATGACCTTCTGTCAAGCTTTTTACTCGGGGAACCTTTTCAATTCGGGGTACTCAGAAGCTGACTTGACTCGTCTTGGGTTCGTTACATGTAACCGGTCCGATGATGGAAAGGAGAGGGTTTGCCTTTGAGCGAAGAAAGTGAAAAGGTTTCGGAAATGAGGGAAGGAGGGCAGAAATGGGAGCTTTAAGGTCGACAAATGTCAAAGGGGAAAATGTGAATTTCGAGTTTGGTCCGAAAAAAGTATTTAGATTAAAGATTGTAACATATTTTATTAAAATAATTAAACGAATAATCAATTTTTACAAAAACAATCAACAGATTTAACTCAACAATAACTGTTATTTTAATTTAACGATAAAAGCATATTAACCTTAACTGTTGTACAAACAAATTTCCTTTCACACTGTGATTCTCCATATTGCCTTTTCAATCCTGTCCTTAGACTGTTCGAAACCAATGCCCGTTCAAATCTGCTGCCTTATAAACTGGGTCTTCAAACCGGTTTTCCTTTCAAACTAATTCTCTTCCGCCTTAAACCGGCTGTCTTCCTGATCTCTTCCCTTTAATGTGGCTGTATTGAATTTTCTAGAGTAAATATATTTCTTTCTATTAATTCTCAGGGTGATCGACACCCCCCCAGAACCAGAAAATAGTTTAATTAATATCGAAAATCAAAGTAACCAACACAGTTTGTTTTTGAGATGTGTGAACTGTGCCTTCAACCACTCCAGTCTTGTCTAAACCTGTAAACCTGCACAGCTTGGTCCATGAGTTGACCAAAATTTTCGACCCCCCCTCCCCCCCCCCCCTTCACAGAGCTTGCAGGCTGCAAGTTGCAGCTGGTCTACCATGTTTTTTTTTGTTTTTTTTTATGCTGTAAATGTTACACAAGAATTGGTTAAATACGACGAACATACCGATGTTTCAGAAGATTTATTCTCCTATCATCAGGGCTTTGTGGAATGAAAAGAAAATGATTTTTGTTGTCGACTCGTAGAATTTTGGGGACTCAAGTTCAAAAGAAATTAAAAGCTACAATTACAGAGGAGATGACTGTATTGGCAGATGAATAAATAAGTGAACAAGAGTATATTGACCACCCATCACAACAGATTCTGTTAAAATTGTATTACAGTTCACCTATACACCCCAGTCGCCCTCTTCCTTCAGGGAATCCTTCAAAAGTCCTTCCTGTAGCCCCAAAGAGCTTCAAGCATTAGGGCACCCTTGCGGGAACAACTAGATGGAGAACCGAGTACGTTTTCAATAATATTGAAACCGATATTATTGGTCGTGGGCGGCTTTTGATCCCAACCGCAAAAACTTGATTGTTCTAAGAAAAATATACTTAAACTACATTCGCTATAGCGAAATCTTGTTTTGCAAACGAGTTATGTAAGTAACGTACCTATTCCTGCAATAATATAATAATTATTATTATAATATATAATATAATAATTATAATATATAATATACTCCTATTACAGTATGATAATATTAGATGATTATATTATAATATTCATATTATGAAAACAAAGCATAGTTCTGTTCGCGTCTCTCAGTAGGTAGGTGCTCGCCATACCAAGTTGTTTCAATTCAAGATCGCTGGTTTGAAAGAACTAAATAACAAAACTTGGTGATTCTTAATTAAAAATGTAACATGTGGGTTTACAGTCTCAAAACTTGAGGTTGTATTATTTAGACATGCTATGGGTTTTCGGTCACCTTTGGCCTAAGCCTTCTCATCGAGATTGGTACCTACCTATAAGTTTCATAACGAATCCTTGAAAAATGATGTTCTCATTAAAGTTTCCGTTGATAGAGGAATCTTAAGATGATCGCTATCAATTCGATAGTGGCATTATCAAGTCTACAATTTGAGGCGAGCCAACCCGTGGATAACAAGGATTTCCCTTCTGAGGGTTCGAGAGGTGTGTCGTATCTGGCCGTGAAAGCAACCTGATCAGACTTACCGCCTCCAGCGAAGTAACTCCAGGATGCCACTTCGACGAATCGGACATAACCCGGGAGAGACTGTGCTGGAACTCCCTTTCATTTCCTCCAACACAAACGGCGGAAAGAACATGGACCCAGCGCCACCAGCTTTCCATGGGCCACCACCATGGTGCACCAAACCAACCACACCAATTTGAATTCAAATTTAAATCTAGGAACACCTACTCACGAAGGTACCTACCAATACAAGGGAGGGGACGAGGTACACAAGACACAAGAGGATCAGGTGCAGTTCTTATAAAACTTGAAATAAACCCCAAGGAAGCAACCTAAAACCAACCACGAAACCTTGAGAGGAACCAAAGGAGGGAGCATTAACGAACAAAAAAGAACGTAGAAAGAATTCATTTTTAATCCTGAACCTGCTGAACCTGAACCTAAAAAGAGAACATATTATTCTTATTAAGAAGAACCATAAAGTGAACTAAACTTGAACAGAACATCTAAACCTAGACTTGAAAACGCTGGACATTTTACGGAACTGTATATTGCTTTCTTATATATTTTGTGCACGATGCAAGCTAGAGATTAATTCTGTCGAATCTAATAAAAACATCTAAAAATACTTCATTCCTGTAATGTGTTTAGACATATTTTGGGCCCTGAAAAAATGAATTTTTCGTCCAACATTTTTCGGAAAACGACACCGTATTCGACCTTTTGGCAATAGAGGAAAGCCCCATTAAATTTAATTTTGTAGCCACCTGGAAGTCCCATAGATCCCCATGGCAAGATCGGATGAATCTGAGGCTGCTAAAAATGAATTCTACGTCCAATACATTTTAATACTTTCTAGATCACACCTACTTGAATTCAACGACCAATTCTCGGTCGAAAAAATCAATCTGGCTGAAAACCTTGCGAACACAACTTTATAAAGAAACTAATGATTTGTCAAAATTTCAAATTACTTTTTTTTCTAACGCACCTGCGAAAAATGCGCGAATTTCATTTTCGGCATTTAAATCTTGAAACTACAATATAAGGACATATTTTGAGTCAGAACAAACCCCATCGAAGTTGACCCCATCACACAGTTTGATTTATTTAAGAATTTAAGAATAATAAACCAAGAAGAACGTAAAGAAACTAAAGAAAAATAAGCCAAGAGAAAGAAAAGTCGATCGCACACGTGCGTGTACCAATTTAGGTACATATTTCCGCTCTCTCCTCACCATTAAATGGTATTCGCCGTTATGGCACAAATTTTGTGGGTAATATTGTCACTCGTCACCCATGTTTTGTCGATGGGGGTCCACATTTTTGATCAGCCTCCAATTTTCCCTTATCTTTTCAGACTTAAGTGTTATTCCCTATGATTTAGTTTGTATTTCAGCAAACGAAACAATACCTTCAATAATTGAATCCAATTATTGGATCGCTCTATCGTCGCTAACTACATATTGATGTGCATTGTGATAAGCAACAATTCATTATTATGGGTTTTAGGGTATCATCTTCTCCCCGTAGCTGTTTACGAGCTGTGTTCCCTCCATTTCACGCCAAACGCCGCACTCATCAACAGACTTTGGCCGGATAATCAGATTACAAGTAGAGTGGGAGGGGGAACGTAAAAGAGAGCGAGAGGGTCACTAATCCCCATCCCCCCCTTAACCCCCTGTTTCCTTTTGACGGTCGTTAGCATAGTCAATAACGTAACGTGGTCATTTCTCATTTTATTGCCGCCCCGTTGACTCCCTTATTATATTAGGGGGTACTAGAATAATACGCCGATCTCATTTTGCTGTCGGGCGGAAAACACTTATCGATCTTCCCTAACATTCCCCCCCCCCCCCCCATCCCGTTGTTTCCTAATCCGCCTCAGCAGACCTCCGAAATTCCAACGAAAATGAACGTCATTTCTTCCAGAACCTGTTTACGTTGTGCCAATTTCCCGGACAGAAAAATGAATGAACAGAGTGAGATAATATATCATTTTGCGACGCCTTCCCGAAGTCCTGGCGTCGCAAAGTAGTCGAAGATTGGTTTGCAGCAAGAATGATGAAATAATATTATTATGTACATGTTTGTTGACCGCTTACGACCAAACGGCTGAACTGAAATTGACGTGTAGGTATATCAATTGACACATAACTTGACATACTTCAAAAAGGGTGCGGGTGCGATTTTCTGGGTGAAGCATGGTTCACGAGTTATAAGTGAAAAACGCTGAAAATTTTACAAAAGGTTTATTATTCATTGTGCATTATGAATTGAGCAAACATAAAGTTTATGTCAATAAAAATTATTTAAAATATAATAATTATGTTTATCTTTATTTACAATATAAATTATCTATATTGTAACTTATTTTACAAACTTCAACTTTTCATCTGAAATCTTTCAAGCTAAGGGATGGGTTTTAAGGAAAAACACTGTTTAAAAAAAGTTTGCTTTGTACCTAAACATTTGCTTTAAAAAAAATATATATATATTAAATTTCTGAATTAAAATTAAAGAAAAAAAACAGGTCATGTTTCATGTCTAGAATATTACTATCCCACACATAATATGACATATCATGTCATATTTATATGACGGAAGGGTGGCAGGAGCTGGGCAATAAGGTAGTGAAATCGTTCCCACTAGTAATAGATTCTTTAGTTTACTAAGATACCTGCAGTTGCTGCAAAGCGCATCCCGATCCTGATCATGCAAAAATTCAAATCGCCGGCCACATCATATTTAAACAAAATTTCCCGCACAATGTTTGGACCCCAAAAATGGATTGTCGAGATCGGTCCTGGACAGCGGTCCGGTTAACCAGTAGCCGGCATACGTGACGTTCATCACAATTAGAGATGCCTCCAAACGGAGGCCAGGCCAAGGCCGGCTTGACCGGAGGCGGAGCACGTATGTCACGTTCAGGTAAGCATATAGGGACGGTAGAGACGCAACGTCGATTATTATTGTCACGTCAGTCACCGTACGAAGTACTGCTCGTCGAAGACCCGTCCGAGACTCACCAGGACTCCCTTGGACTCACGTAAGCTCATCAGCCAGCCCAAGTACCTACTCCCCGAGCACCCTACAACACGATGGAGCTCCTGATCCACGCTATGATCCTCGCCGTGAGTAATTTGGACTAACGTACTTCCTCTCAGAAAGACATTCCGCGGCGCGATTCGGGATAGCTTCGGAAACTATTTAGTAATATGTGTGGTAATTAATGTACAATAAAATACGCTTAGGGTCACAACCCTTTTGGATCTGATTCCACCCGTTTGCCTGGGAGAGAGAGGTCATGGTATTTTATATTCTCAGTTTCAACAATTCAAGAGCGGGAGGTTATTCGTAATCCTTCCCGACATGGTGGAGGACGCCTTAGGTCCATTTTTGGTATCTAGGCCCCCTTGTTCAAAACTTTAATTTCAATGTTTGTTTTTAATCTCTCTCTTCCGGCATTGGCAAACTGGGAATCGGGTCCAGATCGTTGGGCAACAGTAGGATTTAGCAATTAAGGTCAGTTCAACGATGTTGACAACAAACGGTTGTCATCAGCACATTCGATGTTTTTGTATACTTTCCGTTTCGTACACTAGGTGACGAAACGCAGACCTCATGATTTGATTTGATTTTCTTTTTTTCTGTCGGTCCGTTTAGGTTTACGCAATAACGCTTACGTTAGGGATATGAGTATTGACATGATTAGCGGGTCCTTTTAATGGCTACGAATTTAGCATTGAATATAGTGAAAAAATTATTGAAAAGACGACAATTAATTTTAGCAGGTACCCTGCCGGAGGAAGCAGTGGGCCAAATTAAGATTTCAGAAAAAGTACTCGGTACATTTAAATATAACTTTATAGTTTGCGCGGCGTTACTTGGGCTCATTACTAAGGAAGATGTTAATATTACCCGAGATTCGGTTCGCGGTAAATTAAGAGTGTTTTTTAGCGACCCACGATTAGATATTGTCAATACAATACAAACCATATTAAACTCGTCGCGGGGAAGACCTGGCTACGACGAGATTGTAAAATTGTGTACAGCAAACGGACTGACAGTACAGGCAACTCAAGATAAATCAATTGACGTTACTGAGGCGATAGAAAAATACGTCATCAGTATGACAGAAACCCCTGCCCAGGAGGGGGCAAAGTCCCTAAAACTGGTTCCACGCTATTTTAGCGGGGACGAATCAGCTCCATCTCTAATTAAAGGATGGTTGAGGCACTATAAAGCCGTGGCTCAAGCGAATAGATGGAACGAAACTGACAAACTAACACATTTATCAATTTTTTTGGTCGGCACTGCAGCTGACCATTGGCATGCGCTTTGCGAGTCGAATGACAGACCGCAATCATTCGCCGCGGCCGAGGAAATTCTCCTGAATAGGTGGGGAAACCCCAACCAGCTAGAAATTGACAGGGGAATTTTCTACGGCAGACGACAGAAAGCGGACGAGACCAGCTTGCAATACTTTGACTCTATGGTTACACTAGCTTACAGATTTGGAACATCTGTCTCTCAGGACGAAAAGCTGAGGGTAATTCGAAAAGGCCTTTCGGCCGAAACGTTAAAATTATTAGGGACCTCGGAAATAACCACTCTAGAGCAGTTACGGAAACTGCTACTGACGGTTGATAGAAACCAAGGCCTCATTAAAGAGGCTTTAGCCGAGGAAAACGAGGCCAGGCTAGTTCGCCAAGTGGCGGAGTTGGAAAAGCAAATCAATCAGCTCCGGGTCAACCAAGGAAAAAATCAGGGGACTGACCAAAATTCGGCAAACAGGGGTCGACAGAATAGACCCACCGGTGGGAATAACCGACCCACAGGTCGCCAAGCAGGGTCTTACACGCAATTTGGCAGGGGCCGCGGGACACCGCGGAACCAACATTTCGGAAATTTCGGGCCGCCGCAAGGCGAAAACAGCTACCATGGAAGAGGCCGTGGTGGCATGCCCAGAAATCAGTTTTCCCGCCGTGGAAATGGGAATTACTACCCATCTAGGAATTTCGGACACCCTCCTAACTTCTCAGTTCAAAATGTCCCCCCGTGGGCCAATCAATTATCCGTACAGGGTATGGGACCCCATTACAATTACCCTCAGGTGGACAACACAGGGCCAAATGGTTGGCCTTCACCATCATTTCAAAAAAACCTGTAAGCAGAGAACCGATTTTGGCGGATAGTTTCTCTGCTGCATGTAACGCCTTTGGTTATCAGGACGGACCATCGGCGAACGAAATCCGTCAATTAAGAATTTTCCAACCAACAATAGACGTAATATTATCACATTCGAACCGAGAATCTCACGCGTTACTTGATTCTGGAGCCTCGTTAAACGTTATTAGTCCCAATTTAGTATCTGAATTACAAATGCACAACTTTAAGACGAAAGTATATTCCGTTAACCAACAAGCATTGGACATCTTAGGGACGGTACAGGTAACATTTCGGATAAAAGAAGCAGGTGAATTTGAATTCCATGTAACATGTGCGGTACTTAAGCTAGGAGATTCCACTGGTATGATTCTCGGCTCACAGTTTTTCCACAATTATCAAGCAATTCTAGACTTCCAAAGGAAAAATCTGATTCTCAATAATTTTCCCAGAATTAGTATTCCATTCACCATGCTTGACGACCGTTATTCGTGTAGTAATATGGTGCGAGATGGCAAAGTGTCGTTTATTGAAGTCCCTTCTTATACCCACATGATTTTGGCCGATATTTTGCCACTTTTTATGGAGCCATTGATCGCACTGAGGCTCGCCGTGGAGCGTGAGGTAACCAGACCAGTCCCTTGGGACAAAATTCTGGAAGAAGCCAAATTCGTTTCTCCCTTTTGGCTAGGTCCCGAAGATTTTAAAAAATTAGCATCAAAGTTGGGGATAAATCTCGTGTTGATCGACGGAGCCGAGCATATTGCGTATCCGTTGGTTTACAAACAATTACAGAGAAATCGCCCCACTGTTTACCTCGTGTACCTGACCTTCGCGGGTCCAGTGAGGAAATATTATTGCCTCGACCAACGATCAAAAATGCGGGTCAGTTTACCATGCGCTCAACCTTCGTCAGCAAAAGGGGACGGCGCTGTAAACACCTTGTTTGTTGGTTCCTCTCAGGACGTGACCGATCAGCAGTTCCAATTTTCGCAGGGTCAAGTTTCGTCACTGAGTGACCAATTTTTGCTTGGTAAATATCATCACGAGGGGGCGCCACCGATTGGAATAAACCGCTGGGTGAACAAGGCTAGTTCAAAGTTACAATTCACCTTGTTCGGCGAAACCCCGCAGATCAGCGAAAATCTTACTACAGACGAACACAATCGGGTGGTGCAATTATTAGAAAAATACAAAGGGGTTTTCTCAAAAAAAGGGGACTTTCACATCAGTAGCCGAATTCCGGCCGTGGAATTCAAGATGAAGGATGAGATCCCCGTAAATTGTGCCCCATTTAAGCGTGGCGATCTCGAACAAAAGATCCTGGACGATGAACTCCAAAAAATGATAGATTTTGGGGTCTGTGTCCCCACGCAATCGCCTTACTCATCACCTGTTTTCTTAACACGAAAGAAAACAACAGGGTCGAGTGCCTGGAGGGTACTTATTGATTTTCGCAAGGTTAATCAGAAGGTCCATTTACCCGTTTGCAATCTGCCAGACGCAGAGCTGATACAACGGCGGTTAGCTGGGAAGAAATATCTATGTAACTTAGATATGAGTCAGGCTTTCCATCAGTTAAGTGTCACGGACAAGATGTCCCAAATTCTAGCATTTAACCCGGGACCTAGGTCTAGACATCCCACATTGGCCCTAACAACTCTTGCACAGGGCTTGTCGGTCTCTCCCCTTATATTCTACCATGTTGTCAGGTCACTCTTTGGGGACTTTGACACCGAACATTTCGACTTATATGCAGACGACATTTATCTGGGAAATAGGTCATTTGAGGGCATGCTAGAGGCCCTAGAGCAAACGCTAGCCCGTCTACAGTACTGGGACTTGAAAATCTCAGTAGCTAAGTTGAAAATTGGCTTCGACACCTTAACTGTGTTAGGCAAAACAGTAGGGATTAATGGTATTTCTGTACCTAGAGAAGCTAGAGAGACGATACTCTCATTTGAGCGCCCCACGACCCTTACTGAGTTGAGGGCTTTTATTGGCTCAATGACCTTTTTTCGTCAACATTTTCCACGATTTTCCGAAATGATGCGCCCACTCACAGATCTTACGAAAGGTTTTGTTGCGGGCGAGAAAAGAGCTAAAATAACTTGGAACGATGAAGCCGAACAGGCTTTTCGTCTGGCTAAGGCTTCCGTGGCGAATTCACGTGCTCTTGCAGCCTGGCGTAGTGATAGAGAGAATTTCATCATCTCAGATAGTTCGAAAACTTCACTCAGTTCTTCTCTATGCCAGACTGACGATAACGGCCGCTATGTGGTGGTAGAATTTTTTTCGAGAAAGTTCAAGCAGAGACAGAGCTCCAATGTCTCGTCAGCTTTGCTCGAGCTGTCTGCAGTGGCGGCAGCTCTACGTCATTGGAAATCTTTTCTGTTTATGAAACCCGTTACTATTTTGAGTGATCACCTATCCCTTAAATGGCTTCATGAATACAACGAAAAAAAGGTGGCTCCCACTCTAATTTCAATTGCCAATTCTCTGCCAAATTTGGCGTTCCTGTCTATTCAACACAGGTCAGGGAAAAGCCCTTTGATCAGACTAGCTGACTTCATGAGCCGATACCCCCCTCCGGACACGCCAACTATGGATTTGGACGAGATCCAGGACTCGGAATATTTCTCATTTCCAAAAGACGAGGACTTGATTTCGGAACGTGTTACGGAGCAGGACCTTCTTAGGGATCATTTAGATGAAAGTGTTAGAGCAATTACGCGGAAGTGGAATCTAAGTCCAGAATTTGTGACGGAATTTAGAAACGCTTTGACCTCTGACCCTTTCTTTGTGGAGTTTCAAAAGGTTCTCAATGGGCGGAAAAAAGGCTCAAAGATCATGCAACGACAGAAGCGTCTTTTTATGCTAGGACAGGACGGGCTGCTGTGGTACGTAGGTAATAGGAAATCTTCTTCGGACCCACAGCATCCAAGTGACCTGGACCGTGCCAACTTTCGACTCTACCTTCCGTTCGTGAAGCGTGTTGAAGAGTTAAAGAGATACCACGAAGGCATTACTGGCCATCAAGGTATTACGAATCTCACAAAAATGATCTCCGCCAGATTTTACTGGAAACACCTTGCTCGAGATGCAAGGCAGTTTGTGGAGTCGTGTGATTTGTGTTCACGGTCAAAGAAAAATGTGAAACGTAGTGGGGAACTATTTGAACGGTCATTTCCTAGTCCTTTAGAGGCACATGCTGAAATCCAAATGGATCATTTTGGGCCGTTCTCTTTCAAGAATAAGAAATGTTTTGTTTTAACGATCTGCGATGTAGTCAGTCGCTACACATGGTATTATGTTAACAAATCAACCTCAGCGTCCGATGTTATAGGTTCTTTGAAAGCTCATTTTTGTAATTACGGATACCCACGAGTGGTCACAAGTGACCGGGCCTCATGCTTTGTTTCAAGGGAACTTCAGGCATTTTTGAAAGAACATAGGATTGTCCAGAAATGGGGTATCGCACATTTAAGCACAGACCAGGGTTTGGTAGAGCGTTCAAATTTGAAATTGTCCTCTTACCTAAATAAGTACATTAGTGGCTTCAAGGGGGACCTGCACGAACTCGTAGCTCAAGCTCAACTGGCGGCAAACGTCAGTAATCACAAAGGGCTGGGCTCGAGCCCTTTTTTCGCGTTTTTTGGAAGGGAAGCAATCATTCCTGACGGCCTCCCTTCGCACCAGGACACTCCGGGGAACAAACGAAGGATCCAGAACCTTCGTTCATTTTGGGAATCCGTCCCAGGTCGACTACGTCACAGTTTCCTCGCTGATAAACGCCGCCTGGATAGAAGGCGGGTTAAAGTACAATTTTCGCCAGGAGATTTGGTCCTTGTACACGCGAAAGCTATGTCTGGAAATGATCCCCATAAGTTGGCAAGGGATCACTGGCTTGGGCCCTTTGAGGTCTATCAGAAGATATCGCGGTCGCGATATCTGGTGGATGTGCTTACGCCAGCAGGGGCGGAGCGAAAAACCTTCCATATTTCGCAGTTGCGGAAGTATAATGTCCGGACCCAGCCCTGTCAGGACAAATTTTAAATACTAGGATCTAGTCCTCTGTCTTCCATTTAATTATCCTTCCAATTTATTTATATTTATCTTTAGTCGATGTAATGCTCCATTGAAAGGCATGTTTGTAGCGGGCAGGTTTTGTCAATACGTAGCCCGTTTATGTTGTTTGGCTTGTTTTCTTCACCTTGACAAGGAAAACAAGCGGCGGTTTATTATGACACGGTCGTACTGTTTATCAATCACAGACACAACTCGACACTGTTTTTGTAATTTGTTTTTTTCTCGGCCTACAACTGCACGGGCCGCTTGCCTACCTCAGCGAATACTCGAGCCTCCGGCTTCTTCCAGGATTAGCTACCCAGGGGAGCGGCGGGGGGTAAGGCGGCGTCTGTGGACGCATTAGACGTACTGCCGTCGACGCTTGCGGGGAAACGCACGCGCCCGGGCTTCTGCGAGGCTGATTGTTTTGTGTCTTAGGTTATCTTTTAAGTCTAAAACGACCTTCTTAATGAATTTTGAAGTTTTAATATTGAATTACCCGCAAACGCGCGCGCGGCCAACAGGATATTCCGTTGGTTTTTTTTTTAAGCTTCTCCATCGATGGCATATCGATGAATTAATGAGAGAATTAATAAATGAAGGAATATAGATAAGCTAATTAATGAAATTATAAGGAAAAATAATGAGTGAAATATGATAAAGAATGAAAATAATGAGACACTCTTGCGGGAATGTATGAAAATTAATAAATAATTGAACTGTTTAGCATTAAGTCTTTGATCAATCCAGACCTGGCCCGTCTGAGTTCATTGAATGAATTTCTCGCTGCCACCGCCGGTTGGGCGTGTGGGCGAGTTGGCTGCGGAACCTTTCGCTGGGTTTCGTAGGCTTTTAGATAACATTCCCTCTAGTCTAACCCGTATACTGGTCACTTAGGGTTCTAGGGGATGGGGTATTTGTCCAGCAGTCTTGACAGTACTCTTATCCACCAATATGGTTACTTAAGTCTCCTGTGTGTATCGCAGTATGTATCATGTTATGTATTATGTTATTTCTTATGTCTATTTGTTCATTTTCGTTCTCGCAGTCATGTTAAAGTTACATACTACTCTTTGTTGGATTTTTTTGTTAACGTACCACATATTATTTGTTGTCGCATCAAGAATCGTGCATGTAAAGATATTTGTGACCCTTTTTAGCGTTTTTTTTTGTTGTTATCACGATTAATCAATTTTTTTGATATCACGATTATATAGCTCACTCGTTTTTATTGCTTGGATGTTTTGTATATTTTCTTCTGTGACCACTGTTCACTGTACATATAGTTTCCTCATTTTAGTCGAATGTTGTTTGTATATTCTCTCCAGTGGTCACTGTTCCTTGTACATATAGTTCATTCCTTTTGTTAGTATGTTGTGTGTATATTGTACATATAGTTCGCTCTATTGGTTAGTGTGTTGTAATTTTTTTTCTCTCTCTTCTCTCCTCGAGAACATTGTCAGTTTCACATACGTTTTTTCTCTTGATAGGCCCTTTATGTCTTTACTTCTTAGTTTGTGTTCTATTGCTCAGTTCTTTTTTTTTCTCATTAAGATGTCATGCGCTTTCGTCCGTTCCGCTCACGTTTCGTTGTTTGTTTAAGTCACTCCCGTGCGGTCATCGCTTCCCCTCACCGGATGACTTCTGGTAGACGAGCACCTACGGTCTCTTCCTCTACCCCCTGAACGTGTGCCCCTGTCCAGCACTCGCCCGACACGATCCTGTACGCCTCTGGTGATGCCTGTTCACGCGCCTTGGGCTTCGAGCGGCTTTTGGATGATGTCGCCTGGCGGCCACATCACACAATCATGGGGCAGGTGTCGAGATCGGTCCTGGACAGCGGTCCGGTTAACCAGTAGCCGGCATACGTGACGTTCATCACAATTAGAGATGCCTCCAAACGGAGGCCAGGCCAAGGCCGGCTTGACCGGAGGCGGAGCACGTATGTCACGTTCAGGTAAGCATATAGGGACGGTAGAGACGCAACGTCGATTATTATTGTCACGTCAGTCACCGTACGAAGTACTGCTCGTCGAAGACCCGTCCGAGACTCACCAGGACTCCCTTGGACTCACGTAAGCTCATCAGCCAGCCCAAGTACCTACTCCCCGAGCACCCTACAACACGATGGAGCTCCTGATCCACGCTATGATCCTCGCCGTGAGTAATTTGGACTAACGTACTTCCTCTCAGAAAGACATTCCGCGGCGCGATTCGGGATAGCTTCGGAAACTATTTAGTAATATGTGTGGTAATTAATGTACAATAAAATACGCTTAGGGTCACAACCCTTTTGGATCTGATTCCACCCGTTTGCCTGGGAGAGAGAGGTCATGGTATTTTATATTCTCAGTTTCAACAATTCAAGAGCGGGAGGTTATTCATAATCCTTCCCGACATGGATATAAATGGATATTTATGTCTATGTATATATAAATGCGTCCAAAATTACTCGGAAACGACACCTCAGTTCACATCATGACATCCTTCAAAACCATCATTCGTAGCCCCACGAATGACCCATGGACCCCCAAGGTGAAATCGAATGGTTCTGGTTTCCCCGATAATATATTATACGTTCAAAAATAAATAAAAAACGACACCTAACCCGACCCCATAGCCGAAAACCTTCAGAAACCCCTTCCCTAGCCCCTTTTTAGCCCGTAAGAGTCCCACGGGTTTGCGCGATCGGGGCGAAAACCCTGAGGGCACAACTAGATGTCAAACCAAGTAGCTATTTTGTCAAAATTTCGGAATTAAAAAAATCCTACTGCCCAAAACGGCCAGTACGGCGGACGGACATTTCGTTTTTGGAATCTAGATCTCTTGAAACGGAAAATGTCATAATGGATAATTCCTACGGCTACGCAACATTTTGACGAAATAATCAACTTCGGTCGGCAAAAGGGGGCTGCGGGAGGGTTTTTTTGAAAGGTTTGGGCTAGGGGGTAGAGTTAGGTGTCGTTTTCAAAATATTTTTGGACTTAAAACCCACTTTTGTATATTATTCGTGGAATAATACACCAATGTAAACGCTACGGAGGTCGAACATTCTGATCGGCCTCAAAATTTGACATTATTCGTTTCAAGAGATTCCAAAAACGATAATATCGTTATATATTATGTCCGTCGCCGTCCGAGCCGTTTTGAGCAGTAGGATTTTTTTTAATCTCAAATTTTGACAAAATACTCGGACGCATAACCCAGTTTTCGGGGTTCCTGTTCCGTCCAAACATTGTACGAAAAATCTATTTATTAATTTTATCCATTTTTTTAAATAATATAAATAATTTTTTATAGTCATATTTCATCAAAATTCACCTAAACCCACAATTTATTTTACTTTATTTTTCAATCTAATTTTTTATTGACATATTTTTGCACATTTTAACTGAATTCACTATTTACCGTTGAGAAAAATTTCCAGCGTTTTTTTTTTACTATACGAGGGGTTTTGTTGAGTTTTAGTGTCCGGTTGAGTGGTGTGTTGTTTTCGAAGTTATTTTTGACGCATAATCGATTTAAGGGGGTGTCCGATCCGTAGAAGCACACCGTGGGGCTTTGCGGGACTCTCGAAGGGGCTAAAAGAGGGGGTTTTGAAGCGGTTCGGACTGAGTATTCGAGTGAGGTGTCATTTTCTAAGGAAATGTGAACAAAGATACCACTTTTGGGGTCTCAGATCTTCCCAACCTCATTGTAAGACGTCAGGTGCTACAAATGGCGTTTTTTAAAGGTCATGACCAGAGGGCCGAGTGAGGTGACGAAGTAATCGAAGTAATTTTGGACGAAGAACCGATTGTCGAGGGATCCAGATTGCTCCGAACCCATTATAGGGCTCAAAGAGCCATTCAAGGGACTATGCAAGGGGTTGTTGGAATTTTTTGGCAATGTATACATGTATACTTGGCTATAGTCAAGTCAGGTGTTGTTTTCTAGGTGATTTTGAGCGTGAATTAAATTCATGGAGGTCCCCAATCTGTCCAACTATCGATTTACTCACCCTAAGTTGTCCTGAGGCTTTTTGGGCTGCTACGGTTTTGCTATTTCGGCGAAAACAAAATTTGTTTTCTGTTTTTTGATTTAATCTCCTTTCTTCTCATTAGCGATTAGAATCCCATAATAAAGCTCATGAGACTCGTGTCATTAATTCTCACCCGCCAAAGAAAAAAGTATGTAACTTCATTGAACAAGTTGATATTGTACGTGAGAAGTAGGAAGTTGAATGGAACTTGGTCTAGTTGCATCTCACAAAGCATAGAGTCTATGCCATAGACTCAACAAGGGGTTCACAATGGTGGAGTATTGTAGGGACACCTCTGAAGCCCTACGTGGAGTATTTTTGTTCTCTTCGGCTTCCATAGTGACGTCACGAAGCTTCATTAATTACAAACTTCGCACTCACGCTATTCACACTCGTTTCATTTCATTTCTACGTCTATTTGGGACAAGTCACGTATTCAGGTGAATTCCCGACGTGGAAACTCATTTAAAAGTGTCGGGAAGGAGGAGGGCAAATCTAGATTAAAAAGCAGAGCATATATGTATATATATACATGACATGTATATATATATGACCTCCTCCTGTATACATTGTATACAGGAGGAGGTTATGGTGTATTAAATTGGACAAATTTTGTCCAATGCTAACCACCATTGGCAAAACGCGGCTTTATGGAGTGGGGATATTTCAAAAACTTGAATCGTTCTCAATGAGGGGCTCTGGGGGGCTTTCGAGGGGCTACAAGTGGCGTTTTGACGGATTTTGAACGAGGAGTTGAGTGAAGTGTCGTTTGCGAAGTAATTTTGGACGGGGAATCGACTTATGGGAGTTCTGGTCCCGCCGAACCAGTCAGTTGACACATTCAAAACGCGTGACATAGCGGTGGTGAAAATGTCCATGTAGGAGGAAAAACTCTGTGTCGATAAAACATTGTGAAAAAAAAAAATCTTTTTTTTTTCCAAACCTATTTTCGCTCGGAAAGTATTAGACGTCCTGGGATCCTTCTAAAATCCAATTTATAACCCCCATGAAAGCCCCATAGATCCCCACAGTGGAATTGGATCGTTCTGGGACCCCCAAAAATGGATTCTTCGTCCACCAATACCTCGAAAACGACACCTAACTCGACCCCATAGCCGAAAGGCTTTCAAAAAAAAAAAAAAAAAAAACCGTCCCGTAACCTTATTTAGCCCCATAGCGCCCAACGGGTTTTTGGGCGATCGGGCTGAAAACCTTGCGGGCACAACTAGATGCTAAACCAAGTATTTTGACAAAATTTCTGATTAAAAAAAAATTCCTACTGCCCAAAACGGGTAAGGGGGGGGGGGGCTGGGAGGGAAAAAAAGCTATGGTGAAAATCATCCATAATAATATATCCATAATAATATTATGGCCATATTATGTCTCCATGATGGCTCTGAATAGCACTTTTTTTCCTCCTACATGGACAATAATAATTATTGTTGCATAGGTAATTATTATTGCCTTACAATTATTGTAAATCATGGAAAATTACTGGAAATTATTTTCACCGCTGCTGTCATTTGATTTTAAGTAGGTTTACCCTACTAAACGCTGTCACCATACATCAATTTTTTTTTTTTCAATGGGCGAAACCAGCGTTTAGTGCTTTCACTCACTCGTGAAATGGTCGTATTGGCCCTTTTCCTGCATGGGAAAGTCGGATCGAGCGAAATTCTTCATATTCTAATTAGGTATACCTACATACGAACTATTGCAGTATGAATTCCTGATGTCAGATTCTATTCTGATTAACGACTGTAGCTGCGATTTTTTTGGAGCAAAGCTCGTATCAGCGTCAGATGCGATGAAAAACGATGTTTAAATGATAATTTAATGAATAATTTCTGTATATAGAATCTGTCATCATAACAATGTTAGTTCAGAACTTATGTAGTTATTCATATTATGAGACATTAGGCCAGTATCGAGAAGTTACTATTCAAAACCTACGAACGCTGTTTCCCAAAATCCGAACTTCGCGAGGGGTTCGTTTTTAGGACGGCAGTAAACTTCCATACAACAGTACATAGACAACAGAACAATATGATGAATGACGTGAAATGGGAAGACCTCGGACTACAATACAAGAGACCATCACAACACGGTAAATTTGAGTGCAACGGCAACTTTGTAGGTCCAATAGTTCCTGAGATACCTCTTCAAACATTGGCCATTTTCCCCCAAAACATAGAAATCGTGGTTTTAGCCGTCTTCCTTACGGAATATCGGCTAAAATATTCAACCCAAGGGGAAAGTAATGAGGAATGAAGTTGTTGCGTAGTAACTGCAATAACTGTTATTCAGCTTCAATTTAAGCACAACCAGAACATGTAGGACACGCTGGTCTTCCTTTAGGGGGGACTCAAAAATATTGCAGGTTGGCATGCTGCCAGCTAGGATAGTTAAATAAAAATTTAAAATGCTGCAAATTTTACATAAGGGTTTATTATTCTTTGATATAGGTACTTGAGTGAAAATTAATTCTGCGTCAATAAATTTTTTGTTTTTCAAATTTTTTTGTTTTAATTTTGTTTTTCACTCGGAAAACATTTGATCTCCAGGGAGCCTTCAAATCATCATATCCCATTTGTATCCCCACAAAGAAATCGGATCGTTCCGGGACAACCAAAAATGGATTCTACGTCCAAAAATACTTCGAAAACGACACCTAACTCGATCCCATAGCCAAAAGCCTTAAAAAAAACCCTCCCGTAGCCTCATTTTAGCCCCATACCGCCGCACGGGTTTGGGCCATCGGGCTGAAAACCTTGCGGGCACAACTAGATGGTAAACCAAGTATTTTGGCAAAATTTCAGATTTAAAAAATGCCTACTGCCGGTCGGCAAACTGCAAAACGGTCCAGTCGGCGGACGGACATTTTGTTTTTGGAATCTAGACCTCTTGAAACGAATAATGTCAAAATTTGAGGCCGATCAGAAATTTCGAACCCCGTCGCGACCACATAGGTGTATTATTCCAATTTTTTCTTAAGAAAAATAAGCCAAAATTATAGTAACTGCTGTATTTAATCAAAATAAATTTACAAAAAAAAAGAGTGCGCCTATATTGTAAATAATATTATATTGTAATGCCTTGTAATTGTAATGCGCCTATATTGTAATAATATTACACAGCTTTAACTTGAGTAATAACCTTTTTCCCCCTCTTAATTTACAACGTACACAAAATGTACACAACGTAAGTACCGTGAACAATGTCAATTTGAATTTTTTCCCCTTTAAATTTACAACATGAGCCGCCTCGGGTTCTCTGTGAATTTTTTCAACCACTACTTCCTATATTTCTTTCTTTTGATCAGAAAGTGTAAATATTCACACAAAAAAAAAAAATCCTTAATCCCGGGATAACAGAGTTGGTAGTAGTTAACAAAATAGTAGTTCAACTAAATCACAAACTAAAAACTTTAGATTAGTTTTTAGTTTCACGATTCAAACTAGAACTATATTACCTAGTTCTTAGTTTCACTTTTGAAACTAACGATTAGTTTTTAGTTTGAATTGTGAAACTAAAAAACTAGTTTTTTTAAATATCTACCTTTTTAGCTGATCTTACACCGTAGCTCGTCGATTTTAGGATTTAAATCGATTTTTTAACATTAACTGGGTCAATAATCGATTTTGCCGATATTCGATTCTTGATAATAGATTGTCGAATGATTGATCATTTCCCAAAAGCACTTCCCGATTAAGGACGCGGAGGTATCCATGCTCTCAAGCAAAAAATAAAATAAATAAATAATAATAAAATAATAAAATAAAAAAATAAAACTATTAGTTTTAGTTTCATTCTGAAACTAACTTTGAAACTAAATTAGTTTTTGTTTCACAATTAAAACTGAAAACTAATTTTTTCGAAAGTTAGGTACTTTCAAAACTAAAACTAATAGTTTCAGTTCTTTTGTTTGTGAAAACCAAACTAAAACTGAAATTAAATTAGTTCTAATTTAGTTTCAGTTTTAGTTCTTAGTTTTGGAATTAGTTTCTGCCGAAAACTAATAGTTTAGGTTCAGAAAAATCACTGGATCCCGGGATTCAGGAAAACTTCCGTGATTGCCACCGCTAGACATGATTGATAGTGTCCAGTTCCATTGGAGAAACTGACTGACTAGCTGACTGGCTGAGGCGAGATTACAATGCGAGCATCGATGTGCGTTTAGAGGGGTGGGTCTAGTTTACGTTTAGATAATAATATTATATTATATCATATCATCATATTACCTATGACAGTCTGACCCTTGGTCGACCGTGCTTGGGTCGAGATTAATTTTTTTAATTAATTCAAATTTTTCTAGGTTGCCATTTATAGGATCAATATAAATCCCTTTTTTTAAATATCTGATTGAAAGTTTATTTAAATACGTTTTAGTGATTAGGCAGTTCCGTTGTATTAGACGATTTGCCTAATGAATGAGGACAGTAGGACAAATTAAGATAAGTCAGTGTGTAGGAAGAAGAATGAGGGGGGGGGGGGGGGGGAGTGTGTGACTGAGGAGAAGCCAATCAGGAGGCACTGGGGTTTGTTGTTGTGGTCGGTGTATTGATTACCTATGGCCTATGTAAATGGCCGTATAGTGGAGTGGGGCCTGAAGGGGGCGAGCCCCCCACCACCCCTAAGTGCACCCCCTCTGGCCACAAACTCACTCCAACCTCTCTTTACAACACAAACAGGGGAATAAATTTAAATATAAATGTTCCCGGGGAGGAGGGGGAGTGGAAGGCGTCTGTTGGGGGGATTGGTCCGGCCAATGAGGGAGGAGAGTCGGTTCAAGCCACGCCCCCCATGGTGGGGTCGTCATGGGGTGTTTGGTGGGGTGGCTCCGCCGAAGGTTCACGTCGCCTCAGTATAACGGGAGTTATGACGGAGGTGAAGGGCCACAGCGGTACCGTCCGGGTGTCCGCCCCTTCGCTCCATGATGCCCTGGCGTCGGCCAAACGTCCCCCGCAACGGTCCCCTTTCGCCATCCAGGAGCTTCTCGGGCTCGGCCCCACGTCGTCCGATGACGGTCATCATCATCACAATCATCACAGTCATCATCAGGCGGCCCTCCACTCGCAGGCCATGTTCGGCGCCCGGATGGCGTATTTCAACGCTCAGGCCGCCGTCGCCGCCGCTCAAGCTTTCCTCCCTCAGCCTCAACAGGCGTTACACCACCCCTCCGCACCTCCACCTGGTCAGTACAACCCAAATATATTCAAATACATTACAGCAAGTAAATTCGATTTTATACATTCCCTACCAAAACAAACCTACCCCAAATATCTTTCGTAACTCACTTCCGCGCCAAAACGTATCGAGCAACACAATTGTTATTTTTTTATCAAATAAATAAATAGAAACAATTTCCTACGCCAACTCCAAATTTGTCACAGAACACTGTCATGTTCCATTTAAAAAAAGTTTACCGTTTAACTTCCTGAATTGCCAACCCCTCAAGTTTTGAGGAAAATCCCGATTTCTGGGGCTCATTGCATGTTGTTCTCAATATTATTGATTTTTATCAGGTGTAGTCTATCTACATAATATTATTATTCCTATCAACATAATATTAGGTTATGTTCTATTATGTCCTATTATGTTCTAAGAACATAAGAATATTATTCTTATTCGATAAGATCCACTCTTCACATTCCTCCCTTTTTTCTCTTCAACTATCTCTTCTGTAAGCCTCGCGTATGTAAAAACTGTGTGGATTTCAAAATCACAGATGAGATACACCATCAAAAAAATTTCTTTCGTCCAACGGACGACATCTGAAAACACATTATGAGGAACATTGTTTATACTTGAACATAAATTTAAAATTAATTTTTAAAAACAGCTGACGTTTTTGTGGGAAATCTTTCTTGCTGAAATGTTGGTGGTAGGTAGTTACGATCGATGTTGACGCAAGAGTGAAGGAAACAGAGGAGCCTGTGCAAAATTTGTCTGTCAATTTAATGTTTTTGACTATTTTCGAGCCTCATTTTCTCAGTAAGAATGTAGACTGCTCCATCACTGCGTGGCTTATCACATAAAATCCTTTTTAAATGAGGGCTTTTACATCCAATATTGCATTTCCAAATAATTATTATAAAATGATGTATAGGTAATAAAAAAGTCTCTCTATCTGCCAACGCTACCTAAGTCCGAACTTTTACCATTCAAGCTGATTAGTTAATGCAAATCCCCAAAGCGATTTTGTAAGTAACCCCTTTAGGAAAAACTTAACATGATTTTATATTTTAATATTGAGACAGTATTTAGTGACTAGTTTGACCATTTTAGGGGTTCCCCCCAAGTTAAATATTTGTATTCTAGGCAGTTTAATGACAAGTTTGATGCCTTCCAAATACATCGGCAGTCCTCACTAATTTCATTGCTAGTTTTTCTGTCCAGTTAGATGTTAACCTGCCTAATAATTAGGCAGTAATTATTACTGTATTTTGGGCAAAAAATAAGAAAAATGTCCAAATAGCACTTTCAGTGATAAATAAATATTTTACTGCTGGATAATCCTACGGTTCAGATTTTCGATCAGAATCCTATAAGCATTATAATCGTTGGTTACGTGCGAATTAAAATTTTTAATTGGTAGGTACAACTTTTTAATAGGAAGTGGATGTTCAAGCTGATTGGGCCGACTTTTCAAAAATTTTGAAATTTTATAATAATAACATTTTATATTGTAAAATTTTATAATATAAGAATATTATTCTCCTATCATCATGAGAATATACAGTGTTATTTGTACAACAACGACTGCCCACTAGTTGTTTGCCTTTGTCACTCCAATTTTATGTAAATACATGAATCTTCTGAATCGGCATAATCACCGGACCTCAACAAGCTTACCCGTAAATAACAACAACAACCGATTAATATTATCGTGAATTTGATTAAATAGTTCAATAATAACAATAATAATAATAATAATAATTATTATTATTATTATTATTATTATTATTATTCACAAGTTTTGTCAACTTAAATCGTTCCAATTGGCAATAATGAGACACATTACCTCAAGCTATAGCACGTGATCCTATAGGACGTGATCATCAGAGCTAATTTTGTGTTTTCTAATTTCCAAAATTGTCCATTATATCTTCGAATAACCTAGTTGTTTATTCGCCAATAATTTTTAAACCCCCAGTGGGCAAATTTGACGAAATTTGTTTTATCTTTTTGTTAAATTAAGGTTGGAAAATACGTGAAACGGGCAAGTTTCACTTTGGAAGAGAGAACTCATATTTCACAAATAATTCCAATTTACGAGCTCAAAAACATGGTTTTCCACTCCACACTACGACTTCCTTTTCTCGCAGTAGGAGGTAGTAACTTTCTATCTAAGAGGTAGAAGAAGAGACATTTCATATTCGTCAAAATGAGTAAATTTCACTCCCCATCAATTTAAAAGCTAAGAATCTTTTCGTATTTCCTTTTAGGAACCATAGGATGCACATTCATTTTGAGAAAACGCAATAAACGATTTATTGCGTATGTAATTACGAATGTAACTTGATTTAATTTATATCTTTAATAAATTTTTCTCTTGTTGGCGTTCATCGTCTGCTGGTCTCATTCAACTAGTGCTGCTTTCACCATTCATCTCATCGGCAATTTCTTATTCCTGTTATTCATTCAATGAATTTTCTCATTCACTGAATGAGAAATGAATAAGAAAGAATGAGAAATGAATGGCATATCATGGCCCTGCTACCATCACTCTGATGATAATCAACCGTTCGAAACTAAAATTTCGATTAATTAAAAGCTCACGACGTATTTAATACGTCGACGTAAATACGTCGTATTTAATACGTGAGCTTTTCGTGCAACAAGAAAGAATGAGTTATTTTTACTGAGTAGGCGACAGATAGAAGAGATCAGCAAATTGAGTCATCTTTTTTTCGGATCAGACGGTCCCTTTCGGCAGAACAATGACTGCTATCAGTAGGTGAATTAGGGGGAAAAGAATTCCAGTGGCAAAATAAACCAGAGGTTTCGAGTTATAGCAAAAACAGCCCCCCCCCCCCCCCCCCACCTTGCCGACTTACCGCGGAAACCTGCACCCTGCTTATTGCCATTAAATTACAAAAATATAGAGACGAATAATATTCGTAATAGATAATAGACCATATTATGGTCTACCATGTTCGTAGTCTGCAGGGTGGTTTTCGTTTGTGGTAACAATTTGATTCAATCATATAATGTACGACAAGTCATTGTGGATAAAAAGTCTGCAAACAACAAGATATTTTGCTTTTCATTTTATTTTTATTTTTCAAAAGAACATTATCATAATGTTGCTTATCATTTAATAGCGTGCGTAATATGATTAATCAACGAAGGTATTACAGTTAATGAGCGTGAGTGCACTAGTGCCTACTACCCACAGTGAAAAATTGAGACCACATTGCGATCTATTACATTTTGTAAATTTCGCGGGAGAGCTAAAACTTCAATATTGAGATCAATCAGTTCTGTTGGATGGAACAGTAACATTTTCATAATGGCGCATCTTCATCTGAAATATTACCCACAAAGTTAGTTTTCTTTCTTTCCATGCCGACCCATTTTGAGCCCTGAAATTCACATTCCGACATGTTTCGGATGCGATTGTTGGTAGGTATTGATATTTTCCATTTATGATATTTCCACGTTTGGTTTTCAAAAATGAATTGATGATACGGGAAAGAATGGAGCAGTGGAACCTTCGTGTCGTGCTGCTGCTTTTAAGTAATTTTCGCAAATGCAATTTTTTAAGAAACTGTGCAAATTCGACGGGAGATGAACAGGCGTCAAACCAACATCGACAATTAGGAATGGAAGCGTTTCTGGATTATTTTTTTTTATCGATAGAAGGCGTCCAAATAATACTAAAAATGGGATTAAAACACAAACTGCAAGTATGAATTTATAAAATTTATGGAAAAATTGCTATTTGAATTTTGGCGGAAACCCGAGGTCAGCTCCTATTGGTCGACACGTTGGCCACCCTTACAAAAATAAAAACTGAAGAATCGGTCATTGGAATAAGTTAATGTATATCACAAATAAGTTGAGTAAATAAGCATGATCACATTCAAAACAAAGCGAACACGGCCATTTTCGCGATACTCCAGTGTCACTAGAGCCAAACACGAAGAAAAAATCGAAAATAGAAGAAACAATCGACCTGCACTCTGGTGTCTTTTGAATGGAAACCGGAACACCTGTAGGTGACGTCACCTACAGCGGTTTTTGAATCGGCCTGAATTACTTAAGATGATTATAAACTACGTGAAAGACTTTTTGTCACAAAAATGATGTATTTTTCCCTTTTTGACTTCTAACAACACGGTACAGGATGATTTAACCCGAAATTCGGGAGCACTTCCATTCCTAATTGTCGACAATTTTGATATTTCAACGGTTTTATTGTTACAGATTATAGACTACTGACAAGTCGAAAATAATCAGCCATGAACCAATTTTTAGGATTGGTCAGTCAATTAGGGCCTGGTCTTCTAGCGTTCCTCCACCTTTCTTAGTTTGAAAACCGCCCATCGATGAGGTGTTGAGAAGTGCTGGAGTTGAAGTCGTCCAAAATGCTAAAAAATGTGATTGTAATCACTAGAGAAACTGAACGAATAGGTAGTCTATTTCATCATCTTCTTCTTCCTGACATCATGAAGACGGTTTTTGCGACCATAAGTGGTGTACAGTAGGGCCCAGTTGGGCTTTAATAGAGGTGACAAATGGGATAAGCCCGACTTGCCAAAAATTGCATTTGTGAATTTTGCTGAACCTCACATAATTAGTGAAATTCCTATGCCATCTGAAGCCATCCCAAAAGTGTTTTAACCAAATTTTGGCATTCATTGTTCAACGTGGAAACGGGAAAAAACGCTCCAAATTTTACTCCGAATTTGTTAGTCTTTGGCATCTACAAAATATTACTATCCAAAAACAGTCCCAGTTCTGTCAATAAGAAATTATTTGAAAAAATTAAAAATTGGTATTTTTGCCCAATGGGATTCCAAAAATACTCGGAAAACGACACTCATTCGTCCTCCTGTCATCCTTCGAAAGTCCTGTTTGTCGCCCCATGAAAGCTCCAAACATGGATGTCCGAAAACATTCGCTATTATAGCCAAAAACCTTCCAAAACCCCTCCAGTAGCCCCTTAACAGCCCCAAGGAGCTCCCGCGGGTTTGAACGATCAAGCTGAAAAGCTTGCGTGTACAACAGTTGTATCTAGTTACTAGATGAAGAATCGAGTATTACCTACGTTAAAGTTTCATGAAACTTAAAAATATGCATATTTTATAGAATATGCTCGCCTCCCAAAACGGCGAACGGACATTTTTTTTTGGCTCTGCACACTTTGAGACGTGTCAGACAAACTTTGAGACCGTTCAAAATTTGTAACCAGGTTGACCAAAATTTGAAAACAGGTTGAATGTTCTGAGAATAATAAACCAAAAGTTGTGTTGCACCGTCTCATTAGATCATGAATGTGGTAAATTAATCATTGTTATACGTTTATGATGACTTGATGGAAAGTTATTGAGGTTCGGTCAGATAAACGAACCTCAACAACTTGATAACGAACTTGATTTCCAATGAACAACGAAATTTCCGAGGTGTGGCTCTTTGAATTCGCTGGATCAAATCGACTTGTAAGTCAAAATGGTAGAAGGTTAAAGTTGAGATTGCATACTTTTTTCTCCTTTTTTTTTTATTTTCATCCCAAAGAATTGTATTGTTGTGTATAAGAGCTCCCCTACAGAGATAGCAAGCGCTGCCAACTGTATTGCACAGCGAGGTTTCTTCCACCGCCCAAACTCCCGCCCTGAAGCTCTTACAATCAGCCATTTTAGTCTCCCCCTCCTTCAACACCCTCCTCCCCCTCCGCGGCCTCCAGACATCCCTCGGAAACTCCTATTCTCTAATTAATATAGTAATTAATTCCGGCACCCTTTGTCTCTGCGGTTCAGTTTGTAAGCTCGGCTAATGAATCCTCCCTTCGCCGCCGCCCCTCACCCTACAACATCGGCGGACGCTAATTCCGCCCCGAATTTCGGCCATTCCCCCGAACCAACGTTTAATAGCATTAATCCAGGCAAATGCTCAGGCAAATTATACGGAGCTGTCTGGTCCTGGACGCACGTTGAGTTATATTGCGGGCAACCGATTGCAAAATTTGCATCATGGTGCTTGACAAAGAAAGTTTGAGATAACTCAAATCAAAAAGTTAAACATTTTTTGAAAAAGTCGTGTCACAGTTCCCACGAAAATGGCGAGTTGTTCATTAAGTTTGAACACTATTATTGAAACAATTATTAAAAGTTGAACACACCACGTTGGCATAAGGACTCGTCATTTATAAACCATCTCCCAAATACTGCGCAGTCGTAAATTACTTATTTCATAAACCGAAAACGGGCCATTAGTCGCAAAAAACCTATTTAGCCCAGGAAAGTTATTGGTAAAAACGCTGCAAATTTTACACAAGGGTTTATTATTCTTTGATATGGGTTACATGTGCAAAATTTTAATTCTGTCAATGAGAAATTGGATTTTTTGTTTCAAAAATGGTTTGTTTTGTAGGTACTCGAAAAACATTTAACCTCCTGGGATCCTTCAAAAATTCCATTTTTAGCCCCATGAAACCCTATAGATCGCCACAGTGAAATCGGATCGTCCCAACCAAAAATGGATTCTACGTCCAAAAATACTTCGAAAACGACACCTGACTCGATCCCATAGCCAAAAGCCTTAAAAAAAAAAACCTCCCGTAGCCCCATTTTAGCCCCATAGCGCCCCACGGGGTTTGAGCGATCGGCCTGAAAACCTTGCGGGCACAACTAGTGGTAAACCAAGTATTTTGTCAAAATTTCAGATTTAAAAAAAAAAAAATCCTACTGCCCAAAACAACTTGGACGGCGGATAGACATTTCGGTTTTGGAATCTAGACCTTCACAAACGGATAATGTCAAATTTTGAGGCCGATCGGAGTCGTCGACCTCCGTCGCGATTACATAGGTGTATTATTCCAAGAATAATAAACCAAAAGGGTCCTAGATGAGAAAAAATAGTATACAGCTGAAAATCGTTTTAACCCCATCGTTTAGACCCATCTGAGTTTGCGGCGGTTTCTAGGCTCAGCACAGGCAGATGTGGGAGGCTAAAACCTGGACATTTTTACTCTTTTTTGGTTTATTATTCTTGGAGGGTTTGGTTTATTATTCTTACACCTATGTAATCGCGACGGAGGTCGACGACTCGGATCGGCCTCAAAATTTGACATAATCCGTTCCAAGAGGTCTAGATTCCAAAACCGAAATGCCCGTCCGCCGTCCGAGCTGTTTTGGGCATTAGGAATTTTTTTTTAATCTGAAATTTTGGCAAAATACTTGGTTTATCATCTAGTTGTGCCCGCAAGGTTTGAAGCCCGATCGCCGAAACCCGTGGGGCGCTATGGGGCTATGGGAGGGTTTTTTTAAGGCTTTTTCGCTATGAGATCGAGTTAGGTGTCGTTTTCGAATTATTTTTGGACGCAGAACCCATGTTTGGGGGTCCCGGAACGATCCGATTCCACTGTTGCGATCTATTATTGATCGCAACCCTATAATAGGGCTTTCATGGGGCTACAAATGGGATTTTTGAAGGATCCCAAGAGGTCAAATATTTTTCAAGTAAAATAGAAGCGTTTTTCAAGAAAAATAAAATCGAAAAAAAAATTTTCTTCAAAGTTTTTTTCCATTGTCAGAATTAAATTTATGCACAAGTAACCTATAGCAAAGAATATTAATCCCTAGTATAAAATTTGCAGCGTTTTTCAGAGAGCATAAAATTTAGCGTCCAATGACGTTTGCTGCATTGAAATTAGTCCAGCCGTTCAGCCGCGATCGCCAAAGATTGGTGATTTGTTGACTACCGTCAACTCCCAACGCCTATAGGTACCTAGGTCCCAAGGGAAACCGACTAGGTACTCACCCCCATGCTTCAATAATAATTATTGTAGCCACTGACCCCCGTTTCGTGGACACTGACCCCCCCCCCCCCCCCCCCACACACACACAAATCATTGAAATATTCCATTGGCAACCGACCCCCGTCACAGGTTAGTTACTAACCGTTACAGTAAGTGTTACTGTAACTGTTCCCTTGTAGTCTAGGCAACGAACGCTCAAAAATGGGTCTAGGTAGAAATGTTGAGAGCAGAAGCGATTTCTTCACCGATGTGTTTTGACCCACGGGGAGGATTAAGACCCCGACCCCCCTCAACTTTCACGTCGGCGGGGGTCAGTGGACAACCCCCGAGTTTCCTTTTTCTTCCCGCCTTTTCAGTTTTGACTCGACGGGGGTCAGTGGTATAACACCCTGTCCAAAATGACTGCACCGATCGAAAAAAGTCAAAGGACCAAACTTGAAGGATATTTAATTGTGAATCAGTTGTTTGTTTTTTTTTTTTTTTTTGTTTTTTTTTGTTTTGTTTTTTGTTTTTTTGTTTTTGTTTGAAATTCGCACACTCCAGTGCTGAGATGTGAATTTTAAACCTGTTCGTAGCGCCAAATTTTCACTAAGGCTGTCCAACGCAGAAAACTTCGTCTGAACTTCTCACTTTCATGCATTTTTTGAAGCAAAAGTGAGCGTTATCAACTGAATTTAAAAATTCGTCCTCAATTATTTAAAACTCCTTGAGTTGAAATTCAGTTGGTAACGCTCACTTTTGCATTAAAAAAAAAAAAAAAAAAAAAAAAAAATGTGAAGAAAGAAAAAGAAACCTAACTTAAGGGTGATTAATATCTATTTAATATTATTAAAATTTAAAATCATTTTTATATAATTAAAATAGTTGAGCATACTGCTACAAACATTTAGGTAATAATGTTGTAAATTTACATTAATATCGATTAAAAAAGAAAGCTTTCATGAAAGCCTAGGCTGAATAAAAATGTAGGGTAGCAAACAGAAGAGTGGGCGTTTGCGTTTCAAACTTACTCCAGCACCAAGTCGTGGGCAGTTTCATCACATACGTCCTCGCACTCGCAATGTTCATAATAATCGTCATCATGATCAACATTATGTTGAGATTCAGCATAAGAAGGACCTGCAGTTGAACCAGAACCATTCTTCTGACGAGAGGAGGTCTCCGTTACAATGTTGGCGTACCATTTCAAGTGCTCCAATTCTTCCCAATCGTTTCCAAAATGCTTTAAAAGTAACGCCTTGACATCAGCTATTTTCTTTGGATTAACTGGGCACCCAAGAGATAGTGGTGGGGGGCAACGAAACCACTCCAGACTAAAGGGTGCAGCTTTCGTACAAAGTACGCAACCACGAGGGACATTAAATGTTTAATTTTTTAGGGAACTTAAATTTTTATGTCTTTGCGTAATTCGATTGGGTAAATCGAGAGCTTTCCAACGAGTGGTGAACGATTAAATCTTGTATACGACGATAACCGGAGAAGACTTTAACTTAGTTAAAGTTCCGTAGCAACGAATCGGTTGTAAGCGAAAATCATCAGAAATTTGCAGCGTTTTTATCAAATTTTATTGAACTGAGGGTTATTCGATATACGGTAGATCAACAGTAACAGATATCGATATGGAAGTATCTCTCCGGGATTGCTTGACGTCCGAGCGCTCACGCATCAACAAGAGCCTTTATCTGTTGGCTTGTTCTTTCCGGTGAAAGTAGGTAGTTCTCGGTTGAAGTAATGTGCAGACAGAAATACCGCCAATTCGACAGAAATTCGACCCAGAACCCGTGTGTCGCATCCACAACGAAAACGCCAACGACCCAGATGACTTCGTAAGGTTCGGTGTCACCCGGAGGTTCAGCCTTTACTCTCGGTCCCAAACCTGGAGTCCGGCGCCATCCTCCAACCCCAGACAACGAAACTTCCGCCGAGTCCCCCGCAGTCTCATGGCGACGGCTCGGATCACTGCAAACTGAGTCTTGACCCGAACCCAGGCAGCTACTTTAGAGTACGGGCGAGACCACTTTTCCGAGAGAACAGTGGCAAGCTGCTTGAGGAACCGCTGGAACTCCGTCCCAAGTGACCCATCGCATGAACAGACTAGTGGATTGAACGATGCTCTCATGTCTTCCGCTGCTTTGTCATATTTCGTGTGTTTGGCCGCTTCTGCATGACGGGAAACTTGGGGCCAGTCGAGGCGGGCATAGGAATCTGCGTCGGCGTTGATTACGCGATTGTCGAAAAACGCAAGTCTCTCCCTATGCCACGAATAATATTTTCGTGACGTTTCATGTCCCGCGTTACATTTTCGAGTTTATGTAGCAGAGTAAAGACATAAAATGTCAATAAAACATCTTTCTGATAGCACTGGCAGCAAAGCAAACATTTTTGCTTAAAAAATTGAAACCTGATTGTAAACAAACACAGTCTTCAAGATACAAAACTCTTACCTCAGGATTTTTTGTTTTTCTCGTGCCCAAGTTTCTTTGTAGATGAGTCGTTTTCTTGTTTCATTGGGAGGAGCTTCAACCACATTGTTCTCCATTAAATAATCCAAATGATCAACCACAAACAAGTCACAGAAAAACACACACTGCGAAAAATCAGAAGAAAAGTGGGAGCTGTGATTACCCATGATGCCTTGCGACGGACGAATGTGGCGCTCTGATTGGTTGTCATGGAGCTGTCCGACTATGAAACGAAATCCAGTTGTAGCAGTCCGTTTTTGAAACCAAACCACAACTTTGAAGCCATTTTTCCCCGTGTTCTGGCCGTTTTTGAAACTAAACGACTGCAGATTCGAATTCCGTAGAAAATTCCGTATAAGAATACGTATCTACCTCATTTTCGAGAAAAATGGACATGTCCGTCTTTGATACCAAGCTCCTCATTTAATGTATCCACTGTCTGCCCCATTAAGGTTACTTTAGTGTTAAAAATAGCTAGCTGTTAGGTACAGACTTGATAAAATTTATCAAATTTGACAATAATTCCTAATAATTAAAAAAATGTAATAACAATTTTAATCATTATTAAACTTTTAATTAATCAAGTTTAATAATTCGAAACGACGGCTCAGAAAAGATTTGTTTCTCAATTAACTAACTCTGTATAAATCCAGTGATGGAGAAAATCAAGCCTGGCTATGCTCCACGACTCCACTACTAATGAAATGCCACGTTTTGACTCAGAATTGACGTTTTGACTCAAAACCCCTATTTTTTAATTTAAACATGAATTAAATTTTATTTGATGCCCGAGGGTGATGGGCAAACTAAACCATTTAAAGTGTCTAATTGCATTAGAAACATTTCAATGTTTTTCATTAGAAACATTTCAATGTTTTACGTGTTTACCTTCATTGGGGGGTCGAATTAGTTGAGTGGAGGGGGCTGAAGGCTGTTGGTTGTTTGATAAAGGGTTTGTGATAAAACGTGTAATAGCCGTGAAGAGGATAAAGAGACGGGACCTGGCGCGGAAGAGGTGGCGAAGGGAGGGGAGGGGTGGATCGATATTGTCGGAAGTGGGGGGATGAAAAGGCCTGTGTGGGTGGAGGGGAGGGCGGGGGGTTGGAGGGTTGGTGTATCCCCCACTTCAAACATCCCCCCACATGTCCCTTTACCGGTAGGATGCTCGTGTTCCTTCCTGGTGTTCGTATCCAAAATGTAACAAACATCCAGCTGTTATTGGAGCCGAACGGTCATCGAGTTTGGAATCGGTTTCATATTGGTTGGAGCTTTTGCTTGAGTTGGCAATACAATATGGTTTGGTATTACTATCTATTTTGTTTAGGTGGTCGGATATTACAGTAGAAATATTTCAAACGGTTACCAAATAATTACGATTATTATCATTTTGAAAAATTTCAATCTTCAATCTTTTACCCAGTTAACGTTGTAGAGATCTAAATCCAGATTGGCTGGATTAGACACGGTTTGAAGGGTTTAAAACGAGTTTACTTCTGTTTTCAGATAGTTTGACGTTATTATATCTATACTTTTTGGAGAGAGTCGAAAACCGGTTTGACGGTATTTGAAATTGGATAGAAGTGTTTATTCGATTTGAGAGTGGTGACGAACTACTTGGAACGGGTCATAAACCTGTTGGAGGTGGTAGAAACCCAGTTGAGAAATTTTTGAACTGGTTTGGAAACTCTAAATGGAGTTTATTTTAGTTCAAAACCTGTTTGAGGTATTTCAAAATGGTTATAAACCTTATAAAAGACGATTTATAAGCACCTCAAAAGCCCCACATTTCCCATGAAAACCTTATGGGAGCAACCAAATATTGAAACAGTTTACAAGATTTCGTACTCAAAAATCAATTTGAAACGAGTGACGTGGCATGGAGGGGTGAGGAAGTGGTCTGCAGCTGCACCTAGGTGCCTCTCGTAGAAATTCGATATTATTCTGGCAGACATTATAATTTGACAAACTAATTCAATACCTAGTGAACATAATATGTTCACTAGGTATTGAATTAGTTTGTCAAATTATGTCATAATTAGTTTGTCAAATTCATATTATGAATTCCTCAGGTCGGAATCGGTTTTGGGTTGGATCATCGCTGCTCCAACGGCAGTTGTTCACCAATTGTCCAGAAACCGCTTTTTATAATAATTATGTATTAAATTGATTAAATTATTAAAATGATCAAATTACTCTTAATGAATCGGCTTGATCGGCCTCAATATTAAATACATTACACTTCCAAAAATGTACACTGTTCATCCCGATCGCTCAAACCCGTGGAGTTCTGTGGGATAAAAACGCTGCAAATTTTACACAAGGGTTTATTATTCTTTGATATGTATATCAAGTAACGTATACGTTACTTGTGCAGAAATTTAATTCTGTCAATGAAAAAATTAAAAAAAAAATTTTTTTTTGGATTTTTATCTCAAAAAAAATTTTTTTTTTTGGATTTTTTTGTTCAAAAATGTGTTTTTTCAAAAACTCTGTATTTTTTACTCGAAAAATATTTAACATCCTGGGATCCTTCAAAAATCCCATTTTTAGCCCCACGAATGCCCTAAACATCGCCCCAGTGAAATCGGATCGTTCCGGGACCCCAAAAAATGGATTCTACGTCCAAAAATACTTCGAAAACGACACCTAACTCGATCCCATAGCTAAAAGCCTTCAATAAACCCCTCCCGTAGCCCCATTATAGCCCAATAGCGCCCCACGGGTTTGGGCGATCGGACTGAAAACCTTGCGGGCACAACTAGATGGTAAACCAAGTATTTTGCCGAAATTTCAGATTTTTCAAAAAATTCCTACTGCCCAAAACGGCCTGGACGGCGGACGGCGGACGGCGGACGGCGGATGGCGTACGGCGGACGGCGGACGGACATTTCGGATTTAGAATGTAGACCTCTTGAAACGGATAATGTCAAATTTTGAGCCCGATCGGAGTCGTCGACCCCCGTCGCGAAAACATAGGTGTATTATTCCAAGAATAATAAACCAAAACGGGAAGGGTTTTTTGAAGGCTTTCGGCTTTGGGATCCAGTTTGATCTCGTTTTCGAAGTATAAACCCATTCGAATTCGTCCGAGTGGAGTTCTAAGCAATTCTATTAGGCTACAAAATTTGTAACAAGCAGCATTCATTTAACATTTAATGTTGCTTATGAAGGATGCCAGGAGATCGAGTGAGGTGTCGTTTTCCGATTAATTTTGTATGTAGTAGGTACTATCCATATTGGTTTATTATTCTTGGAATAATACACCTATGTTATCGCGACAGAGGTCGACGACTCGGATCGGCCTCAAAATTTGACATTATCCGTTTCAGGAGGTCTACATTCTAAATCCGAAATGTCCGTCCGCCGTCCGGGCCGTTTTGGGCCTGGATTTTTTTAAAAATCTGAAATGTTGACAAAATACTTGGTTTACCATCTAGTTGTGCCCGCAAGTTTTTCAGTCGATCGCCGTGGGGCGCTATGGGGCTATAGGAGGTTTTTTTTAAGGCTTTGAGCTATCGGATCGAGTTAGGTGTCGTTTACGAGGTATTTTTGGACGTAGAATCCATTTTCGGGGGTCCCGGAACGATCCGATTTCACTGTGGCGACCTACAGGGCTTTCATGGGGCTAAAAATGGGATTTTTGAAGGATCCCAAGAGGTTAAATATTTTTCGAGTAAAAAATAAAGAATTTTGGAGAAAAACTTCTTTTTTTTAATCCAACAAGTTTTTTCCAAAATTTTTTTATTGACACAGAATACAATTTTTGCACTAGTAACCTATATCAAAGAATAATAAACCCTTGTGTAAAATTTGCTGCGTTTTTTTTTTTTTTTTTTTTTTTTCCCCCTAACTACAGCAATACCCAGCAGCCCAGTCACTTTACCGAAGTGAGCCCTCCGTAGTGAATCCCGTCTTCCCGGGTTCATCCCGAATAACGTCAACGTTTCATTTCGCTCATCGATCCTCGTTTACGACATTGAAGGGTGGTGGTCAGAGAGGCAGATGAGGGGGGGGGGGGGCTCACGCCTTCAAACCGTCCTTGGGGTCACACCCCCTCGACACTTAACACCTTCCCTCGACAAAACTGACGCATTCACAGCAGAACGGCATTCCCCTGTCAGAAACTGGAGTAGTCCGCAACTGGGCTCGTCTCTTTTGTTTTGGAAGCGCCCTGCTGGTACCCCCTCCCATCAAAAACCTACGTCACTAACTACCACACCACCCTTTGTAAGGGCATTTGTTTGCCCATGGACTCACTTTTAAAAATCATTAGGCTAGTTATTGCGTTTTATTGCAAAACCATTCAATAGTTTGAAATTTTTGTGGGAACCAACATTGAAAATATAATATTGATTCGTTTTGTTGGTGCAAAAAATATATTCTTCGGGTTATCTTGTTTTAAGGGGGTTTTTGATTGTATCAGATAATTTCGCAGGGTGTTCTATCCGACTTGGATGGGAAAAGAGCGGATTTGCAACGCACAGCACCGTCGAGGCGGCAAAGGTGGGCTAATACAAAGTACTGAAGCAAAAAGCTAAGAGCTCCTTCAGTGGGCCAATTAACAAGGACACCACTCTTTTTCCTCTCGTTCCCTCTCGCCTCAGTCCCGGTCGTTTTCTTTCACTCTTTCTCTACCCCCCTTTCCCTCCCCACCACTTTTTTTTTCACGCCGGGGAAGGCTAATTACTGAGAGTTGCCACACTTGAAGGGGCTTCCCCGGCAAAGGGGTGTAGTGAGTGAAGATGTTGGAAAGGGAGTGGAAAGTAGAGGGGGATGTGGAGGAAAAAGAAGAATAAGTCGAGGACGGTATCGTTTCCTCGTCAGACCGTTGACAATATTCACCTCCTTTCATCATATCGGCGAAAAAAAAAAAAAAAAAAATCTCGGCTGCCCCAAGGACGAATTTTACTTGGCGTGTAGGACTTTACACGTGTAGGATATTTTAGACAATATATTTTCATTGCGACAATGGCTCCAATGGCTCAAGGTGGGGTATTCGAAAGAGTTTGACCATTGAGTCGACTGTGGCGTCGTTTTCGAAATAACTTCGTACGAATAATCGATTTAAGCAGGTCTCAAACGTTCCCAACCTTTGTACCAACAAGTGTTTTTTACTTTCACGATATTTCCCATTTCATGTAATCAATAAATTTTTTTACAGACACGAATTTCATTGGGACTTATATTAAAACGAGTCTTGCGGGAGTTTTCCGTCGCGAAGTGGTACGAAAGTTACTATTTGGCTAAACAAGAGATTTTACTCCTTCTTTGTAGCTTCATATCTCCTTTACTGTATGTCGGACTAAAATAACTTGAGCTTAGGACCGCAAATTTTGTCCTCTACAATTGATTTAATGGAATGGTCTATGCAAAACTGAGAATATTTCAAAACGTTGACGGGTTTTTCAAGATTGCAAGCAAGTAAACGGACGAGAATGACGAAAACTTGGATTTAAAGCTACCTAATGGTCGTAAACAACATAATATGTTTATAAATTTTTTAAACTCATATAAAATCCGGAATAAAACACTTTTTGTGAAATAGAACACCTCCCCTATTAGGAAACGACATTTTTCTTTCTTCATTTTGTTAGGTACTTCAATCCCGGTGTGGTTTTTGCCGGCGGTGCAGAGGTCTAATCCAATCAGGTGGATAGGGAGAGAAAACGTCTCCTCTGCTGAGTACTAAATTGTTTATTTAAATAAACAATTGACAAATAAAAAATGGAAATAAAAAAATTAAATCAATCTTTTCTTGTTTTCATATTTAAATAATTAATAGAATAAACAAAAAATAATTAGGTAAATCAATGCAGATAAATTTTTTTAAATTTATTTTATATTAACTAGTTGTCAAGTGAAACTTTGGACGAACAGTCGATTTATGGAATAATGAGCCCATGAATTGATTTGCAGCGTTTGTTATTCATTTATTTCTTCTGAAACATTGTTCACTTCCATTGGTGAAATCTGGACGACTTCCAGTGGACGATGTTTGTTTATATAGCCCCTGATGCGGTGGGTTTTAAATGCCATCAAACGGGTTTCAAACCTTCTCAAACCCGGTTTTAATCCCGTCTAACGGGGGTTAAACTATTCTATTTCATCTTTTAATCGGGTTTCATTCTCTTCGCAGAACCCATACAGCCGGTTTTCGGCATTTTTATTTTCGATTAACTAATTGTCCTACATTTTTCCATCAAATTAATCCATTTCATAATCCCCGGTTTTTCACTGCATTACAATTGTCTCTACAAACGTTTTTAGGCGATCTCAGGACGGTTTTAGGGGGACTCACCATTACGATGTAATATTTGTGTACAAAAATAATAAAGCTTCGTGTAATTAAAATAAAGGAGTGTTTCGTTATAAAATCCTCCCTAGCAGAACAAATCTGACCATGTTTGGAAACTCTTCACCTTTGTAAGATAATTCACGTTAAATTTCCTTATTTAGACTGAACGGAATTTGAATTTTGCAGTTTTGGCTCACCAACAACTTTTTTCCAATCCCACAAAAAGTTTGTTTTACTAAAAACAAACAAACTTCACGCGTACGCAAATAGTAGACCGAGTGTTTTGAACATTGTGAATATCATCGGAAATAACGAGAAGTGATGGTTGAAAAGGGCAGAGCCTCCGTGTTTTTGAAAGTGGATCAACGGACAATCGTAGGTGATGAAGGGACAATCAGGAGGGTGTGAGAATGTGGAGATTGTTGACGGACCACCACAATATTGAAGTATTCCCGGGAAGGAGAGGAGAGGGTTGCCCCCCCACACACTCATCATTAGGAGAAAAAATAATAAAGAATTTTGTTGTCCGTGGCAGCTGTGATTGAAGGGAGGGAGAGAGATGGCTATCACATGTCACCTGTACCTGAGGCCATTCACAGTTTTCTTGACGAAACCTTCCTCCCACATTATACCCCGCATCTTGCTCGACAAATTCCCTCTCTCCTTTTTTTTCCAAGGTTTTCAGTCCGAAGGTGTCGAGTTGAGGCGTTAGAACAAATAAAAGAACTCGCCTTAATTAGGGTAGTCGTGGCAAAAAGGCTTTTGTTTTGCAGGGCCTTCTACTTCAATAGGGCACCACCACCCCACCCGTACGCCTTCCTTTTGTTGTTCTGGTGCGCACACACTCAAACAGTACACGACGAGCTGACAAACACACACACCCGTGAAATTCCTTCCCTTGTGCGCCACTACCAGCCCAAGCCTTCCTACGTCCTTTTCTGATAAGCATTACTCAGATTGTGTTCACCCGACTATCTCTACAGTCCTTTCCGTTCAAAACCTCTCTTCAACAAACGTCTATTCTTCCATACTCTTGTCTGTTTTTTTTTCTCTTTTTTTTTTCTTGCTCGCTTCTTCTGTTTCCTCGCCTCTTCCACGACAGTTCTCTCCTGTTTATCTGATAATTACCTCGCGCCTCTCTGCCCCTCAAAGGTCCACTAGATCTAGGCCTACCCGACAACCGACGCTAAACAGAGCTAAATGGGCAGCCTTTACCAACAAATTTTTCTCGGTTGTGATGGGTATTGAAACTCTACGATTACGTACCATTAATTAATGATTAGAATTAAAATGCATTCAATTACACCAGTTTAAGGCATCTAAATCCTGTTCAAAATCACTTTAAAGCTGTTTAAACCTCATCCACCAGTACACCTCCCAAACTTGTTTCAGACCGCTTCAAAATTCTCCAGGCCAGATGCTCTCAAAACCTGTTTTAGACCTCCTCTGACTGGTTCCCATCTTATACAAACGGGTTTAGACCCCTTAATTGTGTTTCGTAACTAATACAACTGAAGACCACGGAGGAAGAACGATTTATTTCCACATAATAGGGAAATTGAGCTATTACTGCCATCTATTGGAAAATACTAGAAGCATTCAGATCTTGTGGTCACCCAAGCCAAAAAGAGTTCATGTTCCGAATTATCACTAAGAAAATTGTTGCCACACTGGGGAGGAATGCCTTTAGTCCACTCATCAGAGGGAGGACCTCTCAAGGTAAACCCAGTGATCTACTGAGGGCACTCAGTGAAGTCCCTTACGGAAAAAAGGGGAATAATGTTTTTGTCTTGAGTAATAATGACCATAATTATTATGGTAATTAGTGGTATTTATGGTAATTTGAGAATAAAAGGCATTTAAATTTGGTACTTATTACATTTTTTTCTCACGAAATTACCCATCTCAGATAAATTCTGAATAACGTTATATTTTTTCATAATTTATTCTTTACTTCAATTAAAATTTTGATTTTTCTCATAATGAGTTTCGGCAGATTAGTTTTCCCTCCGCCGGGTCTTCAACTGGTTTCAAACACACTTAAAATGGTTTGGAGCGCCTCATTGGCTCTAGACCCAATAAAACAGTTTCAGACCCCTATTAACCGATTTTAGACACCTTAATTTTGTTTCGAACTAACTCAAAGTAATTTAAGATCCTCCTAAACCTGTTTAGAGCCACCTCACTCCAAACCCTTTGAAGTGGGTTTAGGCCCACTCAAACAGTTTTTGGACCCCATTAAACCAGTTTTCAGCCCCACAATTCTGTTTAAAGCTCTTCAATCTAGTTTTACATCTACTGCATCAAGTTTTAAGCCCCTTCAAACTGGATTAAGAACACTTCACACCCCATTAAACAGGTTTTAAACCACAAATTTTGTTTCCAGCTCTTTCAAACGGTTTTGGACACCATGGATTTTATAACGTGCCCGTTTCAAGCCCCTCGAACCTGATCCAGACCCCTCAATTTTGTTTCGAGCCACTCCATATTAGTTTCAGCCCTCAAACCGATTTCAGTCTCCTCAGAGCCTCTTTAAAACATAAAAAACCCCGATTTCAGACTCACTTAATCGGTTCTGTATTCCTTGAAACCTTGTAGAAACCTTCTCCCCTAAAACCTTCTCAAAGCCCCCAGTACACATTCCTGGAGGCACAGATCACGGATTTGGTGAAATTGTTGAGACCGTATAGATCAACTATTTCATCAACAGTTACAAGAAAGAGATTTGTTAGAAATTACAGTTGTTCTGAGCTCAAAATATTTATATTTAAAATGCACAGCATATTTTTCTTGGTCAAACTTTTTTCTCTCCAGGAAATGGACGTTGTTTTCCCGTTTGTTCTCAGAATTTGTTGAGAGCCCCAAACTCGGTGTTGAGACGGTAAAGGGAGCGGGGGAAACAGAAAAATACGACTTTGGGACGGAGAAGAAAAGAAGGAACAAAAGAGTCCCAAAGAAAATGAAGCCATTTTGATTTTTTTTTTCCTTTTATTTCCTTTCTCTTTCTCTTTTTCTTTCACAAGAGTTAATCCTTTTGGGGGTTGGAGAAAAGAGCTGCTTGTGGAATTGGAAAAGTGGGAGGTTGTCGGGGGGAAGGTGAGGCGCGGGGGATGAAAAGCGACCAGAGTGGGGGAGATGGCCTTATTAAATCTCACCAGGGGTTGATTAAACTTGCTTGGTAGATTACAGTTTTTTATTCCTCCCACTCCTTCCCCCCTCCCACCTCACGTTTTCACCCTTCAACTCCCTTCCGCATTTTACCGCATTTCAACCCCATTTTCACCCTCCCACACACACTCCCCGCCAACAGTTTAATCAGCAGCTCTGACCCCGTTTGAATTACGTTTTTCCCCAACGGCGAACGCGTGTGATTCCCATGATAGGTGCCCCCCCCCCCCCCCACTATATTTTTTGCTTCATAACTCGATTTCTCGCTCACAAAGTTACAAGGGTTCCCTTACCCCTTAATAAATGTACGCATAATTTCTGCGGAACCCTATTTTCTTTTATTACTACAAGAGACGAGATTGAAAAATTCTATAATGAAAAGAAAAAAAGGGTGTCTTTTAACTGTTCCAGCGTGATTGAATTTTCGCCACAACACACTGGGCTATATAATATTATATTGATAAATATATATTTTTTCCGAGTATACAAGTGCTTTTCACAAACTGGCTTCAGATCGCTTTGAACTGGTTCTCTGCCTTGGTTACCGGTTATAACCCCTATTGAATTAGTCTTCAGTTCCCTGGTGTTATCTTCACTGTATAATATACATATTATGGGGTCTGATTCTGAATGGGCGTTGGACTCGAGTTTTCCGCCCGAGTCGAATTTGAATACTAAAATTTAGAAAAAACTAATTTCATGAACGGCTGACGTTTTTAAGCTTCGAAGTGGAGGAAGTGGTTGATGGTAGTGGGGATGAAGAGCCCGGCCAGTCTCATCAGGGAGGAACCAAATTACTTCTACAGTTATTTCGAAGAAACCGAAACCCGGCCCGGCCCGGTTACCGTTTGTTTTATTACCTACCGTATTATATTTAATTATCCATTGTTCCGAAGGAATTATTAAATTTAAAAAAACAATTAATAATTGAAGCCTTTTGGCCTCTGGCCAAAGGCCTAAATGGCAAAATAAATTTTAATCAATAAATTCATTTCAATCAATGCTTAATTATAATAGTACTAGTCAAGTGTAATAATTATGGAAAGCATTAACTGAAAATAATTGATTGATTGAAATTTATTTTGCCATTTAGGCCCTTCGGTTCCAAAAGGCTCCAAATAATAGAAATAATTAAATTTTAGTAGTAAATTATTTTTTAATATTAGGTTTTAATTGTTAGTTTGTTTTATTTATTTATTTTCTATTTTTTCTGGTAATTTTCCAATTTTGGTTTATTTTTCTTGCAATAATACAACTTTGTAATCGCGGCGGAGGTCGACGACTCCGATCGGCCTCAAAATTTGACATTATCCGTTTCAAAAGGTTAGATTCCAAAACCGAAATGTCCGTCCGCCGTCCGGGCCGTTTTGGGCAGTTGGATTTTTTTTTTAAATCTGACATTTTGACAAAATACTTACTTGGTGTACCATTTAGTTGTGCCCGCAAGGTTTTCAGCCCGATCGCCCAAACCCGTGGGGCGCTATGGGGCTAAAATGGGGCTACGGGAGGGTTTTTAAAAAGGCTTTTGGCTGTGGGATCGAGTTAGGTGTCGTTTTCAAAGTATTTTTGGACGTTTGCACAAGGAACCTATATCAAAGAATAAGTAATAAGCCCTTGAGTAGAATTTGCAGCGTTTTTAGAAGTAATTGGGAAACTATCCAACAGCAGATGTTTTTAAATTCCCTGAAACAATGGAAATCTCATCAATCTGTCGGATCGCTCTCAAAATTGGCACGACTTCATGGAGCTCCGAATGAACCCCCACCCCCACCAGTTGTGCCACTTGTCCCTCCCCAATAGCTCTCTTCACCCTCAGGAGGTGCGCCCAGGAAGAGAGTATTGTGTTCCGGCTGAATGGCCCTGGCAGGCTTCGGGTGGGGAGCCACGCCCAAACAGTTCGAGTTGCGATTAAATTCAATTAACGGCATGTCTGACTATTCCCCTCCCGCAACCCTTCTGGTTCCCTTTTCTGTGCCTTTAGCGCTTTCTACGCCCTCTCCCGTTTGTCCTGAGTGGCAATTTCGAACAAATTCAATCATTTTCGTTTTGACGGATGATTTGGCAGGAAACTGAAGACGCGGGAAAATATTGCCCGCTAAACAATGAAACATTCGGGGTAGGTTACCAGATGCTGTGCAAGGAAACTGACCCCAGGGTGCGAGTGTTGCTTGAGCAAGTCCAAAATCACGGTTTTGTTGGAGGATTGGACCAGGTTAACTTTCCCAGGTTCCATGCTTGAATGATCGATCAGTACCTGGTAGGTTTCGACGGTGTTCGATAGGTACTCGATCACGTGCCTTCAGCTGATGAGGTTTTCTCCGCAGCAGCTGTTAATGAGTGCTGTACCTGAGCTGTACAGGTAGCAGAAGATAATACCGACGAAGACGACCGTCATCGATGACTCCGACATCGACTTGTTCTTGAAAAACCATTGATAGCCGTGCGATTCATTATAATGAATATATATTGAATATGTGAATATATAACATCACATGTTATTTAATTTTTGACTAATTGGCTAACTGCGCTCGTTTGACACACCATGAACCATACAAGTGAAATTACAATCGCCCTTTCTCCCTTTCCAGCCAGAATATCGTGTTTGCGCATTGCTGATAGCCAAACAGTAAGTTTGTTCCAGGGTTGACAGACAGTTAATAGAAATCAACGGAGACATGCGCACTTTAGATAACTGCTGTTCCAGGTCGCTCGGTCGGCGAACAGCTGCCGTCGCGGCTATTTCAGGTCGATCTGTAGGCCGACAGCTCGAATGAGTTGGTTGGGAGCTTCATAACCCAGGTGAAACCTCTCTCATAACTTTCTTCCTTTTGGTTTATTATTCTTGCCGTTTTGGGCAGTAGGAATTTTTTTTTTAGATCTGAAATTTTGACAAAATACTCGGTTTACCATCTAGTTGTGCCCGCAAGGTTTTCAGCCCGATCGCCCAGACCCGTGGGGCGCTGCTAAAATGGGGCTACGTGAGGGGTTTTTTGAAGGCTTTTGGCTATGAGTTCGATTTAGGTGTCGTTTTCGAAGTATTTTTGGACGTAGAATCCATTTTTGGGGTCCCAGAACGATCCGATTTCACTGATCCGATCTGTAGGTCTTTCGTGGGGCTACAAATGGGATTTTTGAAGGACCCCAGAAGGTCAAATATTTTTCAAGTAAAAAACGAAAACATTTTTTCATCGACACAGAATTAAATTTCTGCACAAGTAACCTATATCAAAGAAAAATAACCCTAGTGTAAAATTTACAGCGATTTTGGTTTATTATTCTTGGAATAATACACCTATGCTTTCGCGACGGAGGTCGACGACTCCGATCGGCTGAGTTTGGTTAGGGAGAGAGAACGACTCCTCTGCCTGAATAAACAATTTAGTATTCAGCAGAGGAGTCGTTCTCTCTCCCTAACCAAACTCATTGGATTAGACCTCTGCACCATCGGCAAACAACCACTTTGTGACTCCGATCGGCCTCAAAATTTGACATTATCCGTTTCAAGAGGTCTAGATTCCAAAAGACCGGCTTCTGCTTCGCGATCGGAGGGATATTATAGCATCTCGCGATTATAGCATCTCGAGCGATCTCTAGGAACCACTTCTGTCTCTCGTGCAACAACTCCGGATCCGAGTGGGTCTCTCTCTCCCCCCCCCCCCCCACAAGTCTTTACGGGCAGCAGGCGATTCCACCGACTTAGCCGAAGAAAATAGGATCATTTATTAGGGCTTATAAGCCTCCGTGAATTATTGGAAATGCGGAAGGAATGAGGCGAAGATAGGGATGAATAAAGAGGAAAGGAGGGGGTGACAATTGAAAAAGAAGTCGTCTTCCTGTGTGCCTTCGTGTGAGTGAGGGAGGGTATTTAATCTAACCTCCACCACCCCTGAAGTGGGGCCAGTGCTAATAAAGGGGTTGAGATGGCAGAGCTCTGAGAGTCAAAAGGAATCCGAGGAATGTTAATAGAGTGCGCCACCAGTTAATAAGTACGGTTTGTCATCGGGGAGCCCTACTGAGCATTTTTTATGAAACGAGGGGAACTCCATGAGGACAAAAGCACTTTTCGAATCCAACCCGAGAACTTTGGATTGGGCGATGAGCAAACAAATTTTAGCTGGCTCATAATATGATATACAAGGACAGGACACAATGGAGGTCAATTTGCCAAAGGAGCGTTTAGCGTCGAGCCGATCAGATTGATTCGATTAAGAGACTTGACGTTTCAAGTGGTAGGAAATTACAGACCTGAATGCGGGCCAGAAGCGAAGGCGGGTCGAGGAAATCGAAAAAGAAGTTTGACACGCCCCCGAACAATGAGCGGTTAGTCGGTGCTTGCAAGTGACGTGCAACAGTTTGAAGGCCTCGGGAACGAATTAGGAGGAAAAATACGACGACGTGAGTTGAGGGGAGGGGGCTTGCCCCCGGGGGCGTCGTGGAGGTGGCAGGAGGATTACTGTAGTAGAAAACGTCATTGTGGTAGGGGAGGTGATGCCCTGGTTTTTGGACAAATTTGAGGGTAGTTACAGAATGAGTTCGCGATACATCAAATTCTTTAATTTCACCACTGCGCTGGGGGGGCACTTGGCTGACAAAAAAAGCACTGAGGGGCAAGAATGTATACCCATACCGCTTCATCAGTGATGAATCATCCATCACTGCAAGTATTTCAAGAACTTTTAACAACCCCCCCTCCCCTTTTCATTCAGCTGATGGTACCCAATAACCAAGGAACTCTAATTTCTTGGCATCATTAACTTCTAGGCGCTACCTCAAAAATGTCCCCGAAAATCAGAGGTAGGTCACTGATGTGACTTGTTCATGAAGAGTGAAAACGAAGTGGTGATCCCGACGTGATTGAGTACACCGGTGTACTTTACAGCGTTGACACAGTGCACAAGTCCGTAACAAAACTCCCCCATTTATTTTCTTGTTATTCTGCAATATTCTTGGAATAATACACCAATGTATTTCGCGACGGGGTTGAAAATGTTCCGCCCGACGCAATAAGAATTTTTTTTTTTTTTTAATCTGAAATTTTGGCAAAACACTATAGTGTTGTTCCCGCAAGGTTTTCACTTGTGTTGAACAATCTAGTTGTTCCCGCAAGGTTTTCAGCCCGATCGCCCAAACCCGTGGGGCTCTGTGGGGCTAAAAATGGGCTGCGGAAGGGTTTTTTGAAGGGTTTCAGCTATGAGGTCGCTTTTTTTAACCTCGAAAATTTTTAACCTCCTGGGATCCTTCAAAAATCCCATTTTTAGCCTTTTTTTAGATCACCACAGTGAAATCGGATCGTTCCGGGACCCCCAAAAACGGATTCTACGTCCATTAACAAATATTTATTGGTTTATACTACTTCAATACAATTTTAAATGATTCATGTAATAAACTCTTCTTGTCGCCGTGGTCCTTGGGGTCCAGGTAGCTGCACCGGGGGGATAGGGGGACGTGGTGTCTCCCCAGGGAGGCGTTGTGTCCCTCGCCGTGTCCTTCGGAAACAAATACAGGTAGCGCATCAGAAGGTGCATCAATACCGGGAGAAAATATAAGGGACGGGAATACTGACCTTGGGGGGGCTCAATGAGCCCCCGCTAGGTGTCTGCGTCTAAAGGCAGCCCATATAAAGCCACTACCGTCCAACGTTCTCCTGGCAGCCCACTCCAATATGAACGGCGGAAAGATCCTTCGGAGCCCCCTCGCCGCGTGTGCGTCCCAGAGTCCACGCCATTGGAGAATAGCCGGAAGTACCTCCACCACCGTCGAATCCGTGAGCTCCCTGACGGCTTGCATCGCTACCGGAGTCCCGTAATTAGATTTCTTCCTATTCAGGAGGGTGCGCAAGGGAAAGGTCGGAGAGTTTGTCGAGATGGCCACCTCGACGACATAAGCAGTGTCATCTTTCTTGATTATGACGTCGGGTCGAATGGCTTGTTCGTCGGTCCTAATCAGGGTCTCCGTCCACACATTCCAACCCTTCCGCCGAGCATATTCACCAAACAGGGCACAGACAGCGTTATGTCGTTTGCAACGTGCTTCACGCATAGATGGACAAACTTGCAGCACATGGTTCGGCGTCTCGCGTTGGGGGCATCCTTCACGACATGCTGCCGAACCTGCCCGGCCTCTAGTCATCCGTGCCCGCAGCGGTATAGCAGCTGCGTATGTCTTGATCGCCGCCAGGGTCCGCCACACGGGCACCCGTTCGTTGGTGTTACCCATCCAGGCTGTTGACTGGGGAACATCCCGAGCAATTTTCATGTCTGCTCCGTCGACAGTGTTATGCCATGCAGCTGCCCGCTCGCGGCGCCTGTCAAGTGTCGATGATTCAATGCCACTGTTGTCTTCACGAAACAAAGTATTACGGGCCTCGCTGACACGCTTCTTCCGTAGCAAGGGGATAAGCGCTAAAAAGCACATCAAACCCAGCCCTCCATCCGCCACAGGGGCGTAGAAGAACGCATTGGGAACATCTCTGGGCAGCCTTAGGAATGATCGTAGAATTCCTCGCACTCGTATGTCAAGCCATTGGTGCTGTTTCTTCGTGTGTGCAGTTAAAACAAGTCCATGCACAAGCGACGGTTGCCAGTGGGTTCTGATTGCCTCTAACTTCGTCAGGGGTCCAAGAGTCGACCGAATTATCTTGCCTAAGTCCGTGATAGCTTTGTTGGGATCCGGTCTGACTGGGCCATAGGGATTAAATGTTACGCCGAGGTAGTTCCATACGGCATTTTTTGGATTTTTTTTTTCAAAAATTCTTTATTTTTTGCTCGAAAATTTTTAACCTCCTGGGATCCTTCAAAAATCCCATTTTTAGCCTTTTTTTAGATCACCACAGTGAAATCGGATCGTTCCGGGACCCCCAAAAACGGATTCTACGTCCAAAAATACTTCGAAAACGACACCTAACTCGATCCCATTGCTAAAAGCCTTCAAAAAAACCCTCCCATAGCCCCATAGCGCCCCACGGGTTTGGGCGATCGGACTAAAAACCTTGCGGGCACAACTAGATGGTAAACCGAGTATTTTGTCAAAATTTGAGATTCAAAAAAATTCCTACTGCCCAAAACGGCCCGGACGGCGGACGGACATTTCGGATTTAGAATGTAGACCTCTTGAAACGGATAATGTCAAATTTTGAGAAGAATCGGTGTCGTCGACCCCCGTCGCGAAAACATAGGTGTATTATTCCAAGAATAATAAACCAAAATATTTAACAAACTCCTGTGTGAAATTTAGAGCATTTTTTTTTTTTAAGAGCTTTAAACCCCCTAAACTTTCCACTAGTTCTGAACGCTTTAGAAGTAGTTTTCGATTCCCCCTCAAAATATATCAAACCCAAGTTTGATATATTTTGAGGGGGAATCCAAAACCAAGGACCAATCCTTCTTTCTAAACCACACAATGTGGTAATACCAATGGTCATTCATTTGGTTTATTTATTTATTTATTTTTATTTTTATTATTATTATTTTTTATTTATTTATTTTTTTTTTTTTTTTGACCTCAAGGCTCAGGCTGTTGTTTTCTTTCAATTCCTCGCAGCAACCCTGCATGGCTACACAATGACATTGAATGTAGAAGTGGTAATTTGTGCTCAAAATGGCGGTAATCACCAAGAGAAGATCCCGTGTGAGGTTGTGAAGAGCTCGGAGAGACCGCTCGCGTTAACGAGATTACGACTTGAATGGTTTTTGTGGGAGGCCCGTCGGAAGGTGGGGAAGGATCTGACGGGATGACAAAAGGGACGAAGCAAGTAGGTGGTATTTGAAGAGGATTAGGCCGAAACCGAAAGGAGCTGCTGGTTAGGGAGACTCAATAGGGTTGTAGAATACCCCCAACTCCCAACTAAGGATAATATGATACGTGGGACATGCCAGGGTGAAGGGGCTTCGACTAATAATGTATTTACGAAAACCCTACACGACGACTCATCCTGCGTCGAAAACATAGCTTTGAAACGTCTCGCGATCAATCCAAAATACTGGAGCCACAATACCCCCTTCCCCTCCCGCTCCTGTGAATCACAAGTGAGGACCACGTCAGTAAGTGGATAATTGGAAAACGAGCGATGTCCGACCCTCCGGTTAACCCCTCGACGGGTTTTCCCTCCGTCAATCATCCCACAAATTACTTCGCTCGTCAAGTAACGATCCGAAAATCGCCTTTTATGAGACCTTTTCATATTCGTGAGGTATTTCGACTGTCGACGCCGAACGTTTGAAAAGAGGGGCGTTGAGGTGATGGCCGTTGTGAAAGAAGAATTTGACTCGATTAAATAACAGCTCAGTCATTACCGCCCTTCACGCATGAACATAAAAAGCCATACTGGTCACAGACTGTAGCCAAACGGATAACGTAAAATGAACACAAAATTTCAGAAAGGGCAAATTGTTTTTTTTTTTTTAAGCGAAGCTTTTATACGGACGCCCCCCCCCCCCCCCCGCTCGCCGCTCGGGGAGTCTCCCCGTGAAAATCGTGAGTCAGTCCTTAACGCGATATAATATATATTATATATTATATAATGGGCACTGGGTACCCACCCCCCTCTCGCCCTAAACAGGGGTGTTTTCGGAACACTGTACCTACTGCCTAGTTCATCCGATTTTGATTTTTTTTTTTTTTAAGTTTTGTTCGTCATAATCTCCTCTATAAAATGACATAAGGTCTATTGCAGGTTGTACCTAACAATACCTTTACACGAATGCCAAAACCATGCTTGTAAAAGTCATTTCTTCTCGTCGTGTTTGTGACGATTTACTGATAAGAACGACGATGATTTGCGAAAAGATATGTCATTTCACTCACCTGGATCTAAGCTTCAAAATAAAAAAAAAACGTGAAGATTGGTTGATGTTTCGCGGTGCTACGAATTTCCGAAGCCGAAAATTGACGATTTTACAGGAGAGCCGAAAAACCAACACGGAGCGCTTGAGGCTAACTGCGCCATTAGTCCAGCGCTATTAGGCCACGCCGCTCGCTTATAAACTTCGCATTTATTCACTAAAACCCTTATAGTTCTATGTAGGATGACTTTAGACCTTACAGAACATATATTTAATATTCAGTTTGTCTTCTTCCTTTTTGTGAGGTAGGTTTCAGCTGAATTCCCAGTAATTTGCCATTGTGCCGCGGTTTTTTTTTCTCTCGAAGTATCGACTTATTCCGGTCAGATTTATTTGATTTTCTGCGTGTAATTTTGTTCGCGGTTTTGTGTAATTATAATGGGTCGTTACCGGAAGAAAGTGAGACGTATCAACCCAGTTCTTTATCGTTGGGGCTATAAAACTGCTGGAAGTGAAAATGACACCGATGAAAGTTTGCCTAGTACCTCTGCATCGACTCCTCGTTCAAGCTCAGTTTCTTCCAACTCACGGTCTTCTTCAGTTTTATCGTCAGCGGAAAAAAAGTTTGGCAGTCAATTACCGAGGTATGATCACTTTGAAAGCCAACATAAGTACGATATCGTTGATTTTAGTGATTTGGGAACTCAGTTGTCACAGGTGCTTGGTTGCAAGGCGGAGACATTGTCTTTCATGTTACGAATCGAGTGGGATTAGCTGTTGAAATAACGGTGGCTTGTCTCAATGAACGATGTGGTTATCATCGTTCAATACGAAATTCCCCTACTGTCGCAAGTGTCGAAAATAACAAAGCGTACAAAGCTTGTCCATGCCATGCGAAGTATTGGAAAAGGGAAAACTGGGGCTAGAATGATGTGTTCTGTGATGAATTTACCCCCCCCCCCCCCACAAAATTTCCTCCTCACGAACAGTTTCTTGCTAAAGCCTGGCTAGGCTAGAAGCTGGCTAGAAGAAAATAATTTTCCTTCAATTATTGGAAGAGGCCATGGAAAGAGGCTAAAGCGGATGGCCCATCCTACGGGGCTGGTCTGCATTAGACCCCTCCCCCCGGCCCCTGAGGTAACTTTTTTTAGTGAAAACTTTTTTTAATCAATGTAGAAATACCTTAGGTACAAGAAAAATAAATAAAAAAATTTTGACCAAAAAAAAAATTTTTTGGGTACCCAGTGCCCTTAACGCGATATAATATATATTATATATTATCTAAATCACTAATTCAGCCTACTCTGACTAAACGGTAAGCCCTAAAAATACGCCGATTTTTTCTATCGTCTCTGCCGACCGTTTAGCTACGAATAGGGGGGTCGCGGACCCCCCCCGGCCGAGCGAAGCGAGGCCCCCCTGTCCAAATAAGCGGTTGGCCGAGCGGAGCTAATGGAGTTTCGACCGTATCCTACCTAGAGATGCGAATTTTAATAGAAAATTTTCAACGAGCGATTTCCGACGACGAGCGATTTCTGACGGCGAGTTTAAAATTTTAGATTTCCTGAGATCGGGGCGTTTGGCTCTTCCAACCGGGCCGCTGTCAAGGAAGTCGGAAAAACGTACTCAGAACGGGTGGAATCCGAGGGGCTTCAGGGACGTTACAAAGATGGAGGAGGCGGGGAAATTTTTGAAGCGAAGCTTTTATACGGACGCCCCCCCTCCCCCGCTAGGAACGCTCGCCGCTCGGGGAGTCTCCCGGTGAAAATCGTGAGTCAGTCCTTAACGCGATATATATAGGACACTATACTGGCAGCTGATGCGGACTCGGAGCGCCCGCACTATGCAATAAAACTGATTTTGCAAAATGATATTAAGCTTCGCTTCCTTTTTCATTCTCCCGAGGAATGAAAGCTTTTATACGGACGCCCCCCGCTCGCCGCTCGGTTTTTAATTATAAACTACCATATTACGGTATTGCTTCCGAGTCTGCGAAGCGGCGGAAGCCTTGTGTTCACTTTCGGGAGAAAAAAAAAAATTTTGTTGTCCGAATTAAAAATTTCCACTCGCATTTTGCGTTTCATAGCCTACTGAACAAATTTGGTTCCGTGTCTGTCGGTCTGTCGGTCTGTCCGCATTTCCTTGTTACAGCCATAATTTCCACAATTTTGAATGAATTTAGCTCAAATTTTGAGGGATTATGCGGATAAGGCTCCATGAGGTCCCATACGAATTTCATCACAATTGAATCAGCGGTACGCTCTGCGCATGCGCTAACGTGAAATTCTTGAAACAGGCATAACTTTCTCAATTTTGATCAGATTTCAATCAAATTTTCAGGAATTGTGTGCGTATAGCTCTAGATGGTACCCTGTCAGTTTCATCACGATTGAATCAGCGGTACGCTCAGCGCATGCGCGAACGTAATTTCCTTGCCACAGCCATAACTCCTACAATTTTGATCGGATTTCAATCAAATTTTCAGGAATTGTGTGGGTATAGCCCTAGATGGTTCCCTATCAGTTTCATCACGAATGAATCAGTGGTACTCCCTGCGCATGCGCGAACGTAATTTTCTTGTTACAGTTGTTACGTTCATTTTGAACTTGGCACGAGGAAGCTCATGTGCCATTGCCTTGGCAGTGTATTTTCATCTGAGTTTTCGTTGGTGTTTTCTAATAAAGTTCTTTTGTGAGGTTCAAGAAAACATCTACCACTCATACCAACTAACAGACAAACAAAATTTGTTAAATGTAATTTAAATAAAGAATAAAAGCTCAAATGGAAACTTATATTTTTATAAATCCTAGTTGAGAGTGAGCTACACGATTTAAGGGACACTCAAGACCGAGGCAAGCACTTAAAAATATGAAGATATCACAGAATCTTCGGCGAGAAGTCCGCAGCGCCGTATTTTTTGTTTTTTTTTGTTTTTTTGGTATCGACATAATAAATTGTAGGATTCAAGCAAAACTCAAGCACCTAAACGTTTTAATATAGCAATGAAACACATAAGTTGGTTTTGCCCAGACAGGAATGGTTTTGTTAAAATTTTAATTGTAATGCTATGAAAGAAAAATAGCAACCGTAATTATAGAAACCGTATGTGACCAGGAGTAGCCATTTTTCACAAAATGAATTTTGTTCCGATTTGCCCCAAGCCCTGGGATACAATGAAACAGGGCAAGAGGGTACCTTCCATGACACAAGGAATGAATGAAACGTACTTATGGCCTCTTTTATTGATGCATTTTGGCCTGAAACGTGAATTTTGGGAATTATGCTTCTTGAAATTATGCTTTTTTGAATTATGGTAGAAATTCGCTTGGTCGCACGCAGCATCCTGCACGCGGGAAGAGCTGATTGGAGGATGGAGGAGGAGGAACAGGGGTGGGTGAAATGTCAAATCACGATTTTCTATTGGCTCTGTGGGAAACCTTGGGTCGGGATGAGAAGCCTGAACCCCTCGCCACGTCCAGTGAACGCCGGCTTGGACTCTTTCAAAACAGTAGGCTGTCGCAAGGACCCCAGCAGCTCCCATTCCACGGAAAAACTGTGAATTTCGGGGAGGTCCACGCTGAGGGTTCGGAAGGAGTATCGTACCAGGACGCCGCCAGTAAAAATACTCTAATCGGACCCTCCGCCTCCGGCAGCTCCGACGTCTCGAGCGATGGGAAACCATCCCTACAACTCCCAGTAACTTCCACCTACACAAGACAACTTAATTTTAAATTTAACCAAAGTCCTAAAAACTCCACCAAGGGACACATTGCACGTCTAATTTGAGTTCAGTTCCCATACTCTTTTTACTTTTATTGATGAAAATAATGGAAGTTGACTAGAAAAAAAAAACCTTTACGCTTCGGTGTTGAAGTATCACCTTTTCTCTACGCGCTCATAGAACTAGCCAGGACAAGGCCCTTTCAGGGCCTTTTTTGAAGGGCTTGTCAAAATGTAGATCCCAATCTGCCGGGCGAAGGAAGTTGGGCGGAAGGATAGGGGTAACGTTTTAAGTGCCTTTTCAAAAGAGTCGACACATTTCGCCTCGAGGTCGCACAATTTCGGGGGTTCCCGACAATGGAAACTGCAAGTTGAGAGGGTTTAAGGCGTTGACGGCTGGAGAAAAAGAGACATTGGAGACCTTCTTGTCACCACATTGTAAGTCAACACCGTCTTTAGAGGTGGCACGGAGAGCCTTAACCCTTTTGGCCACAATGTCGTAGGAAGTACCTATTAAGAAGCTATGAGCCCAGGTGTTGGCCCTTGGAGGATTTATAAATCCTCTATAGAAGATTGGAGTCTGCACACCAGGTGTAGCTCGCTAGATAGTTCACGATCTGAACTAGGTACAATTCCTCAAAACCAACCAGAAAAATACACGAAATAAACGTTTGAATGTCGGTATCGCGAATTGTAGCCTGACTCCTAACACATAAACACGTTAAAATGATCGAATACTTAACGCTCAATTAAAAATAATTTTTGTTCCACGCAGTAAATTTCCACCTGGTTGTTTTTTTCCAACTCCGTCTCACACGGTAAATATTTGACGTTAAAACCATTAAACCAATCAACATCTCCACAGGTGAAAATGAATGGCGGCTAGGGCACACAATTGCGCAATTAGACCGTGTTAGGTATTATTAGGAAACGATATTTGCACTACCGCCAGCGTGGAAGCTGAAACCGTCGATGTAAAATAGACATCTGTGTACATCTTATGAATGAGGCCGGTTGTTTGGTTCGACTCGTCAAATAGGAGGATTTTGGCTGGGAGCAAACACTCGTTGGGTGGCCTATAGAATACGCTTCTTCACTCTTTGCACGTTGGAAATGAAAAGTTACAAATCATCGGGTCGCCTTATTGAGGGGATTTTTTTAAATTAGAGATTTATTGACATATTCACGCCATAAAGCCTTTAATCTTGAAAGTCGGCGTTTTGTGGTGGTAATTACGGCGCGGTAACGTCGCCGCCATCTATCGAGTAATGCACGGAACTACAAGGGGGATGAATCACCCTCTCGGAACGGAAACGATTTTTTCATCTCATGATTCCAAGCCCTAGTAGATTGAATCAAACGACGATCAAAAATATCACTTAAGGATCAACTTTTATCTTTTTTGTTTCAGTTTTAACGCCAGAGGATGCCTATAAATTGGGTACGTTAACTTCTTCACGTGTTTGAAGTGTTGGCTTTTCATTTTTTTGCTGTTTGTTTTTGGTGGTGGGAACTGTCTTTGGTTTTGAACGCATTTTTTTGTTTTTTTCAAATATAAAACGATAAGGGTCGATAGTGGCCACTAAGACTTAGTGGCAAAGTAAGTCTTTATTTGCATTGATTTCAAATTTAGCGACAGGAAGAATAGGTACATTTTGGAATGAAGGAAAATGATCATTTCAAATGCTGCAGTACCATTTTACCATACCAGATATTTCGATGTCTGCCCTCCCGCAACATCGCGGGAACATTTAGGGCTCTTTGTCCTTACTTTTTCTAGTGATGAACAGCTTCAAACAAACCATCTGTTTAGTGATGGTGAATTTCTTCAAACAAACAAAACGGCTTCAAACTTCGAAGATACAGAACCAATTTTCCAAAGAAATTCTAACCAGAAAACTGGATTTAGCCACTTCCAAGTTGAACCTCTTTTAACCGGTTGTCAACCGGTCCCCTTGTTACGGGTTGTAACTAAAATAAAGCCCCTTCAATGAATGTGAACCACTTTGAACAGATCTGTGCCCCTTCAAATCAGCTCTGAATTGCCTAAACCAGTGTTAGCCACTTAAAAGATAGTGAACCAGATTTAGACCACTGTTAACGTAGAAAACCATTTTAAATTGGCTCTGAGTTCCTTCTAACTGAATTTAGGCCTTTCTTAACCATTTTAAACCGGTTTTGAGGGCCTTCTAACTGGTCCTGAACCCCTTCAAACAGGTCTTACCCACTTCAAAGATATTTAACCAGGTTTGTTCCAGGTCTGACTGCGTCTGTCGACAGAAGTTGGACAGCTGTAGACTGAACCCGACCGCACATGTGTATGTATACTCGAGCTATCGGTTTCTGTGCAACTTACGATCGACCTGGAACAGCAGTTTCTAAACTGCGCATGTCTCCGGGGATTTCTGTTAACATTCCGTCAAACCTGGAACAAACCTACCATTTTCAGCCAGTTGAAACGGCTAAATTTAGCCCGTTTGAAGCCGATCCCGTCTTGTTGTATACGTTAACCTACCTACCGCTTCAGGACCTTCAGTACCTTCCTGAGATCGGAAACCACTTCAAACCAGCTCTGAGTGCACTCAGGCATGCCTTCAAACCGATTCTGAACCGGCGCTCCTTCAATTCAGCTCTGAATTGCTTCAAACCAGTTTTAGCAACTTCGGAGACATTGAACCACATTTAACCGGTCGTAAACTACTGCAAACTGCATTCAGGCCACTCTTAAAATGGGAAACGACTTTAAACCCTCCTAAGAATTGAAACTACCTACTCTGAACCGCCTCATACCTTGTGAATGTAAACCTCTTCGAGGAGGTTCCGAGTCCGACCATGGTCGGGACCCAAATCAATGAGTTTGAGATGTAAGGGACCCATCTCAATATTTTCCCTAACGATGACGAGTGAGGTCAAGTTCTTCGCGTAAGGAACCAAAAGTAGGTAAGTAGTAAGTTCGCTCCTAAACACAATTTTACAACCCCATTTAGGGGATAAAAATATCCGGCAGTATTCGTTGTGTTGTAAAAGCTCCGACCTTTTGTGAATTGCGGGCGTCTCCCGATATTTCCTTTCATCCCGTCAAGTGTTGATGAAATTGACGACGGGATCCGCCCCCGAAATGTTCAGGTAAGGGTATCGAAATGATAGGTTTTCTGTAAACCCTCTCAAAATTCCGCCAAAACAAACGCCTTTGTCCCGCTGGGTTTAAAAGGGATCCCCCAACGAGGCGTCTGATTACAAGGGAAAAACGACCATTTGTGGGGATTCGGGTGCGGGTTACCGTAAGCAGGAGAAAAACAACAAAGAGATGCTTCTTAGACGTTTTTTTTTCCTTTCCCCCAAGTGAAGGCGAGGAAGGGCCTATTATTTCCGAGGAAATCAAAAGCCGGGGAGGAGGCAGGAAAACGCCGATTACGACCATCGAAACATCACTAAACAAAAGCTTATATGAGTCAAGGCGTATGTTCAGGTCGAAGCCTTCAAAAGGGAAACCAGATGAAATCTCGTTCAGGGTTCTTAAATTAAAAGAGCTCTCCTATCCACTTCTGATCTTTTAAGTGATTTTCGGTTGAGGGGAACACGCACATTTTGTCCTTTTTACTGTCCAAGCGTCCGATCACTAGAAATTATAATTTCTAGTATACTGCAGTATATTTCTAGTATATAGGCAGTATACTGCCGTAATGCATCGAACTCCTTATCCATATCCAAATACCCCGCCAGAGTGAATAGAATTAAAACTATGTCGTTCATTTGATGCATACTGCTTCGAAAATGACACCCGCTCGACTCCCAGGGTCCCTTTTTCAGCCCCTTCGTAACCCCAAACAGCTCCACAGGATGGGACGAGCTTGCTGAAAACCTTGTACACAAAGAACGAGACAAAGTGTATTTTACTAGATTTAAAAATAGAAAATTGGTGCGAAATGGTGAACGGCGTAGACGAAGGATGCATTTTGAGGCCAGAAGGAATATCGAACCGAACCGGTGGTTTTTACGGATATGACTGATTTCTTGTGTCGCTTGAGTGTGAGTGTTTGGCTTGGAATCCCAATTAATGTTCATCCCAATAAATTTTAATGGAATGTTAAAAAGATATACATATATTTGAAAAATAAATATTTAATTGATGTGGTGTGAAAAAAGAATCATTAAATGAATCTTTTGAATTCAAACGATCAACCACGATCACCTCAAACCGTTCCCGAAATATGGAATTCAGACGAAATCCGAATATTGCTAAAATTGCCAACAATCATGTAATAAAAGAAAGAAAAATGTAACTTGGGTTTCGGACGAGGTAGCAACCCGTTTTTTTTTGTTTTTTTTTTTCAAATTTCATTCCGGAAAATTAGACTGTGGTCGGTGAAAAAAAAAAAAAATTTTGGTTCGAGTGTGTCGAAGCGGTTGGGAAATTAATCAACGCAGAAAACATCTTACCTTTTATCGATGATGTATTTAATCGAAGTATCGAGTTGAACACAAAATTTGATTTAATCAAATAACTACTGAGCTAACATTTTGTAAAAATGCGAGTGGTTGACGGGCAAGCTTTTACCGATAGAATCTATCTGATACCGACTGTTCTCTGTTACTCAGTGCGTCTATTAGACGCACAGAGTAACAGAGAACGCCGTCTAATGATTAGACTCTAATCCTCAGTGAAGTGATTCACTTCAAGTGAAGATTCTTCACTACTTGAACTTAGGGATGTTTCAAAAGTGTCGATACTTTTGAAAAAAGTGTCTATATATATCGATACTTTTTTTCCTCATATAATAATGTTATATGAGGAATATATTATATACGACATGATAGGTATATTATATCATGTCGTATTCAAGAATATAAGATATTCTTGAATACGACATAATATCAGATTCTGATATTATGTCGTAGTAAAGATACATATTTCCTGTGCCCATCGGAGCCGATACTTTTTTTATCCCTCACATTAATGTGTTGAAAGGTTGAAATCAGTTGTTGAAACTGATAAAATTTTTATCAGTTGCAACACCTATGACGTGTGGGTACTTGACTGTACCACTACAGGTTGCTAGATTGCTGGGAGACCAACCACTTCAACAAATAATAATTCTTTGATTATTAAAGAAACAGAAAGAAAAAGAAGTTACCTATTTATTTTTCAGGATAATAGTAATATTATTTGGAAAATTCTCATTTCATTTAGGAAATTCTTAATTGAGTTCGGAAAACGTTTATAAACGTTTTCCATAAATCACATCTCACGTACCTATTTACTTCAGAGAGAATTGAGAGTGAGGTTGAGAATTTTCCAAACCTAATTGAAAATTTTTTCAAACTGCATTGAGAATTTTTCATGCTGAATTGAAAACTTTCCATTTCATTTTGAAAATTTTCTCTCTTTTTTTCTTCAGAAAATTGTCAAGTTGAAAATTTCAACCATTTAATGGAAAGTTCCCAATGAATTATTCAAGTTGGAAAATTCTCAACCATTTAATGGAAAGTTCCCAATGAATTATTCAAGTTGGAAAATTCTCTATTCATTTTGGAAAGGTCTCAACTCATTTTGGAAAATTCTCAATTGAGCTTGGAAAACATATAATAATATTATAATATAATGAATGAATTCTATTATAATTATTTTCATCGTCTATTTTCATCGTCTCGCTGGCGGAGAGAGACAAAACTGTTTTGTTTAGGTACTGAAATTTCCATCCGTTTATGAAAAAGTATTGAGGAGTATCGTTAGGTACTTAAAAATATTGATACTTTTTTATTACTTTCATATCGATACTTTGTGATACCTTCTAGATGTATCGATGCGATTACGTCGATCCTTTTGAAGTATCAGACGTCCCTACGTGAACAAGGGCGAGACGAGGTTCACCCTGTGGGTTCTCTGCGCAGGTCTTGCTGTTCCCGCGAAAAAGTGAAAAACGATGACTTTATCGATACGAAGAGGTATCGAAAGTGAAATTGAGTTTATTTGAAGCAACAGTTGCTTCTGAAGTTCACTTTCGATATCTTCTTTTGAACTTCAACAGAGTGGAATTTTGAAATTGGGAAAGCTCAAATTGCCAATTTCTGGGGGTTAACTTGTTCAATTTTTGAGGTCGCTAGAGCGAAGCTTTGTGTCCGCCATGCTTGGTGGTCTTGCTATCGATTGCGCGTTGATTGTTGATATCGCCATTTTACTACTGATGTTTGATACTTCTAAAGTATCGATACATCCAGACAGTATCTAAAAGTATCGATACGATACTTTCAATAAAGTATCAGTATCGAAGTATCGATACTTTTCAAAAACGCCTTCAAATTTTTAGTCAAGGGTTTATTATTCTTTGATATGGGTTACTTGTGCAAAAATTAATTCTGTCTCAATGAAAAATTTTTGAAAAAAAGTTTTTTCTTTTAATTTTTTTTTTTACTCAGAAAATATTTGACCTCCTGAGATCCTTCAAAAATCCCTTTTGCAGCCCCATGAAAGCCCTTTACATCCCCACAGTGAAATTGGATCCTTCTGGGACCCCCAAAAATATACTCTACGTCCAAAAATACTTCGAAAACGACACCCAACTCGAACCCATAGCCAAACGCCTTTTAAAAAAAACTTTCAATTGCCCCATTTTAGCCCCATAGCGCCCCATGGGCTTGGACGATCGGACTGAAAACCTTGCTCCAAGCCTCGGGGAGTAGGTAGTTACAGGTAGCAAAAAAGGGGAACATTCCCTCGTTTGGTGTAGCTGTGGCCACACTAATTTTTACTGTGATGAGTGAGTTGGGTTGGTTGGTTGGGCCAACATTTTGGTGGTCCGCCCTTGATCGAGGACGGCTGATTCTTCTGATATGAGAGCTGGTGCAGCTCCAGGAGGTGGTGGTAGGTACCTACATCCACTTTCTTCAAGTTGATCAAGTTAGAGGTACTGTCAACTACCTATATGCCGTAAGTTTTGAATCTGATGAAATGTGACGGATAAAAAAAGTATCGGCGCCGATACCGGAAAAAAAGTATCGATACTACGATATGTATCGGGGACAAAAAGTATCGATATGTATCGATACTTTTTCAACATCCCTACATTTTACCAAGTTTAGTGCGTACTGGGTTCGTCATTAAGCGTAGTTTCGTGCAATGTTTTTCCTGAAAATGTTTTGAGAACGGGTGAATGAATCTGCCATTTCGTATTGTCGGATTGTCGAAAGCTGGAAAATCCTTTCGTGATATCGGTTAAACCATTGGAGTATCGGCAATTTACGTAGCGCCAACTGTGGGCAATGAGACAGAAACAGTGACGGATGCGCCTAGATCTGGCCGTCCCACGACTCCTCGCATGGACCGCGCCATCATCCAAACAGCGAAACGAAATCGAATTATACGCCTGAATTGGTATGTGATTTGAAAGAATACCCCAATGTTGATTAAATCAAATTTTGCTTCCCAGCAATGTTTCACGACGTTCGCAAAGGGCTGGCATGGTGTCTCGCTCCGCCTAGGAGTTGCACAATTTCAAATCCCGGGATTTGTGGAATCAATCCCGGGATTCGAGAATTAGTTCCACCTCGTACGTAAATTGCCCGTCTTGTTGGAAAAACTCATTAAATAGATAACAGAAAATATTTCGAAGGATTAGTGATGGTGCTCGATGAGGGAGCCAGTGCCAGTGGCGAAAAGTCGAAAAGATGTATTGAAAATGAGACATAAAGAAAATTTCTTCTCATTTAATGAGCCTGTTCGAAAATGGAGGCAGCCGAGGCCAACATTTTGATTTAGTTACGGTGACCTGGTGACCATAAGTACTATACGTACTCTTCGAAGTAAGGTACTTCCAAGTATCTTACGGGTTTTCAGATTCTTACTTCCAAGGTCCTTCTTTCGTCCAAACCTTAGTAGGAATGGGTACAGAGATAATTTGACAAATCATGAAAGTTGAAATGAAAATTTTTTTTAACGTGATGTTAAAAAATTGTGGCGGCCGGATTAGCCGAGTGGTTCTGGGCGTTAAGTAGTCACTTTGCACTGCATTGTGATGAGGCCACAGGTTCGAATCCCGTTAACACCTGGGATGTTCGGGAATAAAATTTATATAGGGTGCGTATTGTGCCCTGTAAATTGGACCTGCGTAGTAAATTGGGGTCCTGTTATGTAAGGTCAAACACTTGACATATAAGGACAAACTCACTTCATAAAGAATAATTCTTTATTCTTTCATTCCTAATTATTAGGAATGAAAGTGTCTGGATTTTTTTTTTTAATCGATAGAAGGCGTCCAAATATTACTGAAAATGGGGTTAAAACACAAACTGCATGTTCGTACGAATTTATAAAATTTATGGAAAAATTGCAATTTGAATTTTGGCGGAAACCCGAGGTCAGCTCCTATTGGTCGACGAGTTGGCCATCATTAAAAACTAAAAACTGAAGGATCAGTCTCGTCGAATAAGTTAATTTATATCAGGAATAAGTTGAGTCAATACGCACGATCACATTCACAACAAAGCGAGCTCCGCCAATTTCGCGTTACTCTAGCGTCACTAGTGCCAACCACCAAGAAAATCAAGAAAAATTTTGAAAATCAACCTGCACTCTGGTGTCTTTGATTGGAAACCGGAACCAGTGTAGGTGACGTCTCCTACACCGGTTTTTGAATCGGCTAGAACAACTTAAGATAATTATAAACTGCGTGAAAGACTTTTTGTCACAAAACGATGTATTTTCCCCTTTGTGACTCCTAACAACATGGTACAGGATGATCTAACCCGAAATTCGGGTGCATTTCCATTCCTAATTGTTTGGGGCTCACCGTGGGTTTATGCGACGAGAATCGTTTTCGTCTGCCTGCCAACCATCACAAGAGACCTTTTTTTCGAGGGCTTTTCTTCCTCGGCGTTCAAACGTTACATATTTTTAGCTACCCCGCTTTCTCATACTCTTTCACATCATCGCTCCAGCGCGACAAACCTTTTTTGTTCCCCCTTCATCGGGCACAATGTGTCTGGCTCTAATTTGGTGTATCTCTTGTTTCGCAGGGTTCGCGCAGCTTCAAAAAACTGCCGCGACGTTTCCCACGCCTCCAGGCTGTATGCCAAGTAAGTCTTTCACCTTAATTGCCTTTTTGTGCGGGGGGAGTGAGAGAGAGAAAACATACGTTCCCGCGTTGCCTGGGTAGGTACATTTTTCACCTTTCACTCCTTCGTCATTTAAAATGCTCTTTTCGTGGGTGGATTCCAAGTTGCGTCCTGTTGTTTTTAACGGCCTTCCAAAACGGTCTTTGTGTCAAATCGACCCGTTGAAGGTGTTGAATGTGACAGAAGAAGAATTTCTTCTTAAGAAGGAGGAGAAAAATATTTAATATTTTTCTCTGTTAATAGTTCACCATTGATATTATCTGTTACTAGTTCACCATTTATATTACCAATGGTGAACTATATAAAAAAATATATATAGTGAAGTTCTCTACCCTCCAAAATCGCTAGTGAACAGAGGGCTTGAAAACGTTCCATTTCAGTCGCCAGCACGTATTTAACACACCTACAATAATTGTAAATTATTTACATGTTACCGCAATTCCGTTGAATTATTCATATTACGATGGCAGTGGAGGTACGTAATTTCACTACATTCAAGTTATATTCACACCTCGATCCTCGATCATAACATGAGCAATCCGGTGGTTTGGGGGTGTGTCCGATTACTAAGGTAAAAATATAGTTAACCAACCTACATAGTCACACTATGTACGTATGGTTAAATAATAAGGTAGGTGCACCAAGTAAGGCCACCTTAAGGTTTGAGGCCCCTATACAACCCAAACCAAACTTGGAACCTGACGTACAGTTCGGCACCATATTGAACTGTTTCTTCCAAAGCGCCTCCTGTGTACCTACGCATAGCCGGTTCCTCTAACCTACAATACTTCAACGTTGTGGTTGAATTAGATTTTGTCGTGTCATGATTCTACGATGTCGTTTGCATTCTCGTGTTTTTGAATGATTTATTTGAAAATTTAAGGATTCGCGTTGTAATGCCATGACCGGGTTGTGCTGTCGTAGTTGGGTGTTTTAGTTTCAGCTTTTGCAGCCCTGGGGCGGAACGTTTTGTGCCTGAAAGGGTTTCCTGCCTAACAATCGGGAGGGCCGGAGGGTTTCCCTAATACAGCGAGGCAGGCGGCCAACCTTGTCCCTAAATGAATGACCAATTATTGAGCGGGGCGGCTCTTTCCCTTCCCTGCCATCAGCAGCTTCCACCCCCGACAGCCCCCAGCGGGTGTGCCAGTCCTGCCCGTCTGAGCTCCGGTAATGGGCAGCTTGTCAATTAGTGTGCGAGGAGGGAGAGAGAGAGAGAGAGAAAAAAAAGATTCTTCTTTCTACCGCCCCCGACACACTTCCGCGAAATCTAAAACGTCTCGTTCCACTGAGGGCGATCACAATCGCTAAACTACACCGTTGCTCTCCGGTGTATACTTCAATTCAATATAGTAGATGTTGCCCCAATGAAAACACTACATTGACTAAAATGCGTATTTAGAGACCTGAACTAAAACTGACAGTACGTACTTCTTGTAAATTATGTACATAATTTCCAAATTCAAACTCCTCTCTCCTTTCTTTTATTGAGGGTCAAGGGTCCCGTGATTTTATCGCAAACACCACCTAGCACCCCCCCCCCCCCCCATCCCCCACATTGAGTCCTACTCACCTGACTTCACCTGCAGTTAGGGTTTCCAGACCTACATATTTATCGCAACAGTGAACAACACGTGAAAAAAGGTAATTTTCGAAAAGGTTTTATTTTTTGAGTTCCTCCTTTCACGTGGAATGCCCCACACACCATTTATACGTCTAGAGCAATTGAATCAATTTTTCCCGTCGAAGGAGCAGTGCTTAGGATTTGACGAACCATCCCAGTTGAAGGGAGAAACGCCCCGGCGATGGGGCAAATTTTCCCAGTTCGCTCAATCATATCAAGGGGAAACTGGTTATTTCCCTGGCGGAAATGGGAGAAGGATTTCCGACGTTGGGGGAACCCGCAGGTAAACGCGGTTTCCCGAATTTGCCCATTTCCGAAGGGGGGGATAGGTGATAAACTCCGAGGAGAGATACAACTTGTTTTTCGACTATTAGAACAATTTGACGAACTTTTAATTGTCAAACCAATCGGCCGCAAAGTCGCCAATTTCTCCCCGACTTGATCCCGTCACCCAATTACGTCGGATGTAACACTGTCAACCTCTCAAAGCTCCACCGAAGCGCAAGATGGAGTGTCTCATTAGGCTTTCCCTTGATTAAGCTGTCCGACCAACCTGTGTAATACGAAAAAAAAAAAAAACGTATAAAATGAAGCTTGTAAGCATATTTAAGAGGCGAGTAGCGGGTTAAGAGTTTATCATTAAGGGCGTGACCGAGTTGACGGGGTGATTAAAAAAAAAAAAGTTAAAAAATCGCTGGGATGGGCTTGTCAAATAGTCATCACCTCTTTTTTTCGAGGGCGGGATAAGGGCAATTAATTAATATTTCATCGCTGAGTTATACACCGTGCACTTCTGCCCTCTTAAACAACACCCTCTCTTTCACACGGGCCGTTTCTGTATTTTTAATTAACCGCCTGGTGACGGCATTTCGTTGACTAACTAGCAAGATATAGGTAGCACTTTCACACCTGCACTCACTGAGCATTTCCTTTAAGGTGTGAAACAAAGTAACGAGAGATCTTGAAAACGGATCGAAGTGGTAAAGTGTACTCGTTAGAACTTCCATTTCCCTGGACAAAATTTGCGAAACAGAGATAAAAATGTTATGTCTGGTATAAAATGAATACCAGCTATGAAAAAATCGTCAGATCAAAACAAACACTTCAGACTAGAGATTCTATTTTTTGATTTTTTTTTTTTGTCAGCAATTTTTTTTTTTTCAAACATTTTTTTTTTTTTTTTTACTGGAAAAATATTTGACCTCCTGGGATCCTTCAAAAATCCCATTTGTAGCCCCATGAAAGCCCTATATATCGCCACAGTGAAGTCGGATCGTTTCGGGACCCCAAAAAATGGATACTACGTCCAAAAATACTTCCAAAACGACACCTAACTCGATCCCATAGCTAAAAGCCTTCAAAAAACGCCTCCCCTAGTCCCATTTGAGCCCCATAGCGCCCCACGGGTTTGGGCGATCGGGCTGAAAACCTTGCGGGTACAACTAGATGGTAAACCGAGTATTTTGTCAAAATTTCAGATTTAAAAAAAAGATCCTACTGCCCAAAACGGCCCGGACGGCGGACGGACAGTTTGGTTTTGGAATCTAGACCTCTTGGAATGGATAATGTCAAATGTTGAGGCCGATCGGAGTCGTCTACCCCCGTCGCGAAAACATAGGTGTATTATTCCAAGAATAATAAACCAAAATACTGCTACACAGACCTTGCCAAACAACCAATACCATCAAGATTATACTTAATACACGATATGACAAACCAAAACCAAAATTTCATCCCTCATGAATCATGAGTCATGATATTCCACTACCAACATCAAAATGCAATCTTTAACAATTAGGAACCTACTGCACTCCAACAATAAAAATCGGGACTATAATCACACAACTGATACAGGTATGTACTATGATAGTAGTACTATCATAGTACTACATACTATCATTCGAACTTGTCAAAAAACAAAACAGGGTGGCCGCCATCTGGAAAAGTCAGGGAAAACCTGGAAAAGTCAGGGAATGAAAAATTTCAGGAAAAGTCAGGGAAAAGTCAGGGAAATCGGTCACAAGTCAGGGAAAAATTTTTGATTTAAAAAAAAAAAAAAATCAAAAATTGTATTAAAATACGAATTTTGTTTGGTGACAAGTTTGTCCCTCTCTTCCGTCCCGAAAATGATGATAATCCGGGTTTATTGCCGGGTTTGTTTTCCCCTCACTCTTCATCCATGTTGCCCGCACAAGTTCAATGAGTTGGCGGAATTCCCGTTACAGATATAATATCCCCATTCACACGATGAAAAGTCCCACTTCATGCATCAATATCCCTCTCTTCATAATGGAATGTTCCACTTCACCCACGAAGTAACCTATCAATCTTTCACTTGGTATTTTGGTTCGAGATCTCTGTCCTTGTAATCATTACTAGTTAATTAAAAAGATTTTTTTCTGTTCGGGTACGTACCCGAACCCTGCTTTTATTCGCAGAATCTGGCTTCTCGAAAATTATTTTTAGCTAGAAAAAATGTAGGGAGAAATTATCGGGAAATCCGTGAAAACTGATGGGGAAGTAGGGAAAATTTTGAGCATATGATGGGTAAATCCAAGTTCCAATTAAGGTATAAATTATTCTATTGTTTTTTATTTTACAAGTGTTACTATTTTTGTCAAATAAATAGTTTTTAAAACGCAGTTTACTTATCTTCTTTCCCTGGGTTTTAATTGTTTGGTGTAAAAATTTATGTATTTTCTAATCAACTTTCAATAACAAAAAAAAAAAAAATTCAAGCGATTAAAATTATCAGAATTAATAAAATGTCAGATTAAATTATTATTATTAATAATTAAATTATTAAAATCTCAGATTTTGAATAATTTCGGGTCTGGAAATTAGGTATTTTTGCAGGGAAAAGTCAGGGAATTAATTTTTCCCAGCTTGGCGGCCACCCTGCAAAAGGAACGCCTCAATTTCAATATTTCCAAATGCGCACAATAGCCTGCTACTAAATTCCATCAACACTGGACCACCATCAACCAAAACCAAATAAAACGACGACATCACAAGATAACTCGGGCACCGCTCGTGGAAGGCGGAAAAGGAGTTCTCCAACCAACTTCTCATATCAAACGGAACCGAAAGGAATGAGTCGACAATAAGAGCTAGTTAGAGAGTTTACTGTTCGACTGACGTCCGTCATGTGGCAACCGGCGAAGGACCTTCCGGCAGCCCTCGAAGGATCTCAAAGGGATCCAATAATGACCGAAAAATTGGACGGGGATCACTCGTGTGAATAGTACTTACAGCTTTTGTTACATATTATGGTAGTTTTGATTGAATCGTAGTCAGAGAGCCAGTGGCCATTTACTCGGGTTTTTATGCTTACCTAAACACCTAATAATTTGAAGAGGTCTGAAATTAAAATTGGAAGAAACGAAGGAAAATTTGATTAGTGTTTTCTTTCATGGGAAACCCTGAATTTTGTATGTGGGGCATTCCGCGTCAAAGGTTGACCTCAAAAAATGAATGTTCTCCGAAAATAACCATTTTGGTTTATTAATCTTGGAATAATACGCCTATGTTTTCGCGACGGGGATCGACGACTCCGATCGGCCTCAAAATTTGACATTATCCGTTTCAAGAGGTCTACATTCAAAATCCGAAATGTCCGTCCGCCGTACGCCGTCCGCCGTCCGGGCCGTTTTGGGCAGTAGGAATTTTTTTTAAATCTGAAATTTTGACAAAATACTTGGTTTACCATCTAGTTGTACCCGCAAGGTTTTCAGCCCGATTGCCCAAACCCCTGGGGCGCTGTGGGGCTAAAATGGAGCTACGAGAGGGGTTTTTGAAGGCTTTTGGCTATGGGATCGAGTTAGGTGTCGTTTTCTAAGTATTTTTGGACGTAGAATCCATTTTTGGGGATCCCGAAACGATCTAATTCCACTGTAGCGATCTATAGGGCTTTCATGGGGCTAAAAATGGGATTTTTGAAGGATCCCAGTAGGTTAAATATTTTTCGAGTAAAAGCTAAATAATTTTTGAAAAAAAAAATAAAAATAAAAAATAAAAAAAAAAATCCAAAAAAAAAAAACTTTTTTTGAGATAAAAATAAAATTTTTTTTTTTTAATTTTCTTCATTTACAGAATTTAATTTCTGCACAAGTAACCTATATCAAAGAATAATAAACCCTAGTGTATAATTTGCAGCGTTTTTAATATGTCGTACCGCTAGGTGACAAACAAATTCCCCTGACACTTAACGACTTGGCTATGCCATTTTAACTGAATTTTCTACAGGTGTATGCCTTGAATCAGGCAAAAAACAAAAAATATTCAAAATGCCTAAATGGGAGAAAACTCATTTTAAGTTTTCAAACTCGATTTTTGAGGTGAAATTTTGATTGAAAATAAGGTTGCACTACTGAAAAGAGGAAGTTTTTCTCTTTCCAAAACACTGGCGGTGTTATTTTTTTGATGGCGGAATAAGTGCGGTAGCAGCCGGTGAAGTGAACCCAAACCTGCCTGTGCAGCGGCAAGAACGCGACAAATCGGTCTGAAAATTTGTGGGAAATTGTTCTCTCACCCAGGGTTACAGCATATTCAAAAATGGTTAATTTCGGAGAACTTTTATTTTTATAGTTCAACCTTTGACGTGGAAAGTCCAAGTACAAGGGAAAATAGTGAGTGAGTGAACCTTTTTCTTACAAGCACTGCCCAAGTACAGTGCTTGTAAGAAAAAGGTTCACTCACTCACTATTTTCACGAGTTGAAATGAAGAAGAAAATGAAATCAGGTTAACGTGAATGGAAAATTGCGGAATCTGGGCCCAGACGAGAGAAGTGAAGTCTTTCAAAATGTCTTGACAAGGCTTCTGTGGCGTGTGAGTGACTGAAAATTGCTGTTCAGAGGGTGACGCTTTAGCGGAGTGGAAAATGGCGGTAAAAAAAAATTGCGTGCAGGTCGTCGAAGAACCGGGTTGTCGAACGCCGGCTGGAGGGGTGGGGGTGAAATGACAAGAAAATAAAAAGCGGAGGGGGAAGGGGTTGGGGGTGGAATTGGGCGATTTGCGGGGCGGGAACGAGCGGGATAACGTCATGTGAACGGAAATTACGGGTAAAACCTTTTCTCGACGGCGGGCGGGCGGAATGGAAGTGGCGAAGAATGTTAAGACAGGCTTTGCGGAGGGGAAGGGAAAGATTTTAAAGTTAAGGAGCCTAAAAGGATCGATAAGAAGAGGTTTTCGGAGGGTGAAGAGGGCGTTTTGAGTAGTGTTGGGTTAAGCGGGTTGGAGACGTCGAACTTTACGACTAGGAAAAGAAGATAATTGACGGGATCCATCTCAGTTATAGTTGCATGATGAATGTAATATATATTGTATACGTTTTTGAAAGGCTGAGAACATTAAATTTGACCCCTGAGGTATATATATATTCATATAATCTCATTATGTGAAAAAAATGCGAGGGTTTATTACTATTCGTATAAATTTTGTAGTGAAAAAAGTAAAAATTGAAAGATAATTTTTTAAATATGTTGTATCATTCCACTTCCGTTATTATGAAATATAATAATTGAGGCACTTGCAAAAAAAAAATTTTTTTTTAATTGGTCATTTTAAATAAATTTAATCATATTTTAAAACTGTAAAATGTTCGGACTGACGAGTGATCCCCAGAAACTACTATGAAAACGACATCTCAGTCGACCCTTCCTGTGTCCTGTAAAAGCCCCTGATCCTCACGGTGTGACCCGATGGGTCTGGGACCTCCGTAAAGTTTAATTTTCCACCCATTTTTAGAAAAGTATTGGAAAGTATCGATACTTTTTGGAAGTATCGTATCGATATCTTTTATACTTTCTAGATGCATCGATACGATAATATATCGATACTTTTGAAGTATCATACATCCCCACCTTAGACTGCGGGGTGGCCGAAAGCGGATGATGGTCCCTGGGTATGTATGGAAGATGGTGGAGCCCTCCTATCAATCCAGGAGTGAGGGGATGATGTGAGTGACCTGGCTCACTTCCAGATGCACTTTGCAACGAATGCCCCACTGGAAATGGAGGAGGAACAAATAGTGGAGTAGAATATGAACTCTCTGATAATAAACTACAAGGGTCTTATAAAGAAAATAAAAATAAACCAAAATTTAAGAATTTCTCTTTTCAATAAGTGTATGACTGTTAGTTTTTGGCACCTTTTGGTGGTTACAAAAATAATAATTTTCATTCTCATTAGTTCCATCATTAATGTTTCATGTCTCCTCCAGTTTCATTCTCACTAATGTCTCATTCTCATCAGTTTCATAATTCATCACTCATGCTCTTATTCTGTCTTATCTCATCATTCAGTGTTTTAACTTTAATCTCTGTTATCTTTTGTTGAAACCGTCCTTAAGATATTATTGAAAACTGTGTTGTAGGGAACTCATTTTATGATTTAAAATGGGCTCAATATTGCATTAATACTTGCAGATTCTGTAAAGTAAATTGGTTTTTTAAATTTTGGAAATGAAGAGTGACTGATTAGTTTATCAAAGACTGGATTTAAACAGAGTTTTGGGGGTGATGAGGGATCCCAAACTTGTACCAAAAACTTGAACATTTTGTCATTGAATCGAATGGTCTCAATTCGTTGACTATTAAAAATCACTGTTAGAAGGAACAATAAAACACTGGTGTAATCCATTATGAAGCGTTTTCCGTCTGATTTCTTTCATTGGTTACCTTCCAACTCCGGCCATTCAGCTCTTATCAGTCCTCGGTATCTCCAATTTCACCTTGTATTGAACGAAAGAGGATTGCACGAGGAACGAGAGCTCTAGAAAGGTCATAGTGGGGTATTAAGGGTAGCAAGGAAAACTCCGTTATCGCTACCCCCATCATTGTCAGTGGGGAGCTTCACCCTCTAAAACCTAGTTCACCGGATAATCAACCTAAGTGGGGTTTTGAGGGCGGAAAGATGTTTTCCAGTCAAAAGAGTAAGACTTTCTCCTTTTTCCCACACGGCGGATTTTTCACTTTTTTTTTTTTCTTGCCAGTGTAGCGCGGTTCCGTCCCGAGATTGAATGGAGGCGGAAGTGGGGGAAATGGGAGTTTCAATATCTGAAGTTAATCCTGTTGAAAGGTAGTCGGTCATCTCAATCATCTGTTGTGCAGGTAGTGGCTGGTTTTCCAATGATGGAGGTCTGAAATACAATGTGGCTCAAGACAACGAGAATGACGAAGAGGCCCTCATGTTGTGACTGCTCACTCTTGACTTTGATTCTTGTCAAGTTTGTTTGCTTCGACCCGCATACGCGTATTAAACGTCAATGAGCTAGTTCTTGAATTACATAGAGCTACGAACGAATGAAGTGCCGGAAGTCGCGAAGTTGTAAGTCTTCGGCTCGTAGGATTTGATGGTTCGAAGACAGATTCCTAACTTTCAACAGAAATTTATAGGGAGGAGCCTACGCGACTAATCTCACTAAGCTAGTGGTAGTTACTGATTCTGTATTAATACAATGATTTGTCAATTTGGTTGCTATTATGTCATAATAGCAACCAAATTGACAAAATCAAGTTGTTTCATAAGAATTCGCCATTCGCACCGTCAGTTTTCAAAAGTTCCATAAGGAGAGTCGGTTCTAATGAAGAACTTCGCATTCTCAACTTCATGTGTACATATTCACTTTCTCGGAGGTGGACATTATTATCACACAGATTCATTAACGGCAGGTTAGCACGGTAAAGTAAATTTCTAACAAGGGGTTTTAACATCTTCGAGGCTCGGGATTTTCCTCTTATACCTACTGGCGGCGGGTCTGGGTAACCCCTAATTTCAGTCTTCTGTCTCCAATTCCTTTGGGACTTCAAACGCAGGAAGTCAGTCTGACGCTTCGGACAGACGAACTGGAAAACCTTTCCCACACTTCCATCCCATTTCATCCTTCAACCTACACGGCGCACAGTGCGTTATTTCGGCAATTTAGGGTAAGGAAAATCTTAGCATCTAAGCGATTCGACATATCGGGCTAAAAATCGGTACAATTATGTTTTTGAGTGTGTAGAATCCAAAAATGAGGTCAAAAAGAAGCCAGGGAATGATTTAGTACCTGTTTTGACACGTTATTAATTTTAAAATCTGCACTTACGACTCAGAAATTCCCACATTGTTAGGGTAGACTCTGATTTGTCATTTTTCTATCAAAATGCACTTTAACGCGGCTGTTGACTAGGGTTTCAATAGAAATGAGCACAGTTTACTGTGATTTCTAGTATTAAGAAGGAAATAAAATCACTTATCGACTTTTGGTTTATTATTCTTGGAATAATACACCCATGTTTTCGCGACTCCAATCCTCCTCAAAATTTGACATTATCCGTTTCAAAAGGTCTAAATTCCAAAATCGAAATGTCCGTCCGCCGTACGTCGTCCGGGCCGTTTTGGGCAGTAGGAATTTTTTTTTTTTTTAATCTGAAATTTCGAAAAAACACTCGGTTCACCATCTAGTTGTGCCTGCAAGGTTTTCAGCCCGATCGCCCAAACCCGTGGGGCGCTATGGGGCTGAAATGGGGCTACGGGAGGGTTTTTTTGAAGGCTTTTGGCTATGGAATCGAGTCAGGTGTCGTTTTCGAAGTATTTTTGGACGTTGTAGAATCCATTTTTTGGGGTCCCGCAACGATCCGATTTCCCTGTTGCGTTCTATAGGGCTTTCATGGGGCTACAAATGAGATTTTTGGTGGATCCCAGGAGGTCAATTATTTTTCCAGTAAAAAAATCAAAAAATTTGGAAAAAAAAATGTTTAAAAAAAAGATCCAAAAAAGTTTTTTTACCCTTAATTTGACTTTGAGGGTGGACTCCGCCTTGCGTGGACTCCTCCCCTTAAATCGACTTTTTCGAAAATCGGGCTCGAGATGATGGTTATTTGTTTTTTTTAAGCTCATTTTAGTAAAACTGAGAATGATCGTTTAAAATTTGCAGTAATGGGTTTCACTTCCATTAGAGCGTCTATAATACAGAGAAGTTCTTGTTTGGTTGCATCTGAGACGTACTCGTTCATCCGTTGAAGAAGTTCGAAAATCGGACTAGGTATCATCAATCGTCAAGTTTGGGCAAGTGCCGTTCATCTCGGTCGTCCTTGAAGGTTTTGTTATCCTTTTTCTTTTACTTTAGGTATCCATGTACACATATATTGGGTCCAAAATTTTTTATTGCAACTTTATCTTATCGTTTTTCCTTCCACTAAATTGCTAAAATAACGCATTGTGCGGCGGTAAGAGCTTGAACTCAGCGCTGCAGCACCGCTTGGGTGGCGTTCACCTTTCTGCAGGTCAGATGATTACCCGCAACGTCGTCAACGTAAGCAGGGTCATTCCAGACTAACGTTATGTACATGATCAGACCCTCAATGGAGGAGCTGTTCGTTCTTATTGCTAACAGGTTGGCCCAATTGGGACTTTCCCAAATACCTCAAATTGAATTATTTTTATTTGTTTCTCGGGTTTAAGGGGTTTTTGAATCTAATTTCAAGTTCCGTAAAATCTTGAAAGGCGTCTGCTGTCGCGCGTTGTGTCATCACTTGAACACAAACTTCGATGATAAGAAGCTGGCAAACGACGCGGCAGAAGAAACGACGATAGGCGTCTTCAGCCCCCTCGGGGGAGCCGTTTGTGTCGTAGCCAGTGAAGTTAGAGAAATTAGTTAGTTAGTTGGGTTACCTAGTTAGTGCTGGTGGCTGACAGGTGAAGTGAGGTGACTAACCGCGTTAAGTTCTGCTTGGAGGTTTCCCTTTCCCGCCCGCTTCGCGCCTATCAATAATCATGACGGGGGTCTTCTCCTCTTCTGATCTGCGCAAACCGCCCGACCGCCGACCCCGGGTTCAAATCCCGAAGCCCTAAACTCTCCGGCGCGCAACTAATTGCGCGGGGCTTTTGACCAGGATTACCTATTGCCAGGCGATGCCAATGTCTTTCAAACCCTCATTGGATGAGCTGTTTGATCGACAGACCAGAGTACATAACACAACTTCCAGGTGTCTTTTTTTCACGTGCAAAATACCTCATACACAAATAAATACGGATACAAACAATTCACATAAAATAATATAATATATCTTATTACATTATAATAAGATTGGTTTAGTTTAATTTTAATTAAATATTCAAAAGATTATTCATAATTTTACTTAGATATTCAACCAATCTAGTTCGCATTAAATTTTTCTTACTGGCTGTTAATTAACTGTGGGAAAATGTATTTGCTATGAACTTCTTCCGTCCTTAGAAAAGGCCTGCGAGCTAGTTTACTTCTTCAGGAAGCTCGTTGAACATTTTGATGCACTTCTAAGAAAATAAATGTTGAACTAAAGATGACATCTAAGATGACACATTGTGAGGCTAAATGGAGATCCATATTGATGAGTCATCATGAGTGGCCTGAAATCCTCTCGTACAGCGCGTGTGAGATAGCCGGAATTGACGGTGTTGTTTGGTCAAGTTAGGTTTCCGACAACCCGAGCCCACTGTTAACTTTTGCAGCTGAAAATGGTTAATCTGAGACCTGAGGGATCCTCCTTGTGAGCTACCGATCCTCCCGTTTACTCTATCCCCAGGTCGTTCCTACAAACCCCTTGAAGGAATATGGCCAATCACCTTTTGGAAGGCTATGGCAAACCACCGAAAGTTTCTGCCGTGGAAAACCTCACAAATTTGCCGTTTGGAGCCGGCGTTAAACAGTAGATCCCTACTACTTCTGTACAGAGTCTCCTACAGGTCGACACGCTCAACAGAAGTTGGTAGCGAGAGGTCGCCAACGCCTGATTACGGGTATGGCACTGAAAGAAGAATAAGCCCCTTCTTCTTAGGATGGAGGCGAAAGTAGGGGGTGACTCCCTTACATTCTCCGTGCGCTACAGATTTTCGATTATTTCATTTTGCGTCTTTTGTATTGTAGCATAACGCATTTCCATCAAGTCTGGGGGGAAACCCCGGAACTGAACAAGAAGTCTCAAGGCCCCTAGTCTTCTTCGACGAATCCTGGCTTGGGCTTGGAATTCAAACTCTCCCAAACTTCACAGGTAGGGTCAGTACCCAACAATAGGTAGGGTCAGGCGGGGTAAATGAAAACAAGAGGCATTACCGCCCCTGTAGTAGATTCTGGGACTAAATTTCAAGTAAACCTTATCAACCTCAATCAGAGATGAGAGAGAAGGGGATTCTCGCATTTTCTGAACAGCTGATCATCACATATCAGGCGAGTGTTCATAGTTTTTGTTCATTTATGATGTTAGCTAACCGATGTGAGTTGAATTTTGATCGACGGTGTCTTTACTAGTGAGCAAATGCATGTTTACAATTACCCCATACATTAAGGGGCAAATGTAAACAAAATTTGTTTACCAAACCATTTAATGGTTTCTATGCGTTTTCATTGGTTTTGAGCTATAAAAGTAAAAGCTTTTCGTAAAATTAATGGTCACTTCGTATTGAAAATACTTTTATTTGTTTCAGATGCCTGGCAAATTTAATTTGATTTTAAATAAGGTGAAAAACTGTCAGCTGTTGGTGTTAAAATATGCTTTTATCACGAGAATAATAATTATTCAAATTACGAGAATTTCAATGATTGAAAGTGATTCTCTGCTGTCCAGGTAAATGCAACTATTTAACTTACTGCGACTGGGGTAAATGTAAACGATATGGGGTAATTGTAAACAGGCTCTCAATCACCCCAAAATGCAGGATATGTTTTTCGGCTGGGGGTCATGCGAAATTTCGTAAGACTTTTTTGTGACGCGATACCAATTAACGATGTGTTGCTATGTAGTTGATATGTGACGCTATTTGTTTTGAAATACGCAAATTGTGTTGGATTGTGTGTAATTTCATAGACTTTCGTATCAATAAGAAATCACTGCAAGATATTGGCTTTATGTGAAACCTGGATAGACAATGGTCAAGTTTTAAAATTCGTTATGGTAAAAAGGTTTACATTCAGTGTACAGTGTTCAGTTTGAACTTTGATTTCATTGATGAGAGATCGCAGTACTGTTGAGTGCTTCTGATTTGTTATCGACTGCTTCCCCGATGCTCTCAACACTTGCGCCTTGACTTCATGCGCGAATATGGCTCGAGTTTATGTCATTAAATGACATAAACAAATTTTGTTTCTGTTATTCTGTGGTTGGCTCCTGTACTTCATGCAATGCAGGGCTTATGCAATGCTTGCGTCAAATATTCCACTTCGCTTTACATCTAGGACCCAAAGGACCTTGTTTCCATTAATGACTGCTGAGAAAATGATCTCTCCGACTTGTGCCCAATCGCCCTCCGCCCCCAATTTATTCAAAAGAATATCGAACTCTTGCGTAAAATTTTCCAGGTTCTTTGTAACATCACACTTTTAATTAAGACATTTTACTTAATTTTGAGTCTAAAATCCTCTGCAATTTTACAATACTATTAGTATTATACTAACATTATACAATACTGTTAGTATTATACTACCACATGTCTGAGTTCACGAATATTGAAATTGAGCACGGTGGGTTGTAGTCAAAGTGGGAGGTACAACATCCCCTGCACGCTACCTACCGGCTTCCACCCTCACCCCGACAGAATAAGCCTCCCTGATCGATATACCAATGTTTTACCACCTCCCTCAGTATACCCCATCTTGTCGTGTTTTCGTTTTTCGAGTGTCACTGAAAAAACACGAAAAACGGTTGAAGCGTTTGGGATTGTTTTGCGGTGGCGTCGTTGAGAGTGAATGAAATTGGGAGGTTTCTCGTTGGAATTGGTTTCTTCAATGGGGATTTTTATCGTGAGGAATTTAAACGAAAATTTCCCATTGGAATTTCAAAGGTCCTTGTGAATTGTCGACGGAAAAATGTGGGAGCCGTGAGAACCAGGCGAGCCCCCCTCGTCGATAACGCCAACGTGAATATGACCGAAAATAATGCGAGTTAATGAGATGCAGATGTTATGCTTGGGGGACTCCCGAGTTTCTCCCTGAAGTGTCGTCTAATTGAGGAGGCAGTGTACACGTCTTCCGTGTGGTCCCATTGTGAACGGGGAAGAGGCGAAAACCATTGAAACGGATGGCCCGGAACAAGTAGCCTCAACAACCATTGTAACCTTACTCATATTCTCCTCCACTTTCCTTCATGTAGATGTTAAGGTATTAAGAACACGCATCTATGTAAATGATACGAACAACATTGAAAGTTAACCGTAATGTTGAACTTTTTCATCCATGCTCAGTCTTATTTTATTACGTCTTACAATCAGAGATGTAAAATACCCGGGTATTCTTTTTCAAGGGTAAATACCCAGGGTAAATACCCGGGTAAATACCCATTTTGGGTATTTAATAGGGTATTTTATCTTCAATGAAACGGGATCGCAAAAAAAAACCACGTAAAACGTTCTTACTACTCGAGAGCCAGCCTCTACCAAAGTTTCAACAATTTTCGAGTTCAGGATCATCCTCTAAATGAAAGAAATACTCATGTTCGATGGAAATCACACAAACAAACTGCTATAAAATCATATGCAACTTCTCACTGTACTTAGATAGCTGTAAAATTGACTGCTTTCATGGTCATTAAGTGCCCAAAAACCAAGATGCAATTAAATTCATCGACCATGTTTTGTGGTAAAAATAATCGTAAATTAAGATGATAATGTTGGAAATTATTTATTTCCAGCTTTAAAAAACATGTACATTTAAAAAAAATTTCTCAAACTGTTTTTTGCATTTCAATACCTAGCAATCATTCCCTCATCTCATCGGTCTCATCGAATGAAAACTCGCTTGTAGATGAATCTGAGTCTTCATCCTCACCCGAGCTGGACTCATCGTGAACTCGCTTCTTGGCTACATTTGTAGGTTACGTTAAGTACCCTTTTTCTTCCTATCAAGTTGGACTCCTTGTTACAGTCATGGAGGACACACTGTAGGTACGTAACAATCGCGTCGTGAGGTAGGAAAGGGTAGTAAGGTGTGCAGAAAGGTCGTAAAACTGACCTTTTACTTGATTTTTTTTGCAAAACTAAAAAAAATGAAAAAAAAAAAAAAAAAAAATTCGGTAGTTTTTTGGTTGGGTATTTAATGGGAAGGTATTTATTCGGCGATTGGGTAAATACCGGGTAAATACCCAGTTTGTAAATACCCTACCCACTGGGTATTTACCCCCTTTACATCTCTGCATACAATACGATGAAACTTGACAACCTCAGGGACAATTATTGGCCTATTATAGGCCCAACTCTCCAGGAGATTAGGCCAAATTACCTCTTTTGATTCATTATTCTTGGAAAAATACACCTCTGTTTTCGCGACGGAGGTGGCCGACTCCGATCGGCCTCAAAATTTGACATTATCCGTTCCAAGAGGTCTAGATTCCAAAATCGAAATGTCCGTCCGCCGTCCGGGCCGTTTTGGGCCGCAGGAATTGTTGACAAAATACTTGGTGATCATTTAGTTGTGCCCGCAAGGTATTCAGTCCGATCGCCCATACCCGTGGGGCGCTATGGGGCTACGGGAGGTTTTTTTTTTGAAGGCTTTTGGCTATGGGATCGAGTTAGGTGTCGTTTTCGAAGTATTTTTGGCCGTAGAATCCATTTTTGAGGGTCCCGGAACGATCCGATTTCACTGTGGTGATTTATGGGGCTTTCATGGGGCTACAAATGGGATTTTTTAAGAATACCAGGAGGTCAAATATTTTTCATATAAAAAAACAAAATATTTAAAAAAATGTGAAAAAAAAACATTTCCAAAAAAAAATTTTTTTTTTTTCAAATTTATTTTGTTGACAGAATTAAATTTTTGCACAAGTAACCTACTTCAAAGAATAATAAACCCTTGTGTAAAATTTGCAGCGTTTTTACGTTGCTACTTTGTGTCAAAATGAGGTAAACAATGTTTGCTTTGGTTGCCTGAGGATGACGCCCATGGATGTCTGAGAGTGAGGGAGATAGAGATAACCCAGACAGACAAAGAGGGTATTTTTTGTTTTAAAGAAAACAAGAGGTTCCAGAAGGGTGACGCGACGTAACACCAGCGCTCTCACAACTTCCTGCGGAAGGCTTTGTAAAGAAATCCCCCCCCCCCCCCTAATCGTCAACTGGTAGTTTTTTTGAGGGGTGGCGAGGGTTTTCTGGAGTGGGGGGTGACCTCCATATTACTTCCCCGCCATGCGGAGGGGCGGGAAGTGGCACCGCCCCGCTCGCCCCCTCCCGACAGGACCACTGGGGGGATAATTGAGTTGTTACCCCCACCACTCAGTCGGGTCTTTCACCTCCCCTTTTTCTCTTCGCTAACTCCCGATATTTATCTCTCCCACTCCCTCCTTCTCGACCCTTCCGAACCCGGTCAACATTCAACCCTTCCCCACCACCTACTTCTCGGCTGCCCTCTTTTCAACGTCGAAATTAGAGTCTAATATTCTCCAACATTGATACAATTCATTAACCTTCCTCCGAAACTGTTTAACTCACAACCGTCGGCCAACTGTTACAGTAGTTTGCAGCAGCTTCTATATAGTGGGAACCTATGCTGAGCAAAACCATCAGAATTCCATCCCTACACTCTGGATTTTAATCGGAATAATTATTGTTTGATCATTTGATTGTAGAACCTTTTGGCTGTACTGTAACAGTGAAACGGTAATAGTGAACGTGCAGCCAGTGATAGTGCAATCGCAGGGGAACAAGAATTAGTTTCCACTATTCGAGTTTTTCAGATGGAAAGTTTTGCACTAATCGAGGGCAGAATGGGACATTTTCAGAAGGGCTTGATGAAATTGATTCTTAAACTTTGTTATTTTCATAGTAGTGAAATGTATTTAAATGACTCGTCATGTCTAATCACGAATAACTGAAGGAAAGCACAAATAAATCATAACATTTATGATATATTTAATATAATATATTATAATCACGAGATTTTTTTAAATTTCTACAGTTTTTCTATTTTGATGAGATGATCTCATCTGGCACTTCGGCCTTGCTTTCCAGTATGCAGTGTAGCGTATTAATTTCTGTTGAAAAGTCTGCCCTCGGTAAAACATCTTCAGATGGGGGAGTCAACAGCGTCAGTCGGGTCACCAACATGGTCCGACGGTGTCAATTCGACACTGTTGAAATGGTATGCGGAAAAAAATTCCCCGGGCTTCAGGAAAAAATTCCCCGATCTCAAAGTTGAGAACGGACAAGTAGGAAAAAAACCCCCGGGCTTTAGAAAAAAAAAAAAAATCCCAGAGGTGCGGTGAATGTAGGCTGGCATTTTTATAATAGAAATGGGGGGATATAATAAAATGTATTATATTTAATATCCCCCCCCCCCCCCATTTGAATTGAATGAGGTGGTTGAAAACTGCAAAACCTTAGATCCACCTTTATCACTATTCTGGAAGAAAACAACAGCTGCTGATGGTTGGCCCTTAAGAAACTGTGACATGACCGATGGTTCTCCTTAAAAGAAATCATTTCTTTCTTAGGCAACATCCTAGTTGGTAGGAAGATGACTCAACACTTGAAAGTTCCTTACCAGAAAATCGGTTTTTATAGTCTTTTGGTTCACGGAATCAAGAACTAAACATAGGTAACACAATAGCCTTGACCGAAATGGCTCATTTCAAATGGGAATCACCATGGAAACCATCCCTATCCAGATATTTCCAAAAGCCAGCTGGTGTTGTCACTGAAGGCCGTAGAAGGCAAAAGTGAAGTTAAGGGCACTTGGTACCCCCAACATTTTTTTCCCCGACTTTTCTTTAAAAAAAACTAAATTAAATACTGAAAAAATGCTTGTACTTCAATTAAAATTATTAAAAAATAGCTCGGAAGGTGCCTGCATCAACTCTGGCACTCCTTCTTTCTCCGTCTAATCAATGGGAAAAACAAAACACGCTCAGACAGTCACCTTTCAGTTTTTTGGCTCTCCTGAAAAGTTGCATTTTTTTACGGATATGACCCATTTTCTCGGGAACCACTCAACCGATTTACATTTTTTTTTTTTTTTTGAAAGGCCATATGAAGATCTAAAAACGTGCTGAAACACATTTTTTAAATCGTGCAGAATTTTTCGTGTGCAGGTCAAGCAAGGGGCTCCAGAACGCCGTTGAAAATTGTCAAGTTTGCTCCTCTGTTGTAAATCTCCAGATCAATATTTTCAAAATCTGTTTCAGCACGATTTTAGATCTTTGCAAGGCCTATCATACAAACAAACAAAAATCAACAAAATCGGACCAGGGAGTGCCGAGATTTTGGGGCACGAATTTCGCTGTTTTAAGGGGGGGATCACCAGACCCATCCGGCCTGACCGTGGGGAACTGTGGGGCTACAAAATTTAGATCAATGGGGCTGTTGGTTATGGTGGTCAAGTGAGGAGTCATTTCCGAAGTGATTTTGGACGTAGAATCAATTTTTGGGGAAATCTCATCCGCCCCAACCCTATTCAGTTTCACAGTTTATTTTTAAAATTTCAAAGTCTTTTTTAATGATTTTTATTGTTAAAGAATAATATACATAGGTATTATTCTACATGTACCATGACAAAAAATTGGTTATTAGAGTTTATAAAAAATTTAAGGATTTTTATTATTACAATTCGTAAAAAATTATTATAAACCCTTATAAGCCATAAAAGTTCCAGATTTTTCAATGAATCACTCACTGACTTGTTAAAATAATTATTTTTATAGATGCGGACGAGTTTGCTAATTTGAAAAAATATCTAAAAAATATAGGTAGTAAAATTTCTTTCACTATTAATTATTTAATTTTTTACTATTTAATAGTGATAAACGGAAGTTCGATTGTGGAATGCTACGTGTAAAATTCAAATATAATTAACAGAAAATGCTCACCTGATTATTGCGAAACAACCCTTTTTGGAACCTATTCAGCCGATGTGTGTAGTATTCATTCATGGATCTTCCATGAAAGGATTATCTGTCTGTGAACTTCGAAAACTACACCTTACCAGGTCAAAAACCCTTCAAAACTCCCTACTATAGCCCCTTGTCCTCTTATTAGCGCCAAAGTGCGGTCGGACCACCGTTTTTGAGAAATAGAAACTTGAAACAAGAAACAAAATTCATGCACAGACACTTGTTTGGGTGAGAAGAAACCGGTTTTGAGGAAGCAGACACCAATTTCTCATGAGCAAACTTGTTTAGTTGAGCAGAAACCGGTTTTCAGAGAGAGGAGACTTGTTTTGGGGAAGCAGACACCAGTTTCACATGTGCAGAATTCTTGTGCTTGATTATTTAAGAATCCGCTGTGTAAAACATTTCTCCGTTGTCACTGAAGAACAAAAGGTCAGGATATCGAGCACGCCTTGTTTCTTGATTTCGCTTCACAATAATATCATTTTCATCGTGTTCTTATTGACGATCACCCAGGCTTACTTGCACTCTCAAGCCTCAATCGATACCCATCTCCATCCCGTCTTGGATGACTCGGGGCCCTTCAAGTCAGGACTGTTTTGTACGGAAATAATGAGCCCCAAGAAACTCCCGGACCGACCCGAACGGAGTTTACAAGGTGGCGACCGGGTTCTGAGGGTGACTCCGCATTGCTGCCAATCACATTCGAAAAACGCCAACTCTCCACAACTGGCAAGTCCTTCACAAAAAAGAAGAGCTTCCGGCTATTGTAAGTTCATTCAGGAGGGTTTTTACGCTGTGTCACCTCAGGGGTCGAACCCCGTTTACAGAGCCGTTAGTTAAGACGAATAATTCTCCAGAGGAAACATCCTAAAGAATGAAAAGCTCATCGTGCTTCATTATTCATTGACTGTTTATACCAGCAATACACGAACATAACTTCATCCTCTCTTGTGACATAAGCAATTTTTTCTCGACTTCTGGTAAATCCTAAAATTCAAGTTGTAAAAATTGTAATATTTAATATTACAACCTATCGATTTTTTTTCTCCCGTCGCAAAATGGACACGAAATGAGATTTCAACGAGGGGAGTGAAATAGTAAAAATGAAACTTGTTGCCCCTCTTTGGATCGAGTGATTTGAGAGTGACAGATTGGATTAGAGTCGCATCTGCTGCCACTCGACACCTCTAAACGGATTCGGAGGTACCTAAAATGGCGCCACGATCACCCCAATGGATACAAAGACAGTCAATTTTTATTTTAAACCTTCAAATGTTACACAAGAAAAGTTGAAAATTAACAATTCAGGATTTTTCAACAGTGTTTGGTCAGAGTGGGACGCCTAAAATTAGATTATACGTTCAAAATTACTCGGAAAACAGTTCCGTTTGACCTCCTGGCACCCTTCAAAAGCCCCACTTGTAGCCCCATGAGAGCCTCACAGATTCCCACGGAGATATCGAATGGTTCTGGGACCCCCTTAAATGGAATCGAATACGACAACACCCCAGATATCATAGCCGAAAACCTTCAAAACTCCCTCCCGAACCCCCTTAATAAGCCTCAGATAACCCCACGGGTTTGAGAGGTAGGGCTAAAAAGGAAAACTGAGTAGTTTGTCAACATTTCGGATTTCAAAAAATGTCTGGAATTTACACATCTTGTGGCATGCTAGGACACATTTTTCGGCCGATTGAAATTGTTGGTTGATTATTCTGAGAATTTTTAATACACGAAAACATGAAGAATCACTAAGTGGCTTACAAGTCTTGTAAGAAAAGTGTTAACAAGAGTTTGAAAACATACGATCTCAACTCAAGCGGTTTTAAAATCGACAAGGGCCCAACTTACTGTGCAGACTCCTAAAATTTATCGCACGAACTGTGCGGCCTTCTCAAATTTAAAAACAAACGTGAAACTAGAATAATATTCATATTATGAATTCTATATAACTCGACAGTATACTCGGTTCTCCTTCTGGTTTTGGTTTATTATTCCGTTTATTATAGAGTTTGCGACGAGTGTTGATAATTCGGATCGCCCTCAAAATTTGACGTTATACAATTCAAGATGTGTAGATTCTAAAAAGGAATTTTCCGTCCCCCACCCACGCTAGACAGAAGCATTTTTTTTTAAATCTGACATTTGACAAAAAACGCGGTGTACCATCTAGTTGAACCCACAAGCTTTTTGGCCGTATTGCACAAACCCGTAGGGCTCCGTGGAGCTAAAAAGGGGCTACGGGAACACAGATTTTATGTTAACTATTGATTTTTCAAAACAGGTAATTTTTAATGACGGAATTCTTTTTTTTTGTTGATAATTTATTATAAAGAATAATAAAAACCTATATGTAAAATTTGCTGGTTTTGCATCCGAGTCTGCAAGGCAATGGAAGAATTGTTTTCACTTTCGAAACGAAAAAAATTTGTGTGCTCCAAGATCAAAATTTTCACTCGCGTTTTGCGTTTTCGGGCCTCTTGAGCAAATTTGGTTTCGTGTCTGTCCGTCCGTCCAAATTTCCTTGCTACAGCCATAACTTCCACAATTTTGATCGGATTTGAATCAAAATTTCAGGAATTGTGTGGGTGTAGCCCTAGATGGTTTCGTATCGGTTTCATCATGATTGATTGATGATGATTGAAATGATCATTGATTCAGCGGTACTCCCTGAACACGCGTAATTTTCTTGTTACAGTCATAACTCCCTCAATTTTGAACGGGTTTTTGTCAGATTTACAGGGATTGTGCAGGTAAGGTCTCTTCTAGTTGTCAATGTATCGGGCATTAGGTCAAAAGAAACTCAAACATGTCCTCTAGTCCCGAGTTGTCGGCAAATGCCCTGCCTTCATTTGGGCTGAGGAGAACATAGAAGATGGCAAAGCATGGGAATCACGAACCAATACAAGTACCCATAGTATGGGTTCTTCCCATGCTTTTTAATTTTTGGTTGCCCGGCCTTTTATTGTCATGAGTAGGTATGGCGAATCGTTCGTCTTTGGTCTCCTAAAATTTTAATGGTGACGTCGTGAAGATCACGAGAAAGCTTCTGTGCGATGATCTTGGCAGTGCATTTTTTTTTTAAGGAATGCGGGTAGGGGAACGAATGAGTTTTCGAAGTATTTTCGGCCGTAGAATTCATTTATGTGGGCCCTTATCTCTCCTCAAATTATACAGGTGTAGGACAGTTTTACTTCTTGGTTTGTTTTTAGGAAAGTTTCATTCATTTAGTTTAGTCAATTTATTCTTCCTAATAATTAGGAGAATAAGTAGAAGTCATAATAGTACCCTGCGAAAAATGCACAGCCTTTCATAAATGATTGTTAACGGACTTTTTAATTGCAAATAATTATTTTATTGTTTTATCATTTTTTTCAAGTCATCATCTTAGTTGTTGGGTTGATAACTTGTAAATATGAGAGGTTTCGTATTATTTTCGTTGTAGAGCGCCCACCTACCGAAAGTGACGTTGAGGGTGGAAAACTTAACGATTTGGAGAGGGTTACACGTCCTGAGCGAGTGGGGTGGTATTTCGGATGTAGGCGGCAACGGAAAGGTCGGGGGCGGCGAGTGGTGGTGGGGGGTGGACGCCGGGGTCGTCATGACGACGGGCATATGTGGGGGCGGAAGATCCCAGACATGTGTTTCCTTCGGGTTCCCTCCGCCTTGGGAGGGGGTGTGTAAAAAAGAGCAAACTGGGGACGTTAGACACTGATCGGAGCCTTTCCGTTATGATTCGACCCGCCAATTACCAGCCAATAATATTATGAAGGGTAGGTCTTCAAGGTCGAATTTGGGTGTTGAATTTGGAAACTAGAACTTTTTTTTTTTTCTTTCAAATAATGAGGCACCTGATAATGATGTTGTGGCATGTTAAACGTGTTATGGGCCATTCTCCCAGAAAGCGACATTTTCAATGTTGACAAAAAATAAAAAATTTATTCAATTGAATTGAATAGAAGAGCGCAACCTTTCTGTTACTGCGAAACCAAAACAGTATCTAAGAATTCGTAACTTGACACAACTAGGCCCGTAGGTATCTAACGACCAAACTATGTCGTCGGGATCGGACGAATCGTCGACGACGGAGGTGATTTTGATAGCCTATAACCACCCCCAGAACTCGCTGATCACAATGAGACCACCCTCATGAAAATCTGTTCAGCCGTTCGGGCGTGATGCTGTAATACACGAAAAAACACACCAAAAAAAAAAAAAAAAAAAAAAAAAAAAAAAAAAAAACGTCGAAGAGATGAGCGCACCATTTTTGAGGGAAAGGTTGCGCTAAAAATAGATACATTCAGGTAACCATCACTAATGATTTATTCAAGCCTATCCAATCACGAATACCTACTACTTATTTGGAAGAAAAAAAAAGTCCAAGGCGGAGGATGACGCTATGACGATTTTGTCTTCTGCTTTCATCTATGTATGTTGAAATTTAAACTAAATAAACGCATTAGTGATTAACAACACTAATGATTTATTGAAGGGAAAGATTAGATCAGAGATGAGGTAGGTAGGTTTACGTGCATACAATGTATGCATGTCATGCATTTCATGAGTCAATACTGACTTCATTTTGCCTTATTTTCACAAATTGCGTTTTGAAATGCTGAACCATAATTGTTCAAAATTCAAGGTTTTTTTTGCGTTCTGAGTAGCAATGAATTTTAAAACTGAATATAATGTCGATCATAATAATTATTGTCTTTTCCGTCATCCTCTTGTACATTGCGTCATTCTCCGTCCTGCAATCAAGCAGGACTGATGATTTTGGAATTAAAATTTTTGAATGAGCAACGTGCAGTTTTTGGGTATAAATTAAATTTGATATCATAAATGCTTGGTTCTATAATGTAGTCTACGTAACAATTCTAGTCATGCCTCTTGAAACTCATAATCTAGTCATAAATGTTTTGTATAATTGCGTGTCATTGGACGCAAAGCCTACTCGTAAATCAAATAAACCAGTGTGTTCCCGGTAACTATCAATATTTCTGTGATATAAGACGTGCTGACTGAATGCTCCTTTTTGACGACGATACACATGTATTGGAGAACATCTTAACAATTTCACTGTCCTCCCCTGAAGATGGAAACTTTCATGTTTTTGAAACGTCGGGAATATGAGCAAACGGAATTAATAGCTGACTGGCCTTGTTGAACCACTACCCAATACCATTGAAATTATTATAATTTTGAACTTACTAGGTAAAATCAAATTTTCACTTTAAACCCAACTTGACTGCAACTTGACAACGGGAAATAAAAACCTGAAATACATAAATCGCAAGTTGATCGAAATAAGAAACTTGAAGCAAGAATTAGAAAAATCGTTTAAACGTCGAACATACCGCAAATTGCATGGCATGGATGTTTTGTACATGAAAATACAGTTGAGGGGACCTTGTTTGGTGATGCCCCACAACTACGGTTGATGCACCTTTGAAGAAGCTACTTTAGTAAAATTACTAGTGACGGTTCCCACGATAGTTTTCTCAGCGCTCGCTCAACCCAACACGAGTATGAAACGAGTGTGGCGTCAATTCGTGAAAAGGGTTCTCGGGAGGGGGAAAAAAGAGAAAAGGCTCGTAGGTGAAGGATAAAAAAAAGGGTGCCGTTTTCTACTCGTTTCGCTTCGTCACTCCGACTGGTTCGGTTCGGAACACGACGCGTAATTAGTCAGTCGGGAACGCCTTGTGAGTCAGCGAAGGTGGGAAGTTTTTCATGTGGAAATCACCTTTTATTTCAGAAGCTCCCAACATGCGGGGGATTTTCGGGTTGTGACTCGCTTTTTAAAATGGTAGTGCGTTCCAAAAAACGCAGCAAATTTTACACAAAGGGTTATAATATATATAATATATAAAATATATTGTTTGGTATAAATTGTGCAAAAATTAATGCTGCCAGTAGACAATCATTTCTAAAATAAAAAATGTACGTTTGCACTGTGTATGATGAAGGGACTAAGTATGAGATTTTACTAAACTACTTCTTCAAAAGTGCTTAAGGAAGTTGTGGGGCATCAGCAATCAACATCCTTTTAACCCTTTCAGTATACCGATTTATTTCTACTAAACATGAACCTATTTCCTACAAAACATTAATGGCATGAAATTTGCGGTACTACTACTAATTCAACAATTTTTGGAATTTGAGCTTCAAGTTTCATTACTACGCTTTCAAGTACTGTAGAATTACGACTTTCATTTTTCACCTTTTTTTTTTTAAATTGAAGTTTTTTAGTGACTATTTAATTGACAATTGATTTAATTTTAATTTGTAGGTTCACAGTTTGAAATCTCAACCCTTCAACTTCAAAGGTTTATGAGTCAAGTTCAAGGCCTCATGTTTTTGGTTTATTATTCTTGGAATAATACACCTACCTATGTAATCGCGACGAAGATCGACGACTCGGATCGGCCTCAAAATGTGACATTATCCGTTTCAAGATGTCTAGATTCCAAAACCAAAATGTCCGTCCGCCGTCCGGGCCGTTTTGGGCAGTAGGAATTTTTGTAAAAATCGGAAATTTTGACAAAATACTCTGTTTACCATCTAGCTGTGCCCGCAAGGTCTTCTGCCCGATCGCCCAAACCCGTGGGGCGCTAGGGGGCTACGGGACGTTTTTTTTTTAGGCTTTTGGCTATGGGGTCGAGTTAGGTGTCGTTTTCGAAGTATTTATGGACGTACAATCCATTTTTGTGGGTCCCCGGGACGATCCGATTTCACTGTGGCGATCTATAAGGCTTTCATGGGGTTATAAAGGGGATTTTTGAAGGATCCCAAGAGGTGAAATATTTTTCAAGTACCTAATTGGTAAGCAAAAAATGTTTGAAAGAAAAAAAAAATCCCCCAAAATTTTTTTTAATTGATTTTATTTTAAGGTTTATGAAATAAACTGAACTTTATTTTAAGTTTTATTTTAATTTTAAGTTCTATATTTATTTCCACTTCCATTACTTATGATAGGTATAATAATTTTTGCTGTTTTTTAAATTGATTTTTTTCGTATGAAAATATTATTTTAATATTATGAGAATTTTCTTTTAATACTATGAAAAAAACAAAAACATTATGAACATTTGAACAATAGTATAAAATTGATGGGAATAATTCAAGCGTACGTTAATAAAAACACAAGAGCTTCTTTTCTCAGGTGTGATTCATCATTTAGAAGGTAATTTCCACTGCAGACAGTAGAGCCCGATTTAGGAGGCCACTGTGACGACGAGGATCCAGTAGTGGTCGTAAGGGTGTAGGGGGGGGGGGGGGGGCGGTGTTGTGGGGGTGGGAAATTCCACACTGAAAGCCACTATAAATACCGCCGGACCGAGCCGCATACCAACTCTCCTCTTCGCCCACCGTAATGAAAGGGTTAGCGAATTAGTGAATAGGGCAATAAAAACCCGCTACCCTACCCGACTCTGCCTCCCTCGGGAACACCCCTCCCCCCCCTCATGTACCCCTGGGTTGGCTAATGGCTCGGAGGAATTTTCTAATAAACTCCCAAAGAGGACCCCGCACTCCTTCGCTCCAACACCCAATTCAAAACCGACCTTATGACGGTGGGGGGGGGGGGGGGGGGATCCCTTGGTTTTTCCGATGATTGCCCATCAAGTTCTGTAGTCCTTCCCTTTAAGCGGATTACTACCGAAAGCCGGCAGGGGGAACTCAGAAATAGCCTATTATATTTTTCTGTATTGCTATACCGTCTAGGGAACCACCCTTGTGCTCCTCTCCGTCTAATAACTATTTAATAATCACAATAATCGATTCCTCTTCTTAAACCTCCCATTCATGTATTGCCAGTCGATTAGCTGATTGCCCTCGTATCAACATTAAATTTTAAGCTTTTGAGTTAATTCATCTTTTAATTTATTCATTTTACAATAACCATGTAAAAGTAATTTTTTAAATTTAGATTTATTTTTATTATTACTATGTCGGTTGCACACCCTTCTTCACACAGCCAAATCTTCCCCCGAACGATTCAACATCATCCTCCTTTGTCACCCCATATTTGCCATTCAAGCCATAAACTCTCGGGATCGTTCACGTCGTCACCCTAATTGATTGTTATAACCCTCCGATTATCCGGCATCCGGTGTTCCCCGGAGGCGATGATCGGGTCCGGTCGACAGATGCGACGAATGAAATCGTTCGGTTTCGGGCGTCGGCCCTCCGAGTGATGTGGAGGTGCGACGGTCCGGAACGATCTCCCACGAGGCTGATCTGATCTTCTTGAGTGCCTACATCCGTTTATTTGATTGCCCCCCCCCCCCTCCCCTTAAACCTTCTAAAAACAACACCAAACCTATTTTATTTGTCGGTGAAATTGGAGAAATTTAATAGTAGTCATTAAAAAAACAAAAAATAAATAAATAAATAAATAAATAAATAAAAATTGTTTCTTTTATTTTTTATTTTCCCACTGAATGACTATTGGTTTGGAATGAAAAATAGCGACCCGTTCTAGTAAGCGGTCTACCTGCAATACATGCAATTTGTACCTACTCATTGAGATCAGCGTAATACCAACATGTATAGCGGAGAAGGTGGGAGTAAGGACTCCTCACATAATATGGACCCCCGCGCTTTCTCAGGCCAGGGAGGGGGTGAGAGTGGAAAAGCAGCTTGTACCGCATCTAAGGAGTGGGGGAGCGACGAGGGCAAGCGGGGACGCTCAGTTTTCCATCAGATTACTATGACGCCATGTTTTTTTTCCTGCTCCATCAAATATTGAACGAGGTGATTAAAACTTTCGTTTTTGCTCATTTTTAAACTTCAATTCGAGCAAATATCGATGCTCCCCCTTCACGAGCATGTTTTAGGCTGTGATAATCCGTTTTTTGTATCCTGAATATCGTTTACCTGCAGATTAAAAAAACACAGTTTTTGAGAAGGTCGTTTTTGATTATATGGCTCCCTTCGATGGTTATAATATGGACCCCGCAATGCTTACTGTGACGCCATGTTTTTTTCCTGCTGAGGAGAAGGTGGTAATGGTAATATGGACCCCCTATTCATTTTTTTTTTTTTTTTTTTTGTTATGAAAAATCAAATAATAAATAAATAATTAAATAATTAAATAAATCATTTGAGCCCTTAGTTGGAAATTATTTCCAACTAAGGGCTCAACTGTTCACGGAAGACGGCCATCATTGTTATGATAAACTCGATTCTCCTGCGACTTTTGGCCATAATTCCACTTTTTTTACTCAAAATACCTTGGGGTCCATATTACCTACAATCTTTGCAAAGACACAACTTTGTCATTTGTTGGAAAAACTCAATTTATGACACCTAAATTCGATCTACATTTTTTCCAACTTTGATGTCACTTTACGGTGAGCAATCAAGCCGTCTGCCATAAACAGTGGAGCCCTTAGTGGGAAATGTGATTTTTCATAACAAAAAAATGAATAGCGGGTCCATATTCCCACCTTCTCCTCTACAAACTTTGATGTAGGTACTTTCAGATCGGTAGAGCGCTTGTCTATGAAGTATTCCATTTTTTATTTTTTATTTTTTAACAAACCAAAACCATTTTATTTATTTCTAATCTAACTAGGTATCTAATTAGGTAACCATTAATATTAGTATAATTTTCATTATTTTAGCTACCTATTTAGGTACCCAACATTCAAATATTTTGCCCTTAAAAAAACTACTGCATGAGTTATAACTTTTATTTTTGGTTTTTACTTTGGAACCAAAATATAGAATAAGGTTACAGGACTTGACATTGTATCCACTTGAAGCTATAAAACTTTCGTTTTCCATCAAATGATACATTAAATTTATAAATTGACTGCTTAATTAAAAAAAATACTAAAAATGTTATTACAATTAACAAATATTTAATCGTCATCGCCGTTCATCTATTATTATTCACTAATTAGTGATTATTAATAATCCAAGGCTATTCAATTTTAAAAATGAACGTGATGTTAAAAAAAAGAAGGGGGAAAACAATGTAAGGAAGTAAAAAATCGACCAAAAGTAGAGGGGAACCACAATTATTCAGAACAAAATGACTAACGCGAACCAGGATAATTGAAAATAAAGAAGACAATAATTGTCTTCTTTATTTTCAATTATTGTAATAACTTGGGAGTATCAACAATAATAATTATTGCACGAAAAATTACGTTTTCAGTAAACGGTAGCTTATTCAGCCATGACAGGTTTATATTCCCTTTTACGTTCCAGGGGGTTGGGGGTCACCTTAAAACAAAACTCCTTTCTCCCTTGCAACAATTCCCCTTCATCCAATTGTTTTTTTGTTTTCTCTTTTTCTTTTTTTCAGCGGATAATCCCGTTTTTATGCCAACCGGCGGCGCCTCTTTTACGACGCCTTTTTTTTTTCGTCAAGTATTTACTAGTCCCTTGTTTCAAGGGTGTCACTTGCGCCTCGCAAGGTCCCAAGTCAGATATGTTGGGTTTATGGTTCCACGTTTACATATTCAACAGAAGGGAATTTGGTGTTTCGTGGAGGGATGTTTCGAAATAAAGTGTTAGCCTACAGGCCTCTAGTATTTACTTTTTAACCTGTTTCGTCTTAACGTAAAGATTCAAATTGAAAATTGATTCAAGTAAAATTCACTAGAGGTTTCTTGGGAATACCTTCTTGGCATGTTTCGGTAAAATTCACTGGGTAATTAATTTTGAGAATATTTTCTATGTCCGGAATTATTTCCTATTATGGCTGTCCTTCGGGTCGAAACGGCGACGACGTCGGACTGGTGTGCCTGCGGTGCGACGTCGGCGTCCTCCCCTCCTTCGAGACTGACGCTTCGACCCCCCACTCTTATACGTCGGATCCCGCGTAGCCCTCCCCCATCAGGCCCAATGACCCGAGTCCTAACATGATTGCCTTCTGGTCGAAGATTGATTGGTTAGTCCCCCCCCCACCTACTGTCAGTGGGGTGCCGGGGGGGGGAGGAGGAGGATGCCCCGCGGGACTTGTCACGGAGTTTCGGGAGACGAGGTAGAGGATTAGGGGGGAGTTGAAGAGTAGAGAATTGCGAGCAGGATTAGACCCTATTGATTGTCACCCACTTAACTCACCAGCCGAACGGATTCAATTAAACCTACCAGCGACCCCCCCCTCCACCACTCATTCAAAGCCCGTCCCTTGGCACCCCCTCCTTCCATTGACCACCCTCTTTTCAATTCAAAAGAATTCTCCCCTAACCCGTTCGGTCACTTTCTTACTAAACTGAACACGCAATATCACAATCATTAGGTAATAATTAATTACACATTAATAATAATAATTGGTATTATTATTCATAACACATCCCAAATAATGAAGATAAGTAGGTACACGGGAAGAAGAGTAAGGGCCGGTTTATCAAACACATTCAACAGATTAATAAAGTAGCTATAACGCTATATGTAGGTACTCATGATAACTCGAAAAGTGGTGTTTATCAATCCTTGCACTAGTTCTAGCACTACAGATCTTAGTTCTAGCACTACTTATCTTGATTTATCTGAAAATTGTATATATCTCATGCTGCGTGTTTTCAAAACATACTGGAATTTTGTTTGGCTTTAGTTACATCTTAATTTGCTACTGTAGACCAGCAATGTTCCTATAAGAGATCATCTATGTGCACAGCAGACGTACCAACAGGTAACCTCGAAACTTTACACGAGGGCTCGTTGGGATGTTCGGAAGGGGATGTTGTGACATTCGGAAGGAAGCGATTGACGATGTTTAAGTGGGAGCTCGTGTCCTTTTTTTCTCCACTCCGGAGATTTTGTGGGGACGCTGAGGACACCTGAGATCGCCTATCGACTCCCCAAAACGCACCCCGTCGATCAATAGCCTGGAAATGGAAAAGGGTGGGAAAACGAGACAATGAACGGTGTAAAATTGTGACAGGGGGTTGACGAGGAGAGCGAACACACGGGAATATCGTGTGGGGGTTTTTCTGGGGAGTGTCCGGTTTCAGGCACTACACCCTCCCTACAACTAGTCTTTGTATAACCCAAGGATTCCTCGTCGTAACATGAGTCTCACAAGGGCGGAAGCTGCTAAATGCCAGACAGATGAGAAGCGGATACCCCGAAAACGTAAAAACGGATTCGTGTCCGCCAAACCGTCCAACTCATTCAGTGGACACATTTTTAGTAATGTGGAGCTCCGTAAGATTGTAATCAGTAGAGTATTAAAATTTACTCATTTAATGAGGGTTCGAATGATGGTTGGGGAGTTGAACTGATCTGGTAGTGTTAAAAATGGATTTTAAGTCCAAAATTGCTTGGATAACGACACCTCATTCAACTCCCTGGCCAAAACCCTTCAACAACTACACCTGCAGCCCCAAAGGAGCCCCTTGAGAGCCTTTCAGAATCAACAGTTATGTCTAGGAACCCAATGTATCGATTTTACGTCAGAAACGGTGCAAATTTTACACAAGAGTTTATTAGTCTTTGGCGTAAATGATCAAGAAACTATCGATAAAACCTGAAAATTTATTTTTTTTAAAGAAGTATTTCTGTGACATTTGAAAACTCTACGTAATACAAACCTAAGACAACCAGAATATTTCGTCAAAATTAAAGACCAAACAAATATTAAAATGTTTGGACAGATGTGGGTTATGCATTTACTCGGAAAATGATACCTTATTTGACCTCCTGGGAGCCTTCAAAATTCCCGTTTGTGAAATCGGATGGTTCTGGGGCCTCCATAAATGGATTCCGCTTTCAAAAATACTCGACACCCCAGTCGATTTTATAGCCGAAAACCTTAAAAAAAAACTCCCGTCACACATTTTTAGCCCCACGGGTTTGGTCCATCGGGCTGATTACCTTACGGGCACAACTAGATAGTAAACCAAGTATTTTGCCAAAATTTCAGATTTAAAAAAAAAATCCTACATTTGTTGGGCTGCAGTCCGAAACGGCTCGGACGGCGGAAGGTCATTTGATTTTTGAAATCTACGTGTCATGAAACGTATCACGTCAGATTTTGAGGCCGATCAAAATTTTCGGCTCGCGACGCTAATAGATAGAATTATAAACCAAAATTTGTATTCCTCTACGGTGTTCGGACGGATGTGGGATGTCAACAAATGGATTCTGCATCCAAAATTACTCAACAACCTCTCCTCATTCTTCCCGTTTGTTGCCCCATGGTGAAATCGGATGGTTCTGGGGCCCCCATAAATGAATTCTACGTTCTAAAATTCTCGCCTAAGTATACTTAGGCGAGAGTTTTAGAACGTAGAGGTGTATACACCTCAGTCGGTATTATTGCCAATAACCTTCAAAACCCCCTCCCGTCGCGAACTTTAACCCCACGGGCTTGAGCGACCGACCTGAAAAATGTGTGGGCACGACGAGACCGGATTTTGCCAAAATTTCAAATTAAAAAAAAAAAAAAAAAAATCTGCCCAAAATGGCCTGGACGGTGGACGTGAATTTCATTTTGCGAATCTACGCATCTTGAAGCGTATGAGGACAAATTTTGAGCATGATCAGAATTTTATACCCCCGTCGCGAAAAATTGGTGTATATTCTGAGCCCAATTGGTTGCCCCATGGTGAACTCGGATCGTTCTGGGGCCCCCAAAATAGATTCTACGTCAAAAAATACTTCGACAACGGCACCCCACTCGTTTTCATACCCGAAATGCGTGGTTTGAAGGTTTTCGGTATTTTTGGTTTTTTTTTTCGGACGCTCTCACGGCTAAAGGGTTGATTGTATAAAAAATATTTTCTCTCATAAAATGTAGGAAATCTCCAGTTTTGTAGAAGGATTTTTTTTTTTTTTTTAGGTAAATGTAGTTGTTTCGGAGTTATTTCCAACAAAAAAAAAAACAAAAAAAAAAACTGACAACCCACAAAATTTTGACGGTTTAAAAAAAAAAACATTTCCGGGCGAATTTTTAGTCTCAACCCTCAGACTCGTGTTCAGCAGCCCAAAATACTATAGAAATCAAAATTTCCAGAACTACAACAAAACCTTTTTCTCTTTTTCCTAATATGACTGGAATATTATAGTCTAGTCTGGACTATTATGGTCTATAATAGAGCAAAATACCTTGAAAGTCATGAACAGTTTGGGAGTTTTTTCAATATTTTTCTCGTGATCAGCACCCGTCAAAATATAAAGAAAGATACCTTCAGAATTTTGGCCAGGTTTTTTTCGATTCTACCCCACAGTGCGACGTGAGACAACCAGAATATTTCGTCAAAATTATAGACTAACAAAGAATCTTTCTGCCATAACTCATTAAAAATCATGGATTCTGAATAAAAACCGCTCTAGTTACGAAATCCCAAGCCGGAGATCGCTAATATCACTTTGCACTACGTTTTAGATATCAAAAAGTTCTCTGCTGCCATTGCAAAAGTGTTGATGTCTTGAAACTATTTAGAGGCAGTTGCGGGAGGGAATAAATGAGAAAATGTAGACATCCATCAATGTATTTGGCAGCCGACGAAGTGGCCTACCTACCTAACCGCCGGAGCCAAAGTGGTGCGCCGTGACGGGACGACGATGAGAACCATTTGGCCGCACAAAGTCTCAACGTACCGCCACATGTGTTGAAAAAAAAATGGTGCGACGGGAAAACTCCACCGGCCTAAAAAGAGGATTTAAACTCCCGCCCCCAGGTGGAGCCTCTCAACGGTGTTAATGCTACAATAATAAATTAGTTATTCCTTCCCGATGGTGGGCAGGAGCTCCCGAAAGGGTCGGAGTCCTAAATCAACACAACCGGCGCCAAGTCTGAAGTAACCGAGTTTTTCGATGTGCTCACTCCGAAACTTCACCACTTGAGATCTCACACTCGGCCCACCTGACAGGCTCGGCTACCTGACTGACATAACTGACTAGTTAGCAGCAATAACAACCCCACCTATCACCTTCCTCTTGTGTAAATGTACCACTTTTCAAATGTTATAGTCGGAGAGGAGAAAAAAAAAAGACGGGAGCGCACAAAAAACGCCCTCGAAAAAAGGAAGAATTTTCCTTCTGGTCGTCGACGTCGAGAACCTTATTATTCGCTCTTCTTGAGAAAACACGATAATTAGATTTGAACTGTCGAGCCGAGTCACCTAATCACACTCAACCAGGCAGACATTTTGACATCCGGCACCTTTTCGTTGTACTAAAAAAAATCTACACATGTGAACCGCTTCTTGCAGAAAAGAACACAACTATATCGAAAATCGGGTCGAGGAAAGCGTGAAAATCGATTGTCGAAAAGCATAATATAATATTATTGTCTTCGAACTGTTTTGTGATTTGAGGGTATACAGCGAACTTCTGGTATAGAACTGTTTTTGGTCTCCGACTGATGACCAAAAAAAGCTGTTAACGCTCAGGCAATTTGGTCCTCATTTACTGCTCTGCTGACTTCGCTTCTAATGCAGTTTTATTAATGTGGCTTCTCATTCGCTATGCAGGCAGTCCTGGGATGACGGTAGTGGCAAAGGCAGCCTGGTGTGGAAATGCTGCGAGAACGCTGGAATTCAGCTTTTAGGCGATTTGGTGCCTGAGTTGAACGTGGGAGAAGTCTGAGAGGGCGACCAATACTTACCTACGCCGACTGTAATCCCTTCCAAGACTGGCCACAGCCAACAAAAAAGAAACACGGATTATTTATTAATTTTTTTGATAACTCATTTTTTGGTTTATTATTTTTGGAATGAAACACTTACTTATGTAATCGCGACGGAGGTCTAAAATTCTGGACGGCCTAAAAATTTGACATTATAGGTACGTTTCAAGAAGTCTATATATAGACTATAATATAGACGGAGATTTAGATTTTGGAATATATTCCAAAATCGAAATGTCCGTTCGCCGTACGCCGTCCGAGCCGTTTGGGGAGGAGTTGTTGAAGGTTTACGGCTAAGGGGTCGAGTTAGGAGTCTTTTTCTAAGTATTTTTGGATGTAGAATCCATTTTTAGAGGTCCCAGAACGGTACGATTTGTCTGTGGGGATCTATAGAGGTTTGCAACCCGATCGCCGAATCCCGTGGGGCGCTGTAGGGCTAAAGAGGGAGTACGGGAGGGGTTTTTGCAGGTTTTCGGGTATGACGTCGAGTGGGGTGTCGTTTACGACGTATTTTTGGACGTGGAATCAATTTTTGGGGGTTCTAGAACGATCCGATTTCACCGTGGGGATCTATGGGGCTTTCTTGGTGCTGCAAATAGGACTTCTTAAAGATACCAGGTGGTCAAATAAGTTGTCGTTTTCCGTAGACTTTTGGACGGATTTTTCCATAGAATCCATTTTTCGCGGTCCCCCATCTGTCCAAACATTCTACAGCATTTTTTTAAAATACCTTTTTAATGACAGAATTTATTTATCGACAATTACCTACCTGACCTTTATCAAAGAATAACAATCCCTAGTGTGAAATTCTGAGCGCTTTTCAATTTGTTAAGTGTTTTAGCTACGCTGACTTCTTAATAAATGTGACGAAAAGTAGTTAAAAGATTGAAGACGGCATTTGAAACAGTCCAGAATTTTGGTGAAAAAAAAAAAGTTGTGCCCTATTGTGACTCAGCACCTCGCAAAACTCCCAAAACCGGCGTCAGGCTCGCAGGAGGTTTTTACATTGTCACACGTTGACAACTTCACACTACAACGCGTTTTGCCCCCTCGGAGAACAAACTAATAAGAAACAGTAAACACTTGTTGAACAGAAATTATTTACCAACTTCCCGGTGTTCTCCCCTCTCTGGGGACCGTCTTTTGAATGATTGAAAACCCCGAGGGTGAAAAGTGTGGCTCGTGTCGGTCCCTCTACTCCCGCCGGGTCGTGTAAAACCTTAGGGAATTTTCGGGGGAGGACCCGAAAGGCTTCTGAGGGTGGAAAACATTCACTGTAATGTGCCAGTTGTAACGAATTAATTCTTTTCAATAGGGTGGAAGGGACGGCAAATCCTCTTGTGGAGCTTGACACCCTCCCGAAACTGCCAGTCTACAGTATTTCCTTTACAAAACCTCCTGAAACATCCCCCCTGGTTTCATTATCTGGTGAACCGTACAGTTCCTGGCATTCTTTGAGTTGGAGGAGTACTTGAGATAGATTACGCCATCTGGTGTTCACCTCAACCTAAATCTGATTGGCAATTACTGTGTAATACGCATGCGTATTACTCTGCAGAGATTAATAATTTTCAATGAGAACAAACTGTAATAAGACGCCTCGATAGGTTTATTCGTCTAAGTCCGAAAATGTCTGTACACTAGAGTTAAAATTAAGTTCAAAATGATGAGTAAATGTCGCTCGTCTTCGTTGGACAGCGTCAGGGAAAACGCTCGGACTTGCTTGTCCCGACATATCTCCTCCCGCCTGGGTATCAACTTTTCCACTTCGGGGACGACAGATTGGAACAGGAGGACAGGCCATTTGTCGCAAGTTGTGGTTGCTCCTTGGGGACGGACGGCGAGGCCGAAGACGGACGAGCCGCAGAAGAGAGGCGCACCGACGGGCGGACAGTCGGCAAAGGAGTGAGGCAGCGTTGTGCACAGAATGCCTGAAAATGGGATGACAACGTATTGCTTCAAAACTAAAATCAAAATAGCTATCTTACCTAAACCTGAACTCTTTTATCTTAACACCCAATTGAATACCCACTGGAATCGGGAAGGATTACACGTCCGCACGTTGCAAGAACGCCTAACAGAGTGTGTATTTAGGTTCACTGTACCTTGCCGGAGTAAATCCACGTCGCATATGTCCGAATGTGCCTGGCAAATGGTCATTTCACATTCTCTCGGTGGTACCAAATAGACGAGGTTGTTGTACAGATGTTGATACGTCCCGCCTGCTGTGTACGTGTAGCAAGTTCTGAAGGACTCGTCCGATGCTCGAAGCGACCATTTGACGTCTTCGGTGCATATTTTGAGCCCTAATAGCCATTCTTTTGTGGTTTCTAGAATAGAAAATAGGAAGTGCGTATGGAGTGACAAGATGAGAATGGACTCGGAAAATGCATCAAGAGAACATTAGGCAGCTTGGGCAATGGTCTAGCTTCAACAGCTGTTTCTGGAGTTTTTGCAGGACGTTGTTCTACACAGACCCCAAATGTGAGATCCATGATCCAACCAGCACACATGGTACTTGGAAACACTATCCAGAATGGGCAGTAGATCTGCTGGGCAGGATTCCAAACCATTCCACAACAGCTGAATTTGTAACTCTTGGAGGTCTTCCCATGCACAGTTGCTCAGCCATATTTGCACGGCAAACCTCCAGTTAAGAGTTGCTGCATCTACCGGGCACATCGCTTGACCAGCATGACCAGCTTGACCAGACTGGTGACATTAGAGAGAACAGGGATCCTGTCCTACGATATCAGGACTGTTACAATATCGAAATAAACTCCACAAACCCGCTCCCAAGAGCCACACCTTTTACCGACCCGTCTGAAATTAATAGCATAGCTATGGCTATGGCAGCTGGTGTATTTAGGTTGGTAAAGGGATCCTGTTACTGCGGTTTCAAAGCTATTAAACCCTGTTCTCGAGAGTAGTACCATCTCCTGGCACATTCCCGATGTATCTGTGTGAAGAAAGAAATCCTGTCCTGATGAAGAATGTCATGAAAGGCCAAATTCGTAAATTGCTAAGGCCCTTTCAAACAAATCCTCTGAACCTGCTGTTAAGCTGCATCGCACAACAAACGCTCAGTCAAGAACACTATCGATCAGCTCATTGCCTGACGCCAACATGGGTCTCAGATGCCCAAAAGGCGTCAGCAGATTCTGCTGCGAGCTGGCGACATTATCCGCTTATCTGACCATCATACCTCATCAACTATCTTACCTTCAACCCTCCGTGCAAATGATCCGTTCGCGTGCACTATCGCCAAATCTGAGGCCCAAGGAAACAAAACGTTAGTCCTTGGATGACAAGCTGGCGAGAACTCAAAGTCCGTACTGTACCCTTCTTCACCACCCCATCCTAGAAAACTTGGGTTTGGATGAATCCGGATCGTGATATCTAAACCCACCAAAAATTAGTTCAATTGGACAGTCCACAACCAATGAAACTGGTTTATGCCAACTATAGGTGAACATTATTATTCTGGTAGGTAGGTACTTTGAGTAGGTACTTGGTTTGACGAGCTGACCCCCATGAACTCGACCCAAACAGGAACATGTGGTCAAAACTTGCGCCGTCCCTTCAATTTGAACTCCCAGACAATTGTGAGTGACGTACCCCGTTGAATTGAGTATACTCAAGCCCACCATGTAGTCTTCTTGACTTTCCAGCTTCCAGGAAGATGTTCTCCAAAAAAAAAAACAATCCAAGTCAACAACCGATGAAGGTTTGAGCAAATGATATAAGTCTTTCAAGAACTTACTGGCTCTTAACGTCGTGTACATTCATTACTATCATCAGCATGCCTAACAAACATAGCATGTTCCACGAACGCTACCCACATCATCAAGTCCTCATCAATCAAGAATAACAGAATGGAAACTGCCGGTACCGCTTTGATACTTAACTTTCTAACACCTTGGTTGTTTCAGTACTTGGTTTCGATTCGTTCAAACACAATTAGGCGTACGGACATAATGCCAAGAATTAGGAGAGGTTTAGGAAGGTTGTTGTTTTTTTGTTATTGGATTGCTAAACAATTGCGAACTTGGTAACACAACATGGCAACAATATGAGCAATTTACCCAGACCTGCAAGGAATGACGTTGATATGCAGTCGAAGTCTGTCACATGAATCATGACGTTATTAAAACCTATTATTGTGGCACATATTCATGGTTTTTAAGTATGGAAAATTCTTTTCAGGCCTGACACACCTTCATCAAGACTCCGCCAAAGAATTCTCCAGCGATGCGCTCTCAGGGTTTGGTTCCTCCAAAAAGAAGAAGAAGAGGCGGCATAGGTGAGTTGAGTAACAAAATCTCAATTATTCAAATTGCAGATAACCTATGAAAACTTCTTCAATATGCAATACTATGTGAAATGTTCCGTTGGGCTGGAAGAATTGAAAGGAATATCCGAAAATACGCTAAACTGTTCCAGGACGATTTTCACGAGTTACCAATTGGAAGAGCTGGAGAAAGCTTTCAAAGAAGCCCACTACCCTGACGTTTACGCTCGCGAAATGCTGTCGCTGAAAACGGACCTGCCCGAAGACAGAATACAAGTAAGTGATTTTGTACTGTTGGTCAGTTTGGGAATGTGTGGTTGTGTGCATGTCTGTCACAACTAGCAGGAGGCATATATTGAAGCTTTTGGAAAGTCACTTGAAGCAAGAAGTCAACCAAACATCCACGTATTTGAACGTGCAAAGCAAGTGTGTTGTCAGACCATAACCGCATCAACAGTAACTGCTCAACCATATCATTTTATGTCGAATGACTCTAGCGTCGGTGCTTCTTGAGGGAGCTGTAAATCCACCAGCTGTCGTCCTTGACTGGGCCCACTGTTGCCTGCCAGGCCTTGTTGCCGCTAGGGGTTTCATGTCAGCCACTACAAAGACAGGCTGGGGACATACCTTCACCATATGCAAGTCTCCCTCGCAAATGCCAGGCAGGTCTGAATCAGTTGCTTTGCTGATCCTTCTGTGTCACTGATTCATGCCTGGATCTTCAGCCTGTGCCAGGCGGTGTAGGTTCGCAGCGAAGTTCCCATGGCTGCTGAGCAACTGAGGGGTCCTAGGATCGGTGACCACCCACGGCATCTCCTACTGCTGAATAGAATCTTCAGGCCCTTTTCCCGAGTCAAACAGAATACTCATTTTTGACTTCTTCCCATTGGTGGCTTGGCAGTTGTGCGGTCAGTTACTAAGCGGTCATTACATAGCGACTCCCGGAAAACCTACACTGCATAATAATATTATGCCCTTCAGAGTTGCCCAGCATTTGCGAGGGAGATGCCATCCTGCTTAACTTCTCATTTACAGGGCATGGCTGCAGTCATGGTCTTATGGTCGTAGAAACAATCTATAGATCAGGGACGGTGCCAGCCAGTCAATATATTGACTCTGTACAGTATGTTGGTGAAGAAGCCTGCTGGCACCGTCCCTGATGCAAGCAGATCCTAGCACATCTGCCATGGCAATGTGCCAAGCCTGTACCAAGTGACAAGTATCCCCCCCCCCCCCTCGCCCATCGTAGATTCCTCCATTAATAAAAGAACAGACCTCTCTGAACACGTCACGATGTTGAATACATGAGCTTCAGTGCCAATATCACAGAAGTGAATACGAGTGTACAGGGAAATAAGGAATTCCAAGTATGGCGTGATTCGTATTTTCCAACAACGTATGATGGGGGATGAGGGAAAATAGCTGACACCAGGAGAAAACCCCGTCTCGACAGAGGGAAAGACGAGTTAGGTAACGGTGTTCAGGGGATGAAAGGTTCCCGTTGGATAAGCTAATAGGGGAGTTTCCCAACCCCTCCTTCCCCTTTTCGGGCCATTCCCCTTTTGTGCGGGAGGAAAGTCGCCCCTGGCAACGGCAAATCGGATCTGGCAGCTCTGATGTGATTCTCGGAGTAGGTGAACCGGCTAAGAGGATACCTCCCTCCTCTACCTCTTTTCGCCCCGCTTTTGGCCCTATTTCCGTACCTCCGTTCACCCCTCCTTGCCAACCAAGACGACCTCCAGCACGGCCACTTTTCGCCAATCTCCTTTTCGGCCAATTCGCCATAGTGATGATGTTACAATTTCACATACAAAGCCTTATGGTTCATTCATAACGATAATCGAATTTTACCTCACAACTGATATTCAAAAGGTGTCCCACAAAGGTTTCACGAAGTTACTCAAATAGTTCTTATTCATCTCATTCGTTATAAAAGTGATGATCTCTCTGTCCCAAATTTTCTTATTTTGATGGACGGAAGTCCGGCTTACGACTTTGGGTAGGTGTGGCTAGAAATACCTCAAAAACGACACCATAGCCGACACCCTTAAAAAAAGTCCTCCCGTAGCCCCATTTTAGCCCCATAGCGCCTCACGGCTGCAAATCATTGAAGTTGGTAAGAAACGCTGCAAATTTTGCACAAGGGTTTATTATTCTTTGATATAGGTTACTTGTGCAACAATTAATTCTGTCTGTAAAAAAAATTTAAAAAAATTTTTTTGAAATTGTTTTTTACGCTGAAAATATTTGAACTCCTGGGATCCTTCAAAAAACCCATTTGTAGCCCCATGAAAGCTCTATTCCCCACAGTCAAATCGGATCGTTCTGGGACCCCAAAAAATGGATTCTACGTTCAAAAATACTTCGAAAACGTCACCTAACTCGATCCCTTAGCCAAAACCCTTCAAAAAAGCCTCCCGTAGCCCCAGTTTAGCCCCATAGCTCCCCACGGGTTTGGGCGATCGGACTGAAAACCTTGCGGGAACAACTATATGGTATTTTGTAAAAATTTCAGATTTACTGCCAAAATCGGCCCTGACGGCGTACGGCGGACGGAAATTTTGAAATCTAGAACTCAAGAAACGGATAATGTAACATTTTGAGGCCGATCGTAGTCGTCGACCTTCGTCGCGATTACATAGGTGTACTATTCCAAGAATAATAAACCAAAATGAAGGTACTGAACGCAAAAAATGGATTCTACGTCCAAAATCACTTCGAAAAACATGCCTCCATTTGTCTTCTTGGTCAAAGAACTTCAAAAGCCTCAATTGTAGCTCCGTTGGCCCACCCGGTGTCGCTCCACCGGATAAGTCTGAGAAAACGGCACCTCACTCAACCCTCCACCCGATCGGGCTGAAAACCTTGCGAGCACAACTAGACGGAAAACCAAGTTTTTTGGCAAAATTTCAGATTAGAAAAAAAAAAGGCAACTGCCCAAAACGAATGTAGGAAAATATTTCCCCCGGGAAATGATTTCTGGGGAAATTTTTTCCGCAAACCGCCCAGAACAGATTGGACGGCGTGTTGTTACACTAATCTACCCTTCATGAAACGTTTATGGACAAATTTTGAGGCTAACAGTTTGACCTGCGTTTATATTGATTCACCTATATTTAGCGATTATTATATTATGCAATTTATTATCAATAAAAACAGTCTAAAGAGGTTTTAAACCCCTTAAAAATTGAACCCTAAGCCAAGAAATTCTTTGAAAACGATACCTCATTCAACCCACTTCTCTGGCTACTTCAAGAACGCCTCCTGTATCGCCTTTTTAGTCCCACAAAGCCCCGCGAGTTTGGGAAATCGGGCCGAAAAGGTTGGAATATAACTCAATACGACTGCGTGTATTGTCAATATTCAAGGTTCATTCAAGACAAAATCCTTCATTGAGTTGAAAAACAACGCCATTGAATTGAACATGAAACGTCAAATCGAGATTTGGTGCTTTTCGCTTTGCTGAAGAATTTTAACAACAATAAATTTTTGTTGTTTTGTACATTTGAGTATGACAAATCTTCCAGTGCAACGTGAAAACAGAAGACCTCATCATCCATCATTTTTCCATCTTATTCTTGAAACTGTTCTCATAACGAGGAGTCATTAGTGAGGCGTATCAGCAATCTTGGAACCCGCAGATGTTGTTGTTGTCTGAGCCCGACACAGTAAATTCGATCATTTACCATTAAAACCCCCGAAGGTTCTCCTTTTCCCCGGAGAGGGCGATTACTTATAAAATTATTCACGGAGCCCCTCCCCCGCTTCTTCTATCAGTTTTCCTTCGAAAGTTAGGCGCTAATGGTCTTTTCCGAGTTATTTAGTCGGAGGCGAAATTGCATTAAGCCATCAGCAGCCTCCTCCGCTCCGGTGCCCGAAACATTGTGAAGTAATTTGTTCACAAATAGCTTCTCTCCCTTCCGAAAAAGACTCTGATATCTCTTTTCTTCCCGCGAAACGGGATAATGGGGGTCGCTCACTCTTTCGCCTTAACATTGTTAAAAAGTATTTAGGGTTCATTTTTCAGGGAGGGGGGAGGAGTAACGTTTTAGATGGGTTTCCCGGAGGGGAGGGGAGATTGAGAGAACAATCTTTTACATTCGGGGAAAGAGGGATACAAGATTTCTTAATACCCCTCTTTTTTTCTCCTCAACTTCACCAAATAAACTCTTCGCTCGGGCAGAGGGAGGTTTTGAAAAAAAGATGCACACAAAAATGGGAGGGGGGGGGGCGTAAAAAAACGAGCCGGATAGGGATATCAGAGGCTACATCATTAGGCTCCCGATGATAACGTGATTACTTCAGTAGAAAACGAGGCCCTCTCCCCCCAGGAGGGGGGGGGGGTGTTTGTGTTGGAAACCAAAATGGCGACGCCATTAGGAAGAAATGGGAGGAGGTGGATACAGAAGGGACAAGAGAGTAGAAAAAGGTCTTCAAAAGATCCCCCTTCTCCCTTATCATTCCCTCCCCACCCTCGCTATGGATCTTTTATACGCGGTCTTTTTATTTTTATAGGGAGACAGCGATGAGAGGAGGGGAAAAGGGGGAAAATAATTATTTGTCCTTGGAGATTCCATGAGAACTTCCGAAATTAAGCTCGACCTTTTGGTTTATTATCGCTGCGGTCTTTTTGGTGAATGAAATATGAAAACGGGCAAAACATGTTTTTTTTTTCAAGCGGTTGTCACAAAGTTTTAAACGCTCAGCTATTCAGTTTTTAATTGCCACCGACACGATAAGGCACAAATTACCTACCACTTTTAATAATTATTGTGGTGGGTTTTAAATTGTCTGCAGTAATCGTCAGCAGCAAGCTGGAACAGGAATATTATTCAGAACTTGTACATTTAGGATGGAAGGAGGAGCTCATTTCATCCGTATGGTTAGGAGTCACTGCACTGTTGAGGGTTTTCGCGAGGAGAAACCTGTTTGTAAGGAGAAGCAAAAACATGTTTTCATGGAGTAGAGGCCGGATTTTAAAAAGCAGGAACCCCGGTTTTCATGGACTATAAACCAGATTTCAAGTAGCAGAAACTGGTTTTCACAGAGTATGAACAGTTTCCAGGGAGCTGAGACAAGATTTTAAGCAAAAACCGGTTTCAGTAACAGTAATTGATTCTCAGGAAGCAGAAATCAGATTTCAAGTAGCAGAAATCGGTTTTTGTGGAATGGAATCCAGATTAAAGGGAGCCAAAACCGGGTTTTAAGAAGAAGAAGCTGGTTTTCAGGAAACACAACCATTTTTCGGAGAAAAATCAAGATTTTGAAATAATTTCAAACGAATCTGTGTACATACTATTTAGGATCAATACTACCAACCTTTACTTTGAACTTCCTTCCTTCACCAACTCCAGTTCAAGTTCCACTCGCCCCAGGGCAACCCTCAACATGGTGATTTCCACCACCCTTTCTTCCTCTCACTCGTATCAATGTCCTGACCCTAAAAAAAACGCGCATTCCAAGGACCGACATCTTCCTCCGACTACCCCCAGTAAATTCTGCCTCCAGATTAAGACGTTTCCCTCCCCTTCTTAAAACTGCAAAAGAGACCCGAAAAACCTCCCCTGAATGGGCTCTAACAAGATAAACCCTCGCTATTAACTCGCCTTCTCTCGTTCTCTTTTCCTTCAATACCAGCAACCTTAAAAAAAGGGACTCTCCGAGCTCGAGTTAACTTCTTTCATCCCCTCTTGACAAATAAGGTTAGACCTATCTTTCTCTCTTTCTTTTTTTTCGGTCTTTTCCTCCTTATTTCGGTCTTATTTCGGTCTCTGTTCCACCCTATCCAGGCGGAGGTCTCTATTAAACCGAATCTTTCCACCTCCCCCTCTTCGTTTAACGACTCTTTTCACAAAAAGTCCTCTCTTTCTCTTCTTCTTCTTCCTCGTTTTTTTTTTTTTTTTTTTTTTCCTCTCTTTCCCTCTTCCTTATGAACCAGTTAGTGTTGTGAAGAAAAGATCCTCCACTCACAAGGCCGCAAATCTACTAATGGTCAATCCACCGCCTTTTAGGGCCTGATGAGCCAGTGAAGGGATTCGTTGGTGGAAATGGTGTGAAACGGGAGCCATTGGGGAGGAAATCATTGGGGAGACTGGAAATGTAAAAAAAAAAAAAAAGAAGAAGAAGTTGTGGTATTGCAACCGTTCAGCGGCCAGAAAAAGATAACAAGGTTTTGTACTTTCAATTCAACGTTTTTGGAAATTGTCATAGTATGAGTTATTTCCACGTATCTGATATATGAGTCAAATTAATTTAATGAATATTGCGTACATTAATTAATTTAATGAATATTACCTACATTCATAATTTAATGAATATAACCTACATTAATTAAGTACAGTATTAACTCTTCACACATATGGTTGTGAAACAATTCGTTAAAGGGTTTAGGAAATGAATTGATGTTCAATCCTTGCTATTACTTATATAACCTGAATTTCATCCTACAGTTCATAAATTGGCTAAAAGTCAATATTGATATTGAATATACTTTTGACCAAAAATTGGGTTTAATTTGGGGCGACCGTGGCGCCATCTTACCTGTGAATATCACTCAAACCCACTCTTAATCTGAAATTTTTGTCAAAATAATCGTTTCTCATCTATAGAAAACAACTAGGGAATAGAAAACTTCCTATAGTTGTGCACGATCGCTCAAACCCGCGGGGATTTGTGGGGCTAAAATGAGACTATGGGAGGGGTTTTTGAAGGTTTTCGGCTATGGGTCGATGTAGTTCTCAAGTTATTTTTGGACGTAGAATCCATTTTTGCGGGTCCCAGAAAAATCCGATTTCACTGAGATGATCTATGGGGCTTTCATGGAGCTACAAATGGGGTTTTAGAAGGATCCCACGAGGTCACAGTGTCGTTTTCCGAGTAATTTCGGACGCAAAATCTATTTTTTGAAGATTGAGCTCTCAATAGATCTCAAAGGTTGTCAAAGCCGGGTGAATTTACCCGGTTAATTGTTTTGAAGGGGTGAAGGGGTTCGTAGGAGGTTAAAACATGTTTGAAGAGGTATTCAACCGGATTGAGGAGCTGACAGGTTTGGGGAGGATGTATGAAACCGGTTATAGATAGAAACTCGTTTGAGTGATGGTGAACCTTTTTTTCTTCTTTTTTTTGGTTTATTATTGCAATCGTGACTGAGGTCGAAAATTCTGATCGGCCTCAAAATTTGACATTATTCGTTTCAAGAGGTCTACATTCCAAGAACGAAATGACCGTCCGCCGTACGCCGTCCAAGCCGTTTGCAAAAAAAAAAAAAAAAAAAAAAAATGCATGGGGCACAATGGGATTTTTGAAGGATCCCAGGAGTTAAAATATGGTATCGTTTTCTGAATAGTAACTCATGACGCATAATCCATTTTTCGAGGACATCCATATTTATTTTATTTATTTTTTTATTTATTTATTTTTTTTACATCTGTCCAAACAATGTAAAGAAACTTTTTTCTTTTCTTTTTTTTTTTTTCAAAAACGTTTTCTTAATGGCACACAATTACATTTTGCACAATTAACCTATGTCAAAGAATAGTAAACCCTTGTGTAAAATTTGCAGCGTTTTTTGACTTATAGGATCACGGCCCAGGATTATTTAGCCCGGAATTCAGGAGCATGTTCATTCCTCATTGTGGTCGTGGAGTCAATCCGTGTGGTTCAACTAAGTGAAGTCCTGTTTTTAGGAAATTTCACGTGGTTTGATTTTTTTTTTTTTTTTTTTTTTTTTTTTTCGCCAATCAATGGAAACTGGTTACAGTTAATAATAATGTAGATTCTACTAGCTGTCCAACCTCCATCATGAGGTACCCGAGGACCAGAAGGCCGTTTCATCATTACAAAATAATACAAAATGTCGAGAAGGTATGCGGGGGCTAATTGGGGCTCCGGTTCGTGGGGCTCCGCCGTTGACATGGTAATGAGGCATCAGCCCACTGCTGCTGCTTGACTCAGCGCTTTTCCCCGTCCGGGGACTACTGCTCGTTCCTAACGACTAATTTCTCCCGCTATTATTACTCTACTTGGTTGAACACTATAATTGGCTCGAAAAGCCCCTCCCGTTGACCGCGAACAATGGCTGGGCAGAGCTACGCCCCCTCGTGTCAAGTTGAACCGAATTAAAAATGATTATGTAGTTATCCAGTCAGGGTGTTACCTATTTACCTCATGCCCGGCTACAGTTAGGAAAATGACTCCTTACACTTGGTCTACAAACCCCGTTGAATAACCGGGCTGAAGAACATGTCTGAGTGACGTTCGCATCGAGCAGTCTCGAAAAAGGCATCGGAGAGAACTATTAGTGGTAGAACATGACATTGTGTTTCATCATTTGTTTGAATCGACAGTAAAAACCACAATCAATTTCGACATTTTCGTCTTCCCCTACAACATCTGCATTTGTCTCCCCCAAATCCATCCGCCCCTTCAAAACCATCAAGTGTGAACTTCGCAGATGCGTCGTAAGTGCTGGAAAATTGATACACCAAATAGCGGACTCTGGTCAAACACCGAGGGTGGCGAAATGACCCCTCGACCGCTTCGATGAGTTTGTTTTGGAACGGACACCTCAGCAGGGCGCAGATTTTAGGTACCTTTCGACGCATGAGATGCTAAACATTTTGTTCTCTCCAACAGAAGTGGAAAATTTTTCCACAGCATTTAATGCTGTTGATTGATCACTACAAAAAATACTGTTGATGATCACTACAAAAAACAAATGCTGTTGATTGATCACTAAAAAACACCTCACCCATTTTATTGCTTTTGTAAGACCCTCATAATACGGTCCATTATATGTTAACATGTTATTCGGAGAGGGAAGTTCAAGACTCGTCTCACACGATCAATACCCACCAAGCGCTCTTCCCTCGCATCCCCAACATCCACCAAATTCCAGGTTCCTGCGCGATCAATGAAACGTATTTTCACTAATAAAATGTGTTAGTGAAAATACGCTCGATGTAATAGGCTCGTTTGAAGAATCAGGAAAAGGGGCTCTACAAGGTTGGTTGTTACGTGCGGAAGTGGAAGGGAAGGGGTTGTTCGCGGTATCGGACTTTTATGGGGTTTCGGAATGTGGTGGCGTTTTTGGAAAATTTTTGAATATGGAGTCGATTGAATGTGGGCCTCAATTTGTCCGATCACATTATGGTGCTTTATGAGGCTTTCATAGGACGCAAGTGAGAAGTTTGAAGGGTTTTGGCCGAGGGGGTGCGGTTTTCGAAGTATTTTTGAACATGGTGTCAGTCCTGCGCGATGTGGAGGGGCTGTGTGAGGCTTCCATTGGGCTACTGGTGGGGTTTGTGAACGTCTTTGCACTGGAGGTTGAGAGACGAATCGTTGTCCAAGTAATTTTGGACATAAAAGTCGAATTTTGGGAGATCTCCGGCCTGTCCCATCCCACTGTGGGGCTGTATTATTATTATTATTATTATTATTATTATTATTATTATTTTATTTTCATTTATTTATTTTATTTTTATTTTTATTTTTTATTTTTTTATTTTTACTCTTCCCATTGCCGATAAGTCGTCCTGGTAATGAAACTAGAGTGATAATATCACTCATCATATTTTGTTGAGAAGCCGTACAACTTGTTCGTCGAGTTATAAAACCTATAGATGAGAAAGTGGTCTGAAAAGCCCATAAAACCTGTTTAAGGTGTTATGAAACCTGTAAAACTGATTTTAAAATATTTGTATTGAGGCGGGGTTAATGCGGTTTAAAATTGGTTATAGGTAAGTTGTTTGAAACCATTCAAAGAAGCTACTATGTGGATCCAGAATCCTCCGTTGGGTGGGTTTATTATTCTTGGAATAATACACAATGAAATCGCAACGGAGCTCGAAAATTCTGTTCGGCCTCAAAATTTCACTTTAAACGTTTCCAGATATCAAGATTCCAAAAAGGAAATGTCCGTACGCCGTCCACCGTCCGAGCCGTTTTGGGCATAAGGAATATTGTGACCAACAGAATTTGAACAATTTGAAATTTTTACTAAATACTCGGTTTACTATTTAGTTTTACCCACAAGGTTTTCAACCCGATCGCCTTAACCCGAGGGGCGATCACACCGAGAGAAAAAAGGTGCGCACCATGCTCGATAGGCTTGAAATTCCACGAAATGTTATGACAGCCCGATAAAGAAATCTAACGGGAGACCATAAAACGAATCGGTTAGACATAAAATTAATCGGGTGGACGTAAAAATTAATCGGGTAGTTCTAAAACCAATCGGGAATGGTTAAAAAATTAATCGGGATTTTCAATCTAATCGGGTAAAATTAGCTATCAATCGGGCCTTTTTCCTTAAATTCACTCCGTTGCGAGCGGTTAATCGGGCAAAAAACGCCGTTTTTTCTCTCGGTGCAGTTGTTTTTAATATTTCGGCTATGGGGTTGAGTTAACAGACCTAGGTGTCGTTTTCGAAGTATTTTTGGACGTAGAATCCATTTATGGGGGTCCCAAAACCGTGAGGAACTATATGGCTTTCATAGGGCTACGAATGGGATTTTTGAAGGATCTCAGGAGGTCAAATAAGGTGACGTTCTCCGAGTAATTTTGGACGCAAAATCTATTTTTTCGCGGTTTCACATCAGTCCAAACATTGTTCAAAAAACAAATGTTTCGTTAACGTTTTTCGAAAATAGTTCCTTAATGACACAGAATTAATTTTTGCATAATTAACCTGTATAAAAGTATAATAAACCCTTGTGTAAAATTTGCAGCGTTTTTTATTTCATCTGACGGAACCTTGGTAGGAACCTACTTCACACACACAAAACAACTAGTTCATTTAACTTGCGCCGCCAAATCTTAGAATTTGCTTAAATTAAATATTTACTCGCGTTAATTCAGAAAGTTGGATTAGTGTACTCGGAGCCAAGGTAGACATTTTCCTTACTAATCTTCTCCGGTAACTCGAGGGATCTTCACTTTTTTTTTTTCGGGAAAACAAGCTTAAGGAGGACCCTCTCTTACCCGAAAACTGCGAGGAGTTTCAAGTCACTTGATGAAACTTTAAAGAATCGCCCCTAAGGCCCTTTTTCGGCGAGAGCCCTCTCGAGAAAATTAACGCCTTTCCCCAACCTTAACTCCTGTTGTCGTCTCAATTATTCCATTACCGGGAATGGGAAGGCGGTGAGGGGGAAAAGGAAAAGTGGCAAAACGCCGGAGAAAAAACTTTTTTTTTTTATTTAAAAAAAAAAAAAAAAGTCGGGATAGGTTGGGTTAAGTCCCTTAACGAAGGCGAGGATAGCAACTCCGCTTGTTAAGTGGGGGGAAATGGGAGGGGGTTCGTTCAGTCATTATCCCCCTCCGTGAAATTTCCCCTTGAAAATCCCCGCGTCGTTTCCCCTTTGTTATAATTTAATTATTAATTTTCCCTGAGAGAAGAGCCTCAGAAGAGAATTCGTTAAAAGGAAAAGCAGGAGAGAAAGGAAAAGGGTACTCCTCCTATTAGTCATTTGAGAATTTATATATATTAACGTAGGCAACTCCGAAGGGAGGTTAAGGGTGGGTCTACGGTATAGGATAATTACAAGGTTCATTAGAGAACAGACTTCGTTTTCCCGGGAGGGTGAAAGAGGCGAGTAAAAGAGACCCGGAACGGTGGAAGGTTTAAAAGGGGGGGGGGGGGGGGGGGCTCCGCCCCTTTCTTGAAGGAAAGTCCTTTAGAAAGATTTCCCTCCCGAGACTCCGTTCGGAGTAAAAAGGCAGACTTTCCTCACCCCGCCACTACCTGATCTCCTGTCTTTCGCTTATGGGGACTCCGGAGCTCAATTTATTCGTTCCACCTTAGTTTTCCGGAGTTAATTGCGCCCTTACATTATGAGCGGGCCCGGAACGGGTCCGAATTTAATTTGATACAATAAACCCCGTCGAGGGCACAAAGGGGTTAATGAAAACCGGGAAACAAAATTGCTAGGCTTAAACGTCGTTTGCACTAAATTAAGTAAATGAATTTGTACAATTCAACAATGAAGCTAGTTGACTCAACAGTTGCTTGTGTTCAAGAGACGAAGAAACTACTATTTAAGGTCATCCCGTTAATTATTTGAGTGGTTTTTAATCTATTTTGGGCTTTGAAATGCCTATTTGCGAATTTTTTTAAACGGCCCCCATTTCCCGATTTCCATTCTTATCGGTTTTGGTTTTATTGATTTTTCACGACTAAATCATCATGTCAATGCACGCATTTTTGTTTTGGTCTGGAGGAAACCCCTCTGCTGAGGCAGAACTATTCATGAATAGTCCTGCAGACGACTTGTCTCTTCTGACAAACGCCGGCGAGAGAATTCAGCTTGAAGGAACAATGAGGGCACTTTCTTCAAGATTTCTATCCGGAAAATTCAGTTTCAGCCATGTCTAAATATTAAATATTGGGAAATTTTATTCAATTTACAAATTTTATCAAGGTCGTAGGTAACAAAGGGCCTTAGTGCCAGAATGTAAAAAAAAGTTATTACAGATTTAAAGTTGATTTGTTCACTTCATGTTTTGTTACCATGCATCAGAAGCGAATGATTTATTTATTTATTTTTTTCGACTGTGTTGTTGAAGAGCCGTCTTATTTTGTGGTCTGTGTTTGTATACACCCAGTGATCATGTTCAAACGGTCTAAGTACAACCTCATTGGTCATCCCCCCCCCCCCCCCACAAACTAACACTTCCTTGAAATATTGCACGGTGTTCATCTTGGTATGGCATTATTGGAAAAAGACACCGAAGCGAGAGGAAAATGGAAATATTAGTTTATCCTTCATTCCGGCATATTTTTTTATTCACCAAAACATTCGAAAATACGACTGCCAAGGCAATGGCACATGAGCTTCCTCGTGCCAAGTTCAAAATGAACGTAACAACTGTAACAAGAAAATTACGTTCGCGCATGCGCAGGGAGTACCACTGATTCAATCGTGATGAAACTGATAGGGAACCATCTAGGGCTATACCCACACAATTCCTGAAAATTTGATTGAAATCCGATCAAAATTGTAGGAGTTATGGCTGTGGCAAGGAAATTAAGTTCGCGCATGCGCTGAGCGTACCGCTGATTCAATCGTGATGAAACTGACAGGGTACTAACTAGAACTATACGCACACAATTCCTGAAAATTTGATTGAAATCTGATCAAAATTGAGAAAGTTATGCCTGTTTCAAGAATTTCACGTTAGCGCATGCGCAGAGCGTACCGCTGATTCAATTGTGATGAAATTCGTATGAGACCTCAAGGAGCCTGATCCGCATAATCCCTCAAAATTTGAGCTAAATTAATTCAAAATTGTGGAAATTATGGCTTTAACAAGGAAATGCGGACAGACCGACAGACACGGAACCAAATTTGTTCAGTAGGCTATGAAACGCAAAATGCGAGTGGAAATTTTGAATTCGGACAACAAAATTTTTTTTTCTCCCGAAAGTGAACACAAGGCTTCCGCTGCTTCGCAGACTCGGAAGCAATAATGTGTAGGCAGGAACTCTCTCCAACCTTGAAAGTTTTTTTTTTTCTTTTTTTTTTTTAATCGAACACTCGAGCAAAATAAAACGATTGAGTAATTTTGGACTGGGAGAGGTTGGCAAACATGCTTCATAGCTGACTATTCGAAGGCGGTTGGCACTAGGGCCCTTTCTAGAACAATTCCATCGAGTCTGAAGAGGTGGAAACCAATTTAAACAGAATAGATGAAATTTGGCACTTCGCCCTTTGTAACCGACGCCCTTCACTTTTTATTTAAAAAGAAAATTATTTCGTCAATATTCGTCAAAATTATTTTCGTTTAAATTCGTGGAATAATAATAACAATATTATGTAATCGCGACGGAGGTCCGTACGCTGTACGCCGTCCGAGCCGTTTTGGGCAGTAGGTATTTTTTTGAAAAATTTGAATTTTTGACAAAATATCTACTCGGTTTACCATCTAGTCGTGCCCTCAAGGGTTTCAGCCCGATCGCCCAATCCCGTGGGGCTAAAAAGGGGCTACGGGAGAGGGTTTCGAGGGGTTTCGGCTATGGGGTCGTGTCTAAAAGTTTTTGAAATACAAGGGGGTGACCTTATTGGTGCACCCTACCTTAAACATTTAATTTAAATTTTTTGTGCACAATATAATATAATATATTGTATTGAATAGTTAGTACTAATTATCAACCCTTACGTAAATCTTGCAGTGTTTAAAAAAAAGTGGAATCAATAAAAAATGTTCTTTCTGATTGTAAATATTTTAAAGAAATATACAAAATTTGTATATCTCTTTAAAATATTGTAGTAGACAGATATTGTTTGAAGAGCATTTACACAACAATATCTGTCTACTGTCTTCCATTCATGTGTAAATTGGGAAAGTAGTTCTGTTCCACCACAGGGTCAACAACCCCCGGGCGGATTTCCGCGGCGGTGGCTCAACGCGCTCGGGCGAACCATCGGCGTAATGAAGTGGAAGCCGCAGGGAAGGAATGGACTGGGCCGGACCAAGTTAACTCTCTTACGAGAAAATGGGTGAGGGGTGGGAGAGAGACGAGGAAAGGGGAATCGTGTGCATCCAGTTAACTGGCCAATTTCCCCTTCAAAGAGTGGCCAAATTTGGGTCGAGTCGATAAGGACCGAAAGGGGTTTTCCGGCGAGGCACACTGCATTTTCCGGTGAGTTTGAACGCTACAGTTTAAGAGGTGAACATGTTGTATGCATTGAAGGGGAGTGGGTTTAAATTTTGATAAATATTTAATTTAGTGCAGTGTTTATGTTTAATATTTAGTTTTACATTTAGTTCAGTGCAGTTTTATTATTGTGAAGTGATTAAGATCTTCATCAAGATGAACAGTTTGGGAAAGCTAATAATACTGGGGAAATTCTGAACGAGGGGTTCTTCTTTGTTTTACGAGAGCGGGTCGAAGTGAGTTGAATCGTGCGGGTAGGTGGCGAGGGGAAGGGGGGAAGTATCCAAGGCAACGCGGTGGGGGGAAAACCCAGTCCCGGGGTTGTAATTGGCCGGAGCTCCCGTGACGTCAGAGGTTGCTTCCGAGGGGCCAATTATTGGCCGATATCAGACCGTGCGGAAGGGGTGGGGGATGATGGGGAGGGGTGGGGGAAAAGGAGAGTTTGATAAGCCCCTCGAAGACCACACCCACTCACGCGATTTTCTCTGTTCTTGGACCCTTTTCATTGGCCCGGAGGGTTTTGAAACTAATTTCATTATCAGCGGGAGAGAATACACCCCCCCCCCACCCGCCCCCTACCAACGCAGCCAGTTTGAGGGCAATACGTCAATAACTCGATTTCCCCCTTCCTATGTTCCGCAACATCGGACAACCCAAACTTGGAATGATGCATGAAACTATGCTTACAACTAAATTTACTAAAGTATATTCGCCTATAGTAGTAGGCCTATAAACCTTCCCGATATCTTCTTGATCAGTTCTACAGGACCCCTCAGGTCCTCTGAGTCGCCCAGGTGCCAAAATCGCCCAATCCAACACGCTCACTCTAGCTAAACCACTCGGCTAGAAACGATCGCCACAGTGAAATCGGATCGTTCCGGGACCCTCGAAAATCGATTCTACGACCAAAAATACTTCGAAAACGACACCTAACTCGATCCCATAGCTAAAAGTCTTCAAAAAACCCCTCCCATAGAATGATAGAATGATAAGATGATGATGATAAGGGGATTTAGAATGTAGACCTCTTGAAACGGATAATGTCAAATTTTGAGGCAGATCGGAGTCGTCGACCCGCGTCGCGAAAACGTAGGTGTATTGTTCCAAGAATAATAAACCAAAAAAGCTTTAATTGAATTAGGTTTAAAAAGTTAAAATAACTTTAACGTTTTTTTTTCTTTTAAAGTTTGTAGACGGATATGGGATCCCAAAAAATGGGTTATGAGTCCAAAATTACTCGGGAAACGATACCTCATTCGACTTCCTGGCATCCTTCAAAATCCCCGTAGATCATCTCGGTAAAATGGGAAGGTTCTGGGACACCGAAAAATGGATTCTACGTCCAAAAATACTTCGATAACGACACTCCACTCGATATCTTACCCGAATACCATCAAAAACCCCACCCTTAGACCCTTTTTAGCCCCACAGAGCCCCACGGTGTGGTCGATCGGGATGAAAACCTTGCGGACACAACTTGATAGTAAACCGAGTATTTTGTCAAAATTTTCAGGTTTATAGACAAAAAACTACTGCCCGAATCGGCTCCGACGGCGGATGGCGTACAGGGGTCGGACATAATAATATTATGTCGGACGTATTATTTGGAATCTACACATCGTCAAACGTATAATGACAAATTTCGGGGGCGATAAAAATCGTCTACCTCCGACACGAATACATAGGTGTACCTGTATATATACTAAACCTGTACCAAGGATACTAAACCAAAACCAAAAGGGGACAAAGAAAATAACACCAAAGACACCGATGAGAGGAAGCTCAATCCGACCAATTCGCATGACTGCAGAGTAATCATAATTTCATGGAATTGCTGCCTAATTGGTTATTATTTCTACCAATATATTTTCAAGTCAATTTATTCACAAATGTAGACTCATATATAATTACAATTCGTTCATATTCCAAATTATTATTAGCAGCTAATAAACTTGAGTATTGGGAATGAGCTCTCATTCCCAATACTTAAGCCTAGCCCTATTGCTGGGGGACCTGAAAATTTGTGTTGTGTTTGGGGAAAGGCCTCCAGCGTAACTGGAATTTCGCCCCCGGTGGCTTTGGAGGAAGAGGAAGGAAGTGCTTGAATATCCCTACCCTGGGCATAACACTAGATTTCGCGATCTGCTGGCGTGGGAGGCTGTATCGAAGCAGATTAGGAAAACCCGCTATCTCCAGGCTGGCACAAAGTGTCGTGTTGGCCTGGAATGTGTTGGTCTCCGGAAGGGAATTCAGGGGAATCCAGTAATGAGGTTGATGTGTCAGCTACAATACCCGCAGATATTACGTGAATCAGAGGGCTGGCTTCCCCAGACGAATTGTTGCCAAGGGAGGTCAGGACCACTGACACTGTCTGATCTCGCGGCAACCACAGTTGAATTGTCAACAATGGTTGCCCTGACAACATACTCGAATGAAAAAAAATAATCGGGTCCGCCGACCTGGCCTCCCCAGAAGAAATGTCGCCAGGGGTGCCCGGTACTCAGATTCGATCAAAAAGTTACTGCGTGACGACATTGTGATGAACAATGCAAAAGAAACGGTCAGTATATAATATATACTGACCGTTTTTTATCATAATATGATAAAGTTGGAGGAGCGATTGGGGCCGTCCGCATAATCAGCGGTACTCCCTCTTACGGAAGAATTTGGATTTTCCCAATCGCACCGCCGACGGTAGGGCTTCCGACTGAACCATGAGGGGCGGCGGCTGGGCGAATTTAATGTCAAGTGTGGCCCATCGGCCACAGGAAGATTTCGCCGATCAGTGGCGGCTCGTGCTACTGGCAAGAAGGGGTTCAACCGTACTTCGACAGCAAAATTAAGAACATACTCGTATTACCTAGTTAATACACACCCGAATGTATAGTCGCAGTACGTCTGCTGAATGGGAACCTTTAGCAAGAAGTCTCATTTTAGAAGAAAAATACAACCAACTCACTTTCCACTTCCCTGCATAATATGGCCCATGCTTTTCATTTCCTATCTGTAATCCAAGGGTGGAGTGCCGAAGGCAATGTTCTTGCGACGGTTATTCATCTCTCGAAAATCACACACACAATAAACAATTAAATGACTAGAAAATTATTAGACTCGACTCGAACCGTTCGAGTCGAACGAAACAGAAAGAGGCCGAACTGTAGGCAGTACCAAAACAACCAGGCATGTAGGAAAGGAGGGCGCTAATTGTCAGTAAAAATTCCCTCACAGACAATTCCCTTTTCTTTTTCTTCTCTGTTATTTCCAGCATAGTGTTCAAAAAACCCTACGATTATATCTTAGAGCAATGGTTGCTCAATCTCCAATTGTTTTGATTCATTTCAGGAGGATTTGACGATTACAATCCGAATTCACTGGGAATAATATCCGTTTTCCCCAACAAAAAGTCCCCTTCCCTTAAAAATGTGATTTGGCAACACTGTTGCGGAACTGAGAAACTGTTCCGAATCGTCGTACCTGCGGAAAATACTCCATGAGCTGCATCCGACGGCAGCGAGAGACCCTCTTATAATTTCGCCCAGTCACGTGACCTTTCCCAACCGCCCTCCCACCCTCCTGTCCTCATTCTTTGGTCTGCTTTGGTTCGAAGCTGAGTTCAGCTCCAAGTTCTGACGTCACTCCCCAGCCGAATGGAACTGTTATCAAAAATAGTAAGAACTTGTTATGTACCAACTTGCATCAACAGTGACACTATGGGAAGCTGATTTGATAATAGGTAAATGCAATTTTTCTCTCCTCTCGCTCACTCTAACCTTTCCTCTCTCTCTCTCTCTCTCTCTCTCACTATCTTTGGGGGTTCTCTGAACCACTGAACCCCCGCACGAGCCGCCACTGTCGCCGATGTTCACGTATAGTAGCAAAAAGGCTTTGGCTGTGGTACTTCCAATGTGGATGCTTTTCAAGGGTATACTTCGTCCATGAAAGGTAGTAATAATTATTATGTTAGGGCCGCCTGGAACGAGAAAAACCATGCTTGCCAAAGCCGTTGCGACAGATTGCGTCACGACTTTCTTCAACGTGTCTTCCTATACGCTCACGTCCAAATCACAACAACATAGTACTATGTTGGTTAAAATGCGCTTTTTACGCTGATTTCAACAAGAAACGATTTCTAGGCCATAACTCGTTCGGAAGTTACCTATTCAAAGTTCAGTAGGTGGTTACGAGTTTATTTTGTCAGCCTTCGATTCGAGGTAGTTTGATACTTTACGACGGGAGACGGGTCATCAAGCGTTGTTACTAAGAAAAAATTACGAGTTTTCGGGTTCCTACGAGTGTTCCGAGTGAATGATGGATGCATTATTGATATATCCAATCCCCTATTATAGGATATATATTTTATATATATTATCTTATATATCTTATATAAAATATAATATATATTATATCAATAATCATCAATATCAATATAATAGGTGATGGACGGGAATTCGATATTTCGCACCAAGCACGGTTGTCCCATCTAGAATATAAAATTTAATATGCAAACATAGGAAACCTTCAATGTGACTCCTATTCAGAAACTAACCTATTTTGGGTTAAGTTAATGATTTGATGATGTAAACTAGTAAGCGATGCTCGTGTGAGAAGGGAGAAAAAGGTTTTAATGTGATAATGCGATCGTGAACAAATATTAGATCGGGTTGAACGGCTTTGAATCGGTTGTTTTCATTTTGTAGCCGATCAACGTCCGTGACATGACAAATCGTCCCGAAGGGCTTCGACTGAAGAGGGTCGTGACGGCTGTGTGTGTCGTCGACGGGAGGGCCGCCGACGTGTGAGTGGGAACTTTAATAAAATAAATAAATTAACTGTAGGTTGAGCCTGGTGTTCCCCCACCGCCGAACAAATGTTGGCGTTATGAGCTAAGTGAGACAAATGTTAAAGACCTGCTCCCATAACAATGAAAGGGGTTCGGGTTTGAACACCCCCTGCCGTCGTTTGGGGTTAATGGCTCGTGAATTGATTGGGTTAACGCTAAAGAATCGACGTGGCGTTACTGGAATAGAGGGTTCCTGGACGGAATGTGTTTTTTTTTTTCCCCGAAGAGATAATTTCGGTTTGGGTGTCAAGTGAGGGAGTCGTCCCGCATTACAACATTAGGATATTGAATAGCCGACACTCGTCCTCCCCAGTGGAGCACCAACTGTCAGGATTTTTGTGTGATTTTTCGGTATGCAGTGACTAACTGTTCAAAATTAGAAATTGATTTTGCTTCCGAGTCTGCGAAGCAGCGGAAGCCTTGTGTTCACTTTCGGGAGAAAAAAAATTTTGTTGTCCGAATTTAAAATTTCCACTCGCATTTTGCGTTTCATAGCCTACTGAACAAATTTGGTTCCGTGTCTGTCGGTCTGTGGGTCTGTCTGCATTTCCTTGTTACAGCCATAATTTCCACAATTTTGAATGAATTTAGTTCAAATTTTGAGGGATTATGCGGATCAGGCTCCTTGAGATCCTATACGAATTTCATCACAATTGAATCAGCGGTAGGTACGCTCTGCGCATGCGCTAACGTGAAATTCTTGAAACAGGCATAACTTTCTCAATTTTGATCGGATTTCAATCAAATTTTCAGGAATTGTGTGCGTATACCTCTAGATGGTACCCTGTCAGTTTCATCACGATTGAATCAGCGGTACGCTCAGCGCATGCGCGAACGTAATTTCCTTGCCACAGCCATAACTTCTACAATTTTGATCGGATTTCAATCAAATTTTCAGGAATTGTGTTGGTATAGCCCTAGATGGTTCCCTATCAGTTTCATCACGATTGAATCAGTTGTACTCCCTGCGCATGCGCGAACGTAATTTTCTTGATACAGTTGTTACGTTCATTTTGAACTTGGCACGAGGAAACTCATGTGCCATTGCCTTGGCAGTGTATTTTTTTTTTTTTTTTTTTTTTTTTAATGTATAGGAATTGTTTATCCAGAGTCTAGGAAAGAAACAAAACGGTTAAGAAACGTGGGTTTAGTGGGCCTCGCAGTGGTTCGAAGGTCTGGAGGTCCGATCCAATTGGGAGTTAAGGATGACTCCTCTGTTGATGGACTAAATTGTTTATTGATAAATAAACTAATTAATCGTGGGGACCTATATGGATATATAGGTGTACCAAGGATATTAGGTAGTAAGTGTTTAATCTTATAGCGTTTCTTAAAAATAAATAAAAAACCTCGGTTTTAAACACCAAAGAGTTATGTATCCATATACAGACATATACATATCCATGCAGACTGTATTGGAGGTCGCGGATGAAACCGGTTTTAGACCCCTCTATAAATCGGGTATTAGCCGGTTTGCACAGTTCCATTGTTCGACTGTCCGTCGACCCAGGGTACATGCCGTTTCGCTCAGCTGAGTTGTAAACAGCCTTATCGTCACCGTTCTACCTATGCAAAACGGTGATTCAACAAAATTCTTCGAAGATCGGTTGCCCAGAGTGACAGTGTGGGGGAAGAAAAATAGCCAATTTGCGACGAAAAATATAGAGAACTCGAGTTTCACAATTAGGAACAGCCCCAAAATCCTTGGATGAAACTTTTGAAGTCGTTCCTGATGTATTTTTTGAATTAGTCAACGAATGTCCCGAATGTCCCCATCAGATTCACTGATTATTTGAGGAAATATTATATTTTGTTCTGCCCATTCTCTCCAAATATCTGGGCCTCTGCGCTGATGGGTCAACCGAGAACCACCAGAGTCCTTTCATGCCAAGTACACTGAGCAATTTTACAGTCATTCTTCGAACATTTGGTTTTTTTTTTAAAGAAATAAAAGTTGAGACCAAAATCAAGATGCGGAAATTCGGGGAGCCATCAAACTTTGTGTAATTCAAGAACAGCTTTGGCTAGTGAACTTACCGAATAATTAAGCTGTGACAAAATTAACCTCTTGACCTTTGATAAAGAAATGGGGTTGCAGACGAGGGTGAAGGAACATGATGGAAGTCAAGCTTTATAGGCTACCTACATACGTATTTTTCGATCTTGACGTGCAATGTGACGTATTTTTTGGTGCTTTTCTATTCTTTGCAGACTTTGTTGATTACAACATAGATTGCAAACAACATGATTCCTTATTAGCTGTGCTAAACGGTTGGGTTTTCTTTTTACCAGGTACCTTTTTAAGCAGGTAATCGTGCCGGTTTAATGGGCAAACTGTGCGAATCGGTATTTGCCGCACAAACGCTCCTGGACTCCTCTGAACCGAGTTAACTACTCTGAACTGGCTTCAGACTACTTCAAATCAGTTTTAGACCATAAATAGAGTTCGGATCCATATGACGGACCGGTAAATAACTCAAATATGGCTCAAAAATATGATGCAAAACCTCGAATAGGACGATAAAATTTGTATTTCATATGATCGACAAAATCTGGTTCTGAAATAAACCCAAATTTTACCATTGTGATACGAGCGACGGGATGAAGTCGAAATGAGCGGTGAAGTTAATAAATCGGGTCCATGTCTGTTGTTGGTCTGACATTACCTTGTTAGGTCCATAGGCGTACGCAAGGGGGGCTAGGGGCCCCCCCCCCCCCCCCCTAGACAAACGAAAAATATATATACACTTTCAGATAAAAATAAAGAAAAAGAGGAAGTAGTGGTTGAAAAATTCGCAGAGAACCCGAGGCGGCTCATGTTGTAAATTTAAAGTGAAAAAAATCAACTTGACATTGCTGGGTAGATACCTACTTATGTTGTGTACATTTTGTGTAAAGGTTTTATATTAAGATGGGAAAAAAGTGAACTACAACACTTGATTTTGTAAAAATTATTTGTATGTTATTTTGTAATATTACTCAAGCGGTGTACGTAATATTATTTACGATATAGGGTACCTATCACGCCATATACAGTATATGATATACTCCACACTCCAAATACCTACATGCAAAGTTACGATCATTTTGGTTTGTTCTTCTTGGAATAATACACCTATGTAATCGCGACGGGGGTCAAAAATTCGGATCGGCCTCAAAATTTGACATCATTCGTTTCAAGCGGTCCAGATGGCAAAAACGAAATGGAACCGCTGCAAAAAAAAAAAAATCAAAAAATATTTTTAAATCCTTTCAAAATCATTATATTCCATTCAGCATTAGTTGGAGGGTTGATATGAATAGTTTTCGGATCAAAAAGTCATCAACTTGACTCGTACAGTAACTGTAGACCTGCCTCGGGCAGTATAGGTACCTACTTATCTCGATTTTGGAAAATTGTGAATTGACGGGAGCAGTATTAGACCTATTTACGGAGAATCGTAGCCGACTCATTTTGCACGTGAAAAAATTCGTTAGACATAGAATTTGTTCAGTTTTTACTCAGCTATAAGAAAGTAATTTAGGGTCATTGCAGTGGATAAAAAATAATAAGTTACAGCGAGATATTTCTGGCTCGAACCTTCGAAACAAAATTTAATTTAAAAGGCCACATTGTTTTACCTTAAAAGTCATGAAAATAACTAATCTGGCTCAGCAGTTTTCCGTCTTCAAGTAGAAAAATTTCAATTCTAGGGTATTCAATGGAATTCATCAGAAATCATAGGAGTTTTCGATCGAAATCATCTTCGACCTCCTCATTTTTGTAGTAATTTTCAATTTTACGGTGTTCAATCGACGCGAAAATTATTGCTCTACAACTTTTCTTTATGTACAAACTTCGGGAGAATCCTTACTTGGCTCGCACACTGGAAAATGTACTGAAAACGTGTTTTTTAAGGGTATTTTGGGAAAAAAGGCTCAGAATCCATTTTAGGTACAGGGTCATGGGGTATATTCGTGATCAGCGTCAAATTTACGAATACTATATATAAGTATGGGGTTTTCAGAGTTTTTTTTCCCCCAAAATATGGCCGTTTTGCGCCACCGTGCGTCGTCCGCCGTCCAGGGCGTTTTGGGCAGTAAGAATTTTTTAAGAATCTGAAATTTTGACAACATACGTGGTATCCATCTAGTTGTACCCGCAAGGTTTTCAGCCCGATTGCCCAAACCCCTGGGGCGCTGTGGGGCTAAAATGGGGCTACGAGAGGGGTTTTTGAAGGCTTTTGGCTATGGGATCGAGTTAGGTGTCGTTTTCGACGTATTTTTGGACGTAGAATCCGGTTTTGTGGGTTCCGGAACGATCCGATTTCACTGTGGGGATCTATAGGACTTTCATGGGGCTACAAATGGGATTTTTGAAGGATACCAAGAGATCAAAAATTGATCTCTTTATAAAAAATATTTAATATTTTCCGAGTAAAAAAAAAATGTAAAAACGAGATTTTGAAAGAAGAAAAAAAAAAAAAAAAAAAAAAAGGTATGTAAGTAAGTAATAATAATTTGTGTTAATAACTCTTACTTTTTTTCAAGACAGAGAATTAATTTTCGCAGAAGTAACGTCTATCAAAGAATAATAAACCCTTGTGTAAAATTTACAGCTTTTTAAATTTTAATTTAACCAGGTACCCTTGCTGGCAGCATGTCTACCTGCAATATTTTTGAGCCCCCCCCCCCCCCCCCCCCCCTAAAGGAAGAGCTGCGTACGCCCATGGTTACGTCTGGCTCTGGAGGAAGAGGAAGTTCTGGGTAGGCATTTTTGAAGCTCCTTACTTTTTTCACCGTTTGACGTGCATATGTGCAAGGCATACCACGTGAATAATTTTTGTGTACAGACGCTTTAGTGTCTTGCTTTCAGCATGTATGCATCAGCTTCAGTCTCAAAGGCTTAAACCTCGTTGAAATTTTTAAAATATGCCGCCAAATATGACGTGACTCATCAGTTGGTCGACCGTCAGGAGCAAAGCCGTTTCCACCTACCGATCAGTGGTCCAGGCATATCCGGAGGCTCATCTGTGCTATGGGCGGCTTTGTGGGACACGGTGGTGGGGGAGGTGTGTAAGGACATTAGTCCTCCAGGCCAATCAAAGGCGATGGGCTGTCGTGAGCCTTGAGCCCCTTGATCAATCAGCGACCCGGGTCTTCACGTCTCACGTCCTCATTAGTGTCCATCAGCCGATCCCTTGACCTGCAACTGCTCCTTGATCGCCCAGCGTCCGTTCAAATCGCATTTGCACGCCTCTCGGACCATCTGGCTCAACCCTTCACCCATAGAGGGAGGAGAGATGGACCAGGAGTGTTAGTTCCACGAAGATAAGTTAGGAGGCAGCACAGTCGATAAGTTCACCTACACCGGCAGCCCAAAGACCACTAATTTTCGAGCTCGCCGTCATATCATGGCTCTAAACTTCTTGTTTGAAAATTTAGTATTTCTTTGAAATAGGATAAGAGATATTTGAGGGCCTGATTGCCTTGCAACGTATCCAAATTTTGAACACAAAAAATAAGACAACCCAAAGTAGCAATTCATTGTCAACACCCCAGTCCCTGACAACCCCGTTACACTTCTCACCCCTATTGATGACGAATACTCCCCACCCCCTCACCGTAAAGGGTTGAGAAATGCGTCGAATCGTTACAATAACACGGGACGGTGGTTTTAAATGGAAAAACTCCTAGAGAGGGGACGTGAGCGCTCTCTGTGGGGGTCCGAGCTAATGAGAGTTTGCCGTCCACGTGGCATCTTTACCTCATTATCTCCCCCCCCCCCCCCCCCCCCCCCACCAGAAATTTTCCCAACCGATTAGGTTTCCTCGTGATCTTTAGGTTCGTTTGTATCCAGTTAGTTCGCCGTTGTTCGCTTATTTGTCTCCTATACGGTTCCAATTAGGCGGTTTTCCGACGGATTTGACTCGACCGTCACACGACGGGGTGCTCGCCAACCAATTATTATTATTTAAAAGATATTGGGTTTATTAAACAAAATCGAATTAGTAGGTTGCGAGAGGTCTGAAACCCCCTGAAGGCTGGAAAAGGGGTTTTTCACGGTCACTTGTGAAACCTTCCAGGATCTTTAAATCGCTTGAGAGAGGTCTATAACCGGTTTAAACCCGGCCGAAAGAGTTTAAACTGTTGTAGAGGGACTGAAAACCGGTTTCTACTCCTTCAAAACTACCGTTTGGAGCCTCAATACGGGGGTTTTGCTCCTTGCAAACTGGATTCTGCTTCTAAACCAGCTTCTGGAGGAAAAAAGCAGGAGTCTACTCCAACAAAAACTAGTTTCTCGTTAAAAAATAAACTCGACTTTTTGAGAACTGGGATCGGCTCGTATGGAAATTGAAGTTTTCATCCCCAAAACTGTTTTCTGATTTTAAACATTGGCGTCCACTCCATCAAACCGGCTCGATCAAAACTGGACTCTGCCCCTTCTAACATTTAGTTTCTGGTCCCTCAAAACGGGTCTCTTCTAGTTGGCTTGTGGTCTGTGCTCCCTCAAAACCGGCTAAAAACTGGAATCTACGCAGCGCTTACTGATTTTTTTTTTTTTTTTTTTTCTCTCAAGTATCCTCCAGTCCCCATCTTTTTCCAAAACGTCCCCCAAATATCACTGACTATCCAGCGCTAAATATATTTGGTTTGCAATTCAGTCTCCCACTTTACAACCCTACAACAAGCTTTTGGGAGTTGTAAAGTCAAGCTAAAGGGGTTTACCCCCATAGAGTGAGAAGGGGTGCTATACGGGCTGTAAAACCCATTATCCCCCGAATTGTGTTCGTCCCTGAAGGAGGAGAAACTCAACTGCTCAAATTAACAAATTCAATTAGAAATCAACTCGTTCATCGCGGAAAGGGAAAGGCGGAGGGGGGGATAGACGTCGGATGGCGTCAATTCCCTTCTTGAGGCCGTCGACGTGTTACGGGCGTTGTTTAGCTGTCAAGGGTTGTCAGACCTTTCCCTAATAGGGCTTTTCCCTCAGGCCTGAATTATCCACTGGTGTCGGCTAATGAACACTCCAAGGGGTGAATTGAAATGTTAAATCAACGGAAAGAAATACGCTATATAATATTATATAGCGTATTTCTTTCCTATATAAGTACGTACGGTTGATTTTTTTTTTTTTTTTTTTTTTTTTTTTTTGTGAAACTTAGAAAAAATACTGTTGCAATGAAAATTGTTTAAGATTCTTCCAAATGTTTAATCTTAGGTACTTATGTAGCTAGATACCTAAAGCAGGTATAGTTGATAAGTTTCATAAAACGTACATGGAAATAGAACACAATCCTGAACAACGCATCATCATATCATCATACAATAATATAAAATCGTGTTGGTGGTAGGTACGGTGGTTGGTACGGGATACAAAGGATTCATACAATAAGGGTGTTCCCGAGCGGAGTTTTTTAACTTTCCACTCGCGCCAAAGGTCGTTTAGGGGGTCGAAAAAAATTACGAAAAAATACCAGCCGTAAGTATAGATCAGACCTGGAGGAAGACGTCGGTCAAATCGTCAATCGGAAATTCGCCCTGGAAATTCGTCGAAAAAAAAAAAATTCGTCAATCGAAATTCGTCTTTCTCCCGTTTGTCCCACGTTTTCCACTTTCAACTCGCGCCGTTTAGGGGGTCGATAAAATTACGAAAAAATACGAGCAGTATAGATTACTCCCAACAACAGTATGTACACAATACACTGCCAAGGTAATGGCACAATGTATGAGCTTCCTCGTGCCAGGTTCAAAATGAACGTAATTTTGACTGTAACAAGAAAATTACGTTCACGCATGCGCAGGGAGTACCACTGATGCAATCGCGATGAAACTGATAGGGTACCATCTACCCACACAATTCCTAAAAATTTGATTGAAATCCTATAAAAATTGTGGGAGTTATGGCTGTGGCCAGGAAATTACGTTCGCGCATGCGCTGAGCGTACCGCTGATTCAATCGTGATGAAACTGATATGGGACCATCTACACTGAGAGAAAAAACGGGCCTATTCTAGGTTTTTTTTCAATTTTTTTCTAGGTTAAATGCTGCCAACCTAGATTTTTTTTTTGTTTTCATTCTAGGGTGGAACAATTTAGTCTAGGTTGAATATCATTTAAACTAGATTGAAAATACTGAGTATTCAGAAGGGGGTGCGTCAGGGTTGTACGCTGTCCCCTCTGTTGTTCAACCTGTATTCCGAGCATGTGTTTAGGGAGGCTCTGGATGACTGTAGGACGGGTATTCACGTCAATGGTATCCCTATCTCCAACCTCCGGTACGCTGATAATACAGTGCTCCTTGCTCATACTGCTGAGGAGTTGCAGTCTATCCTGGATCTGGTGGTGCAGGCGTGCGAGAGGTATGGCCTGAGACTTAATGTTGGCAAGACAAAGGCCATGTCAGTATCAAAGACAGGTCGGAAGCAGTGCGCCTTGGTTGTGGGGGCTCAGCATATTGACCAAGTGGCCCGTTTCAAGTATTTGGGTCAATGGTTGACGGAGGAATGGGCTTTGAGAGACGAGCTGAGGACCCGTATTGAGGTGGCACGCGGGGCCTTCAGTAACATGAAACGGGTGTTGTGCAGTCGGGTTTTGAGTTTTGCCTTGCGGTGGCGGATGGTTCAGTGCTACATTTTCTCCATTGTCCTCTATGGCGTGGAGTCTTGGACTCTGAAGGCGGCAGATATGAACCGGCTAGAAGCCTTTGAGATGTGGCTTATCCGCAGGATGCTCAAGATTCCTTGGACCGCCAGGCTGCGCAACGACTTCATCTTGCAGTCTAATGGTTTGACCCGCGAGTTGTTGCACACTGTGAAGATCCGGAAGGTCGCCTACCTGGGGCATATCATGCGTAACCCGAAGTACCAGCTGCTGCAATCCATCATGATGGGGAAGATTTCCGGAAGAAGAGGCGTGGGACGAAAACGAGCTTCCTGGCTCCTCAACATTCGCCAGTGGACTGGGGTTCCACGAGCAGCAGATCTGTTCCAGTTGGCCAGAGATAGGGACAGATTCGGTGAAGTGATCGCCAACCTTCGCTAGCGGAGACGGCACCACAAGAAGAAGAAAATACTGGTGAAGTTGCCGTCCTAAAAATGCAAACAACCAAGATTTAAAATGCGCCACCCCCACACTTTAGTTCTAGGTTAAGTTCACAGTGTGTGCCGCCGCCTCCATCCATTTACAGTCTAGGTTAAAAACATTATTGTCTTGGTTGTCTCACCCTGGTATTCAATGTTTTTCACTTTCGTAGACGGTTGATTTACCCTAAAACGAAAACGTTCTCACCCCCCTCAAACAATTTACAGCCATGGCGCGTTAACCTAGAACCCTTTTTTCTCTAGGTTGTGCCCCTTTATTTACAAGGTCTTTTCATTTACTATCCCTGTTGTACCAGTTAAATTTCTGGGTAGCTTCCTATTCTTTTCAGGTTGGTCCTTATAAATTACTAGGTGGTCCACTTTTCTTTCTAGGTTTGCTCCACTTCCATTGCAGGTTGGATCTATCAACTTCAACTATCTTTCTGGGTTGTCTCTGTTTCCAACTCAGTACAAAAATTTGAATGTGACGTCATAATATGACTGCACATAGTGACAGAAAATGGATGATTAGAAGTTGACAGAGATGACGGTGGTCTCAACCCCACCGGTAAATAGCAGGGGTGCCAAGACAACGAGAATTAACGCACACCGCCTACAGTGGCGCTCACCGCGGCCGCTTAGCGTACTGTAGAAACAACCTGGAATTTATTGAATGAATTACAATCACTTTTGTTTAAACCTAAAACTATTTGTGGTACTATGGTAGTTTTAACCGAGACTGAAAGTCTAACTTTTTCCTCTGGGTTGTTACCTAAAGTAACAATCTCGCCTTTTAAATCTCTCGGTTGTTTTCAGTTGTACAACCGAGACTTTAATGGAGGGGAATTATATGGAAGGCCAAAACATTCGATTCTAGGTTACCCCACTTAAAAGTCAAAGGTAGGTAATATATTTTCTAGGTCTTCACAATGTCAACCTAGACCAAATGTGAAGTTCACATTTGGTCTAGGTTGACACTTTTTTATTCCAGGTTGTGGTCAGAGGGCGGGTAATAACGGATTAGGTTGTTTCTATATGGGTCTAGGTTGTATTAATATTTTTCGATGATACTTTAACCTGGACCTATTTTTTTCTAGGTTGAATCAATTGATTCTAGGTGGTTTCAATTTCTTTTCGAGGTTATTTCGGATTTAACCGAGCCACTAAAAAAATCTTTTCTCAGTGTAGGGCTATACCCACACAATTCCTAAAAATTTGATTGAAATCCGTTCAAAATTGTGGGAGTTATGGCTGTGGCAAGGAAATGCGGACAGACAGACAAGGAACCAAATTTGTTCAGGAGGCTCTGAAACGCAAAATGTGAGTGGAAATTTTGATTTTGGATAATAATTTTTTTTTTTTTTTTTCATTTTGAAAGTGAAAACAATGTTTCCGCAGTCTCGGAAGCAATACTACCTATTGCAACTCGATAGGTAGGTACTATTGCTTCACAATATTTTAAGGTCAAAGTCGTACAAAGGTTTCACTAGTGCTACCAGCTCATCTTCTATTGAAACTGAAACCAACTGAAAACATTGAAAAATAAACTTGAATAGTTGAGAAATCGTAGGAAATGAATATTGTTTGCTCGAAACAGCCTGTGGTACCAATCATACAACATGTTCGCTCAAGATGTTGAGGTGGCTTCCTGAACTTGCAGTCCAAGAGTAGGAGGAAGAGAAAGCTGGCTCTTTTTAGCTCAGTATCAGGATGAGATCACTGTATACATACGTCCAGACCGACCAGCTCTTAAAGACGGATTCATTAGATCCTGTGGTTTTAGCCACAGATTTTATTCACCCAGTAGGAATTATGGGGCCTGATCTTCCAAGCACTATCAAAGCCTACATTGGTTGGAAAAGATAGAGGATCCTCAGACCCCAGGACTGGATTTGATGTTTCCTCCAGAACCTGGTGAAATAGCGTTTGATCACATGATAACAGCCAAAAGGAGTCCCCCAGATCACCGTCGTGCGGAGAAGGGCCAGCACCATTAAATGCACAAATTTTGTCTTCACGAGGTGCCCGCTCCTTTACCACCATGCAGAGTTGGGCCGAATTGCTTTCGATTTGAATGCTCCGTGTGTGGAACGCTTCAGTACCTTTCTAATTAAATTAAACTTATCAGATCATTCGATTCTACGATCTCTGCGAGCGTGTCAACCAATGTTCGGAGTTGCCTGGAGCTTCTGGATAGTTTTCATTCGTGATAGTGTGGGTGAGAATCTTACCTGAAATAACGTGGATAATCCTATCCCCGTTTCTAACCGCTCCGGCCGCAGTAGCGAAAACAGCACAAATCTGTCAGATGACGGCTAATTTTCCACCCGTGCACGGGCGCGCGAAGGTTAAATTCGAAGCACCACTGGTTTGCTTAAATGTTAAAATCACTACGGTAGTAACGGAGTGCACATTTCATGGTTCGATTTCGGAAATTCATTGAACTGTTCAGTGAACAAGTGAAGCATAATACACAACTTAGAAGGGATTCAGGCGACGCAGGATCCATCTAGTTTCGACGTTCTCGAAGCCAAATGGGTAGAATTGTAGTTGGTGTCCCGTCAAAGGAAATTGAGTGTTGACGTTCAAATTTGATCAGTACGGTGTACAAATGGTGTGGCGGTAATTAATTTTGCACGCACAGATGAGTCTCGTTCGGACGTGGGTTCCCGTCCGCACCAGTTCACGGGAGGAGGCGAATACTTCAAATCCGAACTGCCGAAGACTCGAATGTATCCGAAAGCAACTAAGCATGAGGTAGAGCGAGTGAGCTGATTGATGGGAAATGTTCACAGGCACGTTGCAATGGTTCATCATCGCTCAGTTTCTTGGTGCTGAGAATTGTCGAATAATGAGACTCCAAGTCAGCTTTAAGGGTTATTTTCCATGGGCCTAGTTATACCTTGGGATACAGGAAAGAAGTCAAATGAGGCATGAACGGGTAAGTTAGCCCAAGCGTAGGTTCGGGCTCTATGAATAACACTATGGTAGCCCTTTGATCTGAAATCCTGCCCCATCCCAGGGACCCTTCGTCCCATTCAAAGTACCACATTTCCCCGGACAACACGCCACATTAGCCGGGTCAACTACCTATGTTGGCCCTGAGGGGTAGTTTGTCGAGAGTTGAACCGAGTTCGACGTGCGGGGTGGACAACCCCCTCGAAGGAAATCCGCTTTTCCCTCGAATTTCATGCTAGGTTTCTCAAGATTTCTCTCGTACAGCCTTCACATGCCACCTAATAGGCTTTCCGACGAAATCAATATCGTACGCTCCAACGGCCTCATTGACCGCCCTTGCTTAAACCCTATGAAGTAACCTTCTCTTGGGTAACTTTTCACAACATCTGGTTCACTTTGATAAGCAAAGCCAAAGTGGAAGACTAGGGAGAGTGATGATTTGACGCTGAGGGCCACCAGAGGAGTCGTCACTCTTCGTAACCAAAACCAAACTTAAAACCTGTCAATTGGCTTGTAGAAGTTCTGTAGATTTACTTACCTATAGCTGTGTCCTATAGCTCTTGCTCAGATCAATGAGCCTCGACTCCAGGTCTTCCAGCATTAGCCGAAATTGTTGTTTGGAACCCAGAACCTCACCAATCCACGGGCACCTATGACAGCTTCGCTCTCAAGCTTGAGCCCTAGGGCAAAACCATAAGAACCAGTGATTTAATTTCTGAGGACTTTGCCAGAGTTTAAGAAATAACTCTTGAGATTTCCTCTTCCAAGACCTCTGGAAATGTAGGCCCAGGAAGTCACCTAGACTCTGAAACTGGGGAGTATCCTGTGGAAGCCAGTTCAGAAGTACAATAGACCAATATGGAAACAGGGGCTTGCTCTTCCCAGTCTGGCTGTTGGTCAGCAATATTGGGAAGTCAAACGTGTAAATTTCGGTGCATCCTCCCTACTTGACCATAGCTTTGAGAGGTGCAAGAGCATTTTCTTTGTCTTAAACTGTAAATACACTGACTGCATTAGCTCCGATTCATAATCAGCAATCCAGCAAAACTTTCGATGGAAGTTCGATCCATCCGGCTGACATTCGTTCCATTAAGTAGTAAGCGAAGAGGTTATGCTGGTAAGTTCAATTAGAAGCTGGAGAAATCGATTTCTGGATGGATGGAATTGCCAGCCACAGCTCACTATAATATATTATACGGAATATAGTTTCCTGGTTGAGGAGGCCCAGGTTCTCTAGAGGACTGTAGCGCCGAGGAAAGAAGAATAGTTTCCTGGCCCTGGTGTGGCACACTGAGAGAAAAAAAGGCCCTATTCTAGGTTATTTTTCGATTTTTTTCTAGGTTAAATGCTGCCAACCTAGATTTTTTTTGGTTTTCATTCTAGGGTGGAACAATTTAGTCTAGGTTGAATATCATTTAACCTAGATTAAAAATACTGGTGAAGTTACCTTCCTAAAAATGCAAACAACCGAGATTTAAAATGCGCCACCCCCACACTTTAGTTCTAGGTTAAGTTCACGGTGTGTGCCGCCGCCTCCATCCATTTACAGTCTAGGTTAAAAACATTAACGTCTTGGTTGTCTCACCCTGGTATTCAATGTTTTTCACTTTCATAGACGGAATTTACAGCCATGGCGCATTAACCTAGAACCCTTTTTTTCTCTAGGTTGTGCTCCTTTATTTACGAGGTTGTTTCAATTACTATCCCTGTTGTACCAGTTAAATTTCTAGGCAGCTTCCTATTCTTTTCAGGTTGGTCCTTATAAATTACTAGGTGGTCCACTTTTCTTGTTGTTTCTTGGTTCTATCAACTTTAACTATCTTTCTGGGTTGTCTCTGTTTCCAACTCAGTACAAAAAGTCATAATATGACTGCACATAGTGACAGAAATTAGATGATAAGAATTTGACAGAGATTTGGCCTCAACCCCACCCGGTAAATAGCAGGGGTGCCAAGAGAACGAGAATTAACGCCCACCACCTACAGTGGCGCTCTCCGTGGCTGCTTAGCGTACCGTAGAAACAACCTGGAATTTATCGAATGAATTACAATCACTGTTGTTTAAACCTAAAACTATTTGTGGTACTACGGTAGTTTTAACCGAGACTGAAAGTCTAACTTTTTCTTTTGGGTTGTTACCTAAAGTAACAATCTCGCCTTTTAAATCTCTCGGTTGTTTTCAGTTGTACAACCGAGACTTTAATGGAGGGGAATTATATGGAAGGTCAAATCATTCAGTTCTAGGTTACCCCACTTAAAAGTCAAAGGTAGGTAATATATTTTCTAGGTCTTCACAATGTCAACCTAGACCAAATGTTAAGTTCACATTTGGTCTAGGTTGACACTTTTTTATTCCAGGTTGTGGTCAGAGGGCGGGTAATTACGGATTAGGTTGTTTCTATATGGGTCTAGGTTGTATTAATATTTTTCGATGTTACTTTAACCTGGACCTATTTTTTTCTAGGTTGAATCAATTGATTCTAGGTGGTTTCAATTTCTTTTCGACGTTATTTCGGATTTAACCTAGCCACTAAAAAAATCTTTTCTCTCAGTGCAGTCGAAGAAGTAAGGAGGGAGACGTGCTTGGAAGTTCCGTCACTATGCCAATTTGTAGAAACGATTTGTTCCATTGGGTATCGAGTTTTTGAAGTATCTCTACAAAACATCCTAACAATAGTAGGTGTGCTTTCGAAGCTGATGGGTTGAAGTTTCAGCCGTAAATAAAAAATAAATAAACCCAATACCATAAATTAAAATAAATAATTTAAATCAAATAATATAAAATAAAATAATAAATGTTATGTTTTTTCTATATTATACTTTTGTTAAAAACGACTCTAAATTTGCCGTGAATCTTACAGGTTACGATTTGACCAGCGACCAACCAAAGGGAAGCCGGTCCCCACGCTACAATTTTTTAGTGAAATAAACAATTTAGTATTCGAACCAGCAGAGGAGTCGTTCTCTCTCCCTGAACACCTCAAAGGGTTTCTTTTGGTTTATTATTCTTGGAATAATACACCTATGTTTTCGCGACGGGGTCGACGACTCCGATCGGGCTCAAAATTTGACATTATCCGTTTCAAGAGGTCTACATTCTAAATCCGAAATGTCCGTCCGCCGTCCAGGCCGTTTTGGGCAGTAGGAATTTTTTTTTTTTTATCTGAAATTTCGGCAAAATACTTGGTTTACCATCTAGTTGTGCCCGCAAGGTTTTCAGTCCGATCGCCCAAACCCGTGGGGCGCTATGGGGCTATAATGGGGCTACGGGAGGGGTTTTTTTGAAGGCTTTTAGCTATCGAGTTAGGTGTCGTTTTCGAAGTATTTTTGGACGTAGAATCCATTTTTTGGGGTCCCGGAACGATCCGATTTCACTAGGGCGATCTTTAGGGCATTCGTGGGCCTAAAAATGGGATTTTTGAAGGATCCCAGGATGTTAAATATTTTTCGAGTAAAAAATACAGCATTTTTGAAAAAGACACATTTTTGAACAAAAAATCCAAACAAAAATTTTTTTGAGATAAAAATCCAAAAAAAATTTTTTCTTATTTTTTCATTGACAGAATTAAATTTCTGCACAAGTAACGTATATAAAAGAATAATAAACCCTTGTGTAAAATTTGCAGCTTTTTTTTATGTTATCGATTTGTATCGAATATTACCAATTATTTGACTTTTCGTCTTTCTTAGCACCGAAATTCACAGAAAAAAATCATACAGAAGTTCAAAAGATTGGAAAAGCACTTTCCAGCAGATTCCACGCTAAGCGACTGGATTTTCATGTATTTTGAAAAAACTCCCCCTCGTTACGACCCAAGATATTTCACGCTGCTCTCCTCCGAACTCAACGAATTGATTCGGCCAGTCAAGAAGGGGGACGGAACATGATGACCTGACAGACGGAGAACCTAAATACACAGAGATGAATCGTGCGTGCTCCAACATTTTATACGAGTGAAGACGTCGGTGAGGGGTGAGGAAGTCACATTTGATGGGCCCGGATTTCCACCTAATACGATCCTCCTGTGGGAAGGAGGGCTACTTGATGTTACCTGTTGTCGGCACTTGAGACATGGAGGCGCCAAGTTCCTCTCGAGGATTTTTTTTTTTTTCGGCTTCACGACGTCGGTCCGAACATCGGATTCAAAGTGGGTTTCACGGTGTCAGAGATGAAATCATTCCTAAACTTCCACTAAACGGGGCTGAGACGTTCGACTAATAAGCCCGTCGCGATTTTCGGTCAATGATGATTCATCGCAATGCCAAACGACTCGAATCGGTTTGGCGATGTTTCCAGTTTAAATGCTGGAAATTATTCACCTGTAAAAAATACAAAAATCGTAACAGGTATACCTGTATACAGGAAACGCTGAAAAAATAAGTGCTTATTGCAGAAGCAAACTTGACAGTCTTCTTCTACAGGAGCCCAGTTGCGTGATGATGGGACATCGGTAATGAACAGCTATTCCCCTGGTGACTGATTCCAGCTGTATTTATCTGTGATGTGCACCGATTTCACTAGGCACAGTGGGCGTGGGGGAGTTCGTTATTAACTTCCAAGGGTAGTCAAGACGAGAACTCCGACGGAGTTGACCTCTCGGGGAAGTAATTAACGAACTACTTCACCCTCCTGGAGCACAAGGGTGAGTCAGAGGGTAGTCCCGAGCTAACCAGAAGTTTAATCATCCCAAGTTAAGATTAATGCGTTAAAATAGGCGATCGGTGATTAATGATTAGTGATTTTGTCGTCGGGTCGTTAAGGGTAGTTGTCCGTTTAGCGTTTCCCGCCGCTAAACGACAACCTCTTCCATCAGCCTAACTAACTTGGTCCCCTTAGGCAAGAGATGTCGCTCTATTTTGAAAATTAACCTTGAATCCTTCTTTTCCTGCGTAGAGACGAAAAACACAACAACCGCCATTATATTAAATTGATAAAACCAGCCTCCACTCTCTAAAAACCAGTTTCTGCCTAAAATCGAGTCTCTACTCCCATAAAACTAGCATCTGCTCCCTCAAATCAACTTTCCACTCCCCGAAAACTGGTTTCTGCTCTTCAAAAACCGGTTTCTACCATCTAAGCCGGTTTCTGTTCGATAAAACAAATGAGTAATTAAATTAATTGTTCTCTTTCTTTTCGAGCCCAGAAACGGCCAATGACGTCCATGATGGTGATTCTCGCTTCTGTTTAAGGCGCATTGGCATTAATTGTTTCAATGTCAAGATATGTATTGTCAAAATTTCTGAAAATTAAAAAAAAACCGAAATTGTGCATTGATTTATGACGTACAATAACGTCACTGTGGTACAATTCAATAAGGTCACCGCCGACACAGTGTAGCTCCTGTGTTTTTCCCTCTAATTTTAAGGTTACACACATAAAATTTATTTAATGAGTTTCCTATTGATTTTTGACAAAAACTGAATAAACCCCAATATGTCATACAACATAATATACTATATGACATATCATGCGATGACAATGTTGAAATAGAACCAAATAATGTTTTGTTTATTTCAACACTGTCAATATTTTCCTCCCTTCATAAACGTGGTTATACTTGCCTTTAACTCGTACATGTAATGCTGGCTTTGCCCTCTGGCGCACTTGAGGTATTGTTGCCTGCAAAATTTGTATTTATTTATTTGAAACAACGTTTAGAAGAACTAAGAAAACATGTTGATAGCAAAATTGATGAGTGTTCCTTCAGATTTTCACTTCTCGATCCGACATAAAATACAGCCAATATCCAAAATCCTCTGTCCCTCGTCGACCTAGTCCCTCTTGTTGTAGCCATTTCTAGACCGGTTTTCTCGTTTTCGTTGCAGGTTTGGTTTCAAAACAGGAGAGCCAAATGGAGGAAGACTGAAAAATGTTGGGGGAGGAGCACCATCATGGCGGAGTACGGCCTGTACGGTGCGATGGTCCGGCATTCTCTCCCACTGCCTGAGACGATCCTCAAATCCGCCAAAGAGAACGAATGCGTCGCCCCCTGGCTGCTCGGTAAGTAAATACAGATATATGAGCTTATTTTGCCGTATTCTGAAAATTTTAGGAGTTTCGGTGGGCTGATACAGAATCCGAAGCCCGCTTTTTGTTTGGCTAAGTTTCTGGCTGTTCATTTTCTCACCTTGCTAATAGCTCGCTTGCAACCCTGACTTCCTCCGCAAAACCGCGTTTTTTAATATTTTGATTCTTAGCTCAAAAAGTAGGCGATGCAACTTAATCCAGCCAAATAGCGCTCGCGCTCGCGCGTCCTTGTGAGCGAAAAAAATATACCTATTCGTCCGCGGTGCCTTTTGGTTTATTATTCTTGGAATAATACACCTATGTTTTCGCGACGGGGGTCGACGACTCCGATCGGGCTCAAAATTTGACATTATCCGTTTCAAGAGGTCTACATTCTAAATCCGAAATGTGCGTCCGCCGTCCAGGCCGTTTTGGGCAGTAGGATTTTTTTTTAAATCTGAAATTTTGACAAAATACTTCGTTTACCATCTAGTTGTGCCCGCAAGGTTTTCAGTCCGATCGCCCAAACCCGTGGGGCGCTCTGGGGCTATAATGGGGCTACGGGAGGGGTTTTTTGAAGGCTTTTAGCTATGGGATCGAGTTAGGTGTGGTTTTCGAAGTATTTTTGGACGTAGAATCCATTTTTTGGAGTCCCGGAACGATCCGATTTCACTGGGGCGATATATAGGGCTTTCATGGGGCTAAAAATGGGATTTTTGAAGGATCCCAGGATGTTAAATATTTTTCGAGTACAAAATACAGAATTTTTGAAAAAACACATTTTTGAACAAAAAAAATCCCAAAATTTTTTTTTTAATTTTTTCATTAACAGAATTAAATTTCTGCACAAGTAACGTATATCAAAGAATAATAAACCCTTGTGTAAAATTTGCAGCGGTTTTTTTTTTTTTTTTTTTTTTTTTTTTGGTGTGTGTGGATTTTTATAGTCGAAAATTTGAACAAACTATTCACTTTTTCTTCGTTTTCAACGCGAATGCGTCACATCGCGTGACTCTATGGGGACAAACATGGGATTTTCCCTCATTTTAGGCGCAGATGATTTGGGGATTCGAAACCTGTCCGATCACACCGTGGTGCTTGAGTTTGGGTTTTGTGTATTTTTGCTCGAAAGGTCGAGTGAGGTGTCGTTTTCGATTTAATTTTGGACGCAGATTCAATTTTTTTGTTGAGTACACAAATTTAACAATACATAAATGTACGTTAGGCCTCTAGTTCGGCGTCCTCACCTGTCGTGCGTTAGGCCACTAGTTTGGCATCCTCACTTGTCTTACCATTAGGCCACTAGTTCGGCGTCGGACACTTACTTTTCCAACACGCAAGATGGGTTTCAATCCCACGGTTAGTAAAGCATGTTCCATGTTTCTTGAACGTACGTGGGCTAGAGGTTTTTTTCCCTCAATTTTTCAACATTGTTTAATTTTAGCAGAGAATTAATTTTGGCACAGTTTGCTTATATCAAAGAATAATAAACCTTTGTGTAAAATTCGCATCGTTTCGATCAGGGAGTCGTTTTTGTACTTGTACAGATTTGTGGGGTTCCCAGATCCCAGATTAGGTGTAAGATCCCATCTGCAGGTGTAATCCAATTTGCAACTTTTTTCCACTTCAACGGCTTGAACTCTGGAGTTTCACGATTTGTCCCTGGCCAGCGGACTCACAAGTTTATACCGTGCAACTTGCAAGTTTATACGGTGCAAGAGGAAGGGGAATTATAAAATCTGAGCCTCGGCAGGAGACCCGTTTAAGTTGTGGGAGTAGTTGAAGTAGGGCGAGTAACTGCGGTGTTATTATGGATATTACTGAGTAGTTTGGGAGGGATTGTCAAGAGTAATAGCCAGGTAAGTCTTGGGAACAATAGAAACGTCTTTGCGAGTGAGAAAGCGACAACGAGGAGAGGGAGGGGGTTCGTGTGGGAGCGGAAATGCTAAATGGCGGTGGATATGTATTCCCTCGCGGGTAAGGAAAACGCGAGAAGTGAGAGATGGGTAGGGTGGTGGCATGTGGGAGGGTTGAGGGGGTTAATGCCAGGAGAGGCTTCCCTCCCTCGGGTGCAACCGCAAAAACAATCCCATTTGGAGAGTCATCATTCCCCCCTCTCACTCTAGTCCCTTTTTCTCCCCCACCTTCGCTTAATTGATATCGAGGCTCCCACTCCCCCAACCCCCCCAACAGAGGGTGCCAAAAGGCGTCAGTTGTTTAGGAGAGGAGGGGGAGGGGGTTTCCGCGAACAAAAGACACTATGCGCGAGGGTGGTGCCAAAATGGCCGACTCTCCCTCTCCCTCACACCTACCTTTCGCCCTCGCACCATCTCCCTCTTTGCGATCGACGTGTCTCACCTCCTGCCCTAACCTCTCACCTCTTCTGCCCTTTTCCACCCGCCTATTTACATATAGGAGTGAAGTAGGGACAAGTCGGGGGAAGGTTTCGACAAACCTCCTCTTTGCACTTCGTTTCGAAAAACATGGCTTACACACAATCATAACACACGCCCATTTTCTCAAAAATCTCATTAACTTTTCACAGCGCAAAACCCTCATTACACCGGCATATCTTCTCATTCACATGGAAATGAAAATTCAGTATTTTAAACTGAGTTCCTTCAGAAATACCCAAAACCCCATTTCGAAGTTTCCAAGTCTATCTATATACAGAATCTCGCTGGGAGAATCAGAATTAATTTAGGTACCTAATAACGAAACACGGCAGGGTGGATCGCAGAAGACCACCTTCAATACTTCTTCCTAGGAACTTTGATTAAATAATAATAATTTCATCAAGAAGGGTCAGGGGGAAAAACTATGAATTCATAGTTTCAAGTGATAATCATATCACTTTTACGACGATTTGGAGATTTCTACTCCATCAATTAGCTTGGAAGGGGTACTAATAGCCTGCGCAACCACACGAGGGAAAAACGACGAGAGTCACCCAAAAAATGACTAGAAAATTTAATGTCTCCCAAATGTCTCGCAGAAACCGCGGGAGGTCCACAAATTTGTGGGGTTATGTTTCAAAATCTTATTCCTGCCTCATTCTGTTGTCGTTTTTCTATTCAGCTCCATTTTCTTGTTTACGTCAGTTTAGTCCGTAAATTCACTACCTAATCAACATGGACGTACGTTTCTTCAAGATCGACAAAAAAGAGGGAATAAACAGGCAGAATAAAAAAGAGTCTGAAATAAAGAATGCCGATAAAATCAAATCCTATCAAATAAAATAAGATGTAAGATAATCATCAAATCAAAAAGAATCATAAAATAAAATAAAAATCATTTTAAAGAAATCATCAAAATGTTTATTTCATGAAAAAACTCTTCTGATCAAATAAAATCAAATCAAATCAAACTTGCCCAATATTACAACCATTTTTCTAAAATATTTGTAATTAAATTACAAATTTTGTAAAATGTACGTTTTGTCAGGTTTTGCATTTAAACACATAATATTTAAATATTAATTGCATTTGCAATCCGTCCAAAAAACATTGAACGATTACGACCACCTGTTGGAGCAAAATGAATCTCTAATTAAATTTTCATTGGCATTCATCGTTTTTCCCCCAAACCCTCTACTTCGAGATTTTTCCAGATTTTACTATTATGAACATACCTACCTGGAATCCTTCCAAAAATTTACATTGAACGGTTATGGACTCCTGTTGGGGTTAAACATAGAAAATTGGGTACCTACATGAAATTTTTCTCTGAATCATCTTTCATTGACATTCATCTTTTTTCCCAGTTGCCCTTCCCTTTTAGTTGGATTATTTCCATTGTACAACACGGCCACTGCTTGACCGAATAATAATTATTATCCCTTCCTCAGGATCGATAAGTATAATATATTATGTAGAATCATTAGATTGTGTTAACATCGTCGTGAGTGCCCATGAACAGGTACAGTTTTAGAGCAGTCCTTGCCTCTCACCAGGCCGGCAGGCTATGCGGTATATCTTGGCTAGGAACATTTGGAGTTCTTATGCACTTAATACAATTTATTCGAATTTTAAAGCGGAAGCACGTTGCAATTTTTAACAATTTTATCCTCATCCGAGTAAAAGAGTAACCAACATCCGGCCTTTTCTTACATAACAACCTGCGAACATGCAAGCCGGTTCCCAGGAAACAATTCTAAATTTATGTTGGTCAAAGTAAATTTTTGAGATTGAGTGTTCTAGATCTGAGACTAAAGAAAAAAATTAAAACTAAGAACCGCTATTATTACCTAACGGCAAAAATAGGTTGATTTTTGTCATTTTTAAAGAAAAGAGCATTGTTTAAAAAACTTTTGATAGTCTGTAATTTCTATAAATTTCTGGATTCAGGAAAAAATCAAATAATTAGGAATGTATCGAAAAAGTTGGCGAAACAACTAAGCTCTAAGCAAGGTTGTTCTCTTCTTGAAGCCTGACGGTTAAAACTAGGTTGATAATAGGTATACGAGGCGTTGATGATAAAAAGCGGATAATTCCACAAGACCAAATTTTTCAGGAGAGGTCAAGTTCGTTTCGGTCCCTCATTGGGTACCATGTAATTTTTCACTCCATGCAAATGTATCATGTTATCTCATGAGCTATTTATTTCACCCCCAACATTACTATGGTTCAACCTGTTACCATGGAAATTTATACTTATGGCCAGAAAACAACATTTTGAAACTGGCCTATCTGCTTTTCGATTTTGGTCCTTCAGTTTCTAGAGAATGAACTTACCTACTATCTAAACTTGTGAAAAATGCAAAAGCGTCAATTTATGCAATTTTGGAGCTATCCGATTTTTATCCTGAACTTAGTTCTATTTCATGATATTGAACTAAGTTCAGGATAAAAATCGGATAACAGTTATTAATTAGTTACTAATGTCTAATGTAAAATCGGATAATGTGGAATGTCTAATGTTCAACATTGCTCGGATAATGTTGAATGCCAAATGTTGAACATTGCTTATAGGATTTCTGTAAGTAATGTTGACTGATATTGAACTTGATGGGCTTATAGCTGCTGTTTAAGTTTGGCAATCTTTAAGTACTTACAGCTTCAAGCTATCATTCATAATCAAAATTGGACGTGCCTCGAGTTTTTTTTTTAATCGAAACAAGACTCCAATGTATCACACTCACACTATAAACATAAAGTCAAATATCTGATTGCCGGGTTGCCACGGGTTTCGGTAACGCTTCAAAAAAGTAACGCTTTTTTCGGTTGTGTGCCAAAGTAAAGACATGAAAATGTCAATAATATTATGACATTGTGTACCTAATAAATTGTGTTACAAAACAAAAGGATTGATACACTTCGCAGCCGATCTCATCCATAAAATATCCTTCCCTTTTACAAAAAAAAAAAAAAAAAAAAAAAATTATTGTGAATATGTGACTTCTATCATCCATCGAAATGTTTGCGTACATCTTTCGACCTAAAAAACTATCAAGCTGTAAACGGTGAGAAATGGGCCTTTTGACAACTGAATACCTGTTTGGCATAGGATGCAGATGGATATGGTTTTGACGAGTAGGTACCTACTGCAATTTCAGGGCTCGAACATTCATTCGATTTGGTGTCAAATTGTCGAAAGAAGAACTAGAATGATCCATCCAGAACTCCTATTTCAGGAGCAGTTTCTACATGAACGAAATGGCGCTCATTTCCGGTGAGATTCCGTCCGGCTTGTGGGTTTTGTCCGAAGAACATTCTCTTCTCTATACGTTCGTACACCCGCCATGATACCCAAGGGGACACTTTGTGGTGGCTAATTTCTGTCTTTTTGGTTTCATGTGGTGTCCGTAGCTGCTAAAGCCCAGGGGGAAGTCGTCAGCAGTACGTAGGCCCAATCAAAATTCTGTAGACGGCATCAAAGGGTCTCTGTCGGTCACGGTACGTCAATTCAGTTTTTATTTCGTTGTGTTTTTTGGAAGAAAACCCCAGCAATTACAATAGGCCGTTAATTAGCCGGAATATTTCAGCGACATCGATCGATGAGGTTAAATTAGTTTGCTCATCAAGAAAACGGGTTTTGGGGATGAATCTGTTCGAAAACGGAAAAATTACAATTGCGGGGCAGTTGACGGACACCACAAGAGCCTCCAAATTTTCCGAAGTTTCAGCGGAGCGTGAAATAGTCTCATCGTATGATATGGGATCATAGGAAACTGATTTTAACGGAATTGTAGGTTTTTGGCGTATCGTGACCTTTAATTTAACTTCGGTTGCCGAAGTAGCTTCGGGAAGTGACATTGCACCAAATATAGGACAATTACCTGCAATTGAGACCCTGCACGGTGCTAAAATGAGAGGGCACCAAGTGTCGCCGACTTATAACGCAAGAGAGTGCGTGAATCTTGGCATAACGCGTACAAAATCACTTTGTGAGGGATGGTTGATTTTTATCATTTAATAATGATTAAGGACGTTTTCATTTTTTTCCCGTCACGACACAAAAAAAGCGTTACGCAACATAATCGCGAAAACTATAATCACATGATTGGTCTGTAAGGAAGTTTGGCGGTTGGTTACAAGTAGAGGGTCGAAATTCCAAGAGTTTAGAATGATCTGACTGTAGAACCATGGGCCTACCGTCCGTTTTTTTTACTACAAAGAAGTAGCAGATTTTAGATTGTGGAGATTCTGCAACTGTCGGTTTTAATAAAGGTTTCCTTTGATTTAGATTAAAGTAGCACAAATTGTAAGGAACCATTACTAAACCAATAAGAAACCAAAGAATAATTCGTCGAACCATTACTAAACCAACAAGAGATCCGATCAATCTAGTGCGTCTGCTGACCTAGACCTTACATACATAAACTTTGAAATGTTATCGATATTGCTTCATCGTACTTACTTGAAAAGTAGACTCAAAAAAGCGATTCCTGAATGGTGCCACACAAACTGCAGATTATTATCGGATTTTAACTTACTAATAATTTAGTGGTTACTATAGGAAAGCTTGGTTTTATCGGAGTTTTCGAGAAAATATTGGTTTCAAAGAGTTGACTATTAATTAAATCATGATTTTCTGTGAGATACGCCCACGTTTTTACGCAGTTCACATAATATATCTTTAAGACAAGATGTTCGATCGTAAATCCTGTTTCAAATTTGGATTCTGGTTTTCCAACTGCAGTAAATTGGATCAGTGTCAAAAGGTCAAATCTGGTTTGAAGGCCCTACCGTAAACGTTTTACGCCTCAAATTTATCGCCAACTCAACCGCCATTCGATATGTTCCAGGCATGCACAGGAAATCCCTCGAGGCGGCGGACACCCTCAAAGACGACACAACGACGTCCGGCGGCGGGTCCGAAAGGGAAGAAGACGGCGAGAGCGGCGGAGCCGGCGGGAACGCGTCGACGGGAACCGCCTCGTCCCAAAACGGCAACAACAACGAGGACCAGGAACAGTTTCGGAATAACAGTATAGCCTGCCTCAGGGCCAAAGCTCAGGAGCATTCGGCCAAAATCCTAATGAGCGCCCCGGCCGGAGTCAGTGAAGACCACAGTAGTCCCCGACTCGATAACAATGCGAATAGTACGTTAGTACAGCACCACATTTACTAAGAATATTTATTCTAATTTTCACCGTGATTTTCCTTCGTTTCTATTTTCTTAACTCCTAGAAGTCATTTATTTTCTTCATTGAAATCTCAGAAATTTCGACCTGTGGTTGGGGAGTTGTTCCCCCTTCTGATGTTAGCAAACATTGAAAATGTGCCGACAACTCGGAATTAATCAAATTGTTCAAGTCACTAGCTCAAGGTGAGAAAAGGGAATAGGTGCTGTTCTACACTTTTAAACTAAGAACTGCCAAAGCAAACTAGAGACAAAATACTGATCTCAAGTCTCAAATTGTTGTCGTCCAACTTTTTTCCATTTTTGGATGAAACACAATAAACACGGGTCACAGTTGATAGTAACTATCACTAGTAACTGTTACTAAAATCTTCTGTGACGCCGCGACAAAACCACCCTGTAGGTATAGGTTCAAATCCTCGGTCATGCAAAATTTACTACCCGGGTCACTTTTTCCCTTTTCACAGCTCAAGCTGTACACAGTGTTGTCATTCTACAAAATCCAATCTCAAAAGATCTCAAAGTTTACGCAATGCCGTTTTCCACGATTTTTCACAATTTCCTACAGACTGCGTTTTGTAAGTGCATTTGTACGTTGTCTATAAATCAAACGCGACTTCTACCTCGCACAAGGGGTAAAACCTTTATTTTATTTTTTAAATGTTATTTTTTTATTTCTCTCCATTCATTTTTTTGTGGTGCTGTATTTATACGTGGATGTAAATATATAAAATCAAGAGTGTTTCCTGTTATCGTCAGTGCAATATTTTACATTAAAAGTGAACTAAGACCCATTTTTGTATATTTGGTGACAATTTCTTGTACATAGCTTTTTATTGAAATAGGCACAACAACGAGACTTGATACTGAGTTTAGCAGGTGCTTTGAAGTAAAAGAAAATCGCTTCGTTTGCGTTGGTGCTTCAAAATTTTTTCTTTCGGCTGTCAATTGGTCCTTCAACTTCGGGAAGATTGCAATTATAAAACCATTCAACATTTTATTATATTTTCAATCCTTCCCCAAAATGGACTGTATCTACCTCGTGAAAATCACGAGTTTTTTTCCAAAAATGCGAGTCTAGTTTATAATCTGTATTGTTTTGTTCAATAATTCACGTGTTATTATCGGATGAGTCCAATTGATCAATTTCATCAACGAGGTGTCTGTTCGTCTTCGTTCAATTTCAAGGCTTTTACGGAAGAAATAATTCAAAAGTTTATTTTTGTAAAACATTCAGTATAGTCCTGCATTAGCTCACGTAGGTACTCATTAGACATTGACATACCTGGTATACCTGTTCTTTTTTTTTTTTTTTTTTTTTTTTTTGTCATGATTTTGGGCAGCTGTAACTAGTATATCCTAACGACGTACTACTTAAACTTAACCTTGTACTTAAATTCCTCTGTACATAGATTCGTTTTTACAATTAAAAACTAATTAATGGAAAAAAGATCTTACTCAAAACTTTGTATATATTGCAAGCTATATTTATAAAATCGAAAAAAATCTCAAGGGTGTGTAAATTTTGAAGGTCCGCAGTTTCCTAAAGGAACCGAGGGGTCAGCTTTGTATAAAATTTCCCTCGAGATGAAAAAAAAAACGTATAAATTAAAACAATTTCCTGCAAGGAAAGTATAATATTGAATAAAATATAAATATTGTATCGTTTATGTAATTTTAACCATAGATGTTCACCAAAAAATTTTAAAACATGAAATGGGTCATGAAAAAATATATTAGATAATCAGTAAGTGTTGTTTTCCTGAGAAATTTTTTTGTGTCATTTTTGTCTTCTGATGTGAGGTAGTGAGGAATCGTACCCTGCTTTTCAATTAGGGAATGCCCCAATGGCTTGAAACCGATTCAAATTACTTTTCGTGTCGCTTCTCTCGTCTATTTGTGCAAAGCGTAGCGATGATTTTGAGACGCCGAATTTGGACGATTGTAGTGGTCGTTTACCAAATCGAGTACCTATGCTTAAAGAGGGAACTTATCTGCCAGATCTGCCTTTGGTTGCTGAAGGTCTGAGAAGTTGAGCTTATCGAAAGCTTACCGAACAAGGAGTAATTATCCTATTAGGTGGAACTACTTTTTTAACAATGCTGTCACATCCCAATATACCTACCAACGAAAATAGCACACTCTTTTGTTCGAATGGAGTGACACATTTACCTTCTTCTTGCAAAATTGTGAGACCGTCATAGATCAGAATTTTTACAACTGAGCTAACGGGGGAGGAAGACAACATCACGCCGCTGGTTTGGCAAGTATGACCCCATGCGACAGACGCAGGTGGAAAATAGTTAAATTTTGCCTAGAAGAGAAAAAAACCGAGATTTTAAGAGACGAGGGCGAAACCAAAATGTACCTAAAATTTATATTATTATTTAATAATGGGGATTTCGTTATATCTTCTTTATAATTCACGTGGGTGGAAAGTTGTTGAGGGTCGGTCAAATAAGACGAGAATGTGCCGAGCTTTCTGTAGATAATATCTTACACATATATTATATTATAGTATATTATTCTCCATGAAACGCTGGCACAATTGATCGACCCACCTACATTCATTGAAACGGTCAACATCATCATCACCAATTTATATTTAACATTTTTGCATTCAAAGTACATAAATGATTGCTCGAAGGAGCTCACCTGAGGGTATGTGCTTTAGCGCTTCTAATTTTCGTTTCACTCCCAGTCCTAAAACCATTCCTCTTCATGATCATTAAAATTTTTAAGGGTGCGAGGGAGGGTCCATGTTTTCACTATTTTTAAGTGGAAATACGGGGGAAAGGTTACGATTTGAGGTATAGACTATTGGAGTCATCTTGCAGAACATGTTGAGCCTGATTTCATCAAAATCGGTTGAATGTTACCTAAGGAAAGAAAATCCTGGTATCGAAAGATTCATCGATTTTGATGAAAATGTTCAGACAGGTGTCCCCAAGAAGCTTCCCCTCCAATATTTTATATTTTCCATTTATCATTTATCTCACTCAAAAACAGCATGCAAACGTTGTGCTTCCTTTTCAAAATGCGGAGCACTCTAGAAAATACAGAAGTCAAAAGCACTTTGGTACCAGAAGACCCGAGAATCGGAAACGTTTATGAACCAGAAACAGCTGGTAGGCTAGAAACACTTGACAAGCAGCCGGAACTACAGCTAGAAACGCCCCAGAAGACAGAAACATCGGAAATCAAAAGTTGCTGGGAACACGAAGCAGCCAAAAACCAGAAAGAAGTCAGGAACTAGAAATGTCTTGGAGCCAGAAACTTCAGTAGGCAAAGGAGCAGGGAATAAGAAACGTCTGGGAATCGAAAGAGGTCTGTAACTAGAAACGAGGAACCAAAACTTGCATTTAATGCAGCCTGTAACCAGAAACACTTGCAAGTGTTCCCATGAGAACCAGAATCTACCAGTGACCAGAAACCCTTAGGACTCAGAATCTTTGGGGAGCCAGAAAACAAAGGCAAAGTTATAACTTGTAAGCCCTTGTAATTACCAATTATCCGTGATTACCGATGTTTCAGGCTCTTAGAGGGGACCTGGTTTATGACGGACGGGGGTGGGCGTTGGAGGGACATCCTTTGCTTCGGGGTATTCTGTTTCCAGCCGACTTTTTTTTCTTGAGTGTTTCTGGCTCCCCAAACACTTAAGAACAAAGGCCAAGGCCGAATGCCTTGGTTTAAAAGTTATAACTTGGAGAGGACCAAGCTCAAGTCCCACGTCACCCCACATTTTTGTGGCGGTGCAAAGTAAACGTAAAAGAATTGATTAGAGTTTGAACGTAATCCCAATTGGTTTGGCAGAAGATCCATGAAATTGTCCAATAACTTCACACAGCCCCTTGAATAACTTGTTTGTAAACGGAGAGGAGGAATTCTGCAGGAAAGGAAAACAAAAGATAAATATAATAGAACAGGCAGAGTAAATAGGAACGAAGGAAATCGTGGGAAGGAGGAGATAGAAAGTGTATAAAGAATGTGGCGATAAGTCTTCCTTTTCCAACACATTACCCTTTCCCCTGAAGGACCGAACGGGAAAAAAGTAAGGGGTGGTTTTACCAACAAACAACATCAGTTCCCTGAATAAACAGGGCCATAATTGTCAATTTATCCGTGAGAGAGAACCCGGGAGCGGTTTATCACTTCTTGGTTTTCCGTCTGGTAATTGCGGGCGAGTCCTGGAACTGAAACGAGGTCCCACCCCTCCTTCACGACCGCCAGTCGAGCTAAGGGTTAACCCCAGGGAGCGCCCAGAGTCATAAATCCTAAGGGGATACACAGGACGATGTTTATGGCTTTGGCCCGAAGGGTTGGGTGCTCCGCCCAGTTTCCCAACGGCCATTCCTTTGATTGGATCGTAATTCGGTTTTCGCGGCGGGAGGACGCAAGCTGCTTTGAGGGGGATATTTTGCTGGTAATATATATCCCCCTCCCCCTCCACCCACTCAAAAAACCCCCAGAGGTTAAAAGATACCGAGCATCAAAAGCCTTGATACCAAAGTTGTTCCAACCAATCGCTAGAAACACCAATTCCAATTTTTACACGTACCTGCTGACCCCAAGTTGAGCCACCTAACTAGCTGGTACAGTAAAACCTCGATAAGTGAGATTCCTCGATGGGCGAGCATAGAACCCTGTTCCCTTCAACATTTCTCATTGATTTTAACTCGTAAAGTGAACTTGCATAATTTGGAAGTAGCTACAACCTCGTTAAGTGCAACGTGGATTCCGAAATAGTTCTTCACTTATTGAGCAAGAAGAACTATCTCGGCAAGCGAACATTTCACTCGCTATGTGACCGTGAGTCGCCGGAAACATTGCTTTAAAACCGTGCGATTTTTTAATTGCTTAAAGTTTATAGTAACTATAACTATAAGCAACTGTTGCTTAAGATAGGCGGAAGGTGGGAACAGGTGCTGCGGCATGCAAATTTCTGTTTGTTTTTGTAAGTAGACTTACTTATATGGGTCTGGCAACGTCAGTATTTTGCGAATCGTCGACACTATCCACCACGCCCCAACCGAGGCCAAACTTGGAGACACTATCAGTCGCCGAGGGTTGGTACGCGAGTGCACCCAGTGAGGTGCAAGTAAGGTAGCCAGTACACCCAGAATCAGTCTGCGACGCGACGCACAGTGGTGCAAAGGCGGCCGAAACCCCCCAAATTGAGTTGTGCCTTTTCCCAGTTTTTATGAGTGGGTTTTACACCTTAATACTTGTAGAATGAAGCCTCATAATTAGTTTTCTTTTAAAAAATTATTTGGAGACTTGAGAGTCCTTGAAAGTTAATTTTTTTTTTAATTAAAAAATTACGAATTACATGTTACTTTTTCACCATTTTTTTAACCTATTGTAATGAATAGTATAATTTAAGTAACCACCCATGAACTTTACTATACTAATGTAGTTTCCAAAATTTGCTTTAGTTGAGGGATTAATTCCAGTTTGTACTGTCTGTGCCACGACCTTGTAGGTAATAAAAAAAACGTATTTTTCGCATTTTCGATGGAATCGGGAAAAAAAGCTGCACCGAGCTGAGCTCCGCGAGTAGAAACATTGTAATCTGTGCCTATTGGAGTGTCTTTTCTCAAATTTTCATCGCCGTTATCCGCCGTATATGTTCAGGGTCCACGTTGTAAGTCGCTAAGATGGGTGCGTCAATCGACAACATTCTGAAAGAACAATCGTACAGTTGTTGTGTATCGCGCAATCAGCAGCTCAGAGCACAATAATGCTGAAGAGGACAAACCGACCTCACCAAGAGAGTGAGAGATGAAAGAAATTAATAAAGATAGCGTCCGCGATAATCCGACAAGGTCTGAAGAGTGTCTCGCCACCTCTTGGAGAGTTCAGTTGCAGTGTACGTCCTTTTTGCAAGAGGAAAGATGGAAATGGTTATTCCTCATAGTGTTTTGTGCTATATATTGTTTCGGCCGGGATGCACCCTTAAACAAGGCTCCAACAACAAGGAACACAAATTAAATCAACAAAGCCTTTCGAGCGTTTGAACATAGATTTTAAAGGGCCACTACCGTCAGCGTCCCAGAAACGCTACTTACTGACAATCGTGGACGAATAGGTACTCAAGATTCCCGTTTGCATAGGTATGCTTGCAAAGAACGTGCATCCGGCAACTGTCATCGACAGCTTCCAAAACCTGTTCAGCATTTTTGGAGACCCTTCTCACATTCATTCCGACTGGGCCGCCTCATTCATGTCCCAACAGATGAAGCAGTATCTTTCTCCACACGGCGTCGCAACAAGCAGAACTGCTGCCAGCAATCTACGAAGACATGGTCAAGTTTAACGGTGCAACCGAATCGTATGGAAGCTCTTCACTCCTCGTTACTCCTTCTTTCGTATATGTTCATTCCTTTGCATCTCGACCAACAGTAACGCCACATGAACGTTTGTATTCCCACCAAAGGCGCTCAGCGAATGGCAGCTCTATGGGCGGAACATGCCCTCTGCCGCTATCATTCACAGCAGAAGAGGGCCTACCCTCTCCGTCGCCGCATTTCTCCTACTCCAAGCAGGGCCGCCGAGAGAAAAACGCTGCTAATTTTACACAAGGGTTTATTATTCTTTGATAAGGTTACTTGTACAAAAATTATTTCTGTGTCAATAAAAAAACATTTTGAAAAAAATTGTTTTCTTCAAAAATTCTTTATTTTTTGCTCGAAAAATATTGAACCTCCTGGGATCCTTCAAAAATCCCATTTTTAGCCCCATGAAAGCCCTATAGATCGCCACAGTGAAATCGGATCGTTCCAGGACCCCCGAAAATGGATTCTACGTCCAAAAATACTTCGAAAACGACGCCTAACTCGATCCCATACCTAGCTAAAAGCCTTAAAAAAAACCTCACGTAGCCCCATTTTAGCTCCTTAGCGCCCCACGGGTTTGGGCGATCGGACTGAAAACCTTGCGGGCACAACTAGATCGTAAACCAAGTATTTTGTCAGAATTTCAAATTTAAAAAAAAATTCTTACTGCCCAAAACGGCTCGGACGGTGGACGGCCATTTCGGAGTTTGAATGTAGACGTCTTGAAACGGATAATGCCAAATTTTGAGGCCGATCGGAGTCGTCGACCCCCGTCGCGAAAACATAGGTGTATTATTCCAAGAATAATAAACCAAAAGCGGGCCCGGGGCAGAAGAAAGCATAGGGCCCCCATGTAAGCGATGGCCAAGTGGCAACTCAGCGATTTTGGTTTATTATTCTTGGAATGACAATGTCGCGATTTCATAGGTAACTAGCAGCTCCGGCTCTCTTTGCTCGCCTACGCACCCATCCGGGGGGGCTGCGCCCCCCCTGGACCCCCCCAGTGGGTGAGTAGCATCGATGGACACGTTGGAACCCCAACATGAAGGAATTCCCAAATTCGCAGAATTGTGGTGCTCGGTTGGGACAGCTTGAAACATGATAATAATATTTAAACATGTCTCATGTAGAATAACAAAGTTGAAACATGTTTCAATATTATTATTATTATTATTATTATTATTATTATTATTATTATTATTATTATTATTATTAAACGGTATTAAACCCATTTTTCCCCCACTCGTGGTACACATTAGGACAACAGAGATCACAGTGGAAAAAATTTATAAATTTGCAGTGATCAGTCGGGACGGCTTGAAACAGTATTCTATCTCAACTTTTTATTGATCGCTCGTCATCACTGGCTTCAACTGATCATGATGAAAAAAGCTGCATCTCTCTATCTCTAATGGTTTCTCTACTCGGTTTACCATCTAGTTGTGCCCGCAAGGTTTTCAGACCGATCGCCCAAACCCGTGGGGCGATCGGGCTAAGGAAGGGGGGTTTTGAAGGCTTTTGGCTATGGGATCGATTTAGTTGTCGTTTTCGAAGTATTTTTGGACGTAGAATCCATTTTTTGGGGTCCCGCAACGATCCGATTTCACTGTGGCGATCTACAGGGCTTTTATGGGGCTACAAATGAGATTTTTTATGGATCCCAGGAAGTCAAAATTTGACTTCACAATTCTTCTTTGACTTGACAATTCAATTGAATAGATGAGCGCAACATTTCTGTTAATACGAAATATTACCGCGACTTTATTGAAACCAAAACCGTAACTTAGAATTCGTAACTTGACATTTCGTTGACGATTTGTCATCTTCTCGGGATCGGACGAATCGTCGACGACGGTGGTGATTTTGATAGCCTATAACCACCCCCAGAACTCGCTGATCACAATGAGACCACCCTCATGAAAATCTGTTCAGCAGCTCGGGCGTGATGCTGTGATACACACACACACACACACACACACACACACACAAAAAAAACATGAAGAGATGAGCGCACCTTTCCATTTTTTGAGGAAAGGTTGCGCTAAAAAGGGAGGCTAAAGCATGTTCCATATTTCTTGAATTTTAGCCATAGGCTCTAAGCAAATAGCATCCGTGGGACGGACCCCCGGGGTCCAGTGGGATTTTTTTTTTAGAAATTCATGAGTAAAAAACGCTGCAAATTTTACACAAGGGTTTATTATTCTTTGATATAGGTTACTTGTACAGAAATTTAATTCTGTCAATAAAAAAAATTTAAAAACAATTTTTTTTTGATTTTTATATTTCAAAAAAAAATTTTTGAGGCGATTTTTTTTTTCAAAAATGTGTTTTTTCAAAAATTCTTTAATTTTTACTCGAAAGATATTTAACTTCTTGGGATCCTTCAAAAATCCCATTTTTAGCCCCATGAAAGCCCTATAGATCGCCACAGTGAAATCGGATCGTTCCGGGACCCCAAAAACTGGATTCTACGTCCAAAAATACTTCGAAAACGACACCTGACTCGATCCCATAGCCAAAAGCCTTCAAAAACCACCTTCTGTAGCCCCATTTTAGCCCCAGAGCGCCCCACGGGTTTGGCGATCGGGCTGAAAACCTTGCGGGCATAACTAGATGGTAAACCGAGTATTTTGTCAAAATTTCAGATTTATAAAAAAATTCCTACTGCCCAAAGCGGCCTGGACGGCGGACGGCGTACGGCGTACGGCGGACGGACATTTCGGATTTAGAATGTAGACCACTTGAAACGGATAATGTCAAATTTTGAGCCCGATCGGAGTCATCGACCCGCGTCGCGAAAACATAGGTGTATTATTCCAAGAATAATAAACCAATATTCCAAGAATAATAAACCAAAAGAGTGTTTCCATGACGTTACTACACAAACCAGTAAGTTTGCCAAATAAGTAGCTAACATTCAAACATGAAGAAGAATCAGTTCGAATTTCACTATTGTAGGTACCTATGCAGAAGTGATGCTAAAAAATGATTATTATTAATGTTGTTTTTAAAAAGTTGTATCATTCCACTTCCGTTATTATGAAATATAATAAATGGGTTTTCATTCCTTTTAAAAAGTGTCCGTGTTTGATTTTACTAAAATTTAGTAAATTTAATGCAAGTCTTTTTGGGCAACCTGCTGTTTACAAGCTCAAATCAAGAGCCAGGCGCTGCACTGGATTGTGACGTCAAACCACAGACTTAAGCTCTCCCCACGGAGTTAAATGTATAATTTGTCATAAATGCTAAAGATTCATCTGTGTTTGCTAGCGAACGATGTATAAATCAACTAAGCTTATGGTAAAATTTACTGCTGTGACATCGGTATTTTATTTGGACATTTAATATCCAAATAAAAGACCGATGTCACAGCAGTATAGTGGCGGGGCAATGTTTTCCTTTCATAACGTGCCATGAATCAATAGAAAGTTGCAAAAGGAGGCAAATAAAGCCACAATCATTAGGGAGTGGCTAATGAATAGTAATTGATCAAACATATTAAACGAATTTGAAGAGATTTTCATCGTCTTGAAGGACAAATTAAAAAAAAAAAAAAAAAAAAAATACGAACGGAAAACTCATCATAATGGTTATTCCGTTTGGGAGTTTAATACCGACTTCCGAATGCCTAACAATTGATTCCTCATTAAATTTTATCCTGTTTTGTCAGTCAGTAAAGGTAATGAAAGGAAAACTATGGTAGAGTAAAGAAGGAATCTGTATCGCCGGAAGGCACCCATTTCATTTTTATATCCACATAAGGTTCAGACGACATACTTACAAGGTAGCAGGTTTCAGCTGAGTACCAAAATATGGAGCAGTTGAAAAACAATCAACCACATTTTTGACCGAGTTGAAACCATGACGGTCGGATGATATTGGGTTGAGCTGAATTGAACAATGTTCAATCAGTCATTCTTAGCTTGGAGGATAGATAGGTAGGTAAAATAAAATAAGTACCTACACAGCGTAAAAGAGGGTGGGATTAAATCCGCAACTTTGTCGTTTATTTACTAACAGGTTTCTTGACATCTTTGAGCACGAGGATTTCTAAGTGATCATGCCGCCCAGCAAGTGGTGGGTTATGACTGAAAAATAGATTTATATTAAATATACATATAAAAGGAAATGTGTATATTAAAAATTTTCATGGGTGGGAAAACTTGTCAGTTGATGGAAAACATAAATCCCATGACATCGGAGAAGCTAGATATCGATAGTCAAAATAACTGTATGGTGTCGTGTGAGGACTATCTATATAGTGAGTAAATATTTTCCACACACACACGGGTTTTATTGGAAAATTTACATATGGGACCGGTTTCGGGTTTTAGCTCATCAGCCTCTGTAAATCACAAATAACGCTAATGTAAATATCCTGGACCTTATATGGTATAATAGAACAAGATAGGTATGCTTATGTGCAGCAATACAATCAATTAATATAAATAAACAAGTTAAAGAACTACAATTGTGCAAGTTAAAAAATTACAAAAATCAACATTACCATCAAAATCGCTCGTTCACACCTGGAGTTGTTGAACCAAAAGTTAGTACTACCTAACTGAAAATCGACCTGGAGGAATGATGGCATACAATAGGTCTCAGGGTTGGGGGGGGGGGGGGATCTGACGTTGAATGGATACTATAAGATGGAGCGTCCTCTATAAGCTTCACAAACCTCCTTTGTTTCCCATTAGGCCTCTAGTATCGTACATTAACTCCCTCATTCTAAATTGGCCGTCAGAACCTGTCAGCTTTTTATGTCCTATACGCGATTTACTCCTCAATACTCCCTCAAAAATTCCAAAGACTTGCTGTGTGTGGGAAGATGATTTCTCTCTATTCCCCGGCCAATTTTACGCCCGTTAAATTTAGCGCATCGAGCGACTGTCACTTGGCCGAGCGCAGCGAGGCCTTATGTCTGAGTGCTAGTTCTTGTAATTCATTAACTGGTACATTTGTAGTGCTTTAACTTGTATATTTATATTAATTGATTGTATTACTGCATGTAAGCATACCTATCATGTTCTACTATACCATAATATGGTATAGTAGAACATGATAGCATTCCTTATATTATAAGGTCCAGGATATTTACAATAGGTAGCGTTATTTGTGATTTGCAGAGGCTGATGATGGGCTAAAACCCGAAACCGGTCACTTATGTAAATTTTCCAATAAAACCCGTGTGAGTGGACAATATTATTATTATTATTTTTTTTTTTTTTTTAACTCTATCTATATATAAATATTGATAGTATTGAGGGTACAACACCGAGGTCAAAATGTTGAACATCGAGAGCAAAACACCGATTGACAACTCCTAACACGAGGAGGAGGACAATCACAATAGAGATCTTTTGAAAGAATGTAATAGCCCACTCACTTGCTGGGCGGCATGATCACAAACAAGACCACAAGCACAACGAAGTGTTCCCTACAGCAAAGGGTGGTCCGGGAGCGCCCCAGCGAGGCGCGAAGCTCCGAGTTTTTTGTTCTTAAAATCGTTCATTAAAATTCAGTGTTTTTTTTTTCTAGGTTATCGTTTTACATGTAATTATCCTTAGTACGCGCCGCGGCTTGAAGTGCTAAAAACACCAGCCGCGAAACTATATAACTGATTAGAGGAGCGATTGGTTTTAAATCGTAGATAGATTTTAGGACGAATTTAATGAGCTAAATCGAGCTCGTTAAACAGATTTGACAAACTACAAAAAGGCGCCGCGGGGGCGCATCCAGAAAAACTCGGTGACGGGAAGAAATTTGTTTAAATCCAATGAAAAAATGAGACATAAATAATAGTTCTTAGCACAGTCTTTTATCAGTTTTCATCTCCATAACGTATTTTCGCATTTTATGATGATCATTATGACATAATGATCATATTAAGATCACACATCCGCATATACCGACTGTCTAAAGGTAAAAGTCACCAGGTGACCATTTTGTAATTTTTCAGGACAGCAAAAAAAACCTCAATTCTCTCATCAAAAATCAGGTTCTCACTAAATTGAGGGGAAGAAGCGCAAAAACGATGCTTTCTTAAAATGTTGAACGGCCGTATATGAGTAAAGTGGGTTCCGACTCACAGAACCTATCAAAAATCTGAGTTTCAATACGTGGTGATTTTTACCACCCATGTGAACTTTAAAAGTTGACTGTTGGTGACAGTCTCGTCACAAAAATTGAGCAAAATCGTAACTAAGGAAAATAAAATTATCACGTTAATGTTTTAAAAAGTAGTCAATATAAAAACGCTTACACAAGGGTTTATTCTTTGATAAAGGTTAATTATGCAATAATTAATTGTGGGCCATTAAGAAGTCATGAAAAAAATTTTTTTGTGTGCAATGTTTGGATAGATGAGGAACCACGAAAAAATGGATTTTGCGTCCAAAATTACTCGGAATACGAGACCTTATTTTACCTCCTAAGATACTGCAAAAATCTCATTTGTAGCCCCATGAAAGCCCCATAGATCCCCACAGTGAAATCGGATCGTTCCGGGACCCCCAAAAATGTATTCTACGTCCAACAATACTTCCTAAACGACACCTAATTCGTCCCCATAGCCCCACGGGTTTGGCGATCGGACTGAAAGCCTCGGGGCCACAATTAGATGATAAAATTAATATTTATTCAATTCATGTGGTTTCCCAGAACGATCCGATTACGACGTGGGGATCTTATAGGGCTACAAATTGGATTTTTGAAGGATCTCAGGAAGTCAAATAAGGTGTCGTTCTTCGAATAATTTTGGAAGTAAAATACGTTTTTTCGAGGTCTCAAGAGTAACAGTATTTTTTTCCCCCCCAAAAAAATATTTTCTTTATGTCAATTTTTGCACAATTAACCTATACCTATCGAAGAATTATTAACCCTTGAGTAAAATTTGCGTTTTCATCGCTGCAAATTCGAACGAACACAGTAGATAAATTGAAACAGTCGGTAGGTAGGTAAATTAAATTAATAACAACATGATATAGCGTCGTCGCTAGAACAACTCCGTAACGTAACTCGAAATAAGTAGGTACGAAGAATGCACCCATCAGACAAGGTTAGCTGAATGTGATCAAACCGCACTATAATGACTAAAGGAGCCTATGATGACCGAAAGAAGCCATTCTACGTCAAGAAAATCGGTTGGTGACATTTTTCATCATGCCTCTAGTTCCTTCACACTCACTTGCCGTCCAAAGGAGAAAAGCCGTAGAAATAAGGTAAATTGAATCTGAGCTACTTGGTGAGTTTTACTTTCTACGTTATCGGGCTCGGTGCATGAAATGCAACGAGATGTATCTATATACAGAGAAACAAATTTTGATCCCTGGATCTCGTTGCTACGATTCAGGGAGGCTACCATGAATACCTATAAACAAAATAAAATCGCAATTTTTTCAAAAAACGCACTTGGTGACGTTTACCTTAGGGGTTAACCCCTTAACGTTAAGACAGTAATTGGAAATGACACTGTTAAGATACCACGCACCTGAAAGCCATCTTCTCCTTCGAAAAACTCAATATTTTTTTTCAAATCTCTCATTCTTGAGGATTTAAGGATACTACTTAAAGGCTTGTTTGTTCAGCGTGCTCCAATGTGCGCCTAAAGATCTTTTGGTTGACCCCTGCACAAAGAATTTATGTAATATAAACCATGGTTTTCAGTAAACTAGTAGTTTTATTTGTTCACATTTAAAACATCAAAAGCGTGACTAAACATTACCTTGATAAATATTATCCAAGTACAAAAATACAATAAATATTACAAATTGACAAAATACATCATAAATTAGTAAATTAAGTGAGTCGATACACATTTTGTTTATAACGTTATCTACAAAATAGGAATTAGAAGTATATGGCAAAATGAGGAATGTAAGCTAGTAACATTACAATTCACTTCAGCTTACACTAAAAGAGGTTTTACATTCGCTGTCGTAAGGCACAATTTTGGCATGATGGTGGCGAAAATGAAAAATTGGTAATTTGCGGATGTCAGAGAGGAATGGTCGACGAAGTGGGCAGTTGGGGAATTTCACTGGATACGTAGAAATCTAATAAGAGGGTAAGGACCAACCTATGACAATGGAATGTTTCAAAGTAATGGCAAATTTAATGCAATAGACAAAAATACAGATCTGGGCGTGCAACGAAACTTGAATCAATTGGTTAGGCTCAATTTTGATAATTGACACACGAGCCAGAACAAAGTGTTATTGAAATATTCTACTTCTAAGTGCGTTGTCACACAACATCGAAAGCCAAACACGTCAAAGAACCAGCAAAATGCCAGAGTTTGAAAATGCTACATCCTAGAATAACCGGACGCCGTTCTACATAGTGAACATTGACTAATTGCCAAATGTGCGTAGAATTTTTGTGCTCTAAATTAGACAGTCTAAAAAATTTTCGAGGCACATCAATAGTCATTACGTTTTCTTACTTTTTTTATTTATATTTATTTTTAATCTTGAAGGCAGTATACGATACAAGGTTGTCAGGTACTACGAGTTAAAATTTTATTGAGAGAAAAAATTGCCTAATTCAAAACATCGAAAAATACACCGAGATGAGTTTGAACAAAAAACCATTCATAAAAAAAAAAAAAAAAAAAAAAAGTGTTAAATGTGAAATGGGGATTTTACAACATCGATAAGTGAATGACGTAAGCAGGATTTTCTACTCGTGATTCATTACTAAGGTAATGGTTGTTTAATGAGCAATTTCTTACACGCTCATACATCGAGATTGTCTTCATAAAATAATGGATCAAACAGCAAATCCACTCGAATCCAGACAAAAAGGGTCAAAATATAGAAATATATAGTTTAAACATTTGAACATAAAAACAAATAAATACACATAAGTTATGATAATTTAAAAAATAAATTTGCAGGGTCCAATTGGTGTAAATAGCAACAATTCGTTTCACGCTAAAACAAAAATGGCAGATTGGACAAAGTAGGGAACAGTGAGATTCACCAAGAGATTGCAAATGATGTACATTGATCTTCGGAGATGAGAAACCACTCAAGTGGCGTGGAGTAGGTATGCACCGAGCTAGGGAATGAGACATTTCAAAACGAGAACTTGCCCTCAGGATGCAGGCGGGAGAGGACAATTTGAGCGTGAAGATCGATCGTTTTGAACTGAGACCTTTGATAAAATAGCGATAAGTAAAAAATGAGATTCTTTGTAAAAACTGTGAAATTAAAAAAAAAAGTTTGGGGCCACGAGGATTATTTGATGCAGCCCAGCTCGAAAATATTAAGTTTATCAAGTCATTCGCGTAAAAATGCGGCTCACGCCTGCACCCAAAGTTACTTCTTACAACTTATTTCTCGTGTTAATGGCACGGTAGTGGGGCTTTTCGATGGAACAGCAAATGATGAGGGAGAAAATGAGACCCAGGGCCTGAGTGACGACGAGGATGGAACCGATGATGATCATCCAGAGGCTGTACGCAGCGAGGCCGTCCATCAATTTCCCCGTGCATCCCTGAAATATTAGGAGAGTTAAGTTGTGTCATAATCACAATGTGCTGGTTTCACCAAGGGGTTTGAATTAATTCAAGAATAGTGTTAATTAGTCATTTATTAATACATCGAGTTTCACCGTCAACAGTTCAACCAAAAACGCTGCTTAAAATCGACTAAGCTGAGCCCGAAGTTTAGTGCCAAAAATTGGACTAATTGACACTTTTCTCGGATTCGGTAGACTGCCATAGGAATTTGCTGTGGATGTGCCTATTTTGCGAAATATATTTCGAATAATTATAACTAGTAACCCTGAAACGGCGCGATGCGCCTGTCTTACGTGGGTAATGGTTGTTGTGCAAAGAAAACGGTAAACTGCTTTATTGTTGTAAAAGAGGGTATTTAGAAAGGGGAAGAAGGAACGTTGAGAAAGGGAATGAGGGAAAGGTTTTTTTTTTTAGTTTTCTGAGGGAATATCGAAAGATTAATATCGATTTGGCTTTGCTCCCTGAGACCACGGTTAGATCCGTGGCTAAAATTGAAAAATGCTGCAAAATTTGCTGTTAAATTTAATTTTACAGAGGGGGTTATTATTCTTTCATATAAATTGTCCCAAAATTAGTTCTGTCAGAAAATGTTTTCAATATTTGAAACAATTAGGTAGGTACCAATCGTATTATTAGAACTTTTTTTTTTTGTCTCAAATTTCTTGTAAAGAGTTAGGACGGATGTGGGACACCAAAAAATGAAATATCCAACATCCAAAATTACTTGGAAACAGAAACCTCATTCGACCTCCTGAAAGCCCCCACGAAAAATCGTATGGTTTTGGGACATAGATCCTACGTCTGAAAATACTTCAAAAACGACACCTAACTCGACCCCATTGGTGCAAACCTTCAAAACGTTAGGGCGATCGGGCTGAAAACCTTGAGGGCACAAACAGATGGCAAACCAAGTAGGTATATTGTCAAAATTTCCAAACCAAAAAAAAAAACCCAACGGCTTGGAAGAAAGACGGACATTTAATTTTTGGAATAGGTTTATTGACAAATTTTGAGGTCGATCAAAATATCGACTCCCGTCGCGTATGTATACGCACTGTATATATACAGTATACAGTGTTTTATTCCAAGAATAATAAACCAGAACATGTTTTAGCCTCGCACACCGTGAACCTTGGATGCAAGTGGATATGCACGCACCCAGTTACGGTTAGCCTCTCTGGAAGCAATAGACAACCAGGAAACCATAATTTCGAGACATCATTTCTGTCGTAATTTTCTAGTTGGAGCCCGGGCAAAGAAAACGTTTGTAATAAATGCCTGACAACCGTCAAAAACTCAAAGCAAATAAAACCTGACAAAATCATCACCACTTTCTTTTAATGGATTTTATGGAGCAAAGAATTCAAGAACGAGCATCCATTCATCAATAAATGAATATTAATTGTTGGTGTGGCAAATGTTAAAATCGGATTCGAAAATAATTATGATTAATAATTATTATTAATGCAAACTTGATTAATTGGCAGCTGAAAATTTTCAATCTCATCACAATGGTGCTCATTACGTAACGCGTATTCTCTTCATTCGTTGAAATATTTTTACGAGCTCTGACGAGGCGTGACGCCGTAATTTTGGCGCGAAACCTCCGGAATCAGGTTATTCCGAAGGTCGAAGCCGGATTTTGCCAACACACACACACATTTAAAAAAAAAAAAAAAAAAAAAAACCAACCGTCTTGAGCCTGAAGGCTAAACAATGAGAAACGTAGAATACGTGTTTACGTTGTAATGTAACAATGGAAGGGATATTAAAAATTGAAAGTAGAAATGTATAATTAATGAGTAATGTATTTTCTGTACATGTGCTAGGTATCCCTAGCAACGGTTACGTGACGGTTTCGTGGGTCGCTTTTTGGCAATTAGGTCTCCGTAAAAACGTATTCTACGTTTGAAAAAAATTGAAGGATGGAATATCGGATACTTCCCAGACGTCTCAAGGCACCCGGCTTGCAGGGATTATCAAGACGAGTAGAATGTCTACCTACGTTTAAACACTTGTAACTTAATGAAAATGATTGTACACGATCGCCGTAAGATAGATATTACGTAATAATACTTAATCGCTCAATTGTGTAAACCTTTCGGCGTCACAATCGAGTCCTTGACTGATTAGTAATCAGTGATTACTGACTACAGTTTGATCAGGGGATTCCCATGAACTTGAGTTCAGAGGTGAACTGTCAGCTGACCAAACTGGTAATGCAACTATTGACCTTTTCTCATATCATAGGTGATCGTAATCCGGGTGCATATTTACGAACAATACACCGTTTGAGCCCAGTGGCGGGGTCTAAATCGTTGATGGTTTGGTGTGCGCTTTTGCCTCCAAACTCTGCACTTATTCCAGAATTGGAATCGAAATGGTGGAGTTTTTATGAAGCGCTTCTGTTCCCCAGAAGATACACTGGTTCAGCGCCAAGAATCTTACGCAGCACTGTTACTCACAAAACTATTTCATCCAAACATGTTTTCACGAAATTTACTCATTATTAATTTACCAATCATTATTCATTACCATTATTAAATCACAAATCTGTTCCCCAGAAGATACACTGGTTCAGCGCCAAGAATCTTACGAAGCACTGTTACTCACAAAACTGTTTCATCCAAACATTTTTTCACGAAATTTACTCATTATTCATTTACCAATCAGTTTTTCACCATTAAAAGGAGCTAAACTTACAGAACACAAAATGTACAGCAAAATAACCGGAATGATTCAAAGCCACTCGCGCTAAAATTTGAGTAAACATTTTTGAAAGTCAATAAGTGATTGAGTACCTACATACCTAGTTTTCGGCTTCGTGGGTGTTGGAATTCTAATACCTACCTAAGGAGATTTAATCCTTAAGGATTAGAGTTTAAGAATAAGAATGTAAAAAACGCTGCAAATTTTACACAAGGGTTTATTATTATTTGATATAAATTACCCAAAAATTAATTCGATATCAATTTAAAACATTGTTAATTTAGTTATTTAAAAAAAATTTCATTCTCTTGTAAACTTTGTGGGATCCAGAAAAATGGATTATGGGTCAAAAATTCCTCGAAAAATTACACCTCATTCGACCGTCTGACATCCGTCACCCATCTGCAGCCCATTTTTAGCCCCACGGCGATCAGGCTCAAATGGTAGGCAATCCGAGTATTTTGCCAAAATTTAAGATTTTTTAAAAAGTCAAATTTTGAGGGCGATCCAAATTTCCCACCCCGTAATATAATAATAAACCAAAATCAACTGCTTGAGGAAAAATATTATTTTGGATAGGTATTTATGAACTGAATTTTTCCACTTAGTTGAAATATTTACTCGAGTTCCACAAACCCTTCTCCATTTCGACTTCACCTCTGGGCTGAATCAGTGTACAGTTAGGAGGCAAAATCGCACTCCAAACCATTAACGATTTCGACCATTCGATTTCGACAATCGTCTAGTATCTATCAAACTAATCGGAGGCTCACAAAAGACACTAGTAGGTACCCACCTACCGACAATCTTCCAATAACTTCCGAAAGGGGTATCGCACAAAAATCTTCTTTTTTTTAGAAATCGATTTGTACTCGTTGAAATCAGCGTGAATAGTTTGCTTTAACCGACGTAGATCCGTTCAAAACAGACGGCAAAAATTGTACCGGGTTTTGGCGTTACGAAAATATTCCTATTAATCCCTCCTAACGACGCTTTTTGACCCGGCTCTCGTTGGGAAGGAAAGCTCCGTTCGCGATGAAGGAAGGAGTTTTATATTTTTCTTTCACATAAGAACCTTTTCCTGTCAATAACAAAGACAACCAAAGCAAGAATTGAATAGATGAGCACAACCTTTCTGTTACTACGAAATATTAACGGTCTTTATTAAAACCATAACCGTAACTAAGAATTCGTAACTTGACACACTAGGTATCTAACGTCCAAACGGATCGTACGAATCGTCGACGACGGAGGTGATTTTGATAGCCAATAACCACCCCCAGAACTCGCTGATCACAAAGAGACCACCCTCATGAAAATCTGTTAAGCCGCTCGGGCGTGATGCTGTGATACACAAAAACACACACACACAAAAAAAAAAAAAAAAAAAAAAAAAAAAAAAAAAAAAAAAAAAAACATGTCGAAGAGATGAGCGCACCTTTCCATTTTTTGAGGGAAAGGTTGCGCTAAAAATACTATAATAATTATTTGGCTAATAGTGATGAATATCGGAGTAGTTTTGCACATTAAAACTAGAGTCAAGTACAAAAATCAATTTTTAGAAGAGTGCGAGAATTTTTATCATTTAATAATGATTAACAGGACGTTTTCATTTTTTTCCCGTCACGACACAAAAAAGCGTTACGCAACATAATCGCGAAAACTATAATCACATGATTGGTCTGTAAGGAAGTTTGGCGGTTGGTTACAAGTAGAGGGTCGAAATTCCAAGAGTTTAGAATGACGCATAAAATTAATCATTATTAAAATGTAATAACTTATTTAATGATCTTATTACTTATTTAATGATCTGACTGTAGAACCATGGGTCTACCGTCCGTTTTTTTTTTAGAGTGCGAATTTCTCGCACTCTTCTTAAACTTTGGTACGGATCAATCGAAGTGAACCTACATGGACAGGTAATTTTACCCTCTCTTATTATAAGGGCCTAAGATTCGAGATAGTTCGATACTTCACGAGGATGGATCCATTATTGAATGGAAATTTGATATTTCGCGCGAAGCACGGGTGTCCCACCAAGTTTACCATAAAAACTGATGCCAGTACGAAAGAATAATATTCTTTCGTACCGTACACATTATGTGCAAAGCGGGCACGCGCTACGTGTCCCCTCAAGTCCCAAGGGGCCCGGCTTGCAGGGAGTATCAGGTACGAATTGAAAACGGGCTACCACCAGTGCCAACAGCTTTTAGCATGGTACGAGCTTTCTATGTGGGAGTAACTTGTGTTTGCCAGTGTTATGATCAGCGCCCTACCCGTCTTCAGATGGCGCCACTGGTCGCATACCCCCCCCAACGGATGGTCTGGTACCCAGGGTAGCCAAACCAACCTCATAAAAATACCTACCCTTTATAAATTTGTCAGTACCAAGTACACTCCTGTCCAGGCAACTCCTACCTTTTCATACGCTGTCAACTGTCTGCTATAAATACTAGGTTGCACGAAGATTTGTCTTACTGTAAGAACTATATAGCGTACTTTAGCTACCACAAGCTGATTTTATCAATCACAGATAAGTAGATAATTTCAAATAGCCTTGCATCAAAATCATCTTGTAAATACCATTATGTACATGTCACGCTCCATTTTGAAAATAAATGTGTAAAGCATGTGCCATGTTCTTTGCTTTAATCCTTGATTTAAAATGAAATGAACGATACAATAGTCAAAATACAATATGTGTACCGACCATGCTGAAACAATCACAAACGGCAATAGACCCGCAGGCGGCAACACTTTGTGGTATTTAAGAGCCTTCCTGGGAGACTTAGCTCGTTATTGTAGCGCTTAATGTGCGGTACATACTATTTTTTTTTTTTTTTTTTTTTACAAAATGCCGTCGTCTATACCTAAGTTCCATAACGTTCATGATCCCAAAGAACAGCGATTTGGATAACAGGGCTGCCACATCCTGCAGAGGTCAACCTGACGGGACTACCTGGGGATTCAAGTGGGGTCCCAGCCCTATCCGATCACTCGACATTTATATTCGATTATCAAGACTAATAAACCTACTTGCCCATTCAACTCGAATATGAACAGCTTGGACGTGAACAGTTTGGCTCTAAAAAGAGCTTCCTGCCTGGTGGCGCCCCATGTAACATTATTCGTACATAGATTGCTGAGGGGATCTTCTCAACTGAGGAGTTCCACAGCTACACATTCTCACCTCAGAATAGATTCCTTGCACTTTTTCATTGAGCTCAGGGAACGAAGGAGATTTAGCGGCGGTGAATTTTCGAATGCACGAAGGGCCGGCGGGCTGATCACGGCAACAAGACTCGGGTATTTGGTATTCTCTGATCATCGAAGTCAAATCCAAATTCACATCCTTGTTGAGGATTTTGTTGTTCAACCAGTCATTCCATTTAGATGCTCCACAACAACCCATCTAGAGAGACAAAAGTGAGCAATAATTATTATTATTACAGGCAATCATTGGACTTAACGTTCTAACGTCTGCACCTTGGTACTCATGAAATCCCCTTTGTACCGAACGAAATTACGATAATAATAATTATTATGGTAATAATGGTATTATAATTATTCTGGTATAGTAATGAAGTAAGTGATTGTTAATTCAATTGTCTGTGGAGATATAAAGCGTTTGGAGACTTTTGTTTGATCTTCATTTGCACGACGGCGCTTACTTTGGTTTGAAGTTCATCAAAATCTTTGGTACGCTCAGTGTCAACTCCATAAACTTCCACAACGGTTTCCTCGACGCTCTTGTCCACGTAAGCTTTGAGGGCATCCCTGTTGACGTAGGCCCAAGCAGCAGCGGAAATTTCAGCAACCAGGATCAAGAGGAGTAAGCAAGAAAACTGGATACAAAATAGAAAACGGGTGAGTCAACATCGCTAAACCAACAAATTAAGAATAAGTTTTACCCTAACAAATGACTTTGACCCACATGAGAAGAGTTATATTTAAACGCCGAAGGATTTTCGTATCACTTTCTACACTGCTGGACGACCTCCGGCCATTTGGAAAAGTGCCTAATGACGGGAGGCCAGAGGTTGAACGAAATGGTCCTAACCTTAGCCGGTACCGGGTAGGTCAGGCCTCCCACGCCTCCAGTCTAGAGAGTGCCAAAGAGTAGAATTGCCGACAAAATATGCCTGCCGAAGATGGTTACACTAAATGTTTCCATGTATGGTGAATACAATAGAGGTCTATCCATCTCGGATCTATTTACAGGACACGGAAGCTTCAAGAAACACCTGAAGAGGATTGGGGTAAAAGTGAAAACCTAACTGTAGGTTGTGGGGACCAATGGTTCGAATTAATTAACAGTTCATCACAATTTACAACATTCATTCATTGAATTCTTTCTAACCACACGCTGGTTCTACACACCCACGTAGGGTTTTAAACCACCTCACACTAGTTTAAATAAACCAACAGTTGTGGGAGGTTAGGTGCTAGCTTGATGTTTTTTAAAACAGGGTTGAAGGGATAATACACTGGTATAATCGAAACTAAAAACCAGTGTATAACCCTTTCAATCCCGTTTTGAACCCCTTCAAGCTGGCCCCTAACTTCCCACACCGCTTTTTAACCCTTGGGGTTTACAATCTACACCATCGAACCATAATAATATGGTATATTATACTTTCGGCTAGAGGAGGCAGCGGTAAAGTTCTATAACTGACATAATGCCAGAGCAGACCAATTGTAAACTAACTTTCAGCATAACTGTCCCGTCCAAGGAACGGAGGGAGAGGGGAGCGTTCCAGGTGGTGGACGGACAATGGTTTACGGACAATTTGAAGGCCAGGCATGAGCAGGGGTAGTCGGCCCCAACTCCAACCTACCTATACCGCTGGGATCCTGGGCCACCAATGACCAGGGCTATTACCAGTCTTCTCACGGGTCACTGCCCACTGAACTACCACCTTTACAAGAAAGGCAAGTCAGATTGTCGCTTCTGTCTAAAAGATGAGGAGACGTTGGAGCACGTGCTGAGAGAATGCCTTAGCTGCTACCAGATTCCGGCACTTCCAACAGGGTTTCCTTGAACACAATAACCTTATGGAAGCCCTAGGACTAAGGACATACTCGACTAAATGAAATAAGCGGGGTTTTTCAAAGTCTTCTATAAGACAATGAACAAACAAAGCCACAGCAGATCCACTCTGAGTTCCCGGCGACGCAGGGAATGATAGCATCCCCCACCGCCGGAAACAACCTTTCAATAAAAACTGCTGATCACTGTCAAACCAGTTTTAACCACCCCAAACCGGTTCCAACTGCCTCTGAATCGGCTTTTAACCACCCAAAAACAGTACCAATTGAAACCACTGTTCAGTCTGATTTTTAACCTCCTCGAAGACATCACGCAACTTTAACCTGTTGAAAAAACTATAGGTACTCCCCATACGTTAATTCCATCTAATTCTCCTCAGGCCAATAGAAGAAACAGGATTAAATCCTGCTTGTTCCATTTCTGCAAATTTTGCTAATCTCCAAGCTTGGTTCTTGTGTCCATTCCCGGTCCATTTTACTCTCACTACTCAGTTCACATTTCCCCAGTCTGTTACAATCCGCTCAGAGGGAACAAATTACTTGGCAACACTGATGAGGTTCACGTCTTGCGCCAGCATTACCTATCGTTGATTGACACATTTTATAATAGATCGATAAATCACAAAACCCCATGACAATTCTTAAGAGAGTTAATGACCCCTGTTTAGTTATTGGTCCATAAAAACATCCACAGATTATAATTTCGCTGAGTATTTTTTCATTAGGTGAGCCTGGGTTGAAAGAACATTACGTCGCTCGAAAGGCAACATCCCAATCGGCCATTTTCAAGGGAAGAGAAAAACTGAATGCTGACTGTGTTTTTGATTACCTGTCCTGTTACTACATTACATTACGATTACGATTACATTTCCTCTTATTACAATTACATTTCGATTGGTTAACCTTGGAGCTAAATTAGTGACAAGGTAAGCCAACCGAAATGTAATTCTTGTCGCTCCCGGGTTTACATTGACGCCAAGTTATTTTCTAGGCTAAACGCTCGGGAGGTAAAACGGACATCAAAAGAACTCCTTTTTCACGCTGTCGAAGGGATATTGTAGCCCTTCATCGTCGGGTTCAAAATAACCCGCCATCATCCTTAGTTATTATTAGAGAGACGATTTGGTGAGTGGTTATGGTAAAATGCGTGGGAAAAGGCGTGACTAGTCCGTCTTTAAATAGGCCACCATCAACAGCCCCACGCAGGAGCTAACCTGTACTGTACCTGTAAAGGCCGAAAACAAAAATCTTTTGTCAGCCGAACTCACCAACACTAGAAGCACTTTGCTGCTCCTCACGATCCCGCAGCATCCCAGGAACCCGACGACGAACAGGAGGATCCCGATTGCCAGGACGAGAACGACTCCGATGTTGTAATTGATTTGGTCCTGAGAATTGATGTACATGGGGTCCGAAAACAACCATATTGCCAACGCAATCAACGCCAAGCCTGACAGCTGTAATAAAATGATATGATGAGTCCAGAGAAGGAGCCGCTGAGGCGTATGGGAGGGAAACATGCACCTGTTGGCAACACTGAGTGATGAAGTGTCTTGGTCATTCAATGAGATCAGTGTAGACCACAAATTTAGACCAATATAATTTGGAGAATAAAATCGTAAGTATAATATAATGATTATGGACGAAAAATAGACCGTTTAGTGGTATCATCTTGTGAAATATTCATTCTCACAAACCAATTTGCGCTGCCACCCGTGCCTCCCACACACAGCAGGTGTACCATAACACCTGGCCTCAATTCTAATAGCGTCGATCGATCCGGCCGATCAACCCCGTGAATATTTCAACGGGAGTCCCCCAACTTTCAGAATGACGGAAACGGATGCACTCGCCGACTTCCATCACCGACCCTGCCCAGATTACGTCACTTTCTTTAGTCCAACTATTTTTAACGCAGGGTGACAAACGGCCACGGTGTAACTGACATTGACCTTTGAAGGGGGATTTATGCCCGGAAATCCTGAGGGCAACCAGAAACTGCCTCAAAAAGAAATGAAGAATTTTCTTGAGACCGGTTGATGAAATTGAAAAACACCATAAAATTAAAAAGTAGAAAAAGCCAAAATTTATATCAGCCTACAATTTTGTCCGTGTACCTACGCTTCGGAACCTGTACATTCAAAACGCCAGGAATTAGATAACACATTATTCTAGTAATCGACCAAGATCTGCTGCGAGCAGTAAATCTCTGTGCAACGGAGCCAGACTTTCCAGCTGAAATATGGAAGACGGTAGATGAAACAAACTTGGAGGTGGTGCTGCGCATGTTTAACGAATGCCTGCGGGAAGGTGTCTCCCCAGAGCAGTGGATACATAGCTGGCAAATGCTTGATGCTGTGGGGAAGCTCATCAGAAGCCGTACGAGCCGTTTGCTGACGGCAGGTGAACATGATCGTTACCTGGGCAATATGGCTCACAACTGGGAAATCAACGGTAGATACAGTGAAGTAAGTGGTGACTGCGGCAGGAAAACAAAGGACGTGGAATGGTTTCCCTTGACGTTAAGAATGATTTCTGCAAGCAGAGATGACACGTTGGAAGTTTTAGACAGAGGTCTGCCTGGTCGGATATGCGGACAATACTGTTAGAACCCTTAAAGCTTCATTAGCAAATGAAATATGGGATGAAGTTAATTGGATGACACCCAAGAGGCTGGCAAAGTAGAACGTGTAGTTTGTGCTGATTGTCAAAAAGCCAATTGAGACTCAACCTCATGACTGTCAAACGGCAGACGTCTGGCGTCACCTTCAGCACAGTTCATAACTTCGAGAAAGGTGTTAACTCGCCTTCTGGAATTGCATTTGCCAAGCGGCTGAAAAGGAGGTAGCAGGATTAAGGCAAATGTTGATGGCCCGTCGTCAGCTACAAAGACAAAGCAATAAATTGGGATGTATGTACTGCAACCAGTTTGGGAAAGAGAGCAAAGACAGCAACCAACCAACAAGTGGTGACGACATAAGAGGTATTGATGGTCCACAACCTTGACGAATCTCATAAATAATAATAATTTGTGGTTTGTCAAAGAAGTGGACAATGAATAATTATTATTGAAAGTGAGAGTTCTTGATGCTCCAGTTTTTACCGTCAAAACGTCGAAAATCCAATTGCACACAGCACTCCTCGCGGCAAAATCAATCAATTCAGTTGTAAAAAGGAACAGAAGTACAGTTATCACCACTTTAAAACATTGTCGCTGCGATTGCAGCGCCACTTTCAACGACCATGTGGGGAATTCTCCTCCTCATTCTCAAGAGCGTAAGCTCTACGAACCGTCAAAGTTAGGGTAATTGTGTGCTATTGGTCATTCACCAGCGATTTTTATGTAATTGAAATATTTTACTCTGACGGTAGTTGGAATGATAAAATATATGAAATAAAAAGTCGGAAAGGCCAACGAATTGAAATATTTCTCATAGTTTGTTGAAATCAGAGTATTTTTTACTTTCGAGCACCTGTGATCTTTGTGTAGGTAATTACAATAACATGGAAACAAGAGACAGAGTAGTGAGGAAAAAACTTCAGTTTCTCACAATCAAAGTCTGCTGATGAGGCCACCTCAGGCCGCGCTCGCTGCCAGTGTTAAGATGACTACGTCCTGTGTGGGTCATCAAACAACGACAACATAACCTATTCGTCGCAATTGACCAGTTATAGGAATCCCAACAACCTGATACTTCAGATACGAATTCTAGTTTTTTATTTATTCTCGATTTGTATGCCTTTCCGACTTTTTACTTCATCATTCCAACTACCGTCATAGTAAGATATTTCCATTACATAACAATCGCAGGTGAATGACGAATAGCACTTAATCCAGCGGAAACCGTGTGAAGCGGAATCACGCACAGGAAGCCCATTAATCCTGAATGTAACCGATCTCCACGCTTCGAGCAAAGATATTTGGATGACGAGGTCCACGAATTGCCATTATATTTCATGCAAGCTAGTCCCCTTGTCTACCTGCCGGAGGATCAGAAGGAGTACGGTACCCAGTCACATTTGGCGAAGCTACTCTGGATGGATCTGCAGCAGTGGTGACCCCTGGATCGGAGAACGACATTTCATGCAATGTAACAGGAGGAACTTCACCTGCACTCCTGCACCTTTCCAAAAAACGGCGGCCTGATCGAACTGACAGAACTTTCGGAACTCCGCCAAACACGAACCGCTAATCTTGAACATTTAGGTACACCAAATGCCCCCGTGTAGAGTCTTGCCCCCTCATGTCTACCCCTGTAATGTTCAGGACATCACCCTGGTGATGGAGGCATGTAAAGCGGTAGAGTGGGCGTGACACCTTGCTCACTCGGGCCTCTCACTGGTGCGGCCTTAAAGTGGAGAGTATGGAGTTCCCATCCTCCTAAACCAGGAATCCTCGGGCGAGGGGGAGCCCACGCTGCCACAGGCATGCTGTATTGGGAGCTACTGTATTGGGTTGGTCGTGGTGATAGCTCGCCTCATATGCTCAGAGGGAGCTAGGGTACCAGGCTGTAATCTGGTAGAGTGAGCTAGAACACTCGGTCCCACTTGTGGTGCGTACGCAGACAAGTACCCTTAGAACAAGGGGTCCCAAGCCTTGCCTTTCGCTTGTGGATGGCAGGAGTGGCACAGCCCTAGAAGGGGGCAAGCCCTCCTTATTAAATCGACAATAACTGTAGAGTCTTGCATCCATAGACCATTTCGAAGATTCAACGCCCTCAGCCTGTGGTATCAAATCGACTCCATAACTTAAATTTTGACAAGTCAGCATCAAAACCCTACCATGAAGAATCCCAGAGCTGGTTTAAACCACGTAAAACCTTGGGCTAAACTTTTATACAGCAGTTGGAAGGGTCCAGCACTCCGAAAATCGATTCTAAATCCGCCTTTATAGCAAAAACGACATTTCATGCGCCTCCATAGGCCAAACCCTTCAAAAAGCCCCCTGGAGTGGTTGGACCGGACAAAGGCCCTCTTTAATCGGTTCTACCTTCAAGTACCTCAAAAACTTCACCCCATGGAGCCCTCTGGCCTTAAAAAACCCCATTTATGACTCCTTAGACGCCCCACAGGACGGCATATTGGCCAACAAACAAAATGTTCTTTTTTTCCACGAAGTACTGAACTGCTAAGTTGCTGTAGAAAAATGGCACAATGGACCGTAAAAGGTCTTGACTAAGCAGCATTGATAGGTGAAATCGATTCGTTATGAAGGTTTTTGCTATATTTCCAACAGAATCAGACTTCATCTTCAAAACCCACGACAAAGATCGACATCAAGCCGCTCCCGTCTCATACAATAAGGCCAAAAATAACAACACAAGGATGACTCAGATTGAATTATTCAATCTATTCTATTCTATCTATTGATCTATTATAGGTCAAACCATCGTTGGTAGGCCACTGATCATCACTCCAAAAACAGATGCAGCAATGTAATTCGGCAAACAACAGCTGCAGCAATGAAATTTGGCAAACGATTTCGTACTGTGTAACGGATCTATGTTAGAACGAATCTAAGTGTGAGAGAATGTCAAATGAACATGACTTACCCAAAACAATACGTTCAGGACGAACACCAGATATTTCATGAACGTATAGCAACCACCGCCGAGCCCCATGTTGGATGGAAAGTCTGCAAATGCAAGCGGAGAACAAAAATATAAATAAAAGCGTAGGTGAGGAGAGGATTACACAACGCCAGAAGATTTCAGGGAGCTCACCAAATGTAAATAATAGAAACTCAGAATCGACGCTGGGTCAAACGGAAAGCTAACCAACTAACCTGTTGAGGACGAATCAATCGATCAATACGCGAGTGAATTATTCACACCAACACTTTATCGCCCCACAAAAAAAATGACTATGAAAACACAAAAAGGCACTGACAAGAACCACGAGAAACAAACGAGGCGGCGTAAGAAACGACTCCAAAAACCAAAACAGATGTCGAAAAATAGAAGTGGAGGGGAGCGTGAGGGTTGGAAACGGACGTGATGGAGGGGTTAACCTTCGTGACGTCAGAGGCCCATATTTAGCCGCACGAAGCCCACACTGTTTTGTAGGGGTGGGCGTGGATGGAACAGTCAGCTGGAACCCGTTACTTTTAGCCCTTATCGAAGAACAGGGTGGTCGATTTTAACAAAAATGAGTTTTTTGTTGATGGAATGTTTTCAAATTTTAATAAAGGGTTTATTATTCTATGGTAGGTATAAATTGTGCAAAAACTGATTCTATGTCAACAATAAAATAAACAACGCGTAAAAAATTTTTTAATAATAAATTTTTATAAATAAATAATTTTTAATTTTTTAAATGTGTGGATGTCATCTTGAAACGGATAAGGGCACAAGTTGTCCTTATTAATGTCATAATAATATTATGACATTAGGTATCCAATGTATATATATATATTATGGGTTTCAAAATGAATGGATTCTAAAACCGAAAAATTGTTGAGGCCAATCCATTTACCAGTTTACCGCGTAACGAAGTCATAAGTTTATTACTCCAAGAAAAGTTGACAAACAAGAGAATAATAATTGAAAGGCGTTGGCCTGTAGGTACCGTAAAATTCAAATTGCCTAAGTACCCACATTTTTGAAAATTAATTAATGACCGAATTATAATATAACATTAAATGTTCGTTACACTATAATTACAATTTATATTTTTACCAAAATTAATCCAACTAACTATTGATTTATTCAAATTGAGGGTGTTTAATTATTGACCAAGACAATCAAGTAGGTACACATTTGGTTCCATGGGCGTATACAGGGTGGGGCAGGGGGGGGCCACGGCCCCCCCCCCCCCCCTAGAATTTTCGGGAACACAAAAATAAATTGTGCTGAACTCAAAAGAAAGAATGCGTAGGTAGGGGCAAGTAAAGGAAATTATTGGAATTTGTAAACACTAGCACTCCGACATGGGGCCTCACTTCGCTTGCCCAACTCAAAAGAAAGAATGCGTAGGTAGGGGCAAGTAAAGGAAATTATTGGAATTTGTAAACACTAGCACTCCGACATGGGGGCCTCACTTCGCTCATTTGAATAATAGGGATTTAGTATTAAAATTTAGATCTGTAGATAGGATACAGAACAAACGCCGACTCAATTGGACTGTAAACAACGAAAATAGGAGGAGTTGTACGGATTTGCGAGGGTCAGAAATTTCGCTCAATGCGCTTATCGGACGTAAAAATGGCCGGGGATTCCAAATGCATAAAAAAATTAGGGGTTCCTATTTAAAATAAGAAAGTTTGGCGCAAATGAGGCCCGCATTTTGGGAGGATCTCAACCCCCCAATGAGTAGCTGAAAGGGATCCCGAGACGACAGAAAAACGCTGCAAATTTTACAAAAGGGTTTATTATTCTTTGATATAGGTTACATGTCCGAATATTATTTCTGGAACAACAACAAACTTTTTTTTTACATTTTTTTTTCTTTAAAGCAATTTTTTACTCGGAAAATATTCGACAGGTCTCTTGGAATTTTTAGGCTGGTAGGTCCGTTGCGATGACTCCTGTCCCAAAGAATTACGAATGAAAGTTGAACAAGACCCATGGGGGTCTTTTAATGCATTAAAACCCGCCACCTCCACGTTGGTCCATCCCGGGCGCACCAGAATGGTGTGGCTAACGCCGGAGAGGGCAGAAGGGCCTGCTGTACTCCTCCCCGCTGTACTCCCCCTAGGGCAGTGCTGAAGATCAAGAACAAGAAGACATCAAAATTTGATTTCTTATGTTTCTCCAAAATTTAATTTTGAAGAAACATAAGTGACCTTCACCTAGGGGAAGAAAGCGAGCAAGAAGATAGGTACGCGAAAGATTGTTATGGGCCAGAAATGGCCTTAGATACAATCTAAGAAGCTCGGTACAGCGGGCGTACGGCGGACGGACATTTCGATTTTGGAATCTAGACCTCTTGAAACGGATAATGTCAAATTTTGAGGCCGATTGGAGTCGTCAACCTCCGTCGCGATTAAATAGGTGTTGACAAAATACTCATTTCACCATCTAGTTGTGCCCGCAAGGTTTTCAGCCCGATCGCCCAAACCCGTGGGGCTCAAAAAAAGGGCTACGGGAGGGTTTTTTAAAAGGGTTTCGGCGATGGGATCGAGTTATAACTCGACCTATAGGTTTTCGAAGTACTTTTGGACGTAGAATCCGTTTTCGGGGCTCCTAGAACGATTCAATTTCACCGGGGGCTCTAATGGTAAGGGTAAGGTACTACAAATGGGATTTGTGAAGGATCCCAGGAGGTCAAATATTTTCCGAATAATTTTGGATGCTTAATCCATTTTTCGAGGTTTCATGACTGTTCGTTCAAATAATGTGCAGATTTTTTTTTTTTTTCTCAAAAATATTTTTTTATTGGCAAAGAATTAATTTTCGCACAAGTAACTTATGTCAAAGAACAATAAACCCTTGTGTAAAATTTGCAGCGTGTATATATGTATATATATGTAAAATAGCGCTTAGTGGGGTGGCCCCCCCTTGGCTAAATCCTGCCTACGCCCATGTTTGGTTCTCAACGCCCTTCAATTAAATTATAACGTTTTTTGGTTTTTACGCTTATCAGCAAAAGTGCGTTACGTTATTTCCATAACTAATTACCATGAAAACGCCCAACACTAGTTGAAAGGAAATCGAACAAAATTAAATTTTGTTCGTGCCGAATTATCGGCCTCTTATCAGGCCCTGTCCTCTCACCACAGGGAACATAGACATTGAGTGTGGCGTCTCATAGGCCTTAGAGATTTTCGTTTGGGACTCGGGGCACCTCTCAATAACAACTACCGCTAATTTTTCCCCGTTACATTTCAGTAGCAACCAGGTACGAATAACAATAATTGTTAGGTAGTAACAATAATTATTATTGTTACTACCGAATAATTTAATTTCAAACAACAGAACCCAGCTACTACTTATTGCTACTGGTTTTTCACGGCCAGAAGAAATCATCGACATCCATTCCTTTTAATGGCATGAAATCTCTCTCTAACGACAACTTTTTCAGTTACTGCAACTCATTCGTTTTCGTTAACTTTGTTAAAAATTGAATTAAAGTTAAGTTAAAAATTGAAATTACCTAATCAACTCTTCAATTTTATGCGCTTTTCGATCCATTAGGTATTTGCATGTGGTTTGCAGTTTTGTTGTAGGTAACTTCCAGTAGGTAGGTACCTACTAATCATAACAGTTATACCTCTTACTCAGTAACTGTAACTGTAAAACTGTACAGTAACTGTTATACCTACTTACAGTAACAGTTACTGTAACTGTAACAGTAACTGTTACTGTAAGTATAACAAGTTCGGTAAATCTTATATTATAAGATGTAACTGCTCAGCAGTTATTAAATGCTGAGCAGTTACTGCTTGCACCTAATCAATAAAACTATTCAAGTGCGACCACCAGATAAAATGGCTTTAAGCGAGCCTGTCCAACCACAGAGAGGAGAGTGGGGCAGCTTTAAACAATTTTGAACGTAAATGGTCCTGAGCTAAGATTTGAAGTATTAAATCTGTATATCGAAGAAAAATGAAGGAAAAACTTCATAAAACATGTACCTACCTAGTTATGGAAATGAGGAAACCGAAGAACGTTCCCACTTTTCAGCGAATGCTTAAACGCATAAAGTCGTCGTCGACCTGAATATCAGGGAGTCTCTAATTGCCATGGGGCTGTCCAATTTGCCCAAAACCGATGGAAAATAGAAGGCCCCCCCATTTTTTTATCCATAATTTACTTCCACTCTGTATTCGTTTCTTTCTTAGTTTTCCAACGTTATAAACGATCTCCTCAGGGTCGGGAAATCCAACAGGAGAGGCTGGCCCTGGCGAATCGGAGCGTCTGGGGAGAGGAATAGTGAGGGCTAACGCGAGCGCCCACTTGACCCGCGGCGTTTGAGCGAACTAACATTATCAAGGAGTCAACAGCAGTGTTGCCATCCACGGACTTTTATCCGTATTTATACAGATTTTTTGGGTCTGCATAGATCATTAAGAATGACAGATATTATCTGTCTGTATCTGTCGTATGTATTTTGCTCTCTACATAATGTTAGGCAACTAAATGGGTCACCCAACACTCAAAACCTGTTGAATATGAATAAGTGTTAAACAATTTATTAACAAGTGTATTTTTTTTAAAAAATATCCTCTCTCTAGCCTCACAGACATGAGGGTAGATTTATATTTTTTAAACGCTGCGAATAATAGTAGGTCATAGATTCTGGGCAGACACCCCCCTTGAATTGCCCACAAGGGTTTATTATTCTTTTGTATCAATTGAGAACAAATTACATCAGATGTAAATCTATGACGGTTTTTTTTTTTTTTTTTTTTTTCAAACTACAATTTCGTAAAATACTTGACCTCTATAGATGAATTCTATGTCTTGAGGTATGTACTCTGAATAAGACACTTTTTACGACCTCCTGACTTCCATCAAACATTTGAAGCCCCATTGATAGGTACCGACGGTGAGGACGGGTCTGAGACCCAAAAAATGGATTATACTCCCAAAAATTCTAACAAAGCGGCAACTAACCCAACCCCATGGCCAAACCCCTTCAAAAAAATCCCTCCCGTAGCCTCTTTTTATCCCCACACCTTAGAGCGATCGGACTGAAAACGTTGTGGTTACAACTAAACGAGGAACCGAGTATTTTGTCAAACTTTCAAATTAAAAAAAAAAAAAAAAAAAAAAAAAAAATGGACGGCGGGCGGACATTTCATTTTTTGGGACCTACATACCTAATGGCATTCATTACATTGTAATAAAACCACCCAGTCACGTAGCACATACCTAACTAGACCTTTTTCGTTAGCATCTAGCATGCTAACTTTAGCTTTGAAGGGTTTTAGCAATCGTTTGCAATCGTTTGCTGGCTCGATTCCCCTCTTCCATTCCTTAATTTTGGCCCAAGTGGAGAATTCCAGCGTAGATGGTTGGATGCGCACGACATGCGTCTTCGAGTCCCTAATGCCTTCGGGCCTAATGCTCGAACATCTCTTCCTATGAATGTAGGTATCTGATTCGATCGGGTTGCCGCACGTTGAACACAATTGTATCAGTAAAATTGGCGAAATCAAAATCTTGGAATCAAGCAGCTAAAAGCAACAGTATGGGGTGTTAAGATGGGTGGAAAGCACAGAGTAAAAACTCTTTGAAAACGTTAGTTCGGTTAAACGCCGCGGGTCGAGAGAGCGCTCGCGATAGCCCTCACTATTCCTCTCCCCAGACGCTAGTCTGGCGAATTGCCAAGCGACAGCGCAACCTAGCGACGAATGCGTCCAACTAGAGACTCTCCTCGCGCCCTCATCCATGGAGGAATAGAGAGGAGAGCTCACTCTGTGTTAATCGCCGTTCCCAAAGCGCCAACCCAGTGGCGGAACGGCAGGGGGGATCGCGACTGCAGCGCGACCCCAACGAGATGTAGTGAACTTTGAAGGTGGTAAGTTACCAAAACTGAACCAGAAGATGGCGCCCTGCGAATTCTGAAGTGTCGTTTGCATTCACAGTGTACACAACTACACAATCAATTTCATTATTCAGAGAGGGTTCCTTCAATTTTTCCTTTAATTTAATTGTAGTAGCACAACAGTGGAAGATAAATCCGTTTAGTGAGGTATTTGGGGCTTTCCTTCGTAATAAGGGCTAGTGGCTCACTCTAGTTGGGTTGGAAGGCACTATGTGTAGTTCACTACGTTCCGTAGGGATAGCGCCACCGTCGACTATGGCACATGAAGTCCTATTCAGTGAACTCTCCTCTCTATTCCTCCATGCCCTCATCATTATTATTATCATGGTTTTCTGTTCCAACCCGTGCAGCGCTATGGGGCTGAAATGGGGCTACGGGAGGGTTTTTTGAAGGCTTTTGGCTATGGGATTGAGTTAGATGTCATTTTCGAGGTATTTTTGGACGGAGAATTCATTTTTGGGGGTCCCGGAACGATGCGATTTCACTGTTGCGATCCATTATAATAGGGCTTTCATGGGGCTACAAATCGGATTTTTGAAGGATCCCAAGAGGTCAAATATTTTTCAAGTAAGTAAAAACAAAAAATGTTCGAAAAAAAAACAAAAACAAAAAAACAACAAAATCCCTAGTAAAAAAAATTTGTTGAAAAAAAAAAAGTATTCTAAATTTGTTTTCATTGACACAGAATTAAAGTTATGCACAAGTAAACTGTATCAAAGAATAGTAAACCCTAGTGTAAAATATGAATATGAATGTTATGGTGTAGCTGGGAGAAGACTCATTTTGATTGATCTCATCAAACAAAAGGAGTGTAGTCATAAACGCTGACAATTTTACATAAAGGTTTATTCATTGATAAAAATTACTTGTTCAAAATTAATTTTGTGCCAATAAAAAAAAATAAAAAAATACACTGCCAAGGCAATGGCACATGAGCTTCCTCGTGCCAAGTTCAAAATGAACGTAACTATAACAAGAAAATTACGTTCGCGCATTTGCAGGGAGTACCACTGATTCAATTGTGATGAAACTGATAGGGAACCATCTAGGGCTATACCAACACAATTCCTGAAAATTTGATTGAAATCCGATCAAAATTGTAGGAGTTATGGGTGTGGCAAGGAAATTACGTTCGCGCATGCGCTGAGCGTACCGCTGATTCAATCGTGATGAAACTGACAGGGTACCATCTAGAGGTATACGCACACAATTCCTGAAAATTTGATTGAAATCCGATCAAAATTGAGAAAGTAATGCCTGTTTCAAGAATTTCACGTTAGCGCATGCGCAGAGCGTACCGCTGATTCAATTGTGATGAAATTCGTATGGGACCTCAAGGAGCCTGATCCGCATAATCCCTCAAAATTTGAACTAAATTCATTCAAAATTGTGGAAATTATGGCTGTAACAAGGAAATGCAGACAGACCCACAGACCGACAGACCCACAGACCCACAGACCGACAGACACGGAACCAAATTTGTTCAGTAGGCTATGAAACGCAAAATGCGAGTGGAAATTTTAAATTCGGACAACAAAAATTTTTTTTCTCCCGAAAGTGAACACAAGGCTTCCGCTGCTTCGCAGACTCGGAAGCAATATTTGAGAGAGATAGAGAGGAAAAAAAAAAAACTAATTCTGTACATTGTTTGAACAGATGAGGGACCTCGCAAAACGGATTATGCGTCCAAAATTACTATTAAAAAAAAAAAAAAAAAAGGAAAATATTTGACCTCCTGGGATTCTTAAAAAATCCCATTACATTTTGTAGCCCCATGAGAGCCCAAAGATCCCCCATGGTGAATTCGAATCGTTCTGGGGCCCCCGAAAATGGATTCCACTTCTGAAAATAGGTACTCCGAAAACGACACCCAACTTGATCACATAGCCGAAACCCTTAAAAAAAAAGGCCTCCCGTAGCCCCTTTTTAGCACCAAAGAGCTCCATGGGTTTGGGCGATCGGGCTGAAAACCTTGCGGCCACAACTAGATCGAATATATCTTCACGTTAGTATCGTAAAAAATTATTTTCACAACCCCAGAACAGATGTTTTTCTCTCTTCAAACCCTCAGAAATTTAAAGCTCGTGGATAAAGTAAAAAGATAGAATAGAAAATAAAAAATGAACTATTATCTTACGAACTAAAATAATCTAAATATTAAAAAAAAAATCATGTCCGTTCAAGAAAAATTAGCTTTCATACACTTCCTATATAGACTGGCAAGGTGTGAAGCGAGGTGAGAATGACACACACCATGCATGACGCAGCGTAGGTGATAGATTTCTGTCAGGTGATAATGAGCAGGTAGGTAGGCGACTTTCCACCGCCGAGGGTTACCTGCGCGTGCGGTACATGGAGGATTTGCGGAGAGGATGGTCTTCAGGATTGGGAACTCTTCGTTTCGCATAGGTTACCTGGGTCACTACTCATTCCAGCGTTTTGTACTTCCTGGAAGGCAAAATAGCAGGAAGGCTTTGCTTCACTCAAGAGTGAGACTATCAAAAGGACTCTTTCCGTGTGATGTTTGTGGAGGATTGGTAGTCTACGGATGTTCAACATCTACGGCACTTAGAGGAGAAGAAGATAAGCTGGAAATCCAATCATCTCGCTAAATGACACTTTTAATGATGAAGCATTCGCAAGAGATAACATTAAATTTTAATGATCCCATTAAACCGATTTAGGTATCCGTTTTTCTGGCCGTGCCGCTCAACTACAGTCAAATGTTAGACCAACACCTAGGCTATTTATTATCCACTTCGGTGCAATTTTGTTTTCACAATCTCAGTACCGATTTGGGCTTCAACGTTGCATCTACCTACCGGTAAATTTTGTAGTCCAATGTTTTTCTAGTCATAATAAGAACTCCCACTATCCCTCAAGTCTTGTAGTCTGTAACAACTATATTTCCACATGAATCGAACAACAAACACCATGAGGCAAGTTGTGCCCTTTCACTGGAGATGGTCCAGATACGATGCGGCGAATTGACTTAAGAATCGGCATTAAACGCAAATTTTGTATGGACAATAGAATGTGGTCAGTCGATAACCGCGCCCCGCTGACATAACCCTTTCAATTTTATTATTGTCCATCCTACCTAATTCAAAAACACACAGCAACATCTCAAGACACGATGGACCCGAGGGGCGGGGGAAAACTTAGTTTTCGTCTTCGAAAATAATTTTTCCGTCATGATGTAACGTACCTACCTATGAACAGTAACTGTTCATGAACTGTTCATGACGTGAACAGGTGTAAAAATTATATATTTTAAAATGGTTTTTTTCACTGACATAGAATAATTCTAATATCTTAATAATTAATAATTAATAATTAATTTTGCAATATTTACCGAAAAGAATAATAATCCCTAGAGTTTTGGAATCTATCTGAATATTATTATATAATATTATAACGTCGAAATGAGACCAAATTTTATATAATATTATGTTAATTGAAATGAGACCAAATGCGATTTACGGCACTGAAGAATTGTATTGTCCAATTTAACAATTTCAAAATTTCAAAGAACACCGAAATAGCATGGTACAATGCACAGATTAAACTACTGATGACTGATTATCTATCATAGTACGCGTACGTCTTCGGAATGTGGCGTCGCTGGAGAGGCGTCCTTTTCTTTCTGGCCGGTGCTGCTCTCTCGTGGGCGTTTTACGAACTATCAGCGATCATGGCGCTTGCGTTCCCGCTCCATTTGAACTGGAGGCGTTTCAGTGCCGACAAGGCCAGACCCACAGATTAAACTACTGAATCCCTGTGAGAAGCTGTCAAGCTGTGAGTAACTCACAAACTCAGAAATTATTAACTAGTAAGACACTACAAACAACTGTTGTTTTGAAGGCAATGGGCCAAGGAACTAGGTCAGAGAAATGGGAAAATTCGGCCGAACATAGTTGAACTAGTAATGAACAAGTACTCAGTACAGTTAGCACTGAGAAATTAGGTGTCTGAGCAGAGGAAATCACTAGTGAATATTTGGCGTTTTGAATTTTCCCGTGGTCGCACTTTTACTAATCCGCCAGAGTTCGCTAGCATAAGGGATCGACGGGAATCTGCCGGAGGTGACGGCGGAAATGGCGGCCGTGTAGCAGCCAATGAGAGAGTAGCGCCACTTTTCCCTCCAGATTCAAAGTTGAAATTTTTGACAGTGCCCTGGAAATTTGTATTACACCGTAGGAGCCCAAAACTCACTGCTATGCCTTCAAATTATGAAGTTCTTTCAGAAAAAAGTATTAGTCGACGGTTGGTTCCCGGGCCCATTAGGATTTGCCTTCAAAAAAACCCCTCCTGTAGCCCCATAACGCCCCACGGGTTTGGGCGATCGGGCTGAAAATTTCGCGGGCACAACTAGATGGTAAACCAAATATTTTGTGAAAATTTCAGATTTTTCTTAAAAATTCGACTGCTCAAAGCAGTGAATCAGACGGCGGACGGACGTTTAGATTTTGGAATATTGACCTCTTGAAACAAGATTTACTTACTAAGGGGCTTCGGCACCCAAAGCCGCTCGGCGCGGCATCGTCTCGTTGACCCTGAATTACGGCCCACTCGCGATTATATCCTCGAAATGTTTTACATAGTGGTGTTCAGCATGAAATGTAGTTTTCGAATATCACTTTTTTTAAATCATAGGCACAATACAAAAGCCAGGGTAGGCTCCGGAAAGTGAGGCCTTCAAATCCTGTTTTTCACTAAATTTGACCCATTATCTTCCTTACCTGATCACTTATCGACTTCTGACTTTTTCCAATATGTTCCCGACTCCATGGCAAGCACACAGAGCCTTGTTTATAATATAAACAATATATTATACAATGTATAATGTCAATGTCGATGTCATCAACTCAATAACCACTATTTACCCTATAACCTACAAACTATCAACCTTTGTTTCAACTTTCAAAGGTCACTGTTATGATTGCGTAGGTAAGAGTCAAAGTCATGGCTGTATTTCTGAAGCAACTGTCGACCAACAGAATAAAAAAAAAATCTTTAGAATCGGTTCATCACATCCGTAGAAAAGCGGGAAAACGTAAAGAAAAAACGGATTTTGCAGGAGAGGCATCCAAAGTTTAAAACTTTGTTTTTCTTCCCATGCGTGCCCGTACGCAACACTGCTGTCTTTCCGCGACTTTTTCAAAGATTGATTGTTGACAAATATGTTGTGCTTTGTGCTGTGCGCTGAGCACACTGTGCTCTGTCTAGTTATTTCTCGTGGGATTGTTCTTGTGTGTCTGAAGTTATTTTTCTCGTGATTTATCTAAATGATGAAGCGAAAGTCGGTTTTCAAAAAGAGAAAAACTGTACCTCCTCCGAAGAAAAAAGGTCTGTCCAGGTTACAAATGAAAATAACATTCAGGCTCTTGATGAAACTGTTGAACAGTTCAGTTCTCCAACATTTAATGTGCATGAAAACACCCCGTCAATGTCCTATCCAAATCCTGATTCCTCCGTTCTGAGTGGTTCTGCACGAACATTGCATGATTTGCATGAATATAACTTGTTTGCTGGTGACAATATGATATTGTAGACCAAATGTTCCATGGTGACGGATAATGTAGTTTGTAACGTTTGCTTCTCCAGCATGAAATTGGAAGAGTCTAAATGTCTCGGCATGAATATCGTCGTGAAAACTGTGATCTTGGGGTTGACTATGAAAAGCCAAGTTATGAAGCAAGCGCCTGGGCGCCTACTGAGACGCTGTCTTTGAAAATTCATATCTCCGCGAATTTTCAAGATAATGGAATGCGGTTCATTTTAAAATGTTTGTAAATAGTTTTTCTTTCAATAAAAAAATTATTGAAAAAACTTCCACAAAAAAAATTTTTGGGTTCCGAAGCCGATTAGAATATTCGACCCCCATCGCGATTACAAAGGTGTATTATTCCAAGAATAATAAACCAAAATCAATGTTGAAACGCGTGCGCTGCTTAGCGCCCAAGTGGTTAATGCACAATTTTAATATTTTTGCAAACTAAACAGCGGTTTTTTACATTGACAGTTACAGAAAAACGTTGCAAATTTTACACAAGGGTTTATTATTCTTTGATATAGGTTACTTGTGCAAAAATTATTTCTGTGTCAATGGAAAAATTTTGAAAAAAAAAAAAAAAAATCCACTGCCAAGGCAATGGCACAATGTGCCAAGTCATGAGCTTCCTCTTGCCAAGTTCAAGATGAACGTAACAACTGTAACAAGAAAATTACGTTCGCGCATGCGCAGGGAGTACCACTGATTCATTCGTGATGAAACTGATAGGGAACCATCTAGGGCTATACCCACACAATTCCTGAATATTTGATTGAAATCCGATCAAAATTGTAGGAGTTATGGCTGTGGCAAGGAAATTACGTTCGCGCATGCGCTGAGCGTACCGCTGATTCAATCGTGATGAAACTGACAGGGTACCATCTAGAGCTATACGCACACAATTCCTGAAAATTTGATTGAAATCCGATCAAAATTGAGAAAGTTATGCCTGTTTCAAGAATTTCACGTTAGCGCATGCGCAGAGCGTACCGCTGATTCAATTGTGATGAAATTCGTATTGGGACCTCAAGGAGCTTTATCCGCATAATCCCTCAAAATTTGAGCTAAATTCATTCAAAATTGTGGAAATTATGGCTGTAACAAGGAAATGCGGACAGACCCACAGACCGACAGACACGGAACCAAATTTTTTCAGTAGGCTATGAAACGCAAAATGCGAGTGGAAATTTTGAATTCGAACAACAAAAATTTTTTTTTTCCCGAACACAAGGCTTCCGCTGCTTCGCAGACTCGGAAGCAAAAATTATTGGTTTATTTTGGTTTCCAAGTCTCTGGCTACTGAATTGTGCGAGAACCCGCGATGCATTTGATTTCTGAGGGTTTGCCATTTTCCTGGCCAGGAGCCAGAAACGCACAGGTGTCCCCTCCCAAAGAGGCCATCATTGGCCATCAAATGTTGGTTATCCGATCGTTTTGCGCTCTTGACTGTTTTTCTGCTAATTCTCTTCACTACCTTGCTAAAAAGAGAGGGTAAAAGCGTTTAAAAAGTCTTGTTGAGAAGGCACCCCCAGGTACGTACAACGACTTCCAGCCCAACATCTTCTGAGCACCTTCAATTAGGTACAGGTGATGTTAAATGCAGTTTAGAGATGCTGGAATAGTTTGGAGAAGTAAAATTTTAATGTACTTACCTATATTTTATAAAGCCAAAAAAAGCAAAAATTAAAATACATAAAATTATTATAAAGCATAAACAAAAATGAAAACTGGGTATGTCAATCACTGAAACGCAAATAAGCAGCTACTCCTTTAATTAAAAGGTAGGCCTACTCTTTGGCGGGCCATCAATAATTGATGGCCCACCAATGATGTATTATAATTATTATTATAATAATTATAATAAATATAATAATACAACAAATTCCATGAACCCCAGCCAAAAGACATACCTATCCATGTCAAATTACCTATAGGTTAATTATGAAACTATGTTGTACATTTTCCCCCTTCAGGGAAAAACATCAGATCATGGATATGTCTTTAGTGGCTTCTTTTCGTAGGAAAACGTATTGTAAGTCACACCAATTATGATTGTATTTTTGGGGAGGGGAGGAGTTATTAAATTCAAACTGAAAAAGAAATTCAAGTTATGAATTTATAAATAACTTGTAAATAAGTTATTTCAAGAAATCAGAAGGGGAAGGCCGAAAAAATGTATTGGGCCCCAGTTGGGACTCAAACCCACAACCTCTGCATTACTAGTGCAACGCTCTAACCAACTAAGCCACCAGGGCACCAGCTAGGAAAGAGCATTGGAAATTGAAGGCTCAAACTGTCCCCTGCCCCCAATACTGATTCGGCCCCTCCCCAAAAATATAAACACTGCATGAGGAAGCAGATCATAAATCTCCTCGGTCATTCCTTAATTATGATTGTGTACCTATACTAGCAATGGTTTTGTTTAACCTAGATACTGGGGTGAATATTTCGTCGCGGGTGAAAATTTCGTCACGCAAATTTTTCCAGGACCCCCAGCCAAAAGACGTAATATGGATATTATCCGCGTCAAAAATATTAACGTTACCTAATATTGTTGTCCGAAATAAAGAGTCCTTCAAAAGTGACTGAGAGATTGAAAACGTTTTGTCTTTCATTGTTTCCGGGGATTTCTGATTTTCAGGTAGGTAGGTACCTATCAAGGGTCCAACAGCAACACCACGTACTGCGTTTTTAGCTACTTTTCAGGAGAGCCAAAAGAGTCTCATTGAACATGAAGACAGTCCGTGGTGTTGCATGAAGTTCTGGGGAAGATGCTAGTCCTTTGATTTGACGTTTTTGGGATTTCTGCGCTATCTATTGAGAAATCATTCCAACTTATATTTTTACCTGATCCGCCGGGAGAATACGCTTCTAATGGTAGGTATCCTCAACTCATTTTGGCCAAAAATGACACTGCAGAAGAGTCTCATTGAACACCTGATGAAAATGAAGACAGTCCGTGGTGTTGCATCAAGTTCTGGGGAAGATGCTAGTCCGTTGATTTGACGTTTTTGTGATTTCTGCGCTATCTATTGAGAAATCATCCCAATTATATTTTTACCTGATCCGCCGGGAGAATACGCTTCTGATGGTATCCTCAACTCATTTTGCCCAAAAATGACAGTCCGTGGTGTTGCTGTTGGACCCTCGCTATATAAAACGATTACAGTCAATTTCCTGAACGGTATGTTTTTTACCTACTATCACATAACTTTCAGAGCAAAATCGAGAGCTCGCCAATCGGCGAAACCGTTGAATTGGTTTTGATCTGCATCGCAAGGCAGATTTTTTATTGATTAGACCCAAATTGGGCCTCTTCTGGACAAAACTCACGTAATATAATTCAAGTAGGTAGATACCTACCTACCTACGTAGTTCTAGGACGTTTTTTGCGCACTCCTTGTGCCTTTGTACGTTTATGTTTCGACTATAATAAACTCGAGAAATCGTTTTACGTGAGACTAGAGGCCAGAGGAAAGATGTTTTAGAAGGTGTGTTGAAAGATGCTTTTGAGTTCGGAAGGTGTAGTTGGATATAACCATGAACATGAATTTCATGATGTAGTTGGTTTCCAAAAAGAAAAAAAAGCAATCAAATTTTCAAAATTAAAATATTAATTATTAAATTAAAAAAAAAAAAGTATTAGAAAACTTTTTTTTTTTAATTCGTCATCGGGTTGGTAGCCCTCCACTGATAGTGCAAAGTCTGTGTTTACTCTCATTTCAACCATTGTTTTATACATTGCCAGTTTACGGTTTACCTTGTAAACAGGGTTAAATTGCAACTTGGAGTGTCGATTCCGTTACGGTCAGTTTAATTCAGCTAGCCGTCTTCGGTCGAGTACCTATATTATCGGTCCTATTATAAACTGCGAGTTCCGTCGCGCGCTGGCGAGTGGACACTATGTCATAGTGCATTTAGTTTCGACCTCGGGCCACACCAACACTAACTAAGGAACACCGTTTACCCTGAACGTAAGCTGTAGGTTTCACATACTGTCGACAGTGTTTTGACGATCGTTAAAACAAGTCTGCTCGATGCTAAAGGAGGACTTATGCCGAGCTTGGAACTTTAATGCTCTGCCGTCGAAAGAAAAATCATACCTCGAGTCACTCTGTCCTTAAAGACTTGAAGGTCAAAGTGGAAAAGCTGGATCGCGTGGAAAAAGAAACGTCAGAGCTGAGCATTATTGATGTGATGAAGGCTTTTGCGGATGTTGATACCCAAGTTGACGCGCATCAAGAATTCGTCAGCCTTCTGCCCTTTTCGTCATAATACTGTCCTATTCGTCATCGTCTTGTCCTCATTTCCAGGAGAGAACAGGATGATTCGTAAGTTTTCTCATATGCCTATTATATCTGGTGCCAAGCTTTTAACAAAAATTGGCTTATAAAATGAATCCCACCCGTTTGATGCACGGTAAAACGGCAAAACCGATAAAATTTATCGAATTTAATTCAGTTCAATTAGGTAAGTACCGTCTTGGTAAAAGTGGTCTGTAACTGTTGTGATCCCACGATCCAGCACTATAGTTTGCTCCCTTTGACGACCACGAGTGTCAACTGGCCTCGAAGAAAATTTAGAGGATTAATTATTTAACAAGCAATCCTCTCAATTATTGAAATTAACCGGTTTCCTTTGTCTCTTAGGTATAACCTAGGTAGGTAGATTTGTTCCAGACCTGATGACGCACAGTGGGGCCAAAAAAAAAAAAAAATCAAATTAAATTTTGCAAAGTGTGTAAGTAGGTATACCAGAGAATTTTTGTGGTTTTCTCCAAGGTTGGTGGTTTTACCCGTAGAATCAGCGGGTAATAGTCATTTTACGGTTAAAATTAGTTTTCACTACCTAAATGAGGTGTGAAACGAAATAGGTAATGAGATTTTTAGCATTTTATAGGTACAGTAGAAACTCCATTAACCGGGGTGGACGGGGCGGGGGGTACCTCGGATAATCAGAAATCCCGGATAACCGGAACGCATGGAGTTTTAATGGAGTTTCCACTGTATAACATTAAAAAATCCCCTCTCACTCAGTTTAATCGTGTAGTTTTGTAAATTATACATGATCTCAATAATATTGGTACATATTATGTACCAAGAGTAGGTAATATTCTATAAAAATACACAATTCAATTTTAAAATGAATTCCGATGAACATCACTTCCGCATTCACGGGTTTCTGCAGAATTTGGCTTTAGAGGATCGTGAAAATCGAGCTACGCCATCCTAAGGACTGTCTTATTTATTTATTTTATTTATTTATTTTTTTCTTAAACGTCCGACCCTAATAAAGATGCTGTGAAAATTTCGTCGCCGTTCTCCACCGTATTCAGGCGCAGTGACTTTTCAAAGATGCTGGTTAACAGGATTTTGGTGTATTCGGGTTATATTAGAGGTCGAGGCGATAAAGGTGAGTGAATCAACTTGGTCCTGATAAAGCATGACTGATTTATTTCACGTTCAAGTTTAGGTTCATCAGATCAGAATGTAGGAGCTATTATTTATTGTCTTACCTATATAATTACCTACCTATTCGTTAAAAAAAAGTTACCATTTATTTTGAACTTGAATAAAATATTTGTTCATTTATTGTTTTTTTCTCAAGTTTATTTTAAAGCTAAATTCACTTTTATAATTTACAGAAAATATTGTTGCCAAAATTGTGTGATGCCGTAGTTATTTCATCCAAGAATTCTTGGATTGCAGCCAATTATAATTGGCTGTATCCTTTTGCCAGTTGCTCTAATCGTCAAAGTGATTGCAGTATTCAATTCAGTGCGAAAAAGTACTATCGAAATTATCACAAACATTTTGAAAATTCTAGGAATTTTATTGTTTTCCCGAAATTGGAGGTCCTGCCCCACTGTGCGACGTCTGTCGACAGAAGTTGGACCACAGATTAACAGAGAACAGAGTTGGACAGCTGTATGCAGCAGTCCCAATGCCTTTTGAATGGCTGTTGAGTTCCATCCAACAGTGCATCAGACGGGAACTGGTACTTAAATAATGATTGACATCGTTGTAATATCTAAACAATAACTTCTCCCGGATTAAAGTTGCCTTATTTTATTTCGGGAATTCATATAATTCCTATACTTAATACAAATCTTATATTATATATATATTCTATTTTGTTATATGAATTTATAAATTTATGTACTATTAGGTATAGTATCATTATTAACTCGTCAGCAGTATCATGATCAGGATCGAACGAAAAGGTCCACTCTTTCGCCGAGCTTTCGAAAAGTCATATTTTCTGCTTCAGAACACATAACTACATAATATACCTAACATTATAATATTATTTTCACATTAGAGCAGTATACATTTTGTTATATGAAATATTAGTTAATAACTACAATTGATAATAGTATCAATTCTATTCTATCAATTTATATGATTAATTCTATGCTAATTATTAAAAAAAAAAAAAACTCAGCTACTGTAATCTTGAACAGTGGACAGTTGTGAGACCCTGAAAATGAATACTACGTCCAGTACAAGTCCAAACTTACTCGCTAGACAACCTCCTTCATTACATTTACAGATTTTGTTAATTAGGCGTGATGACTTTGTGATCATTTCAAAAATGGCGGAACAAATGAGTCATTAGTCATTATTGGATGACTAACAACTTCCTTTGTTCCCCAGTGTTAAAGAAATGAAAGAGAAAATAAAAACTTTTCTTCACCCTCTTGCATTTAAAATTAAAAGGGGTTTAATGTGAGATCCACTGGTACAACCGATAAAAGTAAGAATAAAAAAACTTGGAGGTACCTAATCTTTTGTTGACTTTTGGTACTTATTGGTGGTTTTTTGACGGTTAATGTGGACGATTGTGGTTAATGTTTTTAATAATTAAAACAGGAATTATTCCTCGCCTGCATTTGACGTCGTAGATAGGTATTTCATCCACCGTGAAGTGCTTAGGTGAAGATCTGCAAGGTTGTTTTGTTAAACATGAAATAACTGTAGTTAATCTGTGATGGGAACTTCAAAATTTGAAAATTGCTCTGTCAGCTCATCAAACTTTAAAACGATTTAACTTCTCGCCCTCATCATGTCTCCTCTTCAACGAAGTCCAGCTTAATCATCCAATTTTTATCTTCAAAAACAGATTGGTAAATAGTTTCAAACTTTTGTTTTATGCTTGATCCAATGTTAGCTTCTATTACCTACTGCAATAGTAACTATTGTTTCTATTACTGCAATAGTAACAACTGTTGTTCCTGGAGAAGGCAGCGAAATTAAAATTAGGAACCGAAACGAGAGCGCATTGAAATAATCATTAAAAATTGAACTTGAAAATATTCTATCGAAGGGAAAATATTTGTTCGGTGGAATATATTCGGTACCTATTTAATCTTTGCACAGGTGTTTTGGAAGGAAAAGCCGGGAGCTTCGTGATTATTTTAATCAAGCTTTCGGGGAATACTAGTCCCCTTCTTCAGGAACTACAACAATGTATACAGGACTCATAATGTATACATTGTTGTTGTAGATTCCTGTATACGTTGTTGCTTTTCCTTCCAAAACACCTCTGCAAACATGCAAGCCGGCTACCAAGATACTAATTAATCTTATATTGGGGCAGGTAATTGACGAAAAAAGTTTAACGCGGTCTGTTGTGGCGATCATTTATCTATTCCATGGTAGGTACTTGCTGAGATTAAGCGTTGGAAGTTTGAGTCCTTGTTTTTGACTCAATATAAATGGGATTTACGAATCAAGATGTAAAATCTTGTTCATCTAGAACTATGCTTCCGAGATATGAGTTTAAATGAGACAAAACAGTGACGAGTTTCAATACTTTTCCAGGACATCTAAACATTTGCAACACCTCCAGGAATGAAATGGAAGAGCATACTACTGCTGCTTGTGGTAGTTGTTGTAGCAGTGGCCTCAAAGCGAGGAAAATACAGTAAGAATAGAATACAAACCTACCGTTTTCCATTTTAGGTCATTTTTGGGATTCCTCTCTAGAGCGCAAATCCTACTGATGTTCTTATTTCTCCTATTTCTAGAAACCGATGTTGTTGGACTTCAGAATTCATCAAACTCTACCAGGGACGATCCTACCCAGCATGATAAAGTTATCCCCTATACTATAACACTTGATGCATACGGTGGTGATACGGGCGGTAAGGATAAAATATAATCGTTAGGTTAGTTGGTCCAACAAAGTTGGCTGATTTAAAAAAAAAAAAAGCTACCTATTTACAAATCTGTCACGATTACATGGGCAATTATTCTAAGAATAATAAACCAAAAGCGCACATTGAATATCGGGCGGGGGGGGGGGGGGGGGGGGGGGGGCTTCAAGCTGCGAAGCTCCGAGATGGCAAATTCTTCGATCTCGGAATGACTTGACATTTTTAATGGCATCAATTTCTCAAAAATTTTGAGGAAAAAAAAAAAAAAAAAGCTGCGCAGAATGAAGCCCCCCCCCCCCCCCCCCCCCCCCCCCCGCCCGATATTCAATGTGCGCTTTTGGTTTATTATTCTTAGAATAATTGCCCATGTAATCTTGACGTAGGTTGACGGACTCGGAATGGCCTCATAATTTGACATTATCCGCTTCATGAGGTCTAGATTCCAAAACCAAAATGCCCGTCCGCCGTCCGGGCCGTTTTGGGCAGTAGGAATTTTGTTGAAATCTGAAATTTTGACCAAATGCTTACCATCTAGTTGTGCCCGCAAGGTTTTCAGCTCGATCGCCCAAACCTGTGGGGCGCTATCGGGCTAAGGTAGGGGGGTTTTGAAGGCTTTTGACTAAGGGATCGATTTAGTTGTCGTTTTCGAAGTATTTTTGAACGTAGAATCCATTTTTAGGGGTCCCGGAACGATCCGATTTCACTGTGGGGATCTATAGGGCTTACATGAAGCTGCAAAGGGGAGTTTTGAAGGATCCCAGGAAGTCTTCGAGTCAAATATTTTGAAAGTGAAATATTCTTCGAGTAAACTTAGTTTTTTTTTTCTCGTTGAAACAGAATTAAATTTTTGCACAAGTACCTAACCTATAACAAAGAATAATAAACCCTCGTGTAAAATTTGCCGCTTTTTTTTGTTTTGTTTAATCACCGAGGTAAGTAACTAATTGTTCGCCAAAGATGAAATTTATGGTAGTGGTAGTGGTTCTACTTCAGATGTTCCTAATGTTAACCTTCTTTCCAGGTAACATCCGTTGTCGACCGAAATCTTCATTGAATTCTGCAATAAAATACGTATCCGAAAAATTGTATGAAAGTGTCAATGCTCCAAGTAAGTATTGTCTGTTTTGACCCTTTATGTCTTTGCTATGGCACACAAACTAAAAAACCGTCACGAAAAATTGTCCACCAAAAGTGTCCACGAAAAGCGTTACGTGAATTATCTGATGATTTTCGCTTACAACCGATTCGTTACAATCTTCGCCAGTTATCATCGTACAAAAATCGCTCACCATTCGTTGGAAAGCTCTCGGTTTATCTCGCATTTCTTTCGTACTTGTTCTTCGTCATTATGTCCCCATTTTATATTTATTGATGTTATTAATGGATGCAGTAAACAATGCCGCTTGTTTTGTTGTTATCAGTTACCACGTTAGAAATCACTTTGAGAAAACGCCAAAATCAAGCCGTGGGTAGAGATACAAGGGTAGGTGAATGAGTAGGAAATGGGAGGGGGGGGGGGGGGACTAAAGACATAAAATGCCCCAATGTGTTGCAGACTCGTATGCAAGCGTTTATATAACATTTCTTTGCGTAACAAAATTACCGGTTGACCCGTCGACAAAGCAACCCGTCAAAAAAGCAACTGAGGTGAATTTTTTCTGTGGTGCTGAACACGAAAGTGATGTTCAAAAACTGGTAGGACCACTGGTTAGGGAGGAATCAACCAATTTCTGGGGGAAAAAAGATTCTTAGTCAAGAAAACAGCAGTACCTAACAATTTTCATAGGTCTAATGATAAAAAATACTCTTTGGTCGCGAGAAAAATAAAATTTACCTAAAATATCTATATTTTTACTATAATACTAAAAATACTCTTTGGTTTTGATTATTTACCTATAATATCTATAAAAAATAAAATTTACCTAAATCTATATCTATATATTTACTTAAAACCGTAACGTTTCCTAATTATGTTATCTATTACTTAGTATCAGCCTATTCGGCTAAGTAATAGGTAACATAATTAGGAAACGTTACGGCTTTAGGTATAAAATATATTTTTTACAATAAACCGGTCAGCACTTGACGTGAAACAAAATCTTTGGCACGGACAGGTATTACATAAAATAATAGAGCTCACAATAATAAAGAATAAATAAATTAAAGGTAGTAGCCTACTTAGCATTTTGATTATTTTGTTTGTTTGATGCCATACAATTTAGGGCATATTTAATATTGGCAGAATACTACCAAATGGTAGTGTTCTGCCACCTATTTTAAAGATAGCCTCAGCAAACAGGTTATTATTGTTTGCTAACCTGTTTGCTCACCTCATCTAGGTGAGGTCATTTATCAATTAATAATTTTTATTTATAATACGAGGTGTTATAATTTAGTACCTATACTATTTAATAGAAGCGGAGACGGAAGACGGAACGACGACATTAGGTGACAAACGACTGACTATATTTTCATGAACGGGCAGGTGACATTGACATTACAGATGACAATAGGTACTGACAATATAAAACACGAGGGTCATCCAAAAGTAAATTTCCCCATTTTCTTAAAAAAAAAAAAAAAATCAAGTCAGGAACTTGCAGATGGTCTCACGTTTTTGTTAGGATGTAGTGGTAGCCCAGTAAATTTTTCCGGTCGATGTTGGTTTGTTCACCCTCCGCAGTTTCTTCCGATTGTGAAGTGCGTTCTGTGATCAAATTCCTGACCAAGGAGGGGGTTATCACTAATGAAATTCATCCTAAACATTTTGAGGAAGGACGTAGCAGTGCATGACGAGCCCATCGAGTTCGACTTGAGGGGGGGCCATTGTATCCATTCGCGCAGCTTGATGGTTGGCTATCTACCCACAGGTCATCAATGCCCCAAAATATTGTGAAATGTTGGAGGGAAATTTTTTTTTTTAAACAAAACATTAAAGCCAAAAGACCCAGACTTTTGAAGAAAAAAAGTGCTGCTTTTTCGTGACAACGCAAGGCCACATTCAGCAAATCTGACCCAATATTTGGGATGATCCTCGTATTATTTGGTTTCCATCTCTGTGATAAGCTGTTTGTTAATATAGAGTCTCCGGCTTTTTTCATGACGGCAGGGGTTGAGGTGTTTCCTTCCCCTTCACTAACATTAAATGGTGGGATTGAATTAGTGGAAGCAGCGTTATTTTGACCCCTTTCCCTATCAACTGATGGATTCGTAGGTCGATCCATCTCCCCAACTAATTTCCAAACATTTTTGCAGAAGAGGAAGACACGCTGTCAAGCGGGCCTACTGCTGTGGAGCTTGTCTCAAAGTACGTAGTAAATCAACTGTATACAAAATACCAAGGACTCTCAGGTAAATATAACCCGATGTATAATGCCTAACCGAAACGACCGTAACCTAATTGACGTTACCACATTCCTTATCTTCCACTAGCTCACGTTTGTGAAGTGCCACGTACCGTGACAAACGTCTTGAAGTACATGAACAAGGACATAACTGCTATATATGAAACTGTAGCAGGTAAGGATAGTATTATATCACTTAAGAGATGCCTTGACGATTTATTTGTCAACGTTTCTGTAGAAGGGACGTTTTCAATGTATACTTATGGATGGGTAGACACGTAATTTCCAGAACCGCAATCACGTTCAAATTCATATTGTTAGGGATGTCGATTTCAGTTGTTGATAGGTAGTTTGTTCTTTGTCTCGGCCGTATGTTTCAACATCGGAAATTAGAAATGTCCAGTCCGTCATTTATTCAAAAACGCAAAACGCACATAAAAGAACTGTGTGGCTAGTAGGTAAGCCAGACGGTAATGGGGGAGGCAGAGCTGAAATAAAACGCTCATTGGTTGACCTTTGCCTACTTGATATTAACGGATCACAATGATTTCCGAGTTTACAATAATAACAATTTGAATAGTTCAAGAAATAATAATAATTTCTTGAACTATTCAAATTATTATTGAAAAAGATATATAAAATCTCCTTAGAAATTTTCTAATATTATATTTATATCAATCAAAATAATGTTATTGTATCGAGGTGTTGTTTTATGACAATAGAATGCCTTAAAGTCTAGTTATCCTAGTTTTGGGCAGCATATAATCGCCTCTTGTAATTGTCGTTTCTTTCCAGAGCATATGAAAGGGAAATCGTTGCCATCTTTGTCAGTTATCGCGGAAGGATTAAAATTTCATATATCTCATCTCTACACGGACTTTTTACTAAGTAAGTGATACCGCTGTTGCCTTTCACGGCCTTAAAACGGAAAAAAGTCGAATGTTTTTGTTGCCCATGTAGTATAGTGAAGTTGCACAAGAAAAAATGGCGAGACTTTTGGAAATGCTGTAATCGTGGTTTTGAAACATATTTCACAGTTTTAGTAATTTCCCTTCATAATTCAATACACCAATTTCAGTTAATGGACTAAGCGAAGAGGTCACCAGTGTCACAGAAAACGCACTTCCAGTTACACAAATTACATTTCCCGATATTCCGGCATCAGTTTCCAAACAGCAACTCGTGAAGATCATCGTACAAGTACTAATCGAAATAATCAAAAAGACTTCGAAATGTAAGTTACATCTTATATAACCTAACATGATTGATTTTTTTTTTATCCTACGCCGGACGGAGGCCTTAACGCCATTTCCTTCCTAGCAGCCCAATAGGTATGCATACTTTTCCTTCTCCAGACGGAGTCCTCGTCGTCGTGAAGTGGTCGTAAGATTGTTGGGCACCGGTCCAAGTGCCTGGCGTCCATCGGTGCATTGGTATTGCACAGGGGGCATGTCGGTGATGGAGCAACGCCGATTCTATGGAGATGACTCTGGAGGAAATCGTGTCCAGTCTGATTATGATTAGGCCTACCTACATAATGATTGTGCAGATGATGCAATTAATAGGGTTTATCACTTCAGTGTAAACTTGGTTAGGAATTTTTTACTGTGCTGGATATTCCAGTACCTCCTGTGACCCAGCATGGAGTTATTTTGTCTCTCTTTCATTTTATTTCAGTTCTTATTTCTTTTATTTATATATTTATTTATTTACTTATTTATTTAAAAATACAATTTCAGTTAGTATTTTGGGTACCTAACTATTCAAACATCACTTCAGATTTTTAGCAACTAGATGATCTGAAGAACGTAAAAGTGTAAGGGTTAGACGTAGGATTACCAGTTTCATTTCAGCACAATTCCCCAAACCAACTTCTTTTTATATTATGAAAAGCTTGATAGTCAAAAGGTTTTGCGGCTTTTCAAAATAGTTGTATATCTTTTAGAATCGGACTTCAAAACAGTTTGAAGCCTTCAGATTGGTCCTGTACCTCTTGAGCCATTTTAAATATTTCTGAGCAGGCATAAAGGTACTTGGTACCTAACATATATAGGTGCATCTCAGTTTTTGGCAAAGGTTACGAATGTGAAAATTAACTCTTTCAAATCTTAAAAAAAAAAAAATAATAATAATAATGGAATGACTCAGCAGTGGTGTATTGGATTCAAAGCCTTACGTGTCGGTGCTGTCCAGGAGGGCCGAAAGCAATGAATTGTAAGGTGTATTTGCGTTTAAAGATGCTCCAGCCTAGAGTGGTGGGTGGTGGTTCGGGTTGCTGATGTTACCTATCAAAGCTCTTTTTCAATGTTACGGGACGAAGACCTAATTTTTTGTCTCACAAATTTCAGCTCCTGCAGGGCCTGCAATGATGCCTGCGAAGGAAGAGCTTATTAAAATTGTAATGAACCTAGTTTCCAAACTGGAGTCAGAACCAGGTTAGTTGTAGGTACCATAGGGAACAACCAAGTGGATGGAATTATCATCATGAGCGCTTCAAGGGCAGTTGGTACCCCCCCCCCCCCCCCCCCCCGAAAACGGCCAAATTCGTGCCCCAATATCTCGGCACTCCCTGGTCCAATTTTGTTGATTTAAAAAAAAAATTTGTTGATTTTTAAAAATTTTAATATATTTTATTTTAATATGGCCTAAAGGTCTAACAATTTCCGGAAACAGATTTTGAAAATATTGATCTGGAAATTTATAACTGGAGCAACCTGACACTTTTCAATGTTTCATAAAAGAAAATGTAAATCGTTTGGCAGGTTCTCGAGATAATGGGTCAAATGCGTCGAAAAATGCAACTTTTCAGGAGAGCAAAAAAAAAAAAAAGAAAAGAAAAGTAACCGTCTGAGCGTGTTTTGTTTTTCCATTGATTAGACGGAGAAAGAAGTAGAGCCAATCATTGTGCAATATACCATTTTTTGCAGTATTATATTATAATGTAGTTTACTGTAAGAGGAAAAACAAAAAATCGAAAGAAAAAAATTGTGGGGGTACCAACTGCCCTTCTTCATGTATGAAGATACTATAGCAGAGGATCCCATTTCATATTTATCCCGTTCTTAATTCTTGTACGTTTTGCAGATTTTGAACCTAAATCAAGATCGAAATCAGTAATTTCTACGATTACGAAAACGTTTGTGGAAAAGATAGTAAGCGAGGTAATTTCATCTGTGAAAACAAAAGGTTGGTATAGAGAATATCCTAGCTTAACTGTAGATAATATCTACATACTATGGAATTATCGATTTGAAATTATAAAGCCATACGTTATTAATGCACGGAAGAGGACAGCGATTCACATTTTATTCTTACGTAATTTGTGATTTGGGATCTTTCAGATGTAGAGAGTATAACAACAGAAGAGGTCATGAAAACTGTTAAAGGCATAATCATTGAACGTCGCCCAAGTTAGTATCAGTTCTCATAATGCATAACCCAAGAGCCATTGAATTGAAATTTATAAGCTATAGGACACCCCTTAAAATTCTTGTATATACATCATCAGTAATCAAACCAACTATTTTCCAGATATTATTCCTCGTATAGATCTTCCTCAAATACCTCCGTCACCTACAAGGGTGGACCTTCTGAAATACGTTATACAAATTATAATTGGCATAAATTCCCAAAGACCGATAGGTAAGGCGAACATTACCTGACGTAAGGCCTGACGTTGTGCATCTCTTTTTTCTTTATTTATTTATTTTTATTAACATGTACCTACAACCATGTACAAAATGTGTTTCTACATAATATTATTATGTACATAGGAGCTGTATCTACTGCGAAGTACATTTTATTTGTACAACCTATTCCTAATAAGCAGTTATTAAGAGTAGGTCAAGCCTGATCAAATGTGAATACCTACTGCAGACTGTAGCATCAATTCAACTGTTACAGTTAATTATTCAACTGGTACAGTACCCCACTCGTCAATAAACGCCCATACTAGCATTGTACTACCGAGCGCTGCTAGTTGTGAATTTCATGGGAGGGAAGGCCATTCCTAGCTGCCAGTGGGGTAGGGGGCTCGGGGCCCCTCCGATATGAGAAAAATATTTTATTAATCTGAAATAGTTACGATAAATAATTAGAATTTTAGTTAAGATGCTTTTAGTCAAAGGAATGAATCGATATTAGATTAGATTTTTAGAGCTAGAATAGTTGAAAATGTTAGCTACCCTGGACATCCCCCCCCTCCCCTAAAATATTTCCTATAATATATTTATAATTTCTTATAATATTATTATACACCACTTTGCATTATTATACACTGCTAGCTTGCACAAAATTGGCGGGAACGCGTGAAGGCCCATCTTCCCCATACAACAGTATGATGGGACTCAGGTTGGCTGAGAAGTAGTACTTCCCCGCCCACCCTTCAGTATTTTTACTCTTGCCAGTATACTTACTTACAGTAGGTACGTCTTCTCTAATGACCGACTGCACATTTTTTCCAAATTCAAGGGAATCCTTTAATTTGAGTTAAGAGTCGGCGAACCCCTTGTCTTACCTATTGTAGGGACACGCTTAATTACTAGTGTATTAAGTGTACCTATGTGTGGGCGTGCACCTAATTCATTGGAACACTCATAATGAGTTTGTGGTATGTTTGGCGGAACGCCAGGAGCGTCGTATCTTCAATTACGCCGCAGTTGGTTTTGAAGGATAAGGCTGGGAGTGTAGGAACATCTCCCTCTGAACGCACGAAGCACACGAAGTGTCGTGATTGGGTGTTCCAGAGGTTGATGCAGCTACAGGAACGGAGGACTCAGCTGGGAAAGACATACCTTAATTGTCAGGGTACCCCGGCCGCCCGCGTCGAGTCCTCAGCAGGGAGGTCTGGGGTAGCTGATGCCCAACACGAAATGTCGTAGCTGGCAGCAGGCCACCGAGATCCCGCTGATAAACGCTGGTCCACTTTCCCAGCTTCCCTGCACAACATAATATGGTGGCGTAAACTTAGAGAATGCACCTTCGGAACTCCGCCAAATTCACAACATACTATTTAAAGACTTGAAAAACTACCTCAAGTGGGTAAACAATTTACACCCGTATTAGGTCAAGTTCCTGAAACAAACTCTTCTCCTTCTATTAGAAATTATAAAATTTTGTTTTATATTTCTTCCAGATCCAAATTCAGGCATTCCAGCATTGCCCTCAGATGCTGCTATCCTGAGATATATTTGGGACCTAATAAGAGAAATTCAAGTAATGGGTTAGTAATGTAAAAAACTAGAACGGACATGAACTGAAATTATCTCTTAATTTCGTTCGTAGGTAACTTATTTATGAAAAGAGCTCACCTTTCTTTATTTGTTACGCCACCTTTTCCAGATCAAACTACAGGAATTCCGTCGAAACTTCCGAGAAGCCTCGTGAGCCTGGTAATTCATGAAGCAGTGAAAATTCTACTACTACAAGGTTAGTATTGGGTACCATGAGTGTTTTATAGCATTATGATTCAACCGACAATGGCATTGGTGTCTTGGTCGTTAACGTTCAGCTATGTCGGACGTGGAGAGTACTTGGGTGACCGCGTGTACAGCGAAGTCTCTAACACGGTTATTTTTTGCTTTCAATCAGGAATTCTCATCCCAACCTAGGGAACGAGGCGATGGGAAGCCTGAACGCAACTTCTTGTTCGATCGTGTTCCTCTCTTCCTTGAGAGGTTGGCTTGACGTCAGCGACGGCGTAGTTTTAATTTCTAATATAATAGTATTATAGGTACCTTTTTTCTATCTGTTCCAGATTCAGGCAACCCTACGCCACCTTCGATTGATATAATTTTGAAACAAGTTACTGAAATAATACAGAGAATTGAATCAATCCCAGGTTAGTTTGTAGTGGGTGCCTTGAGGAATAACCCCAGATTGTTGCCTCTTTATTTATTTCAACGTTTCCATGATATGGCATGAGCGCGAAGAACACCTCTTCTTGGATTCACTTATAATGAAAACTTTTACCTGTCATTTTCCAGGTTTTGATCGAAACAGAGATCCGTATAAACCTATAAAAGCTATCCCCCCACCTCCATTGTTTCCTTCTCAGGAGGATCTTGTGAAATACGTGATAGAGGTTATAGTCTACGTTATGCAAAGCAGACCCAAAGGTATGTATACCTAACGAAACGTAACTTTTGCAGGGCGTTCATACCTATCGTTCCTCATTTATATTCTTCTTAGACAACTCACCTTCTTATGAATTATAATGGGGTTCTTCGGGAGGTCAGAATTTTGTGTTTTCAACCTCATATTCGGATTTACCATTTCTTCAAGGCAGGACCTGATTTGGAAGGTTTGTTCCTTCCGTGCTGAATTCAGGAGTAAGGTGTAAGAACGTTGGGCGGATTAACCAAGGGGAGGATATTGTAGCGTGGGTGCAGAATTTAATTGAACAAATTAGAAAAAGGCTGCTGCAGTAATCGTTGAAGTCAATACGAACGAAGTGACTAGTGTGAAATGAAACACAGAAATGAATTTCAGGGAGATTATTGGTGGTTAATGTAAAGACTAAACTTATATTAGGGAGCAGCAAAAAAAAAAAAAAAAAAAAAAAAAAAAAAAAAAAAAAAAAAAAATCGAGCTGGTATAGAGAGTTGATTTCATGGCGGGAGGGGGAGGGGCTGTTTTCTATAAAAATTGAAAGAATTCGCAAAGAAGGAACATACCTGGTGTGTTGTGATTGGCCCACCTACCACGATGCCGTCACGATGTATGAACTCAAACTCGTGAATATTTAATACATTTTCGAATGTCTGATTGCATGTAAGTAACTTTCTCATGCCTATTATGCATACTAGATTTTTTTCTTGGAAATTGCTGAAACCCCCCATGATTGCGCAGCTTTGATGGATAGCGTAATATTTATATTATTATTTTGGAAGCAGACTACTATATCCTATCACATCTCTGCTTCTGAGGCGCCCGAACCTGCTGCCTCTGAATAGGATGTTCCGCACCAAATGATTGTTGCAATCTTATGTCATAATCTTGTATTCTCAATTCTAAATTTATTGTTTCTCTCTTCCAGATCCATTTACAAACGTTCCAACGTTGCCTCCAAGTGATGTACTCTTGCAATACCTACTGGGCTTATTGAATAAAATTGAAGGAGGGCCTGGTGAGAAATAACCTAACAGCCAAAGAACTATTATAAAGTTATTCCTTGTAGTCCTTATTAATGTGTGAAGGGCGCTATTGAAGGACAATAATTATGTAGAGAGTAACTGTGAATTATTTATATTTACGACCTACATATTTCTTGATACCACTTTTTCCAGATACAACTACAGGATATCCAACGAAGCTTCCAGTAAACCTTGTGAAAATGATAATAACAATATTTCAGACATTTTTGCAACGGATAGGTTAGTAGTGGGTACCATGAGGAATTAACTAGCATAAAAATATATGTAGGTATTTACTTGGGATTTCCAAGTGGCTAACCTCACTAATGGAAGAGAACAGTACTTCAATGCATTATTGTAGCCTGCATTGTTATATAACAAATTCCAGATCCAAATACAGGCCTGCCGTCGATGCCTCCAGTGAATGAGATCTTCATATATATTATGAAAATAATAAGGATAATTGAATCTCGTCCAGGTTAGTACATAGATAGGTGGTACCATAAGAAATAATCCGAGAAAACTATTGAATATTATTGACAAATGTTGAGCTGAAATTGTTGCACATTTGCTTACGTTGACTCAGATAATAAATTTTCTTGTGGTGGTAACTTCAGAGGGATACCACTTCATATTCTCGTATTCAATTTTAATAGTCTTACATGCCCTACCTTTCCAGATTTTGATCCAAAAACAGATCCTTTCAACCCTAATGAAGTTGAACGAAAGCCTCCCCCACCACCAACGTCACCTACTAGGGATGAACTTGTGAAATACATTATAGACGTGTTATTTCACTACTTACGAAACGGCCCCAAAGGTAAGTTGCACCTGTCACTTAGTCAGTCAGTCGAACCTTTTGATGTCTCCCAATTTGTCCTATTGTTTTTCGTGATTTGTACATTCGAAAACTGCAATGTCTACCAGCTACATGTCCGTGTTGGTTTTGAAGTAAGTACTTTCGTTAAAAAAAGAAGAAGAAAAAAAAAGACCTCTGAAATTCAACTTGGGAGTTACAACCCAGATGACAGTGGGTGTGGGGAGGGGGGAAGCTCACCGCCATGGAGCTGGTTTTGCCCCTTCATCCTGTTCAAACCCGTTTTCATGACCAAATGTCCAAAATTTCGATAACTGCTCTGCTGATAACTGCGTTTTTTCATTGATGTGGATTTTTTTTCAAAGCGAGGCACTTGTTCGTTCTCCAGACGGTACAGGAGTAAGCTATAGTAAAAATGAGGGGAAGGTTGCGGTAACAAACTTCAATATGGAATATTTTGTGCCCTGAATTTGTTGACCATCTACGGAAAAACTAGGCCTTCATTTTTCAAGAAAATTCGTGGGAGCGAAATGTTGGACCAATCAATGTTACCAAGATTGAAAATTTCATATTAGTGATGGAAGTTAGGTACCTACCTAATAAAATTCATTATTTAATAATCAATACTTGGTAAATTTGAACATACGGTGGACTAATGAGGAACGACTAGAAAAAACCGAGTTTTTAGCTAAAATTAGGTAGTTGATTAAAAAAATACTGCTGATAAAAAAAAAAACAAAAAAAAAACCGGACGGTAGACCTATGGTTCTACAGTCAGATCATTTAATAATGATTAACTAGATGCCCGCACGTGCTTCGCACGAAATTTCAAATTTCCGTCCATCACCCGTGGCGACGCTTTTTGACCCGTCTCTCGTTGCGAAGGAAAGCTCCGCGTAATATGCAGCCCATAGCAACCCATCAACTCCAAATGAAATTACCTAGTACCTATCAAACTAATCGAAGGCTTGCAAAAAATTCTCGTAGGTACCTACCCACCTACCGACGATCTTCGAATAACTTGCGAACGGGTTATCGACAGAATTCGTTTTGTGCTCGTTGAAATCAGTGCGAAAAGCTCGTTTTAACAAACGTAGTTTCGTTCAAAACCGACGCCAAAAGTTGTATCGGGTTTCGGCGTTTCGAAAATTTTCCTAGTAATCCCTATAGGGTTTAGTTACTATAGTAACGACGCTATTTGACCCGTCTCTCGTCGCGAAGGAGCACCCGAAAACCGATGAAGGGGATGAGGGAGGAAAAATCAAGGTAGCCTATGACCATCGCGCTGGTTTTTGGAACAGGTCGCAATAAACGGCACGCGAATCGGTCATTCCGTTCAGGCATGAAAAGGGAAAAAACAAACAGACAGACATTTCTCGGTTTTTATTAGGTGGAGGATTTTACACCAACCCTCTACTTGTAACCAACCGCTAAACTTCCTTAGAAACCAATCATGTGATTATAGTTTTCGCGATCATGTTACGCTCAAAATCCCCCGTGACGTGACGCTCGTGACGTGACGGAAACCCATTTAATGGAAACGTCCTGTTAATCATTATTAAATTATAAAAGTTCTATTAAGAAAAAAGGCGTGGCATGCATGAACAGATAGCAGAAAATTCTGCGGTTTTCGTCTGAAGTTGAGATGCCCACTACTCAAAAAGTATCGCAACAATATTGTTTTTAAAAGAATCGATGATGTTGATACTTTTGTCAAGACTTACTTCTACGAGTAGGTAAAGTAAAGCAAAGGCTTCAGACGAAAGCATTCATTTAGAATGTGGTCTGATGAACGCAGCTATGATGGGTCGGAGTACCTACATAGTGTATATTATCTTGTAAGGGGTACTGAGTAGCTGGTCGAATGGTCAGATATCAACGAAAACTGTACTGCCCAAAAGGCTGACGAACATTGCATCTTCCGAATCTACTCTGCCTTGAAAGCCTCTCTCTGTTAGATTTGTCACATTCTTCCAGATCCGGTTTCAGGCAGACCAACGGTGCCTTCTAATGAGGATCTCTTGAAATATATATTGGCAATAATAGAGACTATCGAAATACTACCAGGTCAGTAGTAGGTATGACGGGGAAAGGTCGAATGCAATTTAAGTTGGCACATTCTTTTGTGGGATAATAATATTATGGAGTGCGCTATAATAGAACCCCACTTCATGCTTCCATCTTACAATATTCGTATACCACGTTTTCCAGATCGAGTTACAGGACAACCAGTTCTAATGCCGGTTAACCTCGTGAAAATGATAATTAGGATAGTAGTGCCAATGTTGCTACGTACAAGTAAGTGGTGGGAAAAATCATGAATAAACATGTTGTTAGCGAAGGTAACAAAATACTTGTGCTTATGTAGATCCGAACGTCGCACAGGTGCGTCAGACAGGTCTGTCTTTGGAAAATATTACTTGGCATTCCTTAATTTAGATTGTTTTTTTTACCTATTCCAGATGCAGACAACCCAACGATACCTCCAACGGTAGAAATCTGGAAATACGTGATCAAGACAATAATGATCATTGAATCACGCCGAGGTTAGTATGTAGTAGGTTTAACAAGTTCACTGTCCGAAGACAGCTCTTCTTGAATTAGTTTATAATACCTAATTTTATGCTTGCTGCATTTTCCAGGTTTTGATCCGACCAAAGATCCGTATAATCCAGATAATCCAGTTCATGAGATTCCTCTACCTCCATTGTTCCCTTCCAAGGAAGATCTTGTGAGATACGAGATTGAACTTATACTTGACATGTTACAAAACAGTCCCATCAGTGAGTTTACCTTATTGTGAAACACACCAAGACTTGGGAAATCAATCAATAATTAAATTAAATTAACTCATGATTAGTGAATTGAATACCGACATTCTTTGATAATATCAAACAATGTCGCTATTCATACCGACATTGTATATTATAACATATTATGTTATAATAATATTATAACATAATATGTTATAATATAACGGTTTTAACTTACCCACACTGTATCATAATAATATTATAATATTAATAATCATAATAATATTATAATATAATAATAATATTATAATATATCATAATATTATTATGATAAAGTGAGGGTAAGCTAAAACCTAGTTCTAGGTTCTACGAATTTTAGCCAGTAGGTATTCGTTAACTGTCCTCTGGGGGTGCGAGGCGCATATAAACTCTCAGGCGGCATCTTCTTTTTTTTTTTTTTAAATAATAAACGTAATGTATGTTACTTATGTACCTACTTATCTTTCTTGCAGATCCATTTACAAACAAACCAACGTTGCCTTCAAATGATGAAGTGTTGGTTTATGTATTGGAAATACTAACTAAACTTGAAAATAACTCAGGTTAGTAGTCCAATAAGGAACAACCATAGCCATAGCACTAAAATTATCCTATTATTATAATATTATACTGGACAGTATAATACTGTCCAGTAAGTTTTATGGATGAACCCCACTGTAGCAGGACACTGGTTCATTGTTATACTTACCTTAAACATGTCACCTTTTTTTTTCAGATCCACTAACAGAAAAAGTAACGAAACTTCCGAGAAACCTCGTAAGAATGATAGTAGACATTGTGTTGAAAATCGTGCGCCGCACAGGTTAGTAGTGGTTACCATGAGAAATTAACTATCATAACAATCAAATTTCCAAAGATCCTAGAGGCTTGCATTAGTATTTGTTGTAGAGGATGTCACATTCTTCCACAGGTCTTCATAATTGTTGTATTTCATATTGCAGGCGATCCAACCGCTTTTCCAGCGGATGATATCTTCAAATACATAATTAAAATAATAAGGAAAATTGAATCTCTCCCAGGTTAGTAGTTGGTACCACAATGAATAACACAACAAAACTATTCAAATTCAATTTGGCTTTTTTTTTGTGAAAGTCCTGTCATCTGCTGTAGGTATCGATCTAAAGTAGATGGGCACCACTGCAAAATTTCGTTTTCACTGAAATCAATTCATTCCTATCTCATTTTCCAGGTTTTAATCCAGTCACAGATCCGTATAATCCAGATGAGATTAATCGCCCAAAGTCTCCCCAACCACCATTGTTTCCTACCAGGGACGAACTTGTGAAATACATTGTAGAAGTTTTACTTTACTACTTACAAAACGGCCCCAAAAGTAAGTGGTACCATTCACCTACCCATAACAAAATATAACCATGGCGTTCATAATCATCGCACTAAAATAGTTGAGGAAAGGTACTATTCGAGTTTCCACATCATGAAAGAAAACTCGACACTCTGCTCCTCTTGTTTACCTGTGCAATTTTCGCGAATCTGCAACACACACCAAGAAGCCCCTTCGTTGGAACCAGACGTTGTCTCGTCAACGTTTAATAATAAGTCGTTTATTCGTACTACGGAATTTCCGAGATTACTTTTCGGGACATTTTGCTGCAGACATCTTCACTTGTTTTTCACGCTATACAAAACTAACTGTGAGTCGAAGCAGCAATATTGGAAGAATACGAAAGGATGGAATCAAATTATAATAATGAAATGAATAAACATTCTCCTTGCCGGTCGTATGCCATTCTCCGATCCTCTAGTCTCAGTTCATGCTATTTTTCAATTTTTAGTCTTTATCTTTCAGATCCGGTTACAGGCAATCCAACGTTGCCTTCAAATGATGAGCTCTTGACGTATGTCATGGGAATAATAAGTTCAATTGAAATACAACCAGGTCAGTACCTAGCATGATGAGGAAAGGTGATAACTAATACGTACCTCCTGGTATGGAACAAATCGTGATGGGACCATACGCTAATCGTCGTACCACTTTTTTCAGATCCAATTAAACCGTATCCAACGAAACTTCCGACAAACCTCGTGAAAATGATTGTACAATTAGTAGTTAAAATTTTTAACCGCACAAGTAAGTAGTTAGTACCATCTGAAATATACCAGCCTAACAATTTAATAGTGTCTTATCTTTTAAGATATAAGACAACACTTGCCATTCTACATTATTTGTTGTTTCACATATCCCTGACCCAGTTACAGGCATTCAAACGCTACCTTCAACGGTAGATATTTGGAAATACTTAATCAAGATAATACGGGAGATTGAATCAATCCCAGGTTAGTAATAGGCACTTTGAATAATCCGGGAAAACAGTTAAATTTGAATAACTGCACTTTTCCGCCTCATGTTTGTAGAGTTAGGTACCTTTAGAAGGACACAAGTTCAAATTCTCGTGATATCTTTAATAATAGGTATTAATTTCTGCTTCACGTTTCAGGTTTTAACCCAGCCACAGGTAATTACAACCCTGATGAAATTCTACGGTTTCCCCCACCACCATCGTCCCCTACCAAGGAGGAACTTGTGAAATACATTATAGAAGTTTTACTCCTCTACATACAAAACGAAGCCAAAAGTAAGTTATTTAAAATACGTATATAATACCTGTTATGTATAATACATGTATTGTACAGGTATAACACACTTCAGTTACCTATTTTAAACGTCTGACTGATGTTTTTTAATCTACACATCATCAGGATGTGTAGATTAAATTGGTATCGTTGTGTTAAAATAAATTTTTTGAATCAATTTTATATTGGACCTAAAAAATTGATTTAAAAAAAAAAATCGGGTAGGTAACCAAAAATTGATTTTGTCTAAAGTTACATTAAATGAAGTAAAATTTTTACTTCACCCGTTTTGTGGTGGATCTGAGGCAAAGAAATGCTCTTTCTTTACTGATCCTCAACTATCTTTCGAAGGTAAAAAAAGGGCCGAACTTTTAGAAAAATTTTGCATTAAAGAATTGCCATAAATCGATTCTTAATTTTATCGAGTGAATTGAAATCGATTAAAAAAATCAATTTTCCTGAAAAACCGGCGATCCGATACCCATCCTGCGCCTCTTTCTACGCCTACTAACGTAAAAGTGTCGTAAATGGAAATAGGTTCTGTTGTGCCGTAGGTATAATACTACAATAATTGTGGATTGCTTAGAAGGAACTGCAGAGTGACGTTCGTAGGGAGTCACTTGAATACACTTCCTTAAGGGATACACTTGTCGAGGACGCCAGACAAAAGGAAGGATCCACTGGATCCGATCCAGAAATGAGTCTCCCAAAAGATGGATCTCTTGAGCAGCGCTTCAATTTAGCTCATTTTAGAAATTTACTACTATATTTTGAATGTATTTCTGCTTGGGATGCATATTTGGCCCCTTTCGAGTGCACATATTGGGGAAATGTGCCAATTATTTCGATAAAATAAGAATGGTGATTCTTCCCGCGGCTCGGATGCGACTCAGCAATCCACGAGAGGCCATCTCTCTTATATCCTTTTTTCATTTGTGGTTTCATTCTTCCAGATCCTTTTACGGGCAACCCAACGTTCCCATCAAATGATGAACTCTTGAAATATATATTGGATATAATAAGTTCAATTCAAATGCAAGCAGGTCAGTAGTCTGATAAGGAAAAACGTTACATAACCATCAAACTGAAATATATCGTTTTTATTGTGTGCCATCAAAATTCCTGTATGGAGCAAACCGTAGCAGGTTACTAATTCAAGTCAACTCCTTTCAATATTCGTTATAACACCTTTTTCAGATAAGCTATATCCATCGAATCTTCCGAGAAACCTCGTGAAAATGATAGTAAGGATAGTACTGCAAATGTTGACACGCTCAAGTAAGTAGTGAGTTCCTACCATTAGGAATAAACTAGCATAACAACTATTTGAAATATGTCTTATGAATGTGAGTGAGAAGACCTCACTTTCCATTCTACTACCTAACTTGTTGTAGTGATGTTGTTAAACATAGAAGTACCTTTATCCAGTTACAGACAATCAACCACCACCTCCATCAATTGATATCTGGAATTACATAATCAAGATAATAAGGGAAATTGAATCTCTCCCAGGTTAGTAGGTAGTTGGCACCATGAGGAGTTGGTAAACTTTTACTTCCTTCACTTTTAAACACGAATTAATTATATTTTACATATTTTCAAGGTTTCGACCCGTATAAAAATCCATTCAACCCCGTTAATATTCAAAAGCCTCCCCCAGCACCATCGTTTCCTACGAGGGACGAACTTGTGAAATACATTATAGAAGTTGTACTCAATTACATTCACAACGCTCCCAAAAGTAAGTCTACCTATCAGTTTCCTACAACCAAACGTAACCATCGCAGGGCGTTCATAACCATTGCTCTAAATGTTAGATGTTAGTAAGAATCGCGGGCTACCTTTGTCGATACAGTGTGCCCTTGGGGGGGGGGGGGGGGGGGCACCGGAGGTAAAATTTCTGATTTCAAGGTTCAATAATATCATATAATATATTATATTACAGAACCTAATAATATTATGATAGAATTTTGAACTCAGACATTTATATTATAAAGATGAAGATAACTTTATGCTATAAAGATTAAACTCAGAAATTTGTTCTCTATAGCTTCATTCGCATGGTAATTCTGAATATTCCGAACCGTTCGGCGCATGCGCAGTAGGGCAAGGGCCTAGGGTGGGGTACATCGGCTTCCAGGAATTAAACACTCAAATTCTGATGCTCTGTGAACGCAGCATCGTTCGGAATCGATTCCGGCAGTTCTGATTTTTTTTTTTAGAACTTCCCAAACTGATTCCGACTGCCTTCTCGATTGTGGAAAGTCACATACGCGCGATTCATTTCCTTCTGTGACCTCGTGGAGGTAACTTCGTAGGGACTATTTTTTCATTAGCGGAGGACCGAAGTTCTGTCCGTTTTAATTACTGGAATCGTTTGACTCAAAACGATTTGAGTTCTGATTCGATTCTGAACCGCCAGAACTTACTCTGCGAACGAACCTTATGTTATGTCCTTTCATCATCATTTTTGAAACCTATGAGTATTTCACTTTGATATTGAAGTAGGCTGAGTATACTCGCGAGTTTACTAGTGGGTCTTGCTCTGCATCTGGAATTTTGGGCGTGGGATACATACCTTAAGATGTGGCGGTACCATTCAACATGGGAAGCAGATAAAATCCACCAAGGAGATAATATTCATAGTACACCTAATAATTACGATTGATTATTATGTAAACCCAGATCCTCTGGGATATGCGGCCCAATGTTGGCATTTATGCAAAGTTTAAAAAAAAGAAGATATTCCTAAATTTTTTTGTAACCTTACAGATCCTATAACTGGCAATCCGATAATACCTACAAATGATGAGCTATTGAGCTATATATTGGGAATAATAAATTCAATCGAAATACAGCCAGGTCAGTGGTATGATAAGGAACGGCGCAATGCAATTTAAGTTAGCACATACGTTTGTGCCATAATACGGAGTACCTACGCTGCAGCAGTACGAAACTTCATGTTTGCACCTTACAATATTCGTAATACCACCTTTTCCAGATCAAGTTACAGGACTACCAGCCAAAATGCCGGTAAACCTCGTGAAAATGATAATAAGATTGGTACTGCAAATTGCGCAACGCGCAAGTAAGTAGTGGATGCCATGAGGAGTATAATAATATTATACTAAATAATATCTCGTACATATTATGTCAAGTGTCTTATTGATGACAGAAGTAGTAAATGACATTTACTGTCATACATTATAATATGTATGTCATATTATGACATAAGACCACCCTACACTTATGTTTGTTGTATCACATATTCCTGATCCAGTTACAGGCAATCAAACGATACCTACAGCAGTAGATATTTGGAAATATATAATCAAGATAATAAAGAAGATTGAAACAATGCCAGGTTAGTAGGTACTCTGGAGAATTCAAGAAAACTATTGAATTTGGATTGGCGCACATTTGTTCACCTCATGTATTGGAGGGTGGGCACAAAAAAAACACAAAAAAAAAAAAAAAAACACAAAAATTGGTTTCGCCCACAGCTCCTCACTGGAATGGTTTTTGTTAACATTTCAATTTTTTCTAGTTACTTAGAGATCTAAGCAATGAAAGAAATATAATAGAAACCATAATAAGGTCACATAATATGTAGGGTACTACATATTATGTGACCAGGAGTGGCCATTTTTTACAAAATGAATTTTGTTTCATTGTGCCCCAAGCCCTGCTACAGTTAAACAGAGCAAGGGGGTATCTTCCATTTATGGCACAATGAATGAATGAATGAATGAATGAATGAAACGTTACTCATGGCCTCTTTCATGGATGAATTATAACCTGAAACGTGAATTATTGTCATTTATGGATGAATTATGGCGTTTCTTCCGGTGTTTAAAGGTTTATGGTGTATAAATTATTACCAAAATAATAGGACATGTACATATCCTGCCAATATCCCGTTGAACGTTTACAGACGCGTTCAGACCCTTCAGTACGCCCGGTACAAAATACGTTTCACTGTGCCCCGTGTTCCATTGAGCCCCAACCTCCCCTATATAAAATATATTTTATTGTTACATGTTTAATGAAACCTGTTCATATTCTTGTATTCGCTTGTCTCACAATATAAATATTTATATCTGCTTGACTTTCTAGGTTTTAATCCAGACACAGATCCGTATAATCCAGATGAGATTAATCGCTCAAAGCCTCCCCCACCACCAGTGTTCCCTACCAGGGACGAACTTGTGAAATACATTATAGACGTTTTACTTTACTACATACAAAACGGCCCCAAAGGTAAGTTGTATCAGATACAGATTCTGTAAGTAACCCTCAACAGTTTGACATATATTTTTGTAATCTCCATATCTTGAAACGAAATCCAACGCTCTGCTCCTCTTTTTCACACCTGTAACGCTCGTGCCCACCAAAAAGAGCCTTCGACATGTTGCCTCGTTTACTAAATGCGCCATTTATTCGTATCACGGCATTTCCCAAATTCATTTTCACAACATTTTTGGCTGGCTGCTCCGTCTAAAGAACAAACTTCACGCGAAGCAGATTTGAATGGAATAATGAAAATAAAAAATAAATAAAAATGAAAATAATGATGAATAAAAAAAGCGAGCCATCGATTGAGATAAGTAGTTTGATTCTTCACGACAAGAAACGGGTTAACAGGCTTTGTTACTAAGAAAAATCACGAGTTGATGGGTTGCTACGGGCGTTCCAAGTGAAGCATAGGTTGCATTATTGAGAGGCGATTTTGCGGAATCACGAATTTCTCGTTGCGATGGTGAACGACTTTGTTTTGTGAATGTGGATACGTATTTTAAAACAATGGTTTAATATTAAACAATTTCAGATATTAGAGAAAGAAGAAAATTTTTCTTCAACTAGATATTACTTGAACAATAATATTGTTTAAGTAGTATCTAGTATAATATACGGTTAGTAAGCAGAAAAATCGAACAAATTAATTTGTTCGATTTTTCTGCTTACTAATAACACTACTTCGATTTTTCTGCTTACATATTATGTCATTCCGGTTTCTTCCTTGATCCATAGCATAATTTTTAACAATAATTATTGGAATCAATAGTAATTGAAAAATGTAGTATACCTGTCTGTTTCACAGCAAACTTTTTTTTAACTGTACTTTGGCTTGGCCCACTTCGGGTGCACATGTTGGGGAAATTTTGTGCCTTTTATTTCAGCCTCTACTATAAATTAATGAACATTCTTCTCGCGGCTCGGATGTCACTCTGCAATCCACGACTGACCATCTCTGTTATATCATTTTTTCATTTGAGGTCTCATTCTTCCAGATCCGTTTACGGGCAATCCAACGTTCCCATCAAATGATGAACTCTTGAAATACATATTGGATATAATAAGTTCAATTCAAATGCAACCAGGTCAGTAGCCTGATAAGGAAAAACGTTACATAACCATCAAACTGAAATATATCGTTTTTATTGTGTGCCATCAAAATTCATGTATGGAGCAAACCGTAGCAGGTTACTAATTCAAGTCAACTCCTTTCAATATTCGTTATAACACCTTTTTCAGATAAGCTATATCCATCGAATCTTCCGAGAAACCTCGTGAAAATGATAGTAAGGATAGTACTGCAAATGTTGACACGCTCAAGTAAGTAGTGAGTTCCTACCATTAGGAATAAACTAGCATAACAACTATTTGAAATATGTCTTATGAATGTGAGTGAGAAGACCTCACTTTCCATTCTACTACCTAACTTGTTGTAGTGATGTTGTTAAACATAGAAGTACCTTTATCCAATTACAGACAACCAACCACCACCTCCATCAGTTGGTATCTGGAATTATATAATCAAGATAATAAGAGAAATTGAATCTCTCCCAGGTTAGTAGGTAGTTGGTACCATGAGGAGTTGGTAAACGTTTGCTTCCTTCACTTTTAAACACGAATTAATTGTATTTTACATATTTTCAAGGTTTCGACCCGTATAAAAATCCATTCAACCCCGTTAATATTCAAAAGCCTCCCCCAGCACCATCGTTTCCTACGAGGGACGAACTTGTGAAATACATTATAGAAGTTGTACTCAATTACATTCACAACGCTCCCAAAAGTAAGTCTACCTATCGGTTTCCTATAACCATCGCAGGGCGTTCATACCAATTGCTCTGCAAAAATCCACCGAAAGTGGTCACGGGCTACCTTGTACACAATTGTTCCGCCTACCCACGACGCTTTTGGAACGTAATTGCCATTGAAAGCGGTGGTGTGTTACCTATTGTGGGAAATGGTAGTTTATACGTACATGATTCGGGAGGAATGGTTGTTGTAACGTCAACCACCATTTCGAGTACCTAGTGGGGATTCCAGGTACATTTCTTACCATGTTCCATTCCGTTTGTGCCCCAGGAATGCCGTGGTTGCTTCACGTTTCATGGACCTAACTACTTTAATGTAGTAGTACCTACTTATAATGTAGCAGTTGGTGTGCAACGCATTGCACCCACGATGGGCATAGTAGGGTGGGTCGATTTTGGCAAAACTAAATTTTTGTTTACCATTTCAGGACCCACAAATTGTTGTTGTTTTTCCTCTAAGAAAACAGCGTGCCACAACCTCTTACCGAAATTCCCTTCAAGTTCCACAATCATTTTGAAATTTTTGAATGATCAAAAGTCGTTGTAATATCAACTTTGATTGAAAGTTTAAAGCGTTTGAATGAAAATAAAGGGTATTACATAGTTGATAATACATCAGCCAATATATAGTCTCTCTGGTGAAACCATCGATGTCCCTCGTTGGGTGAAACAATGCAGGTGTGCAGAAAATTCTTCAGCTCACGGGGTGCTTGACTACTTGAAGAATTGGTGGGATATTATCAATTAAATGGATCTCAAGACTTAGGACAAAAATTACGAGTAGGTGCCGCAGTGCTCTACGAATACTTAAGTTGGGGTACCGTTCATAATCTGAGGGGATAGACAACAGATGATATCCGCTGAGAAGATCTAATAATAATAATAATAATAATAATAATAATAATAATAATAATGATAATTTTTTTTATACCCAATGCCGAATGCATCTAGGCCAAGTTGAAATAATCCATATTCCTAAAGTTTATTTTTGAAATTTGTATCCTTCTTACAGATCCTATTACGTCCCATCCGATTTTGCCTTCAAATGATGAGCTCTTGGTGTATATATTGGAAATAATAAATCCAATCGAAATACAGCCAGGTCAGTGGTACGATGAGGAAAGAAGCAGCGCCACAATATGGAGTACGCTGAAGCAGAACAACACTCGTGTTTACACCTTATAATATTCGTTATACCACCTATTCCAGATCAAGTTACAGGACTGCCAGCCAAAATGCCGGTAAACCTCGTGAAAATGATAATACGATTGGTACTGCAAATTGCGCAACGCGCAAGTAAGTAGTGCGAAATGGAATGAGGAATATACTAGCATAACAATGGATCAAATTTCCAAAGATCCAAGTACCTATCTTATCACTGTCAGAGCAGACGCTTTTTGACATTTCTATACTTACATTGTTGCATCTCATTTTTCTTATCCAGTTACAGACAATCAAACGATTCCTTCAGCGGTAGATATTTGGAAATATATAATCAAGATAATAAGAGATATTGAATCAATGCCAGGTTAGTACTATGTACTTTGAATAATCCGAGAAAACAATTGAATTGGCGCACATTTCGTCGTCTCAGATTTGTAGTTACCTGTTCAAATTCTCTTATTCGCTTGACTGAAGTTTTTATATCAGCCTGGCTTTCCAGGTTTTAATCCGGAAACAGCCCATTACAACCCTGATGAAATTAAAGGAAAGATTCCCGTAGCACCTACGTATCCTACCAAGCAGGAACTTGTGAAATACCTTATAGACGTTTTACGTTATTACATTCTAAACAGTCCCATAAGTAAGTTATGCCACTCACTTATTACCAGTAAACAATTATCACCATTTCAGGGTCCTCTCATCCCAGGCATGCATGTTGACCATCAATAATTGGCTCATACAATTACACAGCACAAATTACATTTAAACGTGGTGTAAATAAAGTGGAGGCTCAAATGTGAGTCTTATAGTGGATTTCAGGCCCACAGTAGTACCTGGTAGCCAGAACCGGAACCATCATTCTTCTCTAATAAAAAGAGGCCCGTTCTCGCCAACTCTGAAACCGTTGCTTCGAGTGAAATGGTAGTGTCTAGGGAAGTTAGAAAACTCATGTCTTTTGAATTGTTTTGTATCTTTCTCACAGATCCCATTACTGGCCGACGAACGGTGCCTCCAGCTGAAGAGCTCTTGGAGTATATATTGGAAATACTACGTCCAATCAAAATGCAACCAGGTCTGTTACAGACTAAAGTAGTACGATAAGGACAAACTTTACTTTGCAATAGAACTGAAACTATCACCTAATTCTGTGCAATTACGCAATTATCACAATTTCCTGTATAGACCACATCGTAGCGGGTCACGTTAAATGTTTGTCAAACATGCAATTTTCATGTTTATATCCTTACAATGTTCGTTATATCACCTTTTTCAGATCCACTTACTGGAGTAACACTTCCAAGAAACCTCGTAAAAATGATAATAAATGTAATATTAGGAACTTTGAAACAACCAGGTTAGTAGCTTTCCCCCCCCCCATGAAGAATACACCAGCATTGTTAACAAACTTTCAATTTATAAAGATCCAAGCGCCTTACCAATCTTATAGAGACTGTGCTTGACACTCCTTAATTTAGATTGTTGTATGACCTATTCCAGGCCCAGGTACAGACAAGCCAACGATACCTCCAACGGTAGAAATCTGGAAATATGTGATCAAGATAATAACGACCATTGAAACACGCCGAGGTTCGTAGTAGGTTTTACGTGTTCACTGTCCGAAGACACCTCTTCTTGCATTAATTTGTAATACCTAATTATTTATGCTTGCTGCATTTTCCAGGTTTTGATCCGACCAAAGATCCGTATATTCCTGGTCATGAGATTCCTCTACCTCCATTGTTCCCTTCCAAGGAAGATCTTGTGAGATACGAGATTGAACTTATACTTGACATGTTACGAAACAGTCCCATCAGTGAGTGTACCTTATTGTGAAACACACCTAGACTTGTGAAATCAATAATCAAATTAAATTAAATCCTGATTAGGTAGTGAATTGAATACTGACATACCGACATTGCTTGCTTGCATTGTTATGTTATGTAATGCGGTAAGGGTAAGATAAAATCTAGTTCTAGGTTTTACGAATTTTAGCCGTTAGGCTTTAACTGTAAATCACCTGAGGGTGCGCTGGCGCAAAGCCGGCGTCATAATGTATATAATAATCATGACATTATGTATCCAATACACTCAGGCGATTTTTATCATTTAATAATGATTAACAGGACGTTTTCATTTTTTCCCGTCACGACATACAAAGCATTATTACATGATCTGACTGTAGAGCCATGGGTCTACCGTCCGTTTTTTTTATAAACGTTATAATTTATGTCATGTACCTATCTCTCTTGCAGATCCAGTTACAAACCAACCAACGATGCCGTCAAATGATGAAGTGTTTGTTTATGTATTGGAAATACTAACTAAACTTGAAAATAACTCAGGTTAGTAGTCCAATAAGGAACAACCATAGCCATAGCACTAAAATTATCCTAATATACTCTCCAGCAGGGATTCCCAACCTGGGGGGCACGCCCCCATTGGGGGGGGGGGGGGGGGGGGGGGGGGTGTGAAGGGTCTCCAGGGGAGGCGCGATCAAGGCCCAAAAACTGACAAAAAGTTTTTTACGTAGTTTATAATCATTTAACGTGACGTCACCTATAGTGGTTCCGGTTTCCAATCAAAAAACACCAGAGTGCAGGTCGATTTTTTCTTGGTATTTGGCTCTGATGACACTGGAGTTACGCGAAAATGGCTGTGTTCGCTTTGGTGTGAATGCGATCATGCTTATTGACTCAACTTATTTGTGATATAAATTAACTTAATCTTAATCTAGTTTTTAGTTTTGTAATGGTGGCCAACTCTTCGACCAATAGGAGCTGACCTCGGGTTTCCGCCAAAATTCAAATAGAAATTTTTTCATTAATTTTATAAATTCATACGAGCTTGCAGTTTGTGTTTTAACCCCATTTGTAGTATTATTTGGACGTCTTCTATCGATAAAAAAAAAAAAAAAAAAAAAAATCCAGAAACGCTTCCATTCCTAATTATTTAGGTAGGCTGGAGCGTGAGTGTTTGTCAACATGAATACAACAACAAATAATAAGTTCCGTTTGAATTTGAATTTACTCATTAAAATTATACCATGATTATACTAAGTATAAGTGCTAAGTATAAGTCTTATACTTAGCATTTTTGAGGATTGGGAGAGTATAATTACATAGAACAAAGGGGGGGGGGGCGCAATGGTGTTCACACCGACCTGGGGGGGGGGGGGTAAAAAAGGTTGGGAACCCCTGCTCTCCAGTAAGTTCAAATATGAACCCCACTGTAGCAGGACACTGGTTCATTGTTATACCTTTTACACTTAACCATGTCACTTTTTTTCAGATCCACTAACAGGAAAAGTAACGAAACTTCCGAGAAACCTCGTGAGAATGATAGTAGATATTGTATTGAAAATTGTGCGCCGCACAGGTTTGTACTAACTGACTACTTAGTCAGTAAATTAACCTATCATAGCAATGAAATCTCCAAAGACCCTAGGGGCTTACATTAGTATTAAATACAAAAGCAAATGTTGTTGTAGAGGATGTCACACTCTTTCACGGGTCTTCATAATTGTTGTATTTCATTTTGCAGGCGATCCAAACTCTGTTCCAGCGGATGATATCTTCAAATACATAATTAAAATAATAAGGGAAATTGAGTCTCTCCCAGGTTAGTAGTTGGTACCATAATGAATAACCTAAGAAAAATATTCGATTGCATTTTTGGCTTTTTGTGAACGTTGAATCACATGTGCTGGTAATTAAGAGAGATACCACGTATTCACTGAAATTAATTCATTCCTACCTCATTTTCTTAGGTTTTAATCCAGATACTGATTCGTATAATCCTGATGAAATTAGTGGCCGAAAGCCTCCCACAGCGCCATTGTTTCCTACCAGGGATGAACTTTTGAAATACATAATGGAAGTTGTTCTTTACTACATTAAGCATAGTCCCACAGGTACGTCTATAACCGTACATAGGCAATGCTGAGCGCAAGAGCGTTGGTAGTCTAAATTCAGCAGTCCTGACGAATTGGTTCTTGAACAAATGCTAATAGGTCAAAGAACACTAAGTGTTCGTGTTTTTATATTCCTCTTCCACAATTTGTTTTCTTTTTCTTCCAGATCCGGTTTCACACATTCCTACATTGCCTTCTGAAGAAGATCTCTTGAAAATTATCATGAAAATTATAGGTTCAATTGATATGAAACCAGGTCAGTAGTATGATGAAGAAGGAACCAATATAGCTGACCAATATTATGGAGTACGCTGTAGCTGGACAACACCTCATATTTACACCTTACAGTATTCGTTATACCACCTGTTCCAGATCAAGTTACCGGACAACCAGCGGTAATTTCATTGAACCTCGTGAAAATGATAATAAAATTAATACTGAACATGGCGCGACACCCAGGTTAGTAGTGGATACCACGACTAATGAAGTACAACAAAATCAGTTGAAGTTTTGAGTTACAATAATCCTTCAACTTCCATTGCTTTGCCTTAATTTGGGGGGAATCACCGGTACCTACTCGGCGTAAAGGGTGCAACTCCTTGAGATGCATCACCGAATTTGAACCCCTAGGTGGGAAATTAAAATCTGAAAATATAATAAATTCATATATTCACATATTATGTGAAACATGACAAACCGATTGCTGTAACAGGGAAAATTTATTTCTCCCACAATTCTATCAGTAGTGGCACACAGGAAGGTTTTTTACATTTCTTATTTCCCGAACTTTTGATTGCATGGACTTACGCCCTTTGGAAAAAAGATTCAATTTATTCGGGCAAATTAAAGGAATTTACCTCAGCCGGCCGACTACTGGGTCATTGGTGGTTTTTTTCCGTGGCCCAGCAGTTTTCTGGTCGTTTTAGCTGTAGTTCCGCTGATTTACATGTTAATTTATTTGAACTCGTGCCATTATTTGCGAATGGAATTTAATTTAATTTGTCAAGGACCAAGAAAACAGGTTCATCTCATCGACCTTAACTATTCAAGCACGGCTCTTTTAGAGAAATTAATGCTGTTTGCGAAGATTCAAACCTATTTTTTTCGCACGACTTTGCAAAGACAGGTCTACCTACTTTATTTTCTGTTTTTTCAGGCTCAATAATCTCAATTTCGCGAAAACAATTTTTCGAACAAAGGAGAAAATATTCTATAATTTGCTAATAGAAGGAAATCTTAATTCTAAATTGTATTCTAAAACTTGTCAATAGAAGGAAATGAAATCCGTTGTTCGTTGATTAGGTTTTTGGTTGATTTTGACTGCTATCCACCCAAAACATAGGGTGGAAAACCGTGCTCATTCACTATGTACAGTAGAAGAGAGCAAAATTTGCTTTCATATATTGCTAGAGAGCAGAATTTAATTCATATATTGATTGCTTGCTAGAGAGCAGAATTTAATTCATATATTGACTTCATTTGTTCTGTCAGCAGAATTTAATTCATATATTGATTGCTTGCTAGAGAGCAGAATTTAATTCATATATTGACTTAATTTGTTCTGTCACATTCCAGATCTAGATACCGGCAGACCAAACGTACCTTCTCTTCCAGACGTCTGGACTTATATCATTAAGATAATAAGGGACATTGAATCCATCCCAGGTTAGTAGTAGGTTCCATGAGGATTGACCTGATTGTCTGGGGAACCTGTTCTTTTGCATTCACTTTTAATCTAATATAAAAAAAATATAAAAACAAGTCTGTGTCTGTTCGGCGAAAGTAGGTATAATCGAAAACTATTGGGCCGATTTGGTTCATTCTTTTTTTTTTTGTAATCTTAATTTTCGGGGCAAGGTTATAGGCTATTGAAATCTTCACCAAACTCCCTCCTCCATCGTCTTTCAGGCCGAAAACCTAAGTTCTTCGCAACCGTAAATAGGGAGATTTTTTACTGCGGCTAAAATACTGTGGCTGTTACTATATGAGCTAAAAGTATGAGGAAAAGCAAAATCCATTCGTAACCGTGTTGACGACATCCGTAGCAATGTAGAAAATCCAAATGAAGATTAAAAATTTTAGAGGGAGCCCTTCTAGGACAACTAGAGAAGATTGAAATGACGGGAATTCTCCTGATCCGCTGAGTGACCTAAAACTCTCCTGTTCACCCTTGAACGGTGGAATTTTAAAGGCAGCCCTTCTGGCAGTACGAAAAATGTCGTCTATCACAAGGTCATTTATTGCCTCTACGGCGGTCCGCTAGTAATTAATATTTGTATCTTCCTTGTTTCAGGTTTTGATCCTAAGACAAATCCTTACAATCCTTTTGGGCACGGCAGAAACGTCCCCCGTCCTCCGTTGTTTCCTACGAAGGAAGATCTCATAAAATACACGATAGAACTTATACTTTCCATGGTGAAAAACAGTCCCAAAGGTAAGTTGTGGATTAATTATCCTAACCGGCAATCATCATTGCATGCCAGCTGAATATGAAAATCAATTTGAATAACATTTCAGGAATGACTTGAGGAGATTTATGATCTGCTTCCTCATGCAGTATTTATATTTGTAGGGGGGGGGGGGGGGGGGTAATGGAGGAGTTATTAAATTCAAACTGAAATTTAATTTGAAACCTCCCTTCCCCTTCTGATTTCTTGAAATAGCTTATAAATTCATAACTTGAATTTCAAATTAAATTTCAGTGAATTTAATAACTCCGCCATCCCCCCCCACCCTACAATTTGAATAACGTCACCTACTTTTTGGACTGCCCGTGTAACATCAAACACGTTTACCTGGTCCATGTCCCACGATTTGATCCATTTTCAAAACTGTGCCTCAAACTACGATTCGCGAGGTTCGGGCTTGAGGATGTTTTCTATTATATAGATTAATTAACATTTAATAAGTAGTAAAGTGCTTGATGCTTCGAGGGCCGTCCAAAAACACCTCCGAAAACAGTAACATCCGACACGACAGTTCTCGCTACCTCTGAAGGAGTTGTTCCAGAGCAAAATCTATCGAAAAATACATCGCTTAATCTTAATTTAGTAAAATTTACATATTTCATATTCTCCTATAAAACGTTATTGTCTCTCTCTTCCAGACGTCATTTCTGGCAATCCATCGCTGCCTTCAGACAATGATGTATTGGTATATGTTTTGGAAATGTTGGATAAAATTGAAGGTGCCCCAGGTTAGTAGTACAATTATTGTACTTATTATAAGGAACATCTTAAAATGCGTAGCACAGAGATCATTATATTACCCCGTGGCTTATTCATGTCTCAATCGTGATGTAGCAGGTATACCTGCTCCCCCTCCTCCTCCTTTACATCTTATGTACCATCTTACGTTATACCATCTTTTCCAGATTCAGAAACAGGAAGTCCAGCGGTACTTCCGAGGAACCTCGTCTGGTTAATAATAAGACTAGTAATGCCAGTTGTGCGACGCCAAGGTTAGTAGTGGCTACCGTATAAGCTAGCATAACAGCTACTGTTACATACATTATGTTGGCATTTTATTTGGTTTCGGATCTTAGAGCATCATCTCGTTGATATATGGGAGATAACAGCACTTCAAAGTGTTACGTAATTATATGAATTTACATAGTTTGTTGTTTAACATTTTCCAGATCCTAATACAGGAGGTCCAACAATACCTTCAGTGGATTCTCTCTTCATGTATATAATTGCAGTATTAAATACATTGAAAAATCCAGGTTAGTAGTAAGCCGTACGTCGTACCATGAGGAATGACCTAAGATAACCATTAAACTGATCTTGTTGCATTTCTCTTATCTTTGTTTACTTGAGTGGGATTCTGAGAAGGGCACCAGTTTATTGTTAATTTTTACTTTACATATCAATTTTCACCTACCACATTTTTCAGCTATTGTTCTACCTCCTGAGTCGCCTTCCAGGGATCAGATTTTGAAGTACATAATAGATATGTTGCTGAGTATGATACGAAAAAAACCCAATGGTAAGTTCACCTAGGAAGTAAAATTCAGTGGAAAGCTGTGAGGTGGATATGAACAAACTTACTTCTATTAACTTCAAGCAGTAAAATTTATTGCTATTATCTATTGCACGTTTTTAATTCATATTTAATAGGAAATAAAAACGTGCAATAGATAATGGCAATGAGCTGTATAAGCATTTTTTTCTGTTTATTGTAATTGAATGCTAGTTCCATAAAATGACTAATAACGCCCTGATACCGCAAAAAAAGTCCCGATTTATCCTTCAGGACCTTAAAGAAGTTGGAAGGTTTGAAACCAAAAGGACGGTAAATGACGTCATTTACCGTCCCGAACCCGAAAGCAGACCTGACTGCAGTTCTCCAAATGTCTGTAGAAAACGACTGTTTCAGTGAAGGACATCCCTAACATAAACAATCAGCCATCTTGAAGGGAGGTTCAGATTAGCCAACCTTCGGACATGAAATCTGTACATTCGATGCCAGCGTCCATGGTGGCGTTGTGTTGTTCTACTTTCGAAAGGTCAATCTTACTGCCAAAAGTTCAAACGCTGATTATTTGCATACTCTCTCCTGATTTCCGTAGAGGATGAAAAATTGTGAAGACGGTATAAAAACAAGTATTTTACTCTACAGAATGGGATTCGACTGAAAAAACTATGATTTTCGACCATCCTTATATAGCTCAATTAGTTTTTATTTCATAGTTATTAATATTATTTATTGCTCGAAGTTAATATTATTAGCAACATATTTTTGACGTATTTGTTGAAGTGTATTGTACTAGGGGTTCATTGCTACTCCAACCCCTCTCTTTTTGGAAAATCACTTTTATTCAAGACATACAAGAGTGGGTCCTATCACAAACGACATAACTTCATTCTCTTGCTTTCCATCCACAGAATTAATTTTATATCTCCTAATTATTACTTGTTTCTCTTCCAGATCCTATTTCAGGCGAACCAACGTTGCCAGAACTAGAGTTCCTCTTGGAGTTTATATTGGACAATTTAAGTAAAATTAATCCACCAACAGGTCAGTGTTATTATGAGGAAAGATGTAATATAACCGTAGAACTGCAATAATCACCTTATTGTGTACCACGATAATTCCTATAATATAGGAATTATCGTGGTATATGATATTATCATATAGGAATTATCGTGGTACACAATAAGGTGATTATTGCAGTTATAGGCTCAGCTATATGGGGCATGCTATCGGAGGACTGAACTCCATGTTCACACCATATTGTAAGGTCCTTACAATAATAGTATTCGTTATGACACTTTTTCAGATCCGGTAACAGGAAAGCCAAAGCCTTTACCGCGAAAACTCGTGAGATACATAATATCACTAATATTGAACTTTGTGCAACAAACAGGTTAGTGGGTACCATACCTGGTATAACATACCTACCATATCAGTAGAATTGAAAGATCCCCGATGTTTACAGAATTTGTTGTATAACATCTTCCAGATCCAACAATACCTTCGGGTGAGGATATTCTGAGACATCTCATTGAGATATTGGGACAACTTGAAGGTTAGTTGTAGGTACCATGAGGAATAACCCAAGATTGTACAGAAATTACTGCATTTTTGTTCGGCTCAACACACTCATGCACAGAGTACTTCATACACTAATACTTCTAATTCTGGTTTTCACCATACATAGTAATGTTTGTGTACAGTTTGTACCTCAATTTTCAGGTGGTGCTACTCATATTCCCCTACCTAAAGCGTCGCCTACCAAGAAAGACCTTGTGAGATACGTAATAAGGATTGTAATCAGTATTGTAAACAGCGGGCGAGGTAAGTGCGCTTTGCTTAACCTGATGGCCCACATGCTTTTGACAGATCGATCTGAAAACAACAGCGAACAAGGACAGCACATGTAGGTTGGAAGAAGAACCTGCTGTGCTGTTAGGCTTTCCATGCCTGTCGTCATCATTTTGGCTTTCTTCCTTTTAATGGTCACTTCGGCGCGATTTGTTCCTTCGTCATTTCAATGGAGCTTTTTGTAGGAGACATGAGTAGGATGACCGCTGCCTCAAAATACCAACCAAATGTATGACCAGCCATACACATACTGGCATACCTACATACCCAGCCAGCCGTAAAGATGGTCTGAAATTTTTCTACTTCTATATTGGAGCTCCAGCCTGAGGATGAGGAGAACGAGAACTAGAACCATCTTTATTCTAGATTACTTCTAGCGGTCGAAAAAATCTGAATATAAAGAAAATTTTCGAACCAATTCCAGGTGCTACCTTGGCCTGTAGGTCAATTTTTCTGATCCAAAGTCCATGTCTCTGCACATACATTTGAGATGCTTTTTGTCCACGTCAGATTCAGGATATCCGTGTCCAGAGACGGATGTGGAGCTTTAATCAAATTAATTAGATACTTTTATTAGTAGATACTATTTTTCCCCTGATGTTTCACTTTTCCTTTGATTTTTTCCGATTAATATAATATAATATATTATATAATATTATTATTCAAATAACCAAATTTGGGAATTTTTTAAATTTTTACAATATTTTTGAGTTAACTTCAGTAATTTGTTAATTTTAATGAAAACGTTGAGATAACCAATAATACACTTGGGTCTGATATGAAAAGTTCAGGTATTCAACGAAAAGCCGAAAAATGTATCTTTTAGACCATTTCTGAGTTTCAGAAGTGAATACAAACATGATTTTTGGAATCTAAGCACTCAAAAACATAAGACCTACTTATTTTGGAAGCAAAAGTGATACAGTTAAAGTCGCTAGGAGTTGCAACTACTATGCGACGGGAGTTGGTGGCGTAGCCACGAGGGGTTGCCTCTTAGTAGGTAGTAAAGATTGATTCCATTACCCTTGACTAAGCTCCCTAATCAAATTCTAGTATTTATTAGAAGTTACAACACTTTATATTCTTGTATTCCCTTAATGATTACCTAGTGTTCTAATCTTATCTTGCAGATCCTATATCAGGCGAAACTAAGGTGCCTACGCGGATTAGGTTCTTGGAATTTATATTGGGAGTATTGAGTACCATTAAAGATGGACCCAAAGGTAAGTTAGTGAACAACCTTAGCGTAGAACGGAAATGCGGACCTTATGGTGTACCGTAACTTATTTATAACCACTTCATAACGACGTTTTTTTCAGATTCTGATGGAAATCCAGTGACACTTCGAAGGCAAACTGTGAAAGTGATAATACGCGTGGTAATGAACGTTTTTCGGAAGAGAGGTTAGTAGTGGGTACCATCAGCCACAACTTAGCATTGCAATTGACTTTGGACTATGACTTGAGTGCCTCAGACTTGGGCGCCTTTCGCCACCCTCTGAACCGTAGTTTACGCGATGCTAACTAACTGTTGTGTGGGTAACTCCCACGTCATGAGTGGTGAAAAGCGCACTAATTTCACTTATGAATAAGGACACCCCATCAAGGTAATTCCATGTAGGTAAGCCATTGTAATTATTACTTTTCCTATTTCAGGAGGCTTGCCACCACTGGAGCAGCTCTTCAAAATTGTTCTGAGAGTCATACTTAAAATGAGAGAACAACTAGGTTGGTAGTAGCTTTAAGAATACAGGCCATTTATATTGATCCATAGTAGCCTATTCTAGGTTGTGCGCTTTGCAGGCAGCAACTGGGGCCTCGGGTCGAGCGACCTCCTTGAATATACAAGAGCTTTTTTCTGGGGATCCTCCTGTATGTGGTCAAGGAGATTAACGCCTTGTTAACCTCTTGAAGAAAACTTATCTCACGAGATCGGCCTAGAGGACCGCCCTCATCAGGGTGACGCGATTCTAAAGGACAGTCGTAGGTTTGGCGGTTGTGGTTCTTGCTGGGGTTCTCCTTGATGTGTTGGAGGCTGCCCGCCGTTTTGCTGCCTGTAGGATTTGCGAGGGATCCCTCTGTTAGGTGCTGAGAAGAAGCGTTGAGCCAGGGCTTTCATGAGCCTGGGTGTGCTGCCCATGCTTGTCGACTAGTGGCAAGAGGAGTGCTTAGTTCACAGGGAGACTCACGTTTGAGTTTTTTCCATCTGTGGCTCATTGCCGTGGTGGTCCCTGATCTTAACACCTCGCAGCTACTGAGCGGCCATGGGGACTTCCCGGCTAACCTGCAACGCCTGGCGCTGGCTGACGATCCTGGATGCTACATGTTACAGCGTCCATGATGGCTCGGCAAAGCATCTGCTTCGGAGTTGTCCAGCATTTGCGAGGGAGAGGGCCGACCTGGAGGCTGAGATTTTCCCTGAAGATGTAGGGGAGGACTGGAACAGGTATGTCTCCAACCCGTCGAGACTTTGCAGCGGAACGTAAAATGTGGATACTTTCGAAACCACGTGGATGTGCGGTGGACGAACCGTGCATACTGGACGGGCATTTATCGAAAGTTCACGTTACGAAATAAATTCCGGAGGCGACGGAGAGGTTTTGACGCCTAAGTACGTCCCATCGCCATTAGATGTGCCTAGCTTACTACGCTGGATAACTCGGACCTCCTCACTGGGAGCTCTGGAGGCGTGTCGACCTAGCTGACTTTAGTGACGTCACGCTCACCAGGCTTCCAACTCCCTTGACAATTCGAGCATGAATCCTGGAAGGTTTATCCTGAAACTCCCTGTCCCTTCTTCCACAACACATGGAGGCGTGTTCATGGAGCATGTGACTTTGGAACTCCGCTACACGCACAACGCATTAATGATCTGGAAACACAACTCCTGTCCCTACTCTCACGACCTCTTCTTGAGCTGCTGGTCCAGTCTTGCATCGAGGAGTTTCCCCTAGTAGCCCAGTCAAATTAGACAAATCGGGTGAACTAATTTCCGGTGAAGGTTTTATAGGTTTAATCGCTTCCTTTCCACTTCAGGATGATGGGAAAACAAAGTCCTGGTGTGTGATGGGGAGGCTCGGGGGAGGGGGAAGCTCTAAAGGTCACTTTTTTCAGTTTTTCGTCTATATCTCGGGAACCGTAATTCAAATTGAAAAATTGTATGCATAAAATTTGTAGCTGACTAAATTGTCTACAAAATTGGTCCTGTGTGTTTTTTCTATAGGACTAACCGTTACTGAGGTACAGAGCAATGAAAGTAGCCAATTGCCGAAAATTGAGCTTTATTCGCCAAATCGATTAATAGAAGTGAGTTTTCTTTTCGTTGAGTAAATGGAACTTGTTTATTTTCATGAATTGTAAACTTAACCTCACACAAGTTCGTCCAAGGGGTCCAGAAGCTCTTCATTGTCGCCATCCATCAAGTCTTCGTCAGCAGGAGGGCTATTTGTGCAGGGACCATTGCAATCCCCACACACTATTGAGCGGGGGATCCGACAGTCACCGACAGACACCGTGTTCCACAGCCGGTCTTGCAGGAACAGAATATTGATGAGAGGATTTCAGGAGGAGCAGGAGAGTCCAGGGTCTTTATGGGGCGCAAATGCCATTGAGCGTCCTCTCCTCACGTTTGGTGCTTTCATCTGGTGGAACAAAACCAACCAGTCCACAGCGCAGAAACTGCTTTGCAAAGTGCAAAGACTTGCATGTGTTGGTATTACTGGGTGCATCCGGAATTGCCCTACTGCTGCGCTGGAGGTCCTACTGGGCCTATCACCCATCCACATCCATGTGCAGAGGCTGGCATACCTGCAGGCAATGAGGATGAGGAGCATGGACCATTTCCGTAAAGGTCAAAGACGAGCACTTCACGGCATTCTGGATAGAATACCAGTGAATGAGGCAGGGTCAGCTGTCTCTGATGCCATGACAGAGAAGTTGAACTTCGACCTTCCCTTCAGGGTCCTCATCCATGAGAGGTTGAAGTGGAGGGAGGGGAGACCCCAGTTCGAACATGGGGCTATGGTCCTCTACACCGATGGATCTGTCATGGATGGTAGAGCCGACTCAGGTGTCTTCGGACCAAGGACCCGGGTATCGGAGCCCCTTGGGGCAATGGCTACCATGGATGCATCTTTCAGTCGGAAGTCAACGCCATTGGCACTTGTGTGCACCGGCTGCGATGTCGGCCGAGTCTATATACTGTCAGACAGTCAGGCTGCACTGAAGGCCTTGGCCTCGTTTTCTATTACATCGAGGCTGCTCTGGGACTGTCTGAACAAACTCAAGATCCTCGCAAAGGGCAATAGAGTGACCCTCGCATGGTGTCCTGGCCACCAGGGCATTGAGGGTAACGAGGCTGCTGACATCCTTGCAAAGGAGGGCTCAGCATGTCTCCCAATAGGTCCCGAGCCATTTCTCGGGACAACAAAGAGTTTTCTGTTGAATGAAAACTCTAAGTGGGAGACAAAGGAAAGAGCGCTGCACTGGCAAAGACTCCCTGGTCAGAAACAAGCGAGGTTGTTCATTGGATTCTCCAGGTCAAGAGCAAGGGAGATGCTTCACCTGGAGAGAGGTGATATGCGGATACTTGTGGGCCTATTTACAGGCCACTGCAGGCTCCGGTACCATCTCCATAAGTTAGGATTATCAGACACTGAGGTATGTCGGTTCTGAAATGCCGAACCAGAGTCTGCGGAGCATGTACTGTGCACATGCAGTGCGCTTGCACGGCTCCGTTTCCTGTCCCTGAGGTGCGTTACTTGTTATCCTGGGGACATAGTTAAAACAAGGTTGGTAGATCTCCTAGGTTTCATAAAGTCCTGGTGGAGGCTGGTGGATGGGCCAACCTAGAAATAAAAGCTAAGTTTTAGGTAGGTAATGGAAAGGGCTGGAGTCCGATCCTCATAAATAGCTAATGGTGCGGATGGAAATCCACACCGAGTCACGGATCTCTGGGTAGGGCGTGTGTCCTACTTGGAGAGCCTGAAGGGACGGGCGAAGTGTCCAAACCCTCAACACTAACAGGACCAGATAGAGGGGCTCTTGTCCCATCCAAGGGTTCCTTCGGGAGCCCAACTTACTGGATGTTAAATCCACTTTTGGTCAACCAGCAGGCGCTGGTGCCTGCGTAAGCAGGGAGGCAGCCTAGCAGGCAGGGGCGTGTGTCGCTGCCTGCAGCCACAATCAGACCCATCAGGGACTGCAGTGGCGTCTATTGCTGTTATTAAAAAAAGGGGGGGCTGCAAATACCCATCCGATTTCCGCACCCAACCCCAATCTGTTGGTGGTAGTGGGTTTCCCAACCCCCTTACTTGGCACCACTGGTAGTACGTACCTATCTCGCCCCTTGGCCGCAGGAGGGTGGAAATGGGCTCCCTAGTAGTGAAGTTCAGCTTATTACCTCATCAAGCTCCTTCCTCTTTGTTTCTCCCGTCGAATGCCGCTCCATCACCATCACATCATTCCAAACCTTTCCATTTCCTTTTTGCCTTCATCAAATCGTCTCAAAAACAGGTATTTTTGCATTTATGAGCGTGAAGAACACCACTTCAGGCAAATTATAAAAATGTTGGAACTTAAAACACTCATAGCTCGTCAACGGTTAGTCCTACAGAAAAAACACACAGGACCAATTTTGTAGGCAATTTAGTCAGCAACAAATTTCATGCATACAATTTTTCATTTTGAATTACGGTTCTCGAGATATACCCGAAAAACTGAAAAAAGTGACATTTAGAGCTTCCCCCTCCCTCGAGCCTCCCCACCACCCACCAGGACTTTGTTTTCCCATCATCCTGAAGTGGAAAGGAAGCGGTTAAAACAATAAAACCTTCACCGGAAATTTGTTCCGCTGAACAGCGGTTTTTTGTCTAATTTGATTTGTCTAATTTGATTGGGCTCCGGCATCGGCATATTGTCAGGAACTACCCGCAATATTTCTCTTTAACCCCTTTCAGAGGACTAATCACAAAAATTAATGCCTGAGGAACTTTCCCAGACTAGTTGTTGAGTTTCGGAGTTGAGTCCTCCTCACGAATTTCAAACTCAAGCTTTAGGCATTCTGGCAAAATTTACGAACACTCTGTAATCCGGTAGAAGTTCGCTAACAATTAATTTTTGGATCTCAAAAAGGGAAGAGAGAGAGAGAGAGAGAGAGAGAGAGAGAGAGAGAGAGAGAGAGAAAGTAGTTGGGACCTACACGTTAACGCCGGCTCTGAACGGGAAATGTGAGAGGTTTTCCTGGGCGAGATTCTCTCGGTGGTTCGCCATTGCCTTCCAAGAGGTGATTATCAGTATAAAGAAAGATATCTTGCGGCTACTGGGACGAACCTGCAACCTTTGATTCAGCAGTCCGACGCTCAAACCACTGAGCCACTGAGCCTCAACAACTAGTTAACCTATTTACGTGCTCAAATTCTTTTATTAACTTTCTATAATTATTACTCTTCCACATTTTCCAGAGCATTCTCCTGATGACAATATAGGCAAAAATGTTCCCAGTCGACCAAACTTGCCTACTTCAAGACAGCTTGTGCAATATGTAATACGAATTGTTGTTAATATCATAAGGAACAGCCCCACAGGTAAGTGCCCTGCTAACCAAACTAAACATAACCGTAGTAGGGCCTTTGTAGGTACCTATCGGCCTTCATGGCAGGTGAAAGTGGAATGAGTGACAAAAAAAAAAAAAAAAAAAAAAAAACGCCACTCACTTGCCTTGAAAAAGTAATTCGATTTTCCATGCTGGTAGGTGGCATAAATTAAGCTTCAGCCAATTTATTGTTCGCTTCAAAGGATTTATTCAATTTTCAAGTGGTGCATTATGTTTTGTATGACTTGACGGCTACATGCCTTAAAATCTCTCCATGAAAGGTACGACTAGGAAACGACTGCACCCCCAATGACTCCTAATCGATTCGAAATATTTTCCCCAAATGATATACGTGGTACTGAACGTAAAAGCAGATTTTGCCATTTCATGAAAATTGCCCAAGGAGCAGACCATTAATAACCCTAATATGGGAGAACTGTAGCGCACCGCTTCTTCATAAAATGGCTCAACGGCGGGAAGGCAGGAGTTTCTTCTTCACTGCACGTCCCTAAAGGGAAACTCCTTGCGCTCAGGAATTCTTCTGTGATCAATCTTAATCATTCCCTAATTGCTTTCTAATTGGGGGGATTTGGTCCTGGTCCAGGACTCTGGAGACCTTCAATCTTTTCTGGCGATTGACGCCTTTGACGTTGGGAAATCGTACCCTCACCTAAACACTAATCCACGGAAACCCATGGCTGGTATCGTTTTCACTAGCGAAACCATCGGAACCAGTGGTCTCTTTTCAAAAAGCTCTAGCGGGGTGAGGCGCGCCCCGCTCTCAAGGAGTCTTCTGCCCCCAACTCGTCAGGTTCTGTAAACCCAGGAACTCACTCGGAAGCTTCAGACGACCTGTGAAACCTCTCTCAGATTCCAAGTCTCTTCAGCATCCAAACAACGGCAAGAACTTGGACCAAGGAGTGTACTGACCTAGAAAACCTGGAATTCGACGCGAATTACAGAGACGCTGATATTTTAGGGGAAACACACCTAACCAAAATCTGTACCAGGTCTAGTACTAGTTCTATAGACATAAAACAGTGATGAAGCTAGCAGGAGGAAGCATAAAAGTTGCTAGAGTCGCTACAGTTCTCCTGTGTCGCAAGAGAAACTTTTCTATACTGCCCTGCTTCCAGAATGTTAAATCTTATAATGCTGGTATGTTAACTGTTGTTACTAATCGAATTGTGGATGTTGCAAAGAATTCCACAACATTTGTAGTAAAAGAATTTTTTGTGCAATTCGGCATGCAGAACATGAGCTGGTTACCGACCTGTTAATGACTCTGTTTCATTCTTTCGTGGCATCTTCAAAGTGGGACATTAACCTAACAAGTGATTTCGAGAGTTTAGATTCAGTATCACGTAGATTAGATAATAAAATATTTTGGACCGATTGGGACCACAGGATCAAACGCCTTCGTGACCTGAGACTGCTGGGTACCTGTGAAGACCCTGAACTTATTTTAGTGTTTATATAAAATGTCAACACTATAATCTTCTCTTCCAGATGGTATTTCAGGCAAGCCCAAGTTCCCCCCTGAGAGGGACATCTTCGAATTTATATTGGGTGTATTAAGTACCGTTCAAGGACGACCAGGTTTGTAGTTCGTAGGTATATGAACATTATGACTTATTAGGGGTAATCATGGCTTCGCTCCTTAAATTGAAAGTGAGTAACATGAGGCTTCCCTGGTTTGTACCAGAAAAAAATCAAAGGTTCAAAGTTCAAAAACCAAGACGCTGTACATAGCGCTTCTTGCGGCCTATGGGGCATATTGATCACTGTTGGTACGCTCGATTCAGCTGGGAAAAGGAACACGATGGAATGTCCTCACCGAGATAAGAAGTTATCGCCACTTTGGAAAACTGCCGTTGATAGCTGTGTTACCTATTTTATTTATATTTGAACATTGAATACCATCGGCCCGTGGTAAATTGAATTGTGGATAGACGAAGAGCGCAAGTGTACTTGCTCTCATTGATAATAAGTATTTGATACTTGACATTCGACTGTACAACGTCAGAAATATCCGACCAAGAAGATCCCTAGTACAGAAATTATGACTTGAGTATGCCAGAACTTATTCCTGTGTGGAGCACTACTTCATATTGACTTACATCGCTATTCGACCTTTTCCAGATCCAATCACAGGGATACCAGCGAAACTTCCGAGAAAAGTCGTGAAACTTATTATACACGCAATACTGAACATTCTGAAGGACAGGGGTTAGTAGTTGGTACCAAGGGTATAAAACGTACCGTTGCATCTAAATTGGAATTAGGACCGAGACTTGAGTACCTTACCTCATTCAATTATGGAGACACCACTTCAAGTTATTTCATGTTCATTATCTTTTTCAGGAGCCTTACCACCAAGAGAGGCGCTCTTAAGATTTATTCTGAGATTGATATATAGATTTGACGGGCGGCTAGGTTTGTAGTACCTACACAAGTTTAAGAATGAGACGTAGCTTCGTTGCCTTTACTCATTGCATTTATTTTTTTGTCTTTATTGCCCTTCTCATGTTTTGCAGTTCCTGATGATCCTGATAACGAAAAGCCCAAACCTCCAGCGTTGCCTAACAAGGAAAATCTTGTGAAATACGTTATAGAACTTGTGATTTACTTTATTCATCACCAACCTGTGGGTAAGTGTAGACTAACTTCCCTAATTAAACACGTGCTATCTTTAGTTGTATTTTTTCGTACCTCTCTTTACATTAATTTCGAGTTAATTTTCTCACTCCTCGTTGTGCGCAATCATAATAATCTGCTATGCATTCCGAACTATTGGCATAAATGAAGGGACATTCTAGCAATCATCGGGTCATATTATTGCTGCTTCTTATAATACCTATAAGAAGCAGCAATAATATTATTATTTTACAATATTATTGTAAAAAAGGGATTTACAGGGGGAAAAAAACCGGACAGTAGACCTATGGTTCTTCAGTCAGATCAATGATTAATTTTACACCAACCCTTAAACTTCCATAGAGACCAATCATGTGATTATAGTTTTCGCGATCATGTTGCGCTCAAAATCCCCCGTGACGTGACGCTCGTGACGTGACGAAAACAAATGGAAACGTCCTGTTAATCATTATGTGTTTCATTCCAAACGGTGCCGTGGGTCGCAACATAGTAGACATGCTGTCAGAGGAGATCAATGCTGTTGCCAACGGATCAGAGGACTCTGAAAGGATTTTCTTCTTCTGCGCAACAGTTCTTCAAAAGGAGCGCAGGGTGGACAAGGGGGCCGACGTACGGCGGCTTCTCAAAAGAAGGCTCGACATGTGGCGACAGGGTTCGTACGACGAACTTCTTCAGGAGGCCGTCAGGTGTGATCGGTAGTTCTAGCACGGCGAGCAGTAGCGCTGGACAAATGCCCAGGAGTGAGGCCCATTGGGGTTGGCGAACTCCTGCAAAGAATCACGGCAAAAACCATGGCTTTCATCACAGGAGAAGACCTGCAAGAGGCCTGTGGTTTTGACCAACTGTCTGCTGGCGTCCGGTCAGGGATTGAAGGAGCCATTCATGCCGTAACTACTCTGTTCGACATCGACGAAACAGAAGGAGTACTGCTGGTTGACGCCAAGAATGCGTTTCAACGCCATGAGCCGTCCCCTAGCGTTGTGGAATGCACGGATCTACTGGCCCAGGTGTGCGCGTTTCCTGTTCAATACATACCGTGGGTTCCCTCTTATCCTGTTTCCACAGAGAGATGCCATATTGCTGAGTAAAGAAGGCACAACACAGGGTGACCCACTAGGCATGATGATGTATGCTGTAGGCACATTGAGACTCATCAGAGACCTTAAAGATCCAAGATGGAGGCAGAATTGGTACGCAGACGACGCTTCGTGTGTTGGAACTTTGGGCCACATCAGGGCATGGTTTGACAGCCTTCGTGAAAGGGGACCAAAGTGGGGATACTTCCCTGAACCCTCGAAGAGTTACTTGGTCATCAAGCCGGGATTTGAAGAGCGCGCCCGGGCCATATTAAATATTTGGTGACTTGGGGGTGGGAAACATGGCCAAATTTTGGTGTCTTGGACCTTCAAGTAACATATTCCCAAAGGTTCCTTGACGGAGTGATTGGATCAGCAGAGGACAAAAAATGCTTCGTCCAGCAGAAAGTTGAAAGGTGGGTTCAAGATATTAAGACGCTGGGCAAGGCAGCAGAGTCAAGTCCCCAAGCTGCACACGCAGCTTTCACGAAGGCATTGCAATGCAAGTGGGCGTTTGTTCAGAGGGTAGTGGAGGGGGCATGTTCCGAATTCATACCCCTCTGGGAAGCCATACAAAGAGACTTCGTGCCAGCTCTAGTTGGGTGGGAGGACGTGTCGTCCAGTGAAGCGGATTTTCTTGCCCTGCCAGCTCGACTAGGAGGCCTTGGTATACAGCATCCTGTGTGGGATGGGGACTCAGCTCTGCGGGCCTCCAGAGAAGCGACTGCTGACTTGTCCTTGGCAATACGCCAGGGGTCTTCGCTGAATTTTGTGGAACACCAGGAAAAAGTAGTTTCGGCGCTGGTTTCTGAGCGGAGAAGGAAGGACACGGCTCTGAAGAACAGACGTGATGAGCTCATCACCACACTTCCCTCTACCAAGAAGAGAATCCTGGAGCGGGTGATGGGAGCATCCCCGTGGTTAACAGTGGTTCCAACCGTGGCAGATGGCCATGACCTCTCACCAAGTGAGTTCCGTGACGCAGTGACTCTACACTACGGTCGCACGCCCAGGAACCTACCAAAACGATGTGACGGGTGTGGGGAAGAGCCTTTCGGCGTAACCCACGCCCTGAACTGCATGAAGGGTGGGCTTATTAAAAGAGGCCATGACAACCTGCGTGACGCTTGTGCAAAACTGGCTGAACAGGCTTGGGGAGGGGTTTCCATAGAACCTGTCTTACAAGAGGCAGATGGAACCTCCCCAGCTCTATTTGCTGACATAAAAGTCCAGGGAGTCTGGGAGAATGAGAGACCGGCGTTTTTTTAACGTCCGCATTGTAAATGCCGACGCCATCTCTTACTCCTCTCGAGACTGGGACTCTACAGCCAACAGCGCAGCAAGGGCCAAACATGCTAAATATGATGCGGCAGCTGAGGACATGAGGGGTTCGTTCACGCCGTTGGTCATCTCATGCGGCTGTGCAGGCCGAATTTGGATGCTTCTTGAAGCGCTTGGCCCACGCCCTGGCAGAGAAATGGGACCGACCATATTCCGTAATGTCAGGTTGGGTGAAAGTAAAGACCCAGATTGCTCTCATCCGGGCAGTGAACCTCCGACTTCGGAATACGCGTCGGCGGCTACGGTCTTGCACAGAAGATGGGGCCGGTGTTGTAGAGGAACACTGGGGAAACGACGACCATTGACGACCAGTGACTGCTGAGAACGCGCAGAGTCACCAGAGCACGACGGCGCCCAGAAGGGCATAAGACGCCGGGCTGAAGGGCGAACGAATGCGGGCGGCCTTGTTCTTTGTTTATGTTTGTTTTTGATTTTACTTGTTACTCGTTTAAATAAATGGTTCAGTTTGTTGAAAAAAAAAAAAAAAAAAATTAAATGATAAAAAACCGGACGGTAGACCTATGGTTCTACAGTCAGATAATTTAATAATGATTAATTTTACACCAACCCTTGTAACCAACCGCTAAACTTCCTTAGAGACCAATCATGTGATTATAGTTTTCGCGATCATGTTGCGCTCAAAATCCTCCGTGACGTGACGCTCGTGGCGTGACGAAAACAAATGGAAACGCCCTGTTAATCATTAAATGATAAAAATTTTTAAATCTACGATTTAATTTCGGAAAAAATTGTGGTTAGGTTTTTTCTAATTATGTTGAACCACCATCTACGCAAGTTATCACACTATTCCGTAATTAACACAAATTTATTTAGATGATTCGTTATTTTATACCTCCCAGATGAACTTACTGGCACTTCAACGGTTCCTTCAGTCGATGAGATATTGGCATTTGTCTTGAGAATGTTGGATAAAGTTCAAGGAAGCTCTGGTTAGTATAATTTAGTTTTCAATTTTATGGTTTCTCAAGAATCTAACAAAACCTGGAACTGAAATTATTGTAATCGTGTGTGCCTTCACTCATATCCTAATATGATGTACTTGGTTTTTTAATGTACAGCGGTTTTTCAATTCTGTTTTCCCAAGATATAATTCGTGATATCACATTTTCCAGATCCAATTACAGGAAATCCGATTCTTCCACGAAACGAAGTGAGATTCATAATAAATTTAATACTGAGCATTTTGCATTACGAAGGTTAGTAGTTACCATGAGGTATTGCCAAGCATAAAAATTGCAATTTTCAAACAAAATTCGCCAGTAAGTATTCATAATTCGTTACGCCACCTCTTTCAGATCCAGAAACAGGCCAAACATCGTTACCTCCAAAAGATGAGCTCTTGAAATATATATTAGCAGTATTAAAGATAGTAATTGTCAGTGGAAAGGGTAAGATGATAGCTTATTATATGGGAATGATAATTACCTAGTAGGTATGATGCCTTACTATAAGGCACCTACTACCTAGTTGAACCATAAAACTGGAATTGAAGCCCGAGTGCCAAAATAAATGTCGATTAATAATTCATTAAATTATTATAATACTTTTAAATAGTAATAGGTTCATTTAATTGTTTTAAATAACGTAACAGTTCACGGCAACTATTGTTATGAATTATTAGGTTAGGTTGTTGTTGAATTATTTAAATTACTCATTATTATATCAAATTATTAATTGAAATTAATTTATTGATTAACATAATATGTTATATTTTGGCATAACAAAATATATTATATTTTGGCATTTCGGCCCTTGAATTAATTGAAATTAATTTATTGATTAACATAATATGTTGTATTTTGGCATTTCGGCCCTTCGGTGCCAAAAGTCTTCAATTAATTGAAAATTTCAATTAATGCATTTAATGCATTTTAGCAATCGGGCCCTTCGGCCCCAAACGGCTGAAACGGTCTGATTTCTGTATCCTGTATCCCTTCATGTTAGCTGTACACTTTTGTCAACCGAATTTCCAGATCTCGATGCCGACTTCATTCCACATTTTCCACGATTTCCTAAAGGGGACATACTGACTCTTCCAATGAAAGATCTCGTGAGAGTAATATTGGACATTATGCTCAAAATTGTACGAAGTAGAGGAGGTTAGTATTGGGTACCATACGGTTTAATCTAACATAACTACAGGGCTTGAATCTTCACATTTTCCAGGGAAGAAGTGGTCCATTGTACGAGTACTCTACTCTGCTAATAATTAGCACAATTATTGTTTATTGGCAGAGACTAGCCCAACGGAGTTGTATAGCGAAAAAATAATTCCGCGGGAAGTACTTGAAATGACATTTTGATTTTAACCTAGATATAAAATTATGAACGATTTAAAAGTACGAATTATGATCTAAAGCAGTGGTTCCCAAAATGGGACGCAACTAACTTAATGGTTGTTTCGCTCTAAGTCACTTCACAGACTATATATATACACACACCACTGTTGTAAAAAAGTAAAGTGAAGTCGATCTTGGTGCCATTACGGTTGGCATATGGGGCGGAGGTAATCCCATCTGGCTCTGAACTGGACTTATACGGACTTTATACTCCGTTCCATGGAGGAATATAGACTCTATCCGAGACTTGACGTCGGACCGAAATTAATCGATTCCGCTGTTGGACTCGAACCCACTACGTCCACCACTACAATTGTAGTCCGATTAATCGGACACCGTTCGCTTCCCGGCCTCTTGGCTGAGATCAAAGTGTAGAAGGTGGATAGTGTAAAAAGTTATGTTGTTTGATATAGTTTTCATCCAAATCGACCACTTCATTCCTGAATTGAGTACATCCCCCGAGTACTCTGTAGCAGTACGCCACTTCATTTTCTTGTAGTTTATTAGCATTTCATCTCCCACATCCTTTTTCAGACGGTGCCTCGTTACCTCCAATGAAGCGTATGATAAAAATAATAATGAGAATAATAATGAAAAAACAAAGCGGTTAGTAATGTGTTCCAGTAGTAGGAGTTCCTAAGTGTTACATAGACTATAAACTCCCACTTGTGCAGTTTGATAAGCAATAACAGCACAGTTACTGTGCTCCATTTCAGGTGATTCCGGAACGCTCCCGCTGAAAGACCTTGTGAGAATTATTATAAATGTTGTCAGAAGATTAGGAGGTTAGTAGTTTATTCAATATGTATTTGCGTGTATTACCGCGTGCAGAAAGACACTTGCGATATATTTTAAGTGTCTTAATCATTTATTAAATTATTTATGTACATCCTCCTACATAATCTAATTCATCTTACAGGAAAAACTACCATCATTTTCCCCCCAAGGAGTGATATCTTCCATTATATTTTATCAGTGATAAGGATAACACGACTCACGCGGAAGGGTAAGCTGTCCTCTTAAGATGCACTCGTAAAAAAAAAAAAAAAAAACCTACCATTAATAACTGCACCTATGCAGTTACAGTAAATCCAATGACGCGCCAAAACATCGACAAAGCCTTTATAGGTATACTACACAAAAGATACAAGAGGCGCAAGGGTAAGTACCTACTATCCTTGGTCCATCTGGACTCAGCTATTGTATTCACACAAATAAGGTATCACGGGGGCTTGTACACTGACTCCCAGGCGCCAATCTCGAAACGTACGAGACTCCCAGCTTCTCCAAAAATGAAGCGGGACGGACTGACTCCCGAAAAGGTGGTTTCGTTCTGACTCCCAGCGCCGCTCAAAACTGAAATGAAGTCCCCACTGACTCCGGAGGCGTTAGGTACTAGAACAGATTTGCACAAATTTTCCTTCCCACATTACATACTTGTGACTGTCTTCACTAAAACGTGCAGGTGTGGTTAAAAATTTGTGGTTGGTGTCGATGTTGTGGAAGAACATCTCGTCATAAAACTAAAATATCTAAACCTCACGTAAAATAGTCATGCTGAACAACATTTCGTCATAAAATGAAAACAATCGAAGAACTCTCATACTGGAAAACATTTCGTCGTAACATTTTTAGGTAAATTTTTAGGTACCTACGATTAACATTTTTTCCGCACATAGGTTCCACACCTTCCATTCCACACCTTTCTCCGCCCGTCTTCAAATCTTTGTGGAACACAAATTTAAAATTTTCATGCACGCGCACATCTCTACCGGGCTCGGAACCTCATGCCACGCACTCCATCGGTCTAAATATAGGTATTCACTCAGTCAATCAATCACAGAATGAAACTGAGGAAGCAGAGATAAGAATGGGACGTGGCTGAGCTGGTTATCGGCCGTCCCACGTTCAATCCTTTCACTTCAACGTTGTGATATTGACAACTTCGATACCTGCCTATCAAAATATTTACCCTGTTTCCAGTCTCTTTTTCGCGTGAGTCAGTACGTCCGTGGTCCCCCTTCTCAGTTCTTGGGAGTCAGCACGTATTGCCCCTATCACCTTTTTTTATATATTATTTATACAAGATGTCCAAGAAAGGGCGAATCTATTTAGGCCTGTCGCTATGTTCCCAACTGCGCCCAAATTTAAAATGGGAACCCCAATTTTCAATTTCATCCGAAGGCCGATTTTTTCTCGGTCGCATCCAGAGTTATTAGGGTCTCGAAATAAACGACCAGAACAGTTTTGAGTAAATGACTGGGTGGGAAGGCACCCCACCCAACAACTGCTGTGGGGAATCTTCCTCTCATTCTTAGCATAAGCTCCGCAGACCGCTCAAATTAGTTCCGACGGGATCCGATGATTTCATTGTTGTACGTGGGTCTTCGAATTTTGATTTGAGTTTTGCTCAGTGGATCTCAAGACTGGTTTTATTGCTTGTTTCAGAAAAACTTTAAAATGAAAGGAATCACTGACGGTTTGGCTGTATGTCCACTAAAATCCACGAGGGGTTAAATATGTGCTAGGAAATTCTAAGCAAACTGGAAAATGGCGAAATCAGGACAAAGGATTGCATCACAATTTCGATGATTTAGTGTCTGACAGTCAGACATTTCTGCAAGGGTTCTAACCGAACACGATATTGGTAACCTCAAAGATGAAATAAAGGAGTTCAAATCCCTGCAGTTGGATGTTTCAGAGGTTCTTGTGGTTCTGATCATCTGAATCTATCCGATGAAAAAACCGACTTCCTAAAAATTTACATTCGATGGGAATGTCCTTCACTGCCATGCCTTTTTGGACAAGTTTACGTCCATTGTGGCCTGTGAATTGGAGTGATATCGATTCTCACACTTAGAGCAAGCCTTGGAAGGAGAAGGAGGTTGGAGCCTTCAATACAACCAACTACGTGATATCAGTCGAGAGGCTATTAGTAAGGTTGAGCCAAAACCTGGCTTCCTGAAAGGTTCACATTATGTGGTATTAAATCAAATTCCCAGGGCCCTCTTGGATGTTGCGGACTGTCGGAACGTCTTAGATGAAATCGAGCGGCACTTACTGGTAATGAAGTCGTTGGGTGATGACACTAACCACGCCGGCCTACTTGTCAATTCTGGACAAGTTCTCTAGTGATGTTCTACATGACCCGCATCAATACTCAAAATCTGACTATGAACTAGTTGTTGTGATTAGGGATTACCGAAACAGATCATTGCTATTAGAGACTTCTCCGTGGAGGGGGGGCGGGGGGGGGGGGTGGATCAACCAAAACGGTGGGACATCATCATCAGTTTTCAAAACAGAAGCCTTCTTCATCAAGACTGAGACCGACCAAAGCCCTTCACACGCCCCACAAAACTCCAAGTGAACCAAGTGGGAACATCATAATAACAAACCAACCTGACACCAACATTCACAACACCAATAAAATGGGAAAACCGCTCAGCTCAGATAACCATTCACATTCCTGTAGGAGGTGAGCCAATGATCGACAAAATTTGATTTGACATTTAATGTCAATGTAGCAAAACCCGGCATCCTGAAAGGTTCACGTTATGTGGCATTACACCAAATTCCCAGGGCCAGGTCTGATGTAGCAGAGCGTCGGAACATCATAGATGAAATCGGCGGCGCCTACAGTACAGGTACCCACAGTTAATAAAGTCGTTGGGCGAGGATACTAACAACACTAGTTTAAGGCGGACCATTTTGGCTTCGGCGGTACATATACTAAAAATTGGACCATTTTGGACAGGTTCTCTTGTATCTGCATCATTACTTGAAATCTGACGAACAGCTGACCTTGTAAAGTTCATTGCAACCAAAAACAATGGGTAGGTACGTCATTATCACGTTTCATGTCATGCCCTTGACCAACAAAATCCCAAGTGAAACTGGAGGAAACATCTCTACAACAAACAAACCTGACTCCAATACCATTACTCCATTCACATTACCACTCTAATGGGAAAGAACGCTCAGCCCCCAGATAATATTCACACTCAACTCTGGGATTGAGCTATCTGTCAAAAAATGCGAAAAGGCGTGGTTCTTTTGGTCCGAACCACATTTCAGCGACAGTTGTGAGACACATCCAACGAAGAGAGGAAGACGTTTATAAAGGGCACGTGTCATCGTGCTTTTCCATACACATACATGACATGTCGACATGTATGTGTATTTGATCATTGTCAACGTGTGATGAACTGTCGCCGCGCTGCCGTCCAATCGTACGTTCTGTCCAAAACGAAACTCCAATCCCTTGATGTAGATTCACGTTTCATATGCTCACAATGGTACAGGTCTCCCGACAGTGATATCTGGCACCAATAAACCGAACATGCAAGCAACCGTCTGACACGAGAAAACCTAGTTTTGCGAACCTGGCAAGAAAATTGAGCATGACACCCATTGAAACCACGACCCGGACAGTGTGTACGTTCAGCTCCAAAACCCCAAGTCCTCGACACAACGTAGGTTGTTTTAAAATACACATTCAGAAATCAGCTGTTGAAATGTCCGCGTCTCCCAACAACCAAACGAGGTACCAGCCTATCCCGAGTTGAAGCGGTGCATTCAGAACAGCCCAGAGTAGGCTCAGCAGCGGATATAATCATTAGAAATTACTTTTATCACCGATTCATTTTCGCCAACCGGAAGGAAATTTGATCAAACCTCTTCTTAGTTGACTCATGTTTGGGCTGGATTGTCAGTGGCGCACTACAATTACATCAGGACCACTCATACAGTGACCACCAATGGTCTCTTCTCACATGGTTAGATTGATGACGGCCTTGGCAAACATTCAGCAGTTCCCACCTCTCCAGACCCACCGTTCCAAAACGGGCCCTGGAAAGCAGAAACCAACAATTTTCCAGGTTGATGAAATTATTTTAATCGCTCATCGGTGTTCAAAAACGGGCAACATTATGTAAAGTGGCCTTAGGCCTTTGTCAACCTTACTTAACACGTCAACTTAGGGCTTTCTCATGGCAGACAGAAATTCTTCTGAACCTATTGGATACTATACCTACAAAAATATGACGAGATTTTCACAGAGCAACTCCAAAAGGGAGACCTAGAGGTCAGATCCATCAGAAACACCACTCCTTAATACTCAACCAGTGCACTACCCCCCACACCATATTATGTACTCCAGTTCCATCAGGTAGCTCTGACTGCAGAAAGAACAAAGGTTCCACCATCACGATAACAACGAAAACTTATAACCATGCAATTTTTGGTTGAGTATTTCTGCCTGATAGGGAAGTTATTTGAAGACTTTCTCAATCTGTGCCTTCCAAGAATATAAATTTCAGACGAAAACTCAATTTCTTCATACTCAGCTCAATATTGAGAACGTTAACAAAATGTTGGTGCTGTGCCTCTGGGGGGTAAGCTCCAAACAATGTTGTACCGTGTGAAGGCGACATTGAAAGTTGTGCAATATATTGCGCAATGTCACACTCAAGACGTACAACAACATTGTGCAAACAGTACCCATCAGGATTCCATCAGGTCAACATTATTATTAAGTGACTGTGAATTGTGTTGCAATCATGCTGTGGTTGCAAGTGCAAAAAAAAAAAAAAAAAAAAAAAAAAGAACAAGGCTCTCAGAAAGGGAGAATTTTTTTTTTTTTTTTTGAAACTTTTATTGCACCAAGTAAGCAAACTTATCAGCAATTTACAATTGATGTATAGGTACTAAATGACTTGCCAGAAGCGATGACACATAACACTGCTTCTATGCGACTTGTTGTTTTGTGCAACTGACGCACTAGTAATTACTCACTGAGCTGATAATTAGTTCACAGGGCACCCCACTCCCACAGGTCATGAGGTTTTGTTCTTTTCAGTCTTCTGAGCAGGCCTTCAACGTCGAGGAGCTGGACAACCTCGCTGTTGATGTGTCCCCGAAGCCTCTGCTGATGGGCTAATGCTTGTTTTTTGATGACTTCTTCGACAGTAGGAATTAGGGAGAAAATGGGCCAAGCAATGGTTTATTGAGAGGGAGAAGACGCGAAGACTGTTGATACTAGGCATGGGCGGAGGAATATTGCGCAATGTTGCCCTCAGACGGCTCAATCTTTTCCAGTTTGTGCAATATATTGACAACTTCTCAACACACCGCTTGAATCATCAATCACGCAATATATTGCACAATCTTTCAATCTCACCCTCACACGATCAATTATATTGTACAAACCAGAATATTGCACGTTTAGAGACCGCTTGACGCGCAGAAAGGGAGCAGGACCATGTTTCATTCGGAAACCCTCAAAAGATTTTTATGGCGAGTGAAAACTTCCCCGCTTGCTTGAAAAGGAACGCCGAGTTTTTACAGATAAGAATCTAAATTAATTTAATATCACCGATGTAAAACCAAATTAAACTCATAAACAGTCAGATGAGTCATTGATGATTAGTGTACCTGATGGACCATCTTTTAGAGAAAAGTCCCCTCCAGCCTTTGAATCGAACAGTAAGGCTGAGATGAAAGGGCTTGTAGAACCTGGCGAAAATGCCCTGATAACTTGAAATATCTTTGCTAACATGGCAACACTGCGTTCGCAACTCAGCTTCACTGAAAAGAGCCGAGCCCAACCGACGATAGCCGAGCTAGCCTCCATTTGTTAGGTGCATGAGACGCAAGTCTTGAGGACCGCCATCAAATTGATGGCATCAATTCCGGCTTTGGCACACTGAATTGATGGCGGTCCTCATGGGCACCCGACTCCTCATGTATGTTGAGAAAGCACGAGCGATCAGGTTATTCTTGGGTGGTTCAAACCAGAACCTTCGATACTTGTCACTCGCTGCTTAGGATAAGAACTCAAGTGTGTTCCCCCAGTTGATAATCCAGCTGACACACCACACGCCACCACACACCACCGCCTGAAACAAGATGTTTAATAGTCCGCTATTTCTCAGTGAACCACCCGACAATTGGCCGCCACAGTGCACAGTCGAGTTCAACCCATCTGACATGTAACTTAGCGCCGGACAACAGCCACAAGAGGTTGAGACATAAATAATTTACTTACTACTGCTACTGATATTCACGATCCAGTAGGGTTGCCGTTGGAAACAGGTCAAACTCTACCGCAGACGGTTTTCCCAAAAATCAGCTCTCAAGCCAACAGATCTTGCTAAAACAATGGGCCTATTCTTGGACCAAGAATACGGCTTGCAATGCAAAGGCCGTTTTCAAGAGTCAGACCTGTTCAAAAATATCCCATTCTGCTTCCTAAGGGTTCTAGCATCACTTTCAGTAGGTTATTATTCAACTGCATGACAGTTCATCTCAAGGTTGTTGGAGATATGACAGCAGCTAAATTTGCATTGGCGCTTCACCAGTTCGCCGATGCAAAGGATAGGTCCTCCATCACTCACCATTTCAGAAACGCCATCAGTTTTAATCCACTGCTTTGACAGTCCAGTCAATGCCAGTTGAGGATAAACAGATAAATTGGAAATTCTTCTCGGAACATGGTAAGGAGGTTTAATGTACGTTTGGTTGGCTTGGTAAAATACTGTCTGAGAACATTCTTACTGGATGTGCAGCAACTCATTGCGGTTAAGGAAAGTGAATCAATTTTAAACACCCGTTCGCTAGTACGGGCACAGGCTGCTCCTCTCACCTGGTGAGCAGCGCTTGTTACAAGGTGGGTTCCGTCACTCTGCTGCTGAGATTTCCCTGCGCGCCTCCACTCACAGTGTCATGAACGTACCAGGCAATGGACGAGGGCCCTATTTGTTTCTGCCATTGCTCCTCAGACTGAGTGGGCCATCAGAACCAGCTGCAGACCGTTCTTCGCGTTTTTTTTTTTTTTTTTCGGGGTGGTCGGGTTCGGTCCTGTTGTAAATTTTCCACTTATTTTATCTTATGCTCATTACACGTTTGAGTTTCTGCTGTTTCATATGTTCTTCCTTGCCTTGTGGTACTTTCCCTAGGGGAGTGTCACGGTGCGCCCCTAGGGCGCCATAAAGGCAGTATGATGCAAGTGTGCAAATGTGCAAGTGACACTCATTCAAATCTGGTGTAAGAAGCATTCATGTCCGCGAACATACAGTTGCCCAAGCTCATTAATAATTAATTGTGATTTACGGTAGTACTCCTCCAACATAAATTAGAGCCAAATCCACTTCAGTAGGTAAAATGCTAGCACACACAACACAATCGTGAATAAGTCAATTCACGACTAGCACTCGGATGGTAAAGAAGGTAATACAGGCTGATGGTTAACATGAAGATGAAAGACTCGGTGTCACGTTGATACAATCACAATGATAAGGATGGTTCATGTATGGCACGCCACCTGAGCAGCATATTCAAAAATAGCTTAGGTATCAGCTTCTACAGGAACGCCCCTGCCGATGTTGCACACCTTTGCAGGCTTTGGCGATGCAGTCGAAATGCACGTTCCCTATTGCAGAAATAAGCTAATTTATTTTTATTTTTTAATCATACCATGCCGTTTTTCATTCCGCAGCTTCTCGGTCCAATTCAGTTAGAGTGAATGAGCCTTCACAAAGCGAGCTCCTGAGACATTTAATAGAAATAATGCTGAAAAAGAAAACCAATGGCTCAGGTCAGTAGTAGGAACCAGACCAGAGGTTTGCGACATTATGAATCCAAAAGATGTTGAAAGTTTAAGCTCATCACGATTGTATGTTCTGTTTCTAGATGATACAAATCAATACCCGTCTATTGTGCAGCAAATACATGAAAAATACAAAGAATATACAGGTAATTTGTTCGAATGGCAAAAACTGACTCGCCCACAGTACTGTAAGTTTCAATCGATTTACTCAGTTTTACTCATTTAGGAAAAGACCGATCTGTGGAAGATCTGCTGGCAGCTTTAAACCGAAGGAATGGAGTCAGCCGTACGTATTACCACGTACCTATTACCAGTAAGTCTTGGAAGGGCCTCCACCTCGGCGGCGAAAGTTGAGTGTAGGGAAGTCGGGAGTCGCGTTTTATCCAACGGAGTTCGAATCGGAGTGTCTTCCGTGCTCCTCGTGACACCACCTCGCTCCAGGTTCACACAATTAAATTGTCTTTTCTTTTATAAAGGATCTATTATAGATCCTTAATAAAAGAAAAGACGGCACTTTTCCGTTAACCCCCCTCACACGACTTCGTGTTTCATACACACCACTCCCGATAGCTTTAAGGCACCCAAATTCGAGTACTTTTCCGTTATAACACCTCCACCCCCTCCCACTCGAATTCGAGTTTCATACACACCCCTCCCGATGGCTTTAGGGCACCCAAAGCCAACCAAAATCTCGTGGGGGGGGATAACGGAAAAGTACCGAAAAGACAATTAGTGGTACCTATTATTATTATTATAATAATACCACTAATTCAAAACGTGTCTGTAGCTATAGCCACATATATGTGGCTGGCTGGCTGAGTAAGTGACTAGCCTTTTCCTCTTGAACGGTAAGCCCTAAAATTACGCCGTTTTTGGTTTATCTATTTATTAATACACCAATGTAACCACGACGCAGGTCGAAAATTCAGATCGGCCTCAGACATTATACGTTTCAACATGTCTAGATTCCAAAAACGAAATGTCCGTCCGAGCCGTTTTGGGCAGTAGGATTTTTGTTTGTTTTTAATCTGAAAATTTGACAAAATAGTCGGTTTACCATTTAGTTGTGCCTGCAAGGTTTTCAGCCCGATCGCCCAAACCGGTGGGGCTAAAAAGGGGCGACAGGAGGGCTTTTTTGAAGGGTTTTGGCTATGGGGTAGAGTTAGGTGTCGTTTTCGAAGTATTTTTGGAAGTATACTTCTATAGAATCCATTTTTGGGGGTCCCAGAGCGATTCGATTTCTCCGTGAGGAACGATTGAGCTCTCATGGGAATACAAATGGGATTTTTGAAGAATCCCAAGAGGTCAAAGCTTGAATATTTAATATTTTCCGAGGTCCCACATCTGTCCGAAGGATTTATAGCGACAGTAAATCTGCAAAACCATGTATGTCCCATTTTTGACGAAAATGATGTTTTTCGGAAGTTTTTTCAGATTATCTTTTTGAGTCAGACGTTTTTACAGTCTCCTGTAAAATTTCCAAAAATATACATACATGGTTTTGCAGATTTACTGCAAAAATCTATTAATTTTTTTTTTTTTTCAAAATATTTTTGTTGTCACAAAATTAATTTTTGCACAAGTAAGTAACCTATATCAATAATAAAGAACCCTTGTGTAAAATTTGCATTGTTTTTGGTTTATTATCCTTGGAATAAATACTCCTGTGTATTCGTGTCGGATGTTAAAAATTCTGATCGGCCTCAAAATTTGACATTTTGCATGCATACGTTTCATGACACGTAGATTCCCAAAACGAATTGGCCGTCCGCTGTCCGTGACGTTTTGCGAAACCCATGGGCAGTACCTTGGCTTCTTTTTTGTTCATCTGAAATCTTGAGAAAATACTCCGTTTCCATCTAGTTGTGCCCGATAGCGCAAACCCGTGGGGCTCTGGGAGGGGTTTTAGAAGGTTTTCAGCTAAGGGGTGTAGTTAGGTGTCAATTACGAAGTATTTTAGACGTAGAATCCATTTTTGGGGTTTCGAGAACGATCCGATTTCACCGTCCCCATCTATGGGGTTTTCAAATGGGATTTTTGGAGGATCCCAGGAGGTCAAATAAGGTGTCGTTTTCCGAATAATTTTGGAGGCATATTTCATTTTTCGAGGTCCCACTTTTTACAGAAAAAAAAGTGTTTTCAATCATTTCAAAAATATCTTTTTAATGACACCACAATTAATTTCTGCATTCACAAATAAAAACCCTTGTGTAAAATTTGCAGCGTTTTTTCTATTGACTTCAATCCCTGCCTCCAACCACTGCAAATTTTACGTCGGATAAGCTCCATTGAGCGCAATTTGCGACGCGCGCAAATAGGCAAAACTATTCCTATCTTCGTTGTTTCCAGTTTCCATAATCGCCTTCTCTTCGATCCGAATTTTAATACAATTTATTACGCCCTGTCCGATAAAAAGGCCGAGGCAGGTCCCCCCCCCCCCTTGTTAAACTTGAGTGTTCGTATCAGAAATTCACTTGTTTTCTTTTTCAGGCCGTTTCTTGACTTCATCAAGAGGACGTGAAAAAGGCGAAACAAGTAAGGATGTGGTATACAGTTTAAGATCTACTAAGATGACCTTCAATCTAAAATTATCAGACATATCGTTATCAGTACATACTTTTTAATAATTAATTAATTACTTGTGTTTTTTTCTTTGAAGGAACAACTGTTGTGAATAAGTTCTTGAAATCATTAAAAAACGATATGTAAGTATTAGGTACCACAAGGATTGAACTGAAATATGACCAAAGAACTGATTTTTTCCTGAAGAGTCAGGCCTGCAGAAGCAGTTGTGATTGGTTTTTGCAACCATGAAGGATCACAGCACAGAACATGGTGCATGCTACAAATTGGGGAAATACTTTCTCAGACATCCACAGATTAATTGTTTTCTTTTGTTTTGCAGGAAACAAGGAAGGAGATAAGGAATTCTTAGGAGGTTGTACATTCGGTACCGTCGAACACCCATGCATACAGAGTTTATGTCCCAACGATTAAACAAAAATGTTTGAAGAACTGGTTTATTGTATGCTAGTTGGTACCTGTCGGGCGGTGCTGCGACCTGTTGGATTCCGACAATCGTAACATTACCTACGATTTCAGCAGTCGCCTGGGTCCTCTCAAAAATGTGGCTCAATAGTTTTGTCAACTGTAACAATATAATTGCTGATCTTTGAGAAAGGATACCAGCTATTCTTACTACTATTAGTACTACTCATGTGTGTAAGTTGTGAGGTCTCTGTAAGGAATTATCCCCAAAACGGTGGTACGAAAAATTCAGCTTGATTCTTGAGGAGCTAGGATTTAGGCGGTAGGTACACACACCAGCAGTGTATCTTCTACTGGGAACAAGCTAGTGCATTTGTCATGATTTTTATTTATGTTGATGAATGACTATTGGCACCCAACAGCAAATCCAAGTCGCCTGAGTTCATCAAGAAAATTGGAGAACAAATCGAGATTTGGGAAGTCCAAATAAATTCTTGGGACTGGACATTGTTCGAGATAGACAGAAATCTGAGATCTTTGTAAGTCAAAAGGGCTTCATAGATGAAATTCGTGAGAAGTATCTCGAGCAGGGGGATGGGGTCGGTGGCTTGGTGGTGTTTCTGGGGACGGGCGCGTTGACAGGTGTCGGTGTGTTCGTTTTCGGGGGCGTTGGCGGGCTGCTGGCTATGTCTTTTGTTCTGAAATTTTCAGATTGACGTCACTGACTCGAGTCCAATGGTTCCCTTTAGGGAGGTAATTGGTTCTACAGAATTGCTGTTGCCCAGAGATTTCCTTTGCGGTGAACTTCCTCAGTAGAAAGCAGTGGAAGTGTGCAAAAACCCACCCCCCGTTCCGTTGAGACCCTGTTGCAGTATTTCAATGGAACTTCAACGATGGGTCTGCTTTTCATAGGTAGAAGCGAGGGAGTTGACTGTTATGCAGATGCTTCACTAGGGTCGAACGAGATACATGGTAAATCAACCACTGGTTTTGTAGTCCGTGAGATTTGGAGATGTTTTCGCTTACAAATCGACGAAGCAAGCTCATGTGAGCTTGTCTAGTGCCGAAGCTGTGTATATTGCGATGAGTTCTGCGTGTAAGGAACTAATAAGTCTGAGAGAAATGGTTCGATTTTTGACAAAGAGTGACTTAGTGCCAACCTTGTTGTGTGACTGTCGTCCGGCAATTGCCTTGGCGAGGACAGAATCTGTTGCAGATCTGATGAGTCACGTACTCTCAAACATATTATCAAATTATCGTATTCCTTCGCCCGACAAGAATTCCCGAAGGGAAATGTGCGAATTTAGTGGGTAGGAACGGATGACCATTGGTCATTTACCAACTTGGTGACCTTCTAACAAAACCACTGGCTCAAGCCAAGTTCGTGCATTTCAGAAAAATGGTCTAGAGAATGGAAGTTGAAATCACCAGGATTGTGCTTTGATAAATGAATTATTTGCTATTATGGGTGTAAATATGCAAGTAACGGGTAATGTGGAAATGGGGAATGTTTATTTGACATTATCCTGGAACCTTCATGTTGATGCATTTTTATATAAATTTATAGGTATATATTTTTTAAACGAATTTTAGAAATTTAAAGAAATTTTCTTCTTGTGAAAAATTTGGCCTAACTAAAATTGATTTATCAGAAGGTTTAAGCCCTGGTCCTGTTGTTTTCTGATGTTTCCAGAACCGTGGAATTGAGCTCTACTTAGAGCAGGCTGATAAGTGAATCGTGGCGACACTGAACCGATGTCACTGTGTGCAGCCCCAACGCTGTGATAATTGTACTTTCAGCTAACCAATTGCCGACATGACAAACTGAGGATTAGATATCTAATCCTTGTGGGTCAGTGTGTGGCTTCAGAGCGGAGGGAGTGTTGAGAATTTGGCTCTTGGCCAAAGAGTCTTGGGACACTTCTGCCCTCTAGCGTTGGGATGTTTAGTCCTACTGAAGACGACCACCCAGAGCACTTTCTCCATAGTAATGCACTATCTCGCCAGTTTAATGATGAACTTTATAATATAATAAATTACATTATATTCGGGAGTGCTATTAATTGCGTAATTATTTACTCAAACGATCAGAATTATGTAGGTAGTCATTTCGCAGAGATTAGCGTTCATAATAATTGATGGAATTGGTACCACTGTTGGTGTACATGTACGTATGTATACGTCTTCAGTTGTGATTTGCTGTCGTCATCTGGTTTTACTGTTCCACCCGGTTTTTCAATTTGGTGCTTCGCTACAATAAAACCCTTGCTGTCAAGTCTTTTGAGTCTTTCATAAAGTGTTTCTGCGGTTAAAAGATGTCTCAGGAAAGTCAATCCGAACGTGAGTATGTACATGTGTGTACACTTTAGCTATCTGAGCTCCCAGTATCCACGTGAATGTTAGCATGGAGGCCAATTTTCCCCTGAATAATAGCTTTGGACGCATTCTGTGTGGACGCGCTGCAGCAGAGGTGGTGGTATAGCTGAATTGGGTACCTATATAACTAAGTTTGAAAATCGCAGTTTTTTCAGTCGAATCCCATTCTGTAGAGTAAAATACTTGTTTTTATACCGTCTGCACAATTTTTAATCCTCTACGGAAATCAGGAGAGAGTATGAAAATAATCAGCGTTTGAACTTTTGGCGGTAAGATTGACCTTCCGAAAGTACTACATCAAAACGCCACCATGGGCGCTGGCATCGAATCTGCAGATTTCATGTCCACTGGCCAAGATGGCTGATTGTTTATGTTTTGGATGTCCGATTAGCAAGACCACAGAGTAACAGAGAGGAAGACTTAGTTATTCGCAATATAATATAGGTAATAATATTATATTATGACCCCCTTAGTGATTCGCAATTATGCTAGCCAAAAAGAGGAAAGTGAATGTGTTAGAGCCAGGATTTGAGCAGGGAAGCAGCGAAAATGTGCCCCTCGTCACATTCGGCGATTTCATTGAGTGGTATCAAATGAAGAGCACAGGGGAAAAACGTGTTAACTCGGTTTTTGGTCGATTTATAGGTACCTATGGTTCCTTAAGGTTTGGCATGCGAGAAATCCGTTGGTGGTGCTATTTCCGGGGAAAAACGAGTTCAAATGGGTGAAATATTCCTATACAGGGGAAGAACGTGCTTATCGGGGCGCTTCCGTGAAAGAACGTGTTAACTCCCGGCTGCCCACAAGCTTTATAACACGTTCTTCCCCCGTGAAAAGTGCACTTCATACAGTATTTTGTTCCAGAATTTTGTAGGTAAATGAATGATTTTTCACACTTAGTTGTTTATGTCACTTCGCCTACCTACTAGAGCTTCTAAAATGTAATGAAACATTATTTTACTGGTGACAAATGATCGAATAGTGACATGGCCAGCAGGAGTACCAAGACTTTGATTACTTTCTTAGTTTCGTAAATAGTTCTTTGACTTGTTTTGTAACCTTTCGAATCTGTTGCCATTTCTAAGAGAGCATAAGCAGCCTTCCATAAGCACCCGAAAAGGCTGCAGTTCCTGATTTATCGTATTTATTGATGACCACCCAATTCTTACGAATGAATGTGATAATGGTGATGAGAACCGCCAGACTCAAGATGGTACAAAACAGGCTGAAGCTGATAATGCACACTTACAATGTAAGGGGAAAGCGGTGCAACTTGTTAACTCCCGGCTGTCCACAAGCCTTAATATCACGTTTTTCCCCCGTAAAAAGTGCACTTCATACAGTATTTTGTTCCAGAATTTTTTTAATGAATGATTTTTCACAATCAGTCGTTTATGTTACTTAGCCTACCTACTAGAGATTCTAAAATGTAAAGAAACATTATTTTCTGGTGACAAATGATCGAATAGTGAATCTTGAAATAGTAAATTTGCCCTCCTGAAAAGTTTGGAAAAACAGAGTTAACACGTTTTTCCCCTGTGCTCTTCAAATCAGTTTCGACCATCAGAGCGCTCAAATGCGGGGAACTAAGAACATGAGGCAAGTAATAATCCATCATTAGGATGGTTGGTGAAATCCAGAAAACGGGGTTATCATTATCATTTTCGGGACCATCGCCGCATCCATCCACATTCGCCGGGTAGCCGTACGCACATTACTTTACCCGTACCTACTTTCCGAGTTATTGCATGATGGGATGAAACACCTTTTTTTCTTTTTCCCTTCAACCCTTCCGGGATTGTCTGATTCCTTTTCCATTCTCGGATTGGAACGAACGTCTTTAACGTGTACATGCCCTTAATTCATCAATTTACGATTAAAATTTAATGTTATAACTTAACGTTATAATTGGTATACCATCTTACTTTGTATTTTCAGGCCTAACTTTAATTAACCGTGACCATTGTCAAAAGCACTCTGTGTAATATGGCAAATAAAACGCTTTCTGATTCTGATTCTGAACAGGAAAAAATGGTTAAAAACCCAATTAGGAATGGAAGTGCTCCCGAATTTCGGGTTAAATCATCCTGTACCGTGTTGTTAGAAGTCAAAAAGGGAAAAATACATCATTTTTGTGACAAAAAGTCTTTCACGTAGTTTACAATCATCTTAAGTAATTTAGGCCGATTCAAAAACCACTGTGAGTGACGTCACCTACAGGTGTTCCGGTTTCCAATCAAAAGACACCAGAGTTCAGGTGGATTTTGGTTTATTATTCTTGGAATAATACACCTATGTTTTCGCGACGCGGGTCGACGACTCCGATCGGCCTCAAAATTTGACATTATCCGTTTCAAGAGGTCTACATTCAAAATCCGAAATGTCCGTCCGCCGTCGATTAGGGATTTCTTCGACCAGTAACATTGTCAAGTATCCGTTGTCGTATTTGAGAGGAAGCTAGCCCACTAATGAAGGCGTCACGAACAGAATCGTTGCAGTGTGTTTGGGCGTCAACGGTTATGAAACTATAGTCTTTAGATAGCCCACGTACTGAGCTACAGATTCAACATTCTGCTGTTTTTGGTTAGCCAGTTGTCTTGCATACAATTCTGTCGTACCTAAACTAAAAAGGATAATATATAATCGATACCTTGTCGATAATACATTATCGATGCTCAGACCTTTCAAAGTGGTTGTTTGCCGATGGTGCAGAGGTCTAATCCAATGAGTTGTTTAGGGAGAGAGAACTACTCCTCTGCTGAATACTAAATTGTTTATTCAGGTAAACAATTTAGTATTCAGCAGAGGAGTCGTTCTCTCTCCCTAACCAACTCACTCAGACCTTTCTTTTATTTTCTGAACACACCCTACTCTATGTCATGATGACATTGTCACCTCACCGAATTGTGATAGTTGGTAACACTGGTTGGTTGGTAACACTGGTTGGTTGTTGTTGGTAACATTGTAAAACCGCGTTTTCTGCTTCCGCTAACGTGTGTCGTACCCGTTCGCCGGTAGGCTGCTAACGCTCTTTTTGAAACTATGCTCTCGCTTTGTATTATTTTTCAATTTATCACGTTTTACTTTCTACCCGCCTCCAAGTGTATTTTCGTGAATATATACTGCTTCTCGTGAATTTGTGTAACATTTCAAGAACACACTTCTCTTGGTGAGTAATGAGCTATAAATTGTGATAATAAAAACACCTTTTTAAGGCTTTATTAGGCAAAACGTGTGATATTAAAAGAAAGGAAACTGCTATTTATGAAGCAGCAGTCGTTACCATGGTAACGAACATATCTGTTCAGGGAGTTTCTACAAAAGAAGGAGTTGTGACATTGATCCCGTTTCCGTATGTTGGGGAACTACTGCAATCAGTTCTGCAGGACTCTTGATCCACGAGCTCATAATATGAAATATTATCTGCAACTCTTGATCCACTAAACTCCGTGCTCCCTTCTTCCCACCACCCATTCTATCTTAAACAGAGTTCGGAGGGGCTCCCAAAATTTTTTACATTTAATGTAAAATGGCAATATGGTTAGAATGGGAGTGTAACTTGTGGAATGTCTAGCTTAAAAACTGAACTAACGGGGATTTTCTTTCTTGACGGGAACATGACATTGTGGTCACATCCTGTGGAGTCCATTGCAGTACAATACCTACCTACATTGAAATCACAACAACCGCAGTGCTCAACCGAAGTTTTTTAACTGCTCCCACGTAAAAGTACTTATATCAACCTAGACACTTTCACGGTCTACTGAATGGGTTGGAACTGTTGTCTTCTGTCCAATAAAAATTACGATCAATAGGTACTGTCAAAAGAATTTTCCCGCTGCGATTATTATTGCCAATTTCATTTACGATCACTTCTAATCTTGTGAATAGTTTCTCAGCTTTTTGTTTTTCTGGTCGCTATGAAATTAACGATTATTAAGAGACTACGGTTTATTTCATTCGTAGGATTACGAAACTCTTGTTTCGATAGCAAAGGAGGTCTTCTTGAGGTTCGCAGTCAAAATTTGCACACCTTTGCCACTTGGGGGTTTTTTTTTTTTTTTTTTTTTTTTTTTTTGACATGGATAGGGCTGTCTTTCTGCTGGAGGTCATGGAAAAATTTGTGTAACGAAATTTTCACCCCAGTATCTAGTGTACACAATCGCTGCTAGTGTACACAATCATAATAATTAAATTGGTGTGACACAATACCTAATAATTATTGTTGTGACTAATAACAATTATTGTAAATGGTGTGACATATCCATGATCAGATTTTTTACAAGACTGGATTGAAGAATTGGATAGAAGACTAGAACAAGCTCTCAAAACAGCCGAATTGAAGGGTGAATCGAGGCCACTTCAGATGACTATTAGGGTTGATCGAGAGGTCATGGTGAATGTCAAGGAGTTGTTATTTTAATTTATTATTCTTGGAATGAAACACCGATATGTCGCGACCGGGGTCGAAAATTTCGTTGAGTCTTTCTCCTTTCATGTTTTGATACACGTAGATTTAAAAGGAGCAATGCCCTATCCTATTGTACCAAATCATTATATTCTGGGGCCAGTTATAGCCCAATACAATCTAAGAAAGTTTATGGGTATGAGGAAGAGTGAGCCAGTGTGGGTATAGTCCTTTAGTGTATCAGTACATCAGGTAGTACATCAGGCAAGTCTAAAGGACCTCAGGGCATTCTTCAAGCCAAATCGCGTCCACCATCATGCATACCTAAAGAGGAGTACATCGAAAAACTGAACGCCCAACTCTCCGACCCTGCCCAATTCACCTGCCTGCGAAAAGACCCGACCCGCGCAGTTTTCAACAAATTTGTTAACGCAGTAGTCGACAAATTTGTTAACGAATTGGCGGGCATCGAAGTCATCAAGAAAACACAAGTCCGCCATCTCAGCAATAAGCACTGCACGATTATGCGGCAAGCTGAAAACCCACAAAACTCCCCAAACAACATTTCGGTTTTAGAATCTAGACCTCTTGAAACGGATAATGTCAAATTTTGAGGCCGATCCGAGTCGTCGACCTCCGTCGCGATTACATAGGTGTAATATTCCAAGAATAATAAACCAAAAATATAGGTAGATAGGTACCTCACTTGAAACTGAAGGTTTAGAAGAAAATCAAATTTTTTTTAGTGTTATAATTTATAACTGTTATTTTATAAATTAAAAAACGGTTAGTACATTATTTTTAAATAACCAGTAAACGTTATTAGTTATGCAACTCATCCCTAGTAATTAGTAATATTATCGTAATATAAAAGTATATCATGTTACCTATTAACGCTAGGTTTGCTTCTCAGTCACCTGAGTTGCGAAAACAATAGGCTCAACTATTGTTACTGTTGGTTAAATCGGTTCAGGTTGACATGGGGCGTCAATTTGTCGATGTTACAATGTAACACTGTAAAGCTTCAGTGAGACAGTTATTGTACACCCCCAAGTGTACTTAGCACCATCTTGCACCGTATTGACACGTATGTCCTCTGTAGTTATTATGATGAATTTATTTAATTCGGAATCAGAAATGAACATACAATTTCAGGTAGCGGGATTTTGACCCAACCCGAGTAAATTGAGTGTATCTGGTTGGTATACGCAGCTTAGGCACCTACATAAATTTTCGTTGGCTTTAGCAATTTTGTTTCGGACGGAAAAAAGGTAGGCGCTGCGTCCGAGTAGCTTTCAGGGTCTACCTATCTTCTCAGGGGAGGTGGTGGCAAAATACTCATTAAGCATGGTTTCAGTATAAAAGAAGGTAAGTACCAATAATTTTTCTTCGAAAGTCTCAAAACTGATATACCTAAATACAATTTAAAAAATTTATTTCTTATGTAACTCTTTTTAATAAACAAAAATTATTTTCAAAGGCCTTAGAAATCCTTTTTTTAGTATTTAGTAAAACGCCACGATAGAGAATAAGGTAATAATAATAATTATATCTAGTAAAACGTGATTTTAAAACAATTATTTTAATTAAAAAACAATCAGCTTAATCGAACACTGGAGGGCAAAAAATGGGCAACCTTGAGGAGTTTTGGAAGGATTGGTGGGCGAGTGGGGTGTCGTTTTGGAAGTATTTTCTGACGTTGAATCCATTTGACTGTCATGGGGCTACAATAAGGGCGTTCGAAAGAATTCAGCAGTGAGGGCGGATGGTCGCAGACGCTACACAGTTTTTCATTTTTTAAATATTTTTTCTATATTGAGACAATTTTTTCTCTCAATTTATGGCTTAAAATAGTAAACCCTTAGTGTTGGGTGTTTGAAACAAATGAAATCAAGGGGATATTCATTTGAAGGTTGTGTCGATGGGATTTATCGGGTTTCCTATTGGCAGTTGACGAAAAAACGCTTAATAGCTCATTATAGAACGGTTTATAATATATTATACTCCGTGATGCATTTAAGCGTCTTTATTTTTAGGCCTTTTGCAAGCAGACCCCCATGGAATTGATCGTAGTTTTGGATATTTGATAACGGAGTAAGATGCACATCTAAAATGATATTTCATCCTTTAAAGGATTATTAAATCCGCCAAATTACATTATGTAACCTCATCACTTGACAACTGTAAAAAGAATCTGGAAAGTAGTTCTTCTAAAATTATAGATGAAGAACACTGCGCTTTTAACGATGGCTTGTATAAAATATGGGAAAATTGATTCCTTGTTAATAAAAATCATTTTAAAACATTGCAAAAAACCCTTGAAGACCTGTATAGTACTTACGGCAGAGGTGGGTACTCCAGAAATGGATTCTACGTTTAAAAATACTTTTAAAAAACGAAACCCCATTTGCAGTCCAATAGATCCCCACGGTGTAGGTACCGTGGTGCTGTCAGATGGGTCGATAAATGTCGATAATGCCCCATAAATCGATTATACATCCAAAACTATAATATAATATGTAATACTATATTATACACGTTACATAGTTACCTATTATACAAGTTACATAGTAGTACCTATGTAAAGCGACACCCCTTTCGACCCCCACGTTAGCCTCTCGAATACTGGTGCTGCGGCGGGTACCAACGACCTGGCTGTTGTCAAAGTGTAGTATACAATGTATACTACACTTTATCTGTAATATTCTTCGCATGTTCAGCCCCCCCCCCCCCCCCCTTCATACGTCTATGAAATGGCACATGACGCGTTCAAAGACTTCCCCCGATATACAGCCGAATTGGATTATTAGGCCATCACAATATTGAAAACCAAGAAAATTACGTTCACGCTTGCGTTGAACGTACCGCTGATTCAATAATGATAGGAGGACCATCTAGGACTAAGCCCACACTATTCATGAAAATTTTATTGAAATCTGATCAAAAATGGAAGTTATGACTGTAGCAAGGAAACGACTGCGGACGGACAAACGCTCGCGCATGCTCAAAGCGTACCGCTGGTGTAATCATGATGAATGCCGTATGGGGCTTCAGAAGACCTTCCCCGCATCATGCTTCAAAATCTGACCGAAATCTATTCAAATTTGACGGATTTATAATATTTATAATATATATATATATTTATAATATAAATCCGTCAAAGTTGAATAGATTTCGGTCAGATTTTCAGGCATGATGCGGGGATGATGGGATATATTATAACAAGCAAGTTACGTTCGCGGATGTGCAGAGCGTAGTACCTACCTACTACTAATACCTACCTACCTACTGATTCAGTCATGATGAAACTTATTGGGGACCATCTAGGGCTAAACCAACATTATTCATGAAAATTTCATTGAAATCAAGATTCAAATTCGGGGAAGCCTGACAGGCTGGGGCGTTGTTAGAACAGTATAATAAAGGGTAAAATTTTCAAATTCGGAAAAAATTGAATTCGATCACTTTTTGGGCGATTCCTAAACTAGGGGCAATTTTGATCAGAGAAAAATGTTGGAAAATGAGTTTTGAAAATTACCGGATTTTTGTTTTTATATGGATTTTAGTTACCCCCCCTAAAGCAAAAAACGCAATGGCAGCTCATGAATCACTTCTAAAATTCCAAAATTTGAATTTAAATTCGGGTCCACGACAATGTGAATAGAGGCACACGACAATGTGGATAAATTTCTTTTCGTGGGAGTAACAATTTTTTTTCTTGGGTTGATGAAATGAAAAAACAGCATTGTATTTGGAAAAATCGTTTCTTGAGTCAATAGCCGGTTAAAAAAATTTTGGTGTAGGTAGTCTTGGTTTTGGTTTATTATTCTTGGAATAATACACCTATGTTTTCGCGACGGGGGTCGAAGACTCGGATCGGCCTCAAAATTTGACATTAGCCGTTTCAAGAGGTCTACATTCTAAATCCTAACATTTAGGCTAATAACGGCTTAAACGGCTAATTCAACGGACATTTAAATTAAATTAATTTAACATTAAATGTTAAATTAATAACGGACATTAAATTTTAATGTCCGTCCGCCGTCCGGGCCGTTTTGGGCAGTAGGAATTTTTAAAAATCTGAAATTTTGACAAAATACTCGGTTTCCATCTAGTTGTGCCCGCAAGGTTTTCAGTCCGATCGCCCAAACCCGTGGGGCGCTATGGGGCTAAAATGGGGCTACGGGAGGGGGTTTTTGAAGGCTTTTAGCTAGCCTTCGAGTTAGGTGTCGTTTTCGAAGTATTTTTGGACGTAGAATCCATTTTCGGGGGTTCCCGGAACGGTTCGAGTTCACTGTGGCGATGAATAGGGCTTTCATGGGGCTAAAAATGAGATTTTTGAAGGATCCCAGGAGGTTACATATTTTTCGAATAAAAAATGAAGAATTTTTGAATAAATAATTTTTTTTAAAAAACCAAAAATTTTTTATTTTTTTCAAAATTTTTTCTATTGACAGAAATAATATTAATTATTAATTTTTGCACAAGAAGAAGAAGAAAATCCAAACAACAAATTTTTTTGGAAACAAAAAATCTAAAAAAATTTTCTCGTTTTCTTCTCAACCTCTCCTCTTCTGAAATTCTCGTCTCCCCCAATTTTACACTTTAAATCATAAGTTGCGCCAGTCACTAAACAAGTACCTTCTTAGTGGTGCCTACATAGTACCAAGGGTTGGTAAAAAAATATAATTACCTAATTTTAACATTGTCGTGGACTTTTAATAATTTTGAATGTCCACGACCATGTTAAAAACTAAAAGCCACGACAATGTTATTTTCAACTTCAAGATCACATTGTGTCAAAACTACTCATGTTTCAACATAATGTAAGGTAAGACCTAAGATCCCAAACTTGAATGAGGAAAAAAATTGCATTCATAGAAAACTTATAGGAGGATGAAAATCAACTACTGAGTCGAGTATTTAACTTTTAGACCAACCACGACAATGTGAATAGGTTGGTAAATGACCTTGTTACGTTTCTTCAGAAACCAAATGTCCTTTTTTTCCTAAATGGTATTGAAGAGCTCGTCAGAACCAGCAAATGGGGGAAAAAATCAAGGGCATAGGTCGAATTAGTGAAATTTCACAGGTTGTAGACCCGAATTTGCCCGTAGTTTAGGAATCACCCTTTTAGGGGGTACTGAAGCGTGTGAAGTGCGAAGCAACGTCTATTATAGCTCTATAATAGAGCTTTATAGGTAGGTAGGAGAGTTGGAAAGTCATAGGTACTGCCCCAAGTGGCTTAGGTTACATTTTTGAAATCTACTCGTCATGAAAAATGACGTCTGAGGCCGATCAAAATTGTTTACCCCGTCGCCAAAACATAATAATATTATGTTTTGGCGACGGGGTCAACAATTTTGATCTTGATTTTGATTTTGACATAATATTATTATGTAGTTAAGATAGGTCTTAGGTCGTAATACTCTGAGATCAATAAACCAATTCTGTGCAACAGTGGCTGCATGAAACGCCTTTTCAACAAGTTCCCAATATTTCAACATGTTACCTACAGGACAGTCATCTACCTACACCTGGAGGTATGAATTGGATGAAAGTTCCATTTCTGCTTTTGGCAATTATTGTTGTCGCACAGGCCAAAAAAAGAACCGGTAAGAATCAATTCCTCTTTTTTATTCCTAGCATTGCTCAGCATGAACCCAATTGATATTCAGGTTTTATCTAATTCGCCGAGTAGGTCGGAGTGTAGTTAACTTTCCATGGGAGGTAGCTGCTCCTACAGAGATTCACATATATGCCCAAAAAAGCCGTAAGTATCAATTGTTGGACATAATCATTATTATTATGTCCTAACTAAGGCGCTAGTTTTATTCATTAAACTCGTAAATAAAATCAGCGCCATAGTTAGGAGTAGGTTCCATTTACCTTTATTAATAACATTATTGTTATTATTAACATATTATTAATAACATACAATTGTATGTATCGATGTATTTACCTGTATCTATGTACTCCACTAAGAGTTAGAATTACATTCAGAACTTGTATTTGGGCGGGCATTAATTAATAAGAACTTGGGATCACAATTTCGTCTGCATCCCATTTTTAGTTTTATTTGGAAGCCTTCTATCGAATTGAAAAACTATCTAAAAGCATGTCCATTCCTGATTGCCGCAACTATTTGCTTCTTCTTTGGTTACGGTCTGATGTAGATGGCTGGATTCGTCTAAAATCGAATTTGAATCCTAAATTTTGAACGGACGAATTTCGAAGTTTCGGAGGATTTTACGAGGAGTTTAAAACAGTTATTGAAATACATTCAAACTCCAGTCAAAATACAGGACTGTCTTCAAGGTCTGTGTTGAAGACTATCTTCAACTGCGTTCGGCAGCAGAAGGGAGACACACCGCCAACTCAAGAACCCAACTCACTTTCCAGGGCACCTCAGACATTAAAATTTAATGTCTGAGGTGCCCATTTAATGTCTCTTCCAAATTTTGGAAGAGGTAGCTGAAGAATTGGCCCAGCCTCAAGAAAGAAGCCGATTCACCTGTATCTTTCGATCGTAAATACAGATTGTATTTCGATTTTAAGACTTCCACTCGACAAGCCCTTCTATCTGCAATAATGAGTTTGAACCGTTAAACCGGGCGGTGTCCGAGTGCAGCGAGACCCCCTTATCTGCTTGTTAGTATGACATGGTGAAACAGCTGGTTATGGTTAGCTAGTTTACCGTGGTGGAAGCAGCTTGACCTGCAGAAACACCAGTGTACAGGGATAATAAGAATGGGTAGGCCCTAAAAGGCCCAGATAGACCTCCAGATTAATAATATTAATCTGGTTCAAAAATGTTATATTATAACCATTGAACATTTTCAATAACTGTAAAGCTTACCCTTACGTGATATAGTATATACCTACTCTGATATAATATACCTACTCTGATATAATATATCAGGGATATGTTATATCAGTTCAAATGAGTGCTTAAATTTACGTACCTACGAAATTGAATCTAGTATATACCTACTCTGATATAATATATCAGGGATATGTTATATCAGTTCAAATGAGTGCTTAAATTTACGTACCTACGAAATTGAATCACGCCTTCCAGATGTAATTAGAAGACCGCCAATCCAGGAAATGAAAGCAAAGAAAAATCTGTGGGACAATATAATTTCCATAGCGGGTACTACGAACAGAGGTTAGTAGTGGAATTCTAGAGGAATAAACTAGATAGATGAGAATAACCTACCATAAGTGGCGTTGAAATAATGACCTTTTTTTACTTATTCATTACATGTTGAAGTATTGTATACAATGCTTTCTATAGAAAGCCACCAATACAAATTCATATTTACGTTTTCCAGATTATACCCCAACACTACACACGTACAAAACCAGCTTAATTGACGTGACACCAGACACGTCTTCTCGTTCGGCAGGAATGACGCCCTCGAGCAAAGATATTGTGAAGTACATAGTACAATTTATACTTCGTTTGGTACGAGACGAATTCGGAAGTAAGTTATACCTCGGTTGAGTGGGAGTCAGACTAGAAAATGGGTGGGGCAGAGACACCCCGAACACATATGACATAATATGTCATATTATGACTCGACCTTAATTGTCAAACGAGTCGTAGTTCTCCGGGTCTCCGCTAGGGCGATAGTTACACAGAAGTCGGTAATGTTGTATCCCACCCCGCCGGCCCCTCGGCCGAACCACAAAGAGTGTGCACGAGGGAATTGCGGGAGTGTTTGAATCGCCGAGAATCCCTACATGTAAACGTAGGGATTTTCAGTCAAGGAGGTAAACACGCGAAATCCAAATTAAATTGATCGATTTACTAAAGTCGAACAATTTAATTTGACTTTAGTCCTTTTTTTATTTTCGTATAAGTTAGCTCAATTTTTCTTCTTTTTCTCTTTCCATTATCGATGTAAGCTACGTTTCAAGTTTTTTTATTTCATCGACTGCTTTAATTTTAATATCCGATGATAATTGGCTGTTTTAAAATATCTAACTACCCACGCCCACTTCCTACAAGTAAGTAGGAACTGAAGTTGTAATAATTTGAAGAAAGCCTTGATTAAAAATCTTTTTATCCCTGATATTTTTTATCTTTTTGGTATTTTAAAAGAAATTATTCTAGGAACGTATCGTACGCTGTAATCAATGGATTATGCGACCAAAATTACTTGGAAAACGACACCTCATTCGACTTCCTGGCATCCTTCAGAAGCCCCATAGATCCTCGCGGTTAAATCCACTCGTTCTGGGACCCCCAAAATGGATTCTACGTCCAAAAATACCTCGAAAACGACACTCTAACGATATCATACCCTAAAGCCTCTAATAACCCTCTCGTTGCCCCTTTTAGCCCTACAGGGTTGGGTGATCAGACTGAAAACCTTGCGGGCACAACTAGATAGGTATCTACCATATGGTAAAAAAAAATTCCTACTGCCCAAAACGGCCCGGACGCATTTCGGACCAAAACCAAAATGTCCCTCCGCCGTCCGGGCCGTAATTTTTTTTAATTCTGAAATTTGACAGAATACTCGGTAAACATCTAGTTGTGCCCGCATGGTTTCCAGCCGTTTTGTATGTATTTTTAAACGTAGAATCCATTTTTGGGGGTCCCGAAACGATCCGATTTCACTGTGGCGATGTAGGGGGGGGGGGGGGGCTTTTGAAGGATCCCAGGAGGTTAAATATTTTTCAAGTAACAAATAAAGAATTTTTGAAAAAAAAAAAAAAAAAAAAAAAAAAAAATCAAAAAACAATTTTTTCAATTATAAAAAAAAAAATAAATAAAAACAATTTTTTCATTGACAGAATTAAATTTCTGTACAAGTAACCTATATCAAAGAATAATAAACCCTTGTGTAAAATTTGCAGCGTTTTTTATTATTGACACAGATTTAATTTTCGTACAAGTAACGTATATCAAATATCAAACAATAATAAGCCCTTGTGCAAAATTTGCAGCGTTTTTATTTTAGGCCAAAGTGTTGGACAAAGTGTAGGTAATGTAAAAGTTTCGTGGTTTGTTTCGAAACTATGCTCCATTTTCGTATGGGCTTCAAGTTTCACGTTCGTGAAGAATTTCAATTTGCACATACCGCACACCATCTTCGGAGTCGTTGAAGATTCTTTATGGAAGTGCCGTTTGTGTTGTTAGAGGTTGAAGTGATCCTTAAAAACCGCACTGCAAGCATTGCACTTCATTACGTCACTCTGCGGCGCACAAGAAAATTAAATTTTATTAATATTTTACATCGGTACGGACTGCAATATGATAAATCGACAAAATAAACGGGTGAGCAGCAAAATGACAACAAATTATATTTACCATGTTGGTAGAAAGTTGAGGAGGTTGGGTGTAATTAGGCGAAGATGTCATTACGTCACTCTGCGGCACACAAGAAGATTAAATTTTATTAATATTTTACATCGGTATGGACTGCAATAGGATAAATTGACAAAATAAACGGTGAGTAGCAAAATGACAACAAATTATATTTACCATGTTGGTAGAAAGTTGAGGAGGTTGGGTGTAATTAGGCGAAGAATGCACGGACGTAATATCCTCCAATCATCAGAGCCTAATGGAACAAAAAAAATGACAGTAGTCAGAAAAAATGTTTTGCGGGCATTGTAATAGAGATATTTAAACATATTCAAAATTAAGATTTAAGCTATACCTACATCACGCCCAAACGGCTGAACCAATTTCCGTGCGGGTGGGTGCAAATTGACAAGGTTGATCCGACTTAGATAAAAGGATTTCGCGAACTAACTCTCTTCCTCCATCGCAAACGAAGCTTTCCTTCGCGACAAGAGCCGGGTCAAGAAGCGTCATTACTCGGGATAACTAGGAAAATGATTTTCATTATGCCAAAACCCGGTACAACTTTTGGCGTCGGTTTTGAACGGAACTACGTCGGTTAAAACGTGCTTTTCAACAAGTAAAAAATCACTTCTGTGCGATAACCCATTTGGAAGTTATTGGAAGTTTGTCGGTAGGTGGGCACGGGTTTCTTTAAAGAAACTTTGCAAATTTGCGAGACTTCGTTTCGAGGTAGTTGGATTCTTCACGACGAGTTGAGTTGACGGGTTGCTACGGATGTTCCAAGTGAAGCATGGATTGCATTATTGATAGGGGGCAAGTTGGCTCTACGTTGCGCCCGTGTTGTCTCTGCGACATCTCTGGTGGACGTCTCTGGTATGTTAACACTTAAATGTCTCTGAGACATCTCGAGAGCAACCATCTCCGTTTTGAAAACTCAGAGACGTCTCGGTAGATTCTCAATGAGACCTCTAAAGCTGTGAGACGTGGAGACCCATTTGATTGAGATGTGGGTATACTCTGCTATGTGGGTATAACTTTTACCTTAAAGCTTCTGGCACACTAGGCAGGCACAGGACAGCCACAGGACGCGGGATGCCGGGTCGTTGGAAATGTCCCGTCCCGCCCCAATGCGCACACTAGACAGGACATTTTTATTCCCTTCGCCTTGAAAGGGGCAAGATGCGTGAGTGGAGGGGAAACATCCCGCAGGATGCCGGGACGTTTTCGCTCTCCGAGCGAGAACGGCGGTGTCCCGGGCCGTGCAAAGGACGTGACTTTGTCCTGTGTCCTGCCTAGTGTGCGGTTCTCCACTTGAAAACACAGAAGCGAAACATAACGTCCCGTGTCCGTTGCCTGTCTTGTGCATGTCCTGTGCCTGCCTAGTGTGCCAGTACCTTAAGGTAAAAATATAAACCAAATTTATTTATTCAATGGGAAGGAAGGAATTCTACGTCCAAAAATACTTCGAAAACGAAACCTCTCTCGATCCCATAGTCAAAGGCCTTCATAAAACCACTCCTGTAGCCCCATTTTAGCCCCATAGCGCCCCACGGGTTTGGACGATCGGGCTGAAAACCTTGCGGGCACATTTAGATGGTAAACAGAGTATCTTGTCAAAATTTCAGATTAAAAAAAAAAAAAAAATCCTACTGCTCAAAACGTCCTGGACGGTGGACGGCGGACGGACATTTTGGTTTTGGAATCTAGACCTCTTGAAACGGATAATGTCAAATTTTGAGGTCGATCAGAATTTTCGACTCCCGTCGCGATGACATAGCTATGTAACGTAGCTATATAATAACACCTATGTTTATTATTCCAAGAATAATAAATCAAAACTCGTACCCACCTACGACCGACTTCGGAACTCTGTCGTCAATTTGCGACCACCCGCACGGAAATGGTTCAGCCATTTAGCGTGATGTTGGAACAAACCAACATACATAACCATTATTATTATTATTATTATTAATAGAATAGAGAGATATGTGATAAATAAATGCGGTGGAAACGCCGAGCAAAATCCTATCATGAAATGAGCATGTTACTTAACCCTTGAACGAATGTATACATTGATACTTACATTTAAAGTGTAGTGACACGAGATGAACAGTTGAGCAGCACACGAATAGAAGTGAACAGATGGGGCATCGAATGACGAAAGATACGAAATAATCTAAATAATGGGACTGGATGGGAACACTTTTATTACAAATATTTGGAGGGACGCGTTGAGATTTTGGCGAACAGACTAGGGATGTCGAAAAAGTAACAATACTTCTAGAAAAAAGTATCGATAAAAATCCTGATATATATCACAGTATCGATACTTATTGTTGCAGTATCGGGGCTGATTCTTTTTTTATCCCTCACGTTTCAACAACTACGACACATGGGCGTACGCAGCCCCCCCCCCCCCCCCCCCACCCTTAACATACAATAAAATTTATTTACCTCTACTCTCAATTAAGGAGACTTAAATTTTAATAGAGAGGGTAGAGGTTAAAATATATTTTGATTTGATTAGTTACGATCATTTTTAATGTTGTGAGATGTATCGATAAGATATTATATCGATACTTTTGAAGATTCAGACATCCCTACATCAGACCGATTCTCCGAATCCGATCCGAAGGACGCCGAATTTCCGAACTGTTTTATAACTCGATTTCAGATTTTTATGTCGACCCCCCATAAGTCGACTTAACTCGATTTCAGATTTTTTTTAAAACCCTACAGACCCAAAACGGCATAATAAGCCTACTTTGAGAATGCGACATCTGGTCAGCGGACCACACATTCTTCATGGTTTGGAGGGAACGAGACTCAACTTGACTCGGGCGGTGAGAGGGGGGTATTGGCGAGGGTCGCCGGGGGGGATACTACACATTACCGACTACTGTGTAACTATCGCCCTAGCGGAGACTCAGAGAACTACGCTCGTTTGACAATTAATGGCCAGTCATATTATGAGACACATTGTGTCTCATAATTCTGACTCCAAAAATATCAGTTTCTGCTCGAATTTGAGTTTATAGCCAGCTCTTAAGGATCTCCTTCCAGCAACATGGATCAAATTATAGTAACTATAAGAAGCGATGCAAACTTTACGTGATTTTATATACCTTGAGTAGTATAAGGACTCATAAAAAGGTGGAGTACAGAAATGGATTCTAGGTTTAACTATCTCCCTAATTACTTTGATTTTGTCACCCCACTCTACCCCCATCCTAAATTCTTCAAACGATGGGGCTCTGTGGGGCTAAAGTTCTTCGAAGGATTTAGGGTGGGGGTTCGAATGGGGTGTCGATAGGTACCTATCAAAGTATTGTGAAACGTACAACGCAACCCCGTTTTCAGGGGTCCCTCGTCTGTCGAAACATTTATTATTATTTTTTTCGAAATTATTTGTACCTAATTGACACACAATAATTATTAATATCTGCACAATTCATAAAAATAATTAGGCTTTGTGAAAAAAATGTGCAGCGTTTTGAATAAAAATTTTGTTCCCCGACGCCCAAACATAGGTAGGCCTAGATTATAGTGAAAATAATAAACTAAAATGACGAATCAACATCTTGCTTACAGTTTGAATAATTTCTTGTATTATTCCTCCGCAGAAGATTCCTCGTTACCTAAATTTACTGCCATCTGGAGTGATATACGGACGATAATGCGTACATTTGAACAATGCTCAGGTTAGTAGGTAGTACCTAACATAAGAAACATGCTAACATTGCCATGCTGAAGTTTCCACATTACGTGTAACTGCAGCGGAACAACTCTTCCACCTTTTCAAACCCTGTATTTCAGCCCACCCTGTGGTATATCCTGCGACTCTCATGAAATTCGTACTGCAGACAGTAGTGAAACTTTTGAAGCGCGCAAGTGAGTAAATGAATAATCCCACATAAACCATTAATATGGCATTTTGCAATTTGAGAGACTAAATGTAGTCATTTAGACATTTAATGTCCTCCTCCTTGTACTGATGTTGTCCTTGGATGATCAGGCACAGCTAAACGCGCAAGTTGCGCGTTAGCTCAATATTAATGCGCAAGTTGGGCGGCGCAACTCAATATTAATGCGAAAACTCAAATCATTCCCTAACAGTAATATTTTTGGTTATAATAATTGGGTTTGGAATCGCAAAAATTGAAATTAGGAGGATGAAGATATAGGTAATAATTATAATTATTACCTATATTTTAAAAATAATTATAGGTAATAATTATAATAATAATTGGTATACCTATTTAAAATTATTTTAAAAAATTGCCGTTTGTGGGGTCCTTTTGGTAAGTGAATTACTTGGACCTCAAAATTTAAATGTATTTAGTGGCCGACCTACTGCTGTCATTTGGTAGCCAGTCCAATGACTGATTCTTGTGGCCTGGACAAAAGGGGGAAGTCGTCCACGCTTTGAATGACGTAATTTTGAGATAGTTGTCCTCGAAGCTCTGAAGCCCCATGGAGCCCCACGGGTTAGGGCATCGGGCTGAAAACCTTGCGGATACAACTAGATACGAGTATTTTGTCAAAATCTAAGATTAAAAAAAAAAAAAAAAAAAAAAAAAAAAAATACTTCTCAAATGGCCTGGTCGGCGTTTTCATTTTATGAAATCTAATTTTGAGGCCTACCAAAATGTAAAAAAACCACACCAAGGTTGGGTGACAATTAGAAAAGGAAACCGCTTCTAATTTACAATGTAAATTATTATGTCATAATCCGTTGAATCGCTTCTTCCAGATCCAAATGAACAAGGACAATTAGGAAAAACGGATATCCTGAGTTACACTTTTACAGTACCCTCATCGAAGGGAAGCGATGAAGGTGAGTACCTACGCGACATAAAGAATCACCGAACATAAACATTGAACAGAATGTCTCAAGCTTTCGGGTCCTTTAACGTTGGTACTCATGTTGGTATTACTAAACGAATACGTACAGTTTTCATTGATATTCAGGGTGCATTAAGAACACTCTAAACAAAGGTTTTTCGTGAATGTCGCTTTCACTGCAGTTACTTTATGTATACAATCTTTTGGGTGGTAGCTGCCGTCGACTTGAATATGTACGCCAGGTAATGTAGATGTGCAAGGTCGGTACCGCTGAAAGAGTCGAGGGATATCGAGGTGACATCCTGGGTGATGGCAGTGTGGAGGGGTAGTTATAGGGGTAGTCACCGTCCACAGCCGTTTCCACATCCAAAATATCAAGGAAATTCAAGTATTCCATCACAGAACAAGTACACCCGTATCACACAACACCAAGAAACATTAACGTGATGGGCGAAGATAACCTCAAAACGTTCCCTTAAGGGTGGTTTTCACGTACCTCGGCCTGAGGGCGGTTGGAACCCCGCTGGAGTCGAAAAAATACTCCACTTGGATGCCAAATTTGTCTATGAATAACGTCACAAGGGTCTGCTCGAGTGCGCCGCTGAGGGCTCGCGACTATGAATAGCCTGAGGGCTGTCACGCCAACCCTTGAGAAGGGCCTCCCCTCAGAACTTCCCGCCAGCCCTCAGGCAGCACACTGTGAATAGTCTGAGTGGCCCACGCCCCCTCAAGCGTTCCTTTGAGGGGTCCCTCCGATTCGAGTGACGACTGTGAAGAGAGGGTCGTTATTTCGTATCGAAGATCCGGGAATTTCTCTAAATTTGGAAAATCCCAAAATAACCGAATCCGTCATAATATGAATTCATTCAGTTCCTTTCGGGAGGAAACACGACGATATCTTGATAATATATTATATATTATATATATAGTCAGCACCTATGTGCAGTATTAGTAAACCTACACTCTAAAATGATTTATTTTCAATAAATTAATAGCGAATATTATTCGCTTCTTTTTTTTCAGCCAAAAAGATTTCCTTGGAAGATGTACTGAAGTCATTGAAACAAGGTCTTAATATTTAATTTGTAGACAAAAAGTAAGTATCAAGTACCATACGAAGTGAACTTTAATCATACATAATAATCATATAAGTAATTATTATCGTATTCATCAGGATAATAGCCTGAAGCACAACAACGAGATTTATGCTCGGATATCGAAGATTGGCCGTATTACTATTAAATAGGTAGTAAATTTTACTTTTTTTTCTTTTTTAAATACAGGAATTGTAACTCCTGGAAAGGTGCATTCATCGAAACGTGTTCATGGGTTCATGGGATTCACGGGTATGACATGAATAAAAGCTATTGAGAAAAGTGAAACTCGGGTCCCCCGAATGCTTTTTGCATGGAGCCTAAATTCAAGGAAGGACAAAAATTCAAGGAACATGGAACCTGCTTTATTAACCGAATATATATCCTAAATATATATCTTACGTAACGTATTTATACGTAACGTTTATAAACGTTACGCGGGTACCCGCGTCTCCCTTCCCGCTTTAACGATTTCGGGCAGTTAGGTAACGGCTAAAGCAGCATGTTCCATGCTAAAACTAGTTTCATGAACGTCTATTTCAAGCTTGTCGAGTTGTTCACTCAGTAAAATTTCAAGGCACTTCCCGCAGTTGGGAATAAAGCAAGACGTATCCCAGCACCCCTGATTGGTTCCCCCTGAAAAACGGCATGTACTAGTTTTCCACGCGTCCTAACTGCGTGGGGAAAAGTCTATTTACTTAGAATGGCTTTTTTTTTAGTGCTGAAAGACAATTTAGATTACAACCATTGGATTTAGCAAATTCTGGGATGGGCAGGATCTCGACGGATTATGATGATTCTCTCTTAATGGAAAATGAAATCTGAATTCGGAAGAGCTATAGGTACCTACCATAGTCCTAATGAAATTTTACCGTAACCTAATGCGTACCTACCTAATAGTAATCGTAGGTACTCAGATCTCTTGGTGACGGCAGAGCGGTTAGATAATGGCGCAGATCAGATTGTCCGGGCGACGGTCATAATGATTATAATATTATTAGGACTCGGGTTGATAATACCAACTTATGCTCGATAAAACCACCAAACATGCTCGGCAACCTTTATGCTTAGAAATGCTCGAAAATCCCACTACTTTTTAATTTGCTCGAAAAACACCGTTTAAAGTCTTCTGAAAGGAACGTGAAACGAACAAATTTACAACTTATGAGACCATGGAGGAATAGAGTAGTAATTAAGTAGTAAGTAGTTGTAGAGAAAGTAATTTTGGACGTAGACTCAATTTATTAGTTCACCCATCCAGTACACCGTGGGGCTCTGTGGAGAGGAGGCACTGCGTACAGACGGCATAGGCGGCACTCGTGAGCAAAGCCAATAACCTTGTACACAAGGCAGGTTATTCACACGTGAAGCATGATTGGTGATGCGAACTCCACACATGGTGAAATCATTTCATCCAGCACCGAGCATCACCACAACTCAACAACCTGCGAGAGGGGTCTGTATAAATCTACAATACAGATTTATACAGTATACATTATGTAGGTACCTATCATAAGAAGTCGAATCATTGCCCCGTGCATCTACGCAATTTGTATGAATAAATCATTATTATCATTAATCAAAGTTTGTTTTTACATACCTATACGGAGGCGTATCAGTGCCTGCTCCTCGCGTAATAATTCCCCTTCCGAGATCTCATTCATCTATGAATGAACTTGACTCGGAAAAGTTTTCTTCGACTTACCCGTTGACTGTTCTACGATAACAGCTGTTTGCTCTCTTCGTAATAAGTTAAACTTGCTCGATTGTTGTTTAAAATCTGTAACAAGAACTCGCAGTAGTAGAGTCAATTTTGTACATTTTGGTCCCACCTCCCCAGCCTCCCCTACTTCTGTTTCTTCTCTTCCTCTAGAGGAAGGACAGCTGTCCAAGCGCCATTAGGAAGGTATTTTCATTTAACTTTTTACTAACAGCTATTTAACTTTAGGAAGGTATGTTCATTTAACTTTTTACTAACAGCCATTTAACTGTTTACTAACAGCTGAAGGAAAGAGGCTTCGAAGCCGAGAAACCATTCACAAGATCTAACGTGATCGTTATGATTAGTGGCAATAATAATTAACGGGGCATAATTTTGTAACGATATTTACTGTCATTGTATTATTATTTATTATTATTATTATAGACAATCGTGACTACTCAATTTTTTAACTGTTGGTACAGTGATTAGGGGTTAGAGAACTGTCATCTGGATAGGTTGAGGTATCACTTGACTTAGCTTATCAACGGATCCTGGGAAAGCCGTATGAACTATGTGACTCAATCGAAGGTATCCTCATAGGTACACAGGATCCGGAGCCTAGGGCCGGTTTCACCAATTTACCAATCATGTGGATGACAAGAACCGGGCAAGGCATTGTAGGAACTTGTATCGTCAAGCAATCGAAAAACAAAGGCGCCAGCACAATGACTTGACAATTAGGGCGGCAGGAAATAAGATGAAGGCATCGTGGGAGGTTGTAGCCGAGGAACTCAATTCCAGGTCCCGCAGTGTTTCCGGTACCGCAGGCTTGAGTGCTAGTGGATTTGCTAGTACATTTGCAGAGGTGTTTGAAAAACGTTTGCCCAGGTACCCATCGGAGATATTTTATGATTACTTATCCTGCGCACCGAGGATGAGCAGTGACTTTACTCTGCGGGAGGTTTCTGTTGAGAGAGTTCATTCGGCGATAGTATCACTCAAATCCAGCAAATCATTGGATTATTTCGGTGTGAACACAGTAATGCTAAAAAATGTAGCTGATTTGGTCATTGAACCGTTGACGTACATTATTAATCTGTGCTTCAAACAAGGTGAATTTCCAAGCTGCCTCAAATTGTCTGCCATCACACCTATTCCAAAGAAAGGGAAGCCCACCAGGTATGATGAGTTTAGGCCTGTCTCAAAGCTTCCAGTTTTTGCAAAGGTACTGGAAAAGGTGGTTTTGGGGGACTTGATTGCGTACATCGAGGGGAAGGAATTGTTGCATGGCCGCCAACACGGGTTCCGAAAGGGCAAAAATACTTGTTCTGCCGCTTGTTCAGTGCTTGTGGAGGCACTTGATTCCCTTGAAGGCAAGATGCTCACGGGTTTGCGGCTGTTTGACCTTTCTAAAGCTTTTGATTTGGTTCCCTTCAATTTATTGACTGAAAAGCTTGCACATTATGGCATCTCTCCAGTTAGCCTTTCTTTCTTTGAGAGTTATCTCATGGGCTGGAAGCAGGTAGTTTTCTTTAATGGTGAACAGTCCGAAGAAATAGGTATTCCATGTGGTATCAAGCAAGGATCTGGACTAGGCCCTTGCCTCTTCATAATATATATAAACGATCTAGTATACCAATGCCAGGACACGTTCTACCTCTCCCTTTTTGCGGATGACATAACAGCTGTGGTACAGGGGAGTTCAGTTGAGGGTTTGGAAAGTAACATGACTGCACTTTCAGAGTTGATCGAGTCGTGGTGTGATGTAAATGGTCTTCGCCTCAACTCTGATAAGACCCAGAGCTTAACCTTCCAGCTGAATGGCCCTCTCACCCGTTCAGTGAATCTGCTGGGTGTGGAGGTTGATAATAGAATTTCGTGGGCTCAACACGTCGACAAGCTGTCATCAAAACTCGCCTGCTGCAATTTCATGTTGCGCCGATTGTCACGATGTGTGTCCCCTGAGATCCTCAGATCAGTGTATTTTGCCTGCTTCCATAGCCGTTTGAGTTATTGCGTGCAGCTGTGGGGGAACTCTCCACACAGCCGCCGTGTGTTCGTCCTGCAGAAGAAGGCTCTCCGAATACTGAAGCACCTTGGATGGAATGAGAGTTGCCGAGGGCATTTTAACAGCTTGGGAATCCTCACCTTGCCGAGTCTGTACATTCACTCAGTTTTGATGTTTGTGCGACAAAATGTTAACACGTTGCAGAGGGGCAGTAACTGCCATCATTACTCCACAAGGCATTGCGAGGACCTTACCATTCCAACGGTCCGTCTGACAGCCTCACTGCGGACGGACCCAACTCAGAACGGCTCTCGTCTGTTTAATCGGCTACCATGGTAGCAACGGCTACCATGGGGCAAGCTCTGCAGCCTCTCTGCAGAGAGGCTGCAGAGCTTGCCCACCCCCGCTTTCAAGCGAGCCCTGAAAGATATTCTGATCGAGGCGGAATTGTACAGTGTTGATGAGTTTTATAATATCTCATTCGCCTCAAGCCCATAAGTTCGCCTGGGTAGCTCCATTCTCATGTTGTCAGGGTTTGTTTGTGAACTGTACGATGGGGCCCAAATTGTTGCTGTTTTGATGCTTGTGTTTTTTTCATTACCGATGTAATCTTGTAATCTTGACGTTTGAATTGTCAAATACATATATCAAGCCCATAGGTTCGCCCGGGTTGCTCCATTCTCATGTTGTCAGAGTCTGTTTGTGAACTGTACTATGGGGCCCGGATTGCTGCTGTTTTCGTGCTTGTGTTTCTGTCATTGCCTATGTAATCTTGACGTTTGCATTGTCATATACATGGATTTTGCAAATAAAAACCAGTTTGATTTTGGTTTGACCGAGGGATAAAACCGAGATTTATCATCAAAACTTGCTTTCTTCTTTGCCGTCGCCGTTTAAACGTTGAATTGCAGTTTTAAATTTCGGTGTGACTTGGTCTGTAGTGAGAATAGGGACTGTGATGACATTGGGTTTTGGGGGGCTACCTAATTCGTCACCAATTGCACAGCCAGAATACGATCTTGAGAAGGTTATCGCCGATTAGAGCGATTCGATTCGATTAAGGGATCATCGGATCGGGCGGCCTGATCTTGAGGCCTACCTACTAGGGTGGGTCGAAATTTTTTTTTTTTACACCGCTTTGAGATAGTCTCCACTGGAGTTCTTAAAGTGTTAGAAAGTCACTCCACAAAAATCGGTGCATAAAACGCAAATGAAGTGCCGCCCCAAGCTGTTACAGTAAAATTGGACACTTTATAGTGTTTTTTCTGCTTTATATCGCAATTTCTCGGTTTTTAATAGACACTTTCGTTTTCAATGAATAAATTGAAGAAGTCCGATATTAATTCGTCAATTTACTATTACATTTATTTACTATTAAATTTAATTACTATTAAAATTTAAAAAACTTAAAAAAACTAAAAACCGATTTAAAAAAATTAAAAAAATTAAAACAAAAATTAAATTAAATTAAAAAAGTAAAAATTTAAAAAAAATTAAAAAACAGCGTGGAGCGGCACTTCATTTGCGTTTTATACACCGATTTTTGTGGAGTGACTTTCTAACACTTTGAGATCTCCAGTGGAGACTATCTCAAAGCGGTGCAAAAAAAAAAAAAAAAAAAACATTTTTTTCGACCCACCCTACTACCTACGAGGCGGCATTGTCTGTCATGCGGCATTGTCTGGCTTGAATTCAAGCCTTTCACGCGCGGAATCATTCATTTTTCGTTGACCCCTGGCGAGTCAATGACTGAAAAAGGTCAATAATAAACGTCTTTCAATACTGAACATGACATGTCCACTATGGGGAGCAAAAAAAAAAAAAAAAAAAAAAAACGTGCCACGGCTTCCCTTAACTTCAATAAGCAAATTATTCGCACTAAGTAGGTACAGTATCCCTCCCGTTGCTCTATATCTAACCATCGAACCCCACGTTTCAAACACCAAATGACACGAAGTTAAGAGGAAAAGTGTTTTCGACATGTTGACTTTTGTTGCAAACAGATGGACATGTCATCTTTTGAAAAAAAAAAAAAAACAACAAAAAACAGCTGCTCTTGGAAAGACAATGAAAAATAGTTTAAAACGACGTTCCTAACCCTAAAAAAACGTAACTATGTTATTAAATTTTTAAGCTTTTTCCCAAATAAGTAATGAACAGTAAAAAAATCAAATTAAAAAAAAGAAGAAAATTGGTGGAGTTGGCGATATTGATTGCTCTATATTAAATATAGAGCCAATATCAAATTTTGATATTGGCTCGTCCATCGCGCATGAACTCTGAAATAGATCTATTTCACTTTTTTACTATTTTATTTTTATTAGTATCTATACTAATAAAAATAAAATGTTCCGTCACCGCACAACCAACCTGCACGAAAGTCCGAAAGGTCAAAGATAAACAAACAGTGATAATATCATATTATGGTTCAAACTAGGTAGGTACGTTGCCGCGGCGTCTCCTTGATTGCCGCAGAGGGAAGCTGCGCCATCCTGTGGGCGCTCAAGGAATAAATCTCCATCCAATACCACAAGGAAGTGCTGCCATCACTCGAGGAAAATTAGTAACAGAGAAGAAATGACCAGCTTTCTCACATCGTGTGCAGTTTTGAAAAAAAAAAAAAAAAAAAAAAAAAAAACTACCAGCGTTCATTGAAAGTTTGAGGACATGTTCACTTTTGATTGAAAACTAAACTCCCAAATCTCAGAGAGGACTTGTTCAATTTTGAAGGAAACGCCCGTGTTTGAGGAGCTATTACAATGGCAAATACACTGCCAATGCAATGGCACATGAGCTTCCTCGTGCCTGGTTCAAAATGAACGTAGTGGTGAAAACAACAAGAAAATTACGTTCGCTCATGCGCAGGGAGTACCACTGATGCAATCGTGATGAAACTGATATAGGACCATCTAGAGCTATACCCACACAATTCCTGAAAATTTGATTGAAATCCGATCAAAATTGTGGGAGTTATGGCTGTGGCAAGGAAATTACGTTCGCGCATGCGCTGAGCGTAACGCTGATTAAATCTTGATGAAACTGATAGGGGACCATCTAGAGCTATAACCACACAATTCCTGAAAATTTGATTGAAATCCGATCAAAATTGTGGGAGTTATGGCTGTGGCCTGGAAATTACGTTCGCGCATGCGCTGAGCGTACCGCTGATTCAATCGTGATGAAACTGATATGGGACCATCTAGGGATATACCCACACAATTCCTGAAAATTTGAATGAAATCCGATCAAAATTGTGGATGTTATGGCTGTTGCAAGGAAATGTGGACAGACAGACAGACGGACACGAAACGAATTTGTTCAGGAGTCCCTGAAACGCAAAATGCGAGTGAAATTTTGAATTCGGACAACAAAAATTTTTTGGCTCCCGAAAGTGAACACAAGGCTTCCGCTGCTTCGCAGACTCGGAAGCAAAATTAACTTTTGATGGATGGGAAGCCCAAAAAAGGGGAGCTCTTGGGGATGGGTGAAGCTCACGTATCTTGACTGAAATTCGACAAAAACTAATTTTCAGCCAGAGGTGGACAAGTTCAGTTTTGAAAGACACCTCCTCGAATTATTCGAGGACTTGGATTTGGGCAATCGATTGTCATGTAAACAAATTTGGGCTATCCAACTCCTCAGGTTGCGATGGATTGCCAAGAAATCGATGAAAGAGACGGAATAAAATCGTGACAAAAATTCGAGCAACACAGCGTCGACGCACTGATGGTTCTTTGACCGATTTTCATCAAATCGGACGTGACAGCCCCCCTCCCCCACCATTCTCCTATTCTTATTTTTAGTATGTACCTATAGAGAAGAGATTTTAGAGAGTAGGGGGACCATTAAAATAGAAATTTTTTGAGAGGTCATCGTAAATCAATTGTAACTATTCCTCTTTGGCGGGTCATCATTCATTCAGAAGACATAAATCAGTATCATTTAATGACTTTAAAAGTTAGAGGCAGATGTTACGTTATAACACTTTTCTTGGGTAGTTCCTACTTGAGATCGTTCATGTTAGCGGCGAGCTCTCAGTTACAGGTAGGAATATTCTCAACCTACATACCAGTGCTTTCTTTTTCAGACGATCGGGGTCTTATATTAATGAGATCCGAGGTTTAGATTTCAGCAATAATTGCTGAAATCATTACATACAATTATTGTCAATTGACAATTATTGTGAATGACCCTTGAAATTTGGTAACTCTTCAGGGGGGGTTCTGTTCCGTCAATTGCTACTCGCAACTTATGGTGTTATTGTAATAATGATGATAATAATTTGTAATAAGCTTTATTAAATAAATAAAAATAAAATACAAATTTTGTAAGACTTACTTGACTCGGCCAGATTGGGGGATATTGAAGCAGAGAATATCGAAACTTGGAATTCGGAGTTAAAATAAGAACGAATAAATACGATAAGAACATAATTAGAATAGAATTACATGTGGGAGGAAAGTTGTTGAGGATGAATAAGACGAAGATGAATGTGCCGACGTTCATCTGGACATAAAAGTGCAGGGACCAGAGCAGCGCATGAGGTGAACAGTCAGTCGTTGTTGGATAAAACCTCATCATACTACATTCATACTACAGATAATCATCATCAGCAATATGAAATATCGTATTATTAGGTTACGTTTTGGGTTACCTAGGTTTGGACGTTACATATAGATGTGCAACATTCATAAACTAATCTGTGCACAATACAAATTTCAAAACTAAAAAAAAAACTGGTTTTTGGTTTATTTTTGTTTATTTGGTTGAGCTAAAAATTGGTCCTCATAGCATTTTTTAAAAATTGTTATTATTATTTAATTTGTTAGTTTTAATTCTTTCATTGAATGAAACAAATTTTGTTAGTTTTGGTTTTTTAAACGTATTAAAGTTAATGGCAATAATAATAAGAATTTTTATTTTATTGTTTTTTGCTATTTTATTTTTTGTTCTCCCATACATTTTATTCTTAAGCTTGTTATTTTTTATTCGGGTGTTTTATAAATAATTTTATTAAAAACATTTATTAAAAATTTTTTAAAATTAATAAAATTATTTATAAATTTAATTATTTTTAAAATTAATAAAATTATTTATAAAACACCCGAATAACAAGCTTAAGAATAAAATGACATACATACATTGTATGGGAGAACAAAAAATAAAAGTTTCACTTTAAAAAAATAGCAAAAAACAATAAAATAACAATTCTTATTATTATTGCCAATTGCGTTTAAAAAACCAAAACTAACAAATTTTGTTTCATTCAATGAAAGAATGGGGGGTTCGCATTGTTTTTTTTTTCTAATTTTTTTTTTCTGAAAGTACTCCCTGAGAATGTAGGGAAAACAGTAGTCAGCCGCCTGAAATCGTTTCCAGAAAATTTAAATAATTTAACGAAAATTACGACGTTTGAAAAACTGGGGCCATGGAGGGAGAGTGACGTCACTTCCTCATTACAGCTGAAGAGCGTCGTCGATAGCGTTTTGTTCTTGACAGGTGAGGGGATTGTTCCGCCCAGTGTTGCTATTCCACTGCTCATCACAGAATAAAATTCAAGTGAGCCGTAAATCCTTCTGATAAGGCTTTAAACTTCAAGTATCATGTATTATAATTAAAAGTTAATTATGTTTTCCGTAATATCAAGTTATAATTGCTATAAATTTATCATATAAGCTGACGACACTAGCGCTGATGGTGAGAGATTCACTGGAACTGTGACGTCATGTCCTCAAACAGTGACTGGTGGGAAACGCCGGCTGATTCAAACCGTGCGTTTCGCTTTTTCGTTATATCTCCTACAATGATTTTTTTTCGTTGGTATTGGAGTCTGTGCACGTTACTTTTTAGCCATATTATTGAATGGTAGGGAAGATTCCCAAATCTAAAATCAATGCGAACTCCCCATTAAAACTAACAATATTTAATATTGTTTGAAGTTTTCATTGGAATGAAAATGAGACACTTCGAGAAACTCCAAAACAAGAATCATATATTTCTCGAGTAGAAACCATGCGACCCATTAGATGGGTCTACTCGTGGATCCCATCACTTCTCCCCCTCTTTCTGGTCGACATGTACAACTCTTAATTTCTTCTGGGGAGTCCTTATAGGTACGCACCGTAACGTCTGAGAGTACGGTAACGACAGGGTCTGACTTCTGTTCATCCTCTCAAGACTTGGATGAGGGGATTTCCAATCTAACAAGCAGGCCCACCGAGAGGGGGGGGGGGGGCAAAGGGGACATTTTGCCCCGGGCCCGGACTTTTACATGGGGCCCCAGCGGGCCCCAGAAAAATAAAAAAAATTAAACTTTTTTTTATATTTCAGAAATATTTTTTTTAGATTTTTAAAAAAATATTTTACTTACACATTTTTTTTTTTTTTTTTTTTTTTTTGTTTTCTTACTTGAAAAATATTTGACCTCCTGGGATCCATCAAAAATCTCATTTGTAGCCCCCTATAGATCGCAACAGTAAATCGGATCGTTGCAGGACCCCTAAAAATGGACACTACGTCCCAAAATACTTCGAAAGCGATCGGGGTGAAAACCTTACGGGCCCAACTAGATGGTAAACCGAGTATTTTGTCAAAATTTCAAATTTTTAAAAAAAATTCCTACTACCCAAAACGGCACGGACGGCGGACGGACATTTTGGTTTTGGAATCTCGACCTCTTGAAACGGATAAGGTCAAATTTTGAGGCCGATCGGAGTCGTTGACCTCTGTCGCGAAAAATAGGTGCATTATTCCAAGAATAATAAACCAAAATCGGGCGTTGTGACGCCAATGACGCTTATGGTACTTTGAGTTGCTGCTGACACTTCTAGAAACTTGTATCAATACACTTTACTTAATCACCCCTTCAGAATGAGGTACCGATGAAGACAAATCATTTGAAAAAATCGGGCGTCGTGACGCCGATGACGCTCGTGGCGCCGCACAGTGGTCCAGAACCCCCGAAAACGTGATCGAAACTCCTAGCGACTTTGATTTTCTTACTTTTGCTTTCAAAATGAGTGGGTCTTGTGTTTTTGAGTGCGCAGATTCCAAAAATCATGTTATTATACACTTCAAATGGCCAAAAAATGACATTTTTCGGCTTTTTTGGGTGTTTCGAGCTTTCAAAATCTTTCAAAAATGACATTTTTCGCTTTCAAAAGCTTTCAAAAATGACATTTTTCGGATTTTTGGGTGTTTCAAGAACTGTAGAATAAAGGATAACATTTTCAAATCTGTAGAAAAATATGAAAAAATTGAGTTTCGATCACGTTTTCGGGGGTTCTGGACCACTGTGGGCGCGCCGGTGACGCTTGTGGCGTTGTGAGTTGCTGCGAACACTTCTGGAAACTTGTGAACAATACACTTTAAACACCGCTTCAGAATGAGGTACTGATGAAGACAAATCATTTGAAAAAATCCGCCGTCCGGAAACTAGGTACCGTTTCCCTCAATCAGCGAATTTAAGCAACGTCGGGCGTGGTTAGTACTTGGATGGGTGACCGCGTGAGGAGCGGGGTCACTGATACAAGTATTTTCTGCGTTCGATTGGACGGCGAACTCCTCCCAACCCAGGGGGACGAGGCAATGGGGAGCCATGAGCGCAATCGTCAGACAAGTTCCGATCCTCCTTGAGAGGACGGCTGACGACGTCCGCGACGGCAGCAGCCAGTCGGACGAAAATTCAGGGTGAAATTCCCTTGTTTCGTTTCGTTTCGTTCGTTCATTTGAAAAAATCGGGCGTCGTGACTTGAGATCAATACACTTTAAATACCCCTTCAGAATGAGGTATCTACTCATGAAGACAAAATTTGTCAAATTGAAGATAAATGAATTAATCATTTGAAGAACGCGTTTATTTCGAAGAACGTTTATTATTCTTTTATATAGGTTACTTGTGCTGAATGAAAATTGAACGTTCGTTATTGTTAACTACCCCCTACCTCCTCCTTACATGGGGGCCCTATGCTCTCTTTTGCCCCGGGCCCGCTTTTTGTCTCGGCGGCCCTGCTAACAAGACGGCATCGCCCTTCATGTCTCTCTTCCAGGCGATGGAGACAGGCTTTGCCCGCCCGTTTCACATCTCGCGTCAGCCTCGGCGAATATTAGCGAATGCGGAGAAGGCCATCCTTCCAAAGTGCCCCAACGTATGAGCTTGGTCCACAACTTTCGCCTGTTGTCCCTTCGGCACTATCACTTGGTCGTGAGTGATTTCATTTCCAGGACCTTCCCAACAGCGAACCAAAAGTCCACAAAATGTCGGTGCAGAACCGCTTGCCTCAGACATAACGGAGTTTGGGTACCCCGGTACTACCCCCCCCCCCCCCCCCCCCATCATCAATTAAATCCTGATCCGCCCCCGACGTTTCGCCGTCCACGCCGTTTTGGGTTGTTGGACGTTTTGACGGCCGATACCAATTACACCGTGGTGCTCTTTAGGTTCCTTTAGTGACCGGAAACAGGTTTTTAATCTGCAGAAACTTTCGAGTTAGCCGCAACCGGTTACGTTGTTGTAAACAACAGCTCATCGAAATTTTCTACTTTCCACATGATGTTAGTTTCGAAAAAACTGTCTTAACTTTATACTTACCGATTTTAATCAAGAGAACATTTATACAAGAGTGATTTTTTACCTCTTGCGTAAAATTTGAATCGTTTATTTCTTGCGTCGTAAAAAGCACTTCTCAGTCAACAAATATAGCTCTTCGTTAGCACCTACCAATCTCGGCTTAACTGATGTTCCCCGTTGAGGCAGTGACATCGAAATTAGAGCGCAGTGGTTATTGCTTACATAAGTGCCCATTAAAATACGGCCGGAGACATTATTTTTAACGAAAGTATTCATTGGGCGATTTATTAGACCATCATTTTCCAGTTTGTGAAGACAAGAACTGTAACAAGGCCTCTCACTGTCGGTCCTTATTGCGCGATGAACGTTGCATTCACGTGGCTTTAAAATCAAAGTTTTGAGGACCGCCAGACTCAATAAGACACCATATCCAGAGTAAGGAGTACATTTTTTAATGTAAAGACACCATATCCAGAGTAAGGAGTACATTTTTTAATGTATAACCTCAACACTTGGCTCGGTATGATACGAATAATCACAACAATGTTAGTGTTATGTTTCAAAAGTTTTCAGGACCTTCAAACATTTGATACTCCTTCAGGTATGAAATCGATGAATACACCATTGCTGCTTGTGGCAATTTTTGCCGCAATGGGCGCGACCGGTAAGAATACAATGTATTCATCAGTTATGTCATAACTGTTATCATTCCTAGGATAAATTCCTCTGGACCTCATCTTTAAAATCTTTTTTCGTTCGTCAAGGTCTATAGACCTTTAAGGAGCCTTTACACGAGCAATTTTTCCCTGCAATAATTGCGTGCGAGAAGTGTTGCTCAGATTTAGTGAGCAACACTTCTCGCACATGTCACATTTAAACACAACACAATGCAATTGTCGGGCGAGAATAATTATTCTCGCCCTGAAAAAGTTGTAAGCAATAATTGCCGGGTGTTGGCCAACATTTTTAGCTCCCGGAAGGTGTTGCGTTGTGTTGGAAGTGAAGTCCAAGGGGTTCGGAAAATTGAGCAATATCTATTGCTCAACTTTATTGTACAACACAACGCAATTATTGCATCGCTACATGTTGATGCAACACGAGGCGATTTTTCACCGCAATTATCGCCTTGTAGGTAGCGTAGGTACAACAACTTTTTTAGCGCAATCTGTTCGAATTTGTGCAATTGTTGCAGGGAAAAATTGCTCATGTAAAGGCCCCTTTACGAACCCAAGCAATCGTCTTACGTAGGTACTTATTTGTCGTAGAACGCCTCAGCGCCGCACGAGACTATGATTATAGCGATTTGGGCGATTTGGGCGATTTGGGCGGAAATTCTAATACCCGTGTGAGAACGAAAGTAATAACAATACCCATCGACATTAATCAATACGACGACGGCTCCAATAAAGGCGGTAAGTGAGAGAGCTCTATAAAAGAGATAAGAGATAACTTTATTGAAGAAGAAAAAACAACGATTAATTGTCGCTCGGGACGATGGGCGTACGTAGAAAAAAATACGCTTCTTACTAAGTAAGTCTTGTTTATTGGGCTAGACAAGCTTTCGGCTACATGGAGCCATCCTCAGGTCGTTGTTACTTATGGTAGGTGTTGATCCGCATCTGTCCACTCCAGCTTGATTCGCCGTCCTGTTTCGGGTGCTTGTGGGGTCTTTAGGTTGTAGGATAGGCGACATTTATTTCTTTGCTGAATAGCTATCTATTGGAAGTTGAGGTGAAGCATCAGAATAATAATTATTATGCAGTCGTGATTTGTGAAAAACCACATCATTGCCGTCAACTATATACCTACTGAATTTTTGCATTTTTGCATTGCGTTGGCCAGTATTATCGAAGCCAAGGTGCCCATGCTCGCTTGAACAGCATTAGCGAATTCGCATATTATTTTACTGATACCTGTCATATCAGAATCACATTCATTCCCCCAGCAGTTAGCCCCGTTCAATCAATTCGTGCAAATCGTTTCATTCCCATTCAGACAAGTCAATTTGAATAGGGACTTTTCCCCAACACGTACCGTTCCAAAGAAGGTAGGTACTGTTGGAAAGTACCTGACAGGCGTCCTATAGGTAAATTTTAGGCCTTCGAAGAACAGAGAAGGCTATGCCCTAGCTCACAAAATGATGCATGGACTTCGAGAGAATTGTTTATTTCGACCATCCACAGAGGAGTCATATTAAATATGAGAAGAAATTTTCTCCTCAATATTCATAACAATCGCCTTCTCGTTCGGTCACCCCCCATGAGACCTGACATTACATTACAATTTTTAGCCTCCAGGGGTCAGCAGTGGTCAGATTTCCGTTAAAAAACCGGGTGGCAACCAAGGTTTAAAAAACGCCGTTTCCTGCTTGACCAATCTATACTTTTACGACTGTAAAGAGTTAACTAAGATTTCAAATACCGGCCCGAAGGAAATAAATTACTTGAACTAACCAAATTTTCCAGGTTCCGATTATGGTGGTGGTAATATCGATTATGGTGATGGTGGTGGTGGTTCTTTTGATTATGGTGAGACTGTCATCAACATTGCTCCGCCTCAATCATCGTCAAGGAACGATCTAGTGAAATACATCGTCAAATTACTGCTTGCTTTGTTGAATAATAGAAGTAAGTTGTTCTACGACCATTGTGAGGCGATCGGCCAACATCTTTGATACATTGAGATGAAATTAGGTAGAAAAACCTCAGCTAAGGTAGGTACCTACCTATGACAAAACTTCATTTTTTAGTGTTTTGAATATGTTGTTGAATGACATTGTTCAGGTTCTTCTTCACCACCTCAAGAAAATAGACTAATGGCATATATACTGAAAATGTTGGCTCGCGTACCTGCAGGTTAGTAATACCATGAGAAATAAACTGAACACAAAAGAACTGTAATTCTTAATTTTCATGTAGCTTAATGGCGGATGCCATTATGATTTCATACAACATTTTTCCAGATCCTTATTCAGGAACAAAACCAACACTTCCGAATAATATCCTGAGATTGATAATAAGACTAATAACGAAAGCAATGAGAAACCAAGGTAAGTAGACTTGACGAATAACCTAACTTGACAATAGAAAGCACATTTTCCAGGATCTGTGAGCTTTGCCTTATTGTGAAAAAAATGTGCAGCACTTCAAATTGTCCTTCAAGGGTGGTTCTAAAATTATGGTAAATTGCATGTCATCGGAAGATTACGCCTACCTGGTCATTTAAAAGAATTGTTTTGACAATTTATGTAATCCACTCTGCGGAGGTGTATTGTCATAATTTGGTAAAGCAGGTACCTATTTAAATGTATCAATCATCTTCCGTTTCTATCTCCCTAGACGACATCTACCCTATGATTGTCTCACAAAAAGTGCCTTCCATCATGACTTACTTAAGGCTAGTAAGTGGATGTTTCATTTCAAGCGTAACTAAAAGTATATTACTCATATGCTTTATTTGACTCAGGTAGTTTTAATTCGTGGTTCTGTAGTAGTTTTTTTTTTTGTCTGTCACAGCGGATCCCCAAGGTATTTAGAGGTTAAGCTTTGGAGGCTGGAAGAAACATCTCTCGTGGACTATCACTTGTTACCATCTTCTGAGTTTGCTATCAGTTTTATATAAAGTGAATATAAGGGATGTGGGGACTATGTTGCGCATTTTATTCACTGTCATTCCCAAGAGATTCGTGGGGGGGTCTTATTTTGGAGGTCCAAAGCGTTTGTTCGAATGGACTTGAAACAATTCTTCCGATGTTTTTCGCTTCAAAATCCATCTAATTTTCATAACCAATTTCGGTATTTGCTCGAGTTGACGTTTTTAAGAGTGCTGTAATTAAAATGGGTAGGTACTGGAAAACGTGCCTTGGCCAGTTTCCCCCCACCATGGGGTAAAAGCGGTCAGGGGTTTGGGAAATCCCAGTAGGTAGATCTTAAGTAAAATTTATTTTATTTCGAAGTTGATCGTTGGTTTGAGTCGTGTCCCTGGATTCGAATATAATTCGTTGATCAATAGTGTGATCACAGTCGAGGAGTTTCAATATTCCATAATTTTTTTTTTTTGGCATTCATACCCGTTCATTATTCGGTGGCTGGTTTTATTATTGAACAGCTGGCCTGTATAATAAATAAAACTTATTTATTATTTAATAAATATTTAAAGACTCAGAATCTCGAAGTGGGCCTGAGCAGCCGTTTGGGCCAGGCTGTGAATTTCTTGGGCTTGATGGTGGTAACCTTATAAGAACTATTATAGTTCTAGAAGCAACCCGGCAGAAACCACCAACCTATCGTGAATTGAGGGAGACAACCTGGGTCCAAGCACCTCGATATGAGACAGCCATGATATAAGAACTATAATAGTTCTTATATCACGGTTGTCTCATATCGAGGTGCTTGGACCCAGGTTGTCTCCCTCAATTCACGATAGGTTGGTGGTTTCTGCCGGGTTGCTTCTTATCGTTTACCATGCCTGATTCCATCATAGCCTGGGACAATTTGAGCCACGCAGTTAACGATTTAAGAATCCGCCAATCATTCGTAGAACGAGTTATAGAGGCTCCTTTGCTCGTCTGGGCCTGTTGATGATCGCGGGTTGATACGTCATGGCGGTCCCTAACCTTGAGTAGACCAATAATTATTATAATTGGTCCAATGATTATTTGCCGAGCCTTCCCGGAGCGATCTTGTCTCACCTCAGTACCGCCGGGTGACCCCAATATAGGTGGGCTCGTCTGTTCAACGCTCTTCCCCGGGAAATACGACAGCTCCCCATCTTAGTCTTTCCTCAGGACGGTGAAACTCAAGCTTATTAGAGCTGAGTTGCTATCTCGTGAGGAATTTACTAAGTGGTGCGGTTTTTATTTTTTGGATTATTGTATTACCTAACCAGCCTTAATTACCTTATTAAGCTATTGTATTACCTGCCAGCTTTGACGGTGGTATTGCCTTTTGGCTTTTGTAAAAAAATAAAATTCAGATTCTAACGTATCACGTCTTGACTACCTATTGTTCAACTAATTAATTTCGGGGAGAAACAATCACACAACTCGTTTAACCTGTGGACTGTAACAGTTAATAACTGGAATTATCTCCGTGGTAGTTTTTGTATTTTGCTGGATAATATCCAGCATATTATGTAATCTGTTATGATGTATCTCTGTGAAAATCCCGGTAACCTATGCAGGGTCCCTCCATGGTGGTACCTTTACCAAGAATAAATTCTTCTTGATCATTCATTTTCTTGAAAAAAAAGCGAAAATTGGGGGCAAAGATAACATGGGTTGAGAAAAACGTTAGTACCTATAAAAAGAACTTGCTTGCATGCTTTTATGGAGGCTCCTGGATTTTCTAATGGGCTTCCTATCGAATTGGTAATCGGAAAAAAACTCCCCGGAAAAAAAATCCTGCAGGGCGGGAAAAAATCCCCTAAGAATACTCAAGGGCGGAAAAAAAAACCCAAAACGAAAAATGTTAAAAATTGAAAAAAATCTTGAACAAAACCATAGAAAGTTAGGGAACCTCTTCGTTTGGTTTATTATTCTTGGAATAATACACCTATGTAATCGCGACGGGGGTCGAAAATTCTGATCAGCCTCAAAATGTGACATTTTTCGTTTCAAGAGGTCTAGATTCCAAAAACGATATGTCCGTCCGCCGTACCCCGTCCGGGCCGTTTTGGGCAGAAGGAATTTTATTTAAAATCTGAAATGTTGACAAAATACTCGGTTTACCATCTAGTTGTGCCCGGAAGCAGCCCGATCGCTCAAACCCGTGGGGCGCTATGGGGCTAAAATGGGGCTGCGGGAGGGTTTTTTTTATGGGGCTATGGGATCGAGGGAGGTGTCGTTTTCGAAGGATTTTTGGACTTAGAATCCACTGTGGCGATCTATAGGGATTAAATGGGGCTACAAACGGGATTTTTGAATGATGCCAAGAGGTCAGCTAATTTCCAAATGAAAAAAAAAAAATTGTTGAAAAAACAAACATTTTTTATAATAAAACATTAGGAAATTTTCTTTTTTTCAAAATTTTATTGATTGACAGAATTAATTTTCTCACAAGTTCACACTGAATAAGTACACAGTTCCGATAAAAAAGGAGATGAAGCCACTCATCTTTTGGACAATACAACATTAGACGTTGACCGAGTCATTGTAAACACCAGTCACCTACTCAGTAGGTCCTACTGCTTGTGTTGACCCCCGACGACAACAAAATTTGTTATTGTGTATTTAATACTTAAGTATCATCTTCTATTCATTTCCATTCAGTCAACGCTATTTCTTCTACGGGGATTTTTTTCCGGGATCGAAAAATACTGGGGATTTTTTTCCGGCGCCTTTTTTTCCGGGGACTTTTTTTCCTACAATCATCGAATTCGAAGGTAGAGAAATGTTCGGTAGACCGTTTTTATTGGTCTCCACTAATGTTAGAATTAAACTCAATTACCTACCTAATAGTTATTTGATTTTTTGGTTTATTATTCAGGGAATAATATACCTACCAAATGTAATCGCGACGGAGATCGAAAACTAATATCGACCACCGTCGCGATCTCTTGACAAGATGTCCAGATTCCAAAAACAAAATGTCCGTTCGCCGAACGCCAAGCGCCAACCGAGCCGTTTTGGGCCGTGAAAACGTTGTACAGAAGAATTTTTTTCTTCAAAATATTGAAAATAATAATTATTCTCAATTATTCTATAAAAAACAAAAAACAAAAAAAAACTAGGTACCTTTCTTTTTAGTTGGGACCACTGGCCAGGACAGTATTTCGGCCAAGGAAGCCGGCTCAGCGGACCCTAACAATATTTCGCGCGGGGTACTTGCCCAGGCCGTCGTTTATCGACAATTCGATTGCGTTAGCCCGGAAAGGTGCCCTTGGTAAGGATCAGGTAGGGAACGATGTCACCTTTATCGACAAATCGATTGAGGTAGGTACCTAGCTCGGAAACTTTCTGCATCAAGTGTGGATCCAGGCCGCGACTCCATTGAAGTTGACTCTTCAATCTCAGTGGAGCCTGCGACTGGACCCCCTTCCGAAATTCGACGCACCTCAGTCTGTCTAAACACTTTTAGTCAGGCTGAGGCTCGCGCAATTTCCTAAATTGCCCCAACATCATTTCCTGGGTCAGCAGACCACAACAAATTGTGCGATGCCCCAGGTAAATATGGTAGCGCACTCCCTTCACAATCCCCCAAAGACAGCGGGGGCGAAATCCTAGTTACGCTAGAGGCCTTCCCTCAAACACAACACAACCTAGATAGGGACAATTTAAATCTAGGTACACTAATTAAACACGAAGGTACACCTCCCACATCCGTTCAACCGGGAATACCTACAGATGGCAATTAGAACAAGCCATCAATTAAATTGAATAGATGAGCGCAACCTTTCTGTTATTACGATATATTTAATGAGCGAGAGAAACAGTAGGTATCTAGCGACCAAACTATGCCACACAACACATCAAAAATATCCACGTGATGCTCATTACGTAAACAACTGCACCCTAACGACCGATGCGTAAGAAATCCTTATGCCGATCAGAAGACTTCTGTACAGAAGACTTAGTAACGAACGGCTCAGGCTGCAAAAATCGTTTTGGAGTCGTTGGAATCAGCCTAAAAAGCTCATTCCATAGACCCTTGTACCAACGAAATCGGACAAAAACTTTCGTCCCCCTTTTGAGGCCTCCTTAGTTACACATCAGGGATAAACAACTTTCGTCGTGAAGGACCTCCCGAAAACCGATGAAGGGGATGAGGGAGGAAAAATCAAGGTAGCCTATAACCACCCCCCGAACTCGCTGATCACAATGAGACCACCCTCATGAAAATCTGTTGAGCCGCTCGGGCGTGATGCTGTGATACACAAAAAAACAAACATGTCGAAGAGATGAGCGCACCTTTCCATTTTTTGAAGGAAAGGTTGCGCTAAAAAGCGAAAAAAGAGGGTTTTTTTTGTCGCGTAAAAATTAGGCTCAATATTACCACAATTTTTGGAACCACCCATTAATGAAGAGAATTAATGAAAATTTACATAATCCGTTGTAACACTTCTTCTAGGTGGAGGTGGAGGTGGAGGTGGTCCTTCACAGCGAGATCTCATAAATAAAATAATGGATGCAATAAATAGAGGTGATAAAGGTTAGTTGTAGATTCCATGAGTAAATCATCACGTTTTTCTTTGCGATATCCACCATAAACGGACTCATCATTGTATCCAGTTTTCATATTATTTATACCTTTCACATTTTTCAGGTGGTTCAGATGATGATTACCCTGGCGATGATGACTTAGGTCTTCCCACGAGACCTATTTCACCTAATCAGAAAGAGCTTGTGAGATATGTGATAAACGTTATACTTCACCTACTCCGACATCCTCCAAATGGTGGTGGTAAGAGTGCCAACCTAAGTGCTAAGCTAATGCGAATAAACGTTGTTTTTCATCACATATTAAATAGGTACCTATTTAGGGTCCAATAAATGGGACGAAGCTTTGTTTATGCTATCAGGATGGAAAACCATACAGCGAGACAGATACTCTTTCCTAGTCCATATTCACAGTGGATATGGACTAGGAAAGAGTAACTGTCTCGCTGTATGGTTTTCCATCCTGATAGCATAAACAAAGCTTCGTCCCTTTTATTGGACCCTTCATTGCAATTTGTTCCTTTAAATATATATATCCCCCACATATATGTGGGGTATATATATATATATGTGGGGAGATATATATTATATGTGTTACATGGTATAATATATTATGTGCCCCTGCACCTTTTTTTTTTTTACTTGTATGTTTTTGGGCGGGGGTCTCGCTTGAAGAAAATTACATCACCGTAAACTGGTAGGTAGAACTACGGAACTTCCCGTTTCAAAAATGAGAAGAAAATTTTCGAAAGACCCCTACCCAAAAACATCTGGGGTGTGTAAATTCCCGCAATATCCGTAAAATGTCGTACCTACATTATAGTTTCTAGCCGGTCAGTTTAAGTGGGATAATTTGGTATAAAATGGAACTTACCTTAAAATGAGAATAAAATGGAACTTACCTAGAACTTACATAAGTACATTAAAATTGGAATAAAATGGAACTTACCTTCGGGTACAAACAAGTTGAACCTCCCACGCCTAGATACCTTTTACCTATACATGCTACTCGTAGAATAGCAAAACCGGAGGGGCCTTATTGAACTCTTACTTTCGATTTATGACGATTCGACTAGTGAGCGAAGAATAGGTAGGTGCCTACCATGAATACTGTAATCCTAGGTTTCTAGAGTTAAGAACGACTTTCGCGTCTCTCAATTCTGACTCAAATGATGTTAGTTCGTGATCCGTCAACAATTGAACTTGCCAAGGACTCCACTATTGAACAAATTGCTCATCATTAAACTTTATTACCTACCTTGAAAAAATGTGGCACTGAATCTTAATTTATTGATCTTTTTTATTCTCACCGACCAAATCTGTATAACGGACTGAGCTTGAAACGAATAATCTTGCAACCCTTTAAATAATTTGTTCTATCACACCTTCCAGATTCTCCTACGGATGGTTATCTTTGGAAACGTCTACTGAGACTGTTGGAAAAGATCAACGGACAACAAGGTTGGTAGTAGGACCTACAATGAGCTAACATTTTCATCTTACAACGTGCCATGTTTTCATGCGTTAAGTTTGATGTGGCATTGAAGAGACCTTTATTCTGACAGAGGAAAATTGAACAAAATGATCGAGATAGCACGTCAGACGACGTGAAAAATCATATTTTCATTCGATAATAATATTATTTAATGAGATTATCATATAGCATGCTTTTTTGTTAGTTATAGGAGATAACACAATATGTTATCTCCTATAACTAACATGTCATGGTCTCTCTATGCATAGAACAAGAAGGGCCCTTTTTCCCGAAATCGTTCTGTTCATATCCTTAGCTCCTCAAGAAGGTTCCCTCCAATTTTCAAGTCGCGTTACTGCAACCCTTTTTGTAACCAGTCCTAGAGCTAATTGTGGAGAATTTAATAACTTTTACAGTGAATATCGCAGAACACACTTTTGGCTTATGGGCCCTACTTTCACCTACCTACGCCCTCAATTGGTTTTCATGGTAACCAACTATTATCCTAAAGCACGACCCAAAAATAACTTTTTTCTTGTGCGTTTGAGGGGAGTCAGAAAAATGTCGATAACGCAAAAGATGGATCAAAAAGAATTCGTTGGGAATAACCCGGTATCCAAGCCGATAGGCCCTGATTCGTCTTAAGAATTCGTCACGTGATTCGATGTTACCAGACACATTTAAATCAATTCATTGATAAAATTGATATAGAATCTATATAAAATATATCTGATTCTGATATTCATCAACTGAATCACCCAGGTATTCGACGAAAGAGCACAGATTGAACTGAAGGGATGTAATTATATGCGACTTTGAAAATCACAAGAGCAAACTGAGAGCACAAGCGATGGAGAACTAGCAAGTGAGCCAAAAAGGCCGGGCAGTTGGATCTGTCAAGATACACTGCCTTCTGAATTGGTTTAGCATATCTTTTCCTATGACATTGGATTAAATATGATTGTAAAATCAAAGTATTTAAAAATATCACAGGAAATTAGATAATTATGTTAGAACACAGACTGATGCGGTTTACGCATTGAGAAAATCAACGGAACAAGGGTCGACGGTTACACAAACACCGATCCTTTGTTTTCGAAATGTGAATGGATCAAAGCACTGAAAATCGTTGTAATGCAAAACGTTGCCTCCTATGGGTGTAATGGCGCGAGCAGTGCTCTATAATTGTACCTACCATCCAAAAAACCCCTATGTGGCTGAAAAGATGCTAAGCATCAGAACCCTTGATATCGAGGTTGTGCCAACCCATCGATATAAACTTTAAACTCCAACACGTCCCTTTTGACCCCAAGTTGAGCCCCAACTCGATCCCCATTGGATCATGCTTGGCCGGGGAGCCCAATGTTGCTGGTAGGTTCCTACAATAATTGAAATGGGAGGGATATCGTTCAGTTATGGGGGAATCCACGCAGGTGTAGATGCCTGGTGAAACGTATTCACATTGTTCGTAAGGTTCCACACCTCTAGGGGTGAATAGTAATTAGCAAAATTTATCATTTAATAATAAGAGCTTCCATTACTTAAAAAAAAAAGATTCCGATACTTTTAGAATAATTCTTGTTGTGTAAAGCACTTATTGTTATTACTATGAATCCGCGAAAAGAAACTTCCCTTTCCAACACAGCCCACCACCATAATTGGTCAATTAGGACTTGTAACCAGACCCACTCACCAAATTTCATCTAGGTAAATTTGTTGACGGAAAATGATTTTAATTGCTAATTTCTGCTAACCCCCACCCTCATAACCACCTTTGCATGATTCAACGTATACATTTGAATGATTCAAAGACTGGAAGGGATTTTTAATAGACTATGTATTATCAATCAACCAATCCAGTATCGTTTAAACCCTCCGAGCGAGGGGGGTCCTCCTAGAGGAGTCTTCGATGCCTATTGGATGGGGTCGTACTTATAAGACTTATAACCCCCATCCAATAGGTATTAAATACCTATAGTATAAATTTTATACTTAGTATAAATACCGGTGGGAGGGGAGTGGGCGAGTTAGCAAAAAAAATTAGCTGCATGTCATGTTGGGTCTTATCGGACGATATAACTACGCCTGAAATTAAATGTTAAACCATCTTTTCCAGATCCAGATACTGGACTTCCAGTGACTATTCCGAGAAAGCTCCTGAGATTTATGATACGTATAATAAGGAGAGGTTTAAAATTCGAAGGTAGGTAATTAGCTGGTAGGTTCCTATCATGAGGAAAACCTAACCATGAAAATTCTGAAAATCAGGAGGCGATGACGTCAAGAGATGTGGATTTCGGCTCCCCCACAGAGACACCGATTAGTAGAACAAACACTGGCTCTTCATCAGCAGCTCGAAGCTCCAGCTGCCCCCAAACAGCAAACAACACACAGACCGATTGATCGAACTTCACAGATTAAGACGGGTCTTATGTAGATACCACCAGATGGCCCCTCCAAGAAAAGGGTATCAATTGGGGGAAAAACCCCCGATTGGTTCAATTTTTCAAAACTACATTTATTAATATCATCTATGAACACATTTATCTATGAACACTAATTTATTTACACGACATGAGTAATATTAGATTGGTATCAACTTCCCTTATTCAATAACAACCATCTTTTCAATCACATGGCTAAAATTTATTTTAATAACGACATAATAATATTCTTGGACATATTATGTCCAAGAATGGAGTCACAAAAATTGACTTCACAATTGAATTATCACAATCGTTGGTTCGAAGCAGTTAGACTATACCATCTTAGAAGTTAGTTGAAAAATTTTGAGAGAAAAATCTTTAAACCATGCAGGTAAATTGTTTAGAAAATTTTAAATAATTGGGTGACAAATGAAACGGAAACGTTGAATTAATTATAAAAAATTATGTTGCCGTCAGAAATTAATTATCACGGGGGAAAATATTTATCACTCAAAACCGTTTATTAGGCAGCTCAGGAGCTATAAAAATGGGACCAGTTCGGAATATCAGTAATTATTATTCCATTTCCTGCCTATTGAGCACTGATGCAAATCGCATGTAAACGGCTTGTTTGTACCACTTAGACACAGCCCTATCGTAGTATGTGGTAAAACACAAGCCGTTTCCTGTGCTGATTAAAAAGGTAGGTTTAGAAAATATATATATATATATATATATATATATATATATATATATATTTGGCGGAAAAAAACAAAAAATAATAGTATAGGTACCGAATTATGAAGCAGAAAAGAGTATATATACTCTATTTGTATTACTTATAACTAATACAAAAAGAGTATAATATACTCGCGGGTAGTGAAATGCTCCATAAGACTAGGGTTTCCAGTTCGAACGGTCGAAAGAGCTTAATCATCGCTTAAACCTTGGATTAGAAAATGAGATCGTCACTTCGCGGGTGGTGAAAGACACTCATACCTTGCAAGCCCTAGTTTTTGAAAAGCAGCTTCTGGGGTGACTGCAGTTTCAGGTGAGTTGCAGGTTGGCCGCAGCCATTGCCTAAGACTGAAGCAGCCGGCATGCAAAGCCTTGGAATTTCAGAACGTTCAGTTTCTCGTCACTTCCACCATGTATGTTTATACACAGCAAGTCTTTTGGAAACCGACACGTCAAGCAATAACTCTGAGAATGCCAACAGTTCTATTTGCACGATGAGCTCCTTGAATGTTTTCTGTACCTACCATTTTTTTCTGGAAAGATCATCCTTCAAAAGTTACGAAAACGGACCAAAATTGCAAAATTTTCTTTATAGGTACTTAACACATCGTTGCTAACCCACACCGGACGACTTATTGTATTAAGAGAATGGGTCAAACTTAGCCTGACCAAAACGGTCGTATGTCTTGCTAAAACTGAGAACACATCCATGCAAACCCTTTTAATAACTTGTTACTCCTCATCTTTCAGATAAACCTTCAAAGTTTGACTTCTTGAGATACATAATGGGGATATTAGCACATAAAAAAGGGCGCCGAGGTTAGTAGTAGATACTGTAACCTATAATCTCGTGGGTACATACCATAATATTATTACCTATGGGAAGGCTTAAAAAAATCATGTCGAATACACGCCATAATATCTGTAGTGAGATCTTGTTGTTTCAAAATCATATTGATTGAAGTTTTAAATACAAACAATGATAATATGAAAAATCACGTTAATTCTTAACTGAATATAGGTAATTTTTCTTTTTAGGGAAGATGCCTTCTTTGAAAGATTTCATAGATTCATTGAGACGTCGAAAACAGAAAATACCAGATGGTAAGTAAAATATGTCTAATTTATACTTTAAACAGAATTGAACTATTTCTTGAACAATTTTTTACATAATATGTAAAAAATTGTGCAAGAAATAGTTCAATTCTGTTAACATATTATGTTACACCTGGGGACATTTTTAGATGGCTCACTTCAACATTTCTTGGATTCATTGAAAAATACACTGCCAAGGCCATTGCACATGAGCTTCCTCGTGCCAAGTTCAAAATGAACGTAACAACTGTAACAAGAAAATTACGTTCGCGCATGCGCAGGGAGTACCACTGATTCAATCGTGATGAAACTGATAGGGAACCATCTAGGGCTACACCCACACAATTCCTGAAAATTTGATTGATATCCGATCAAAATTGTAGGAGTTATGGCTGTGGCAAGGAAATTACGTTCGCGCATGCGCTGAGCGTACCGCTGATTCAATCGTGATGAAACTGACAGGGTACTATCTAAAGCTATACGCACACAATTCCTGAAAATTTGATTGAAATCCGATCAAAATTGAGAAAGTTATGCCTGTTTCAAGAATTTCACGTTAGCGCATGCGCAGAGCGTACCGCTGATTCAATTGTGATGAAATTCGTATGGGACCTCAAGGAGGCTTATCCGCATAATCCCTCAAAATTTGAGCTAAATTCATTCAAAATTGTGGAAATTATGGCTGTAACAAGGAAATGCGGACAGACCGGAACCAAATTTGTTCAGTAGGCTATGAAACGCAAAATGCGAGTGGAAATTTTGAATTCGGACAACAAAAACTTTTTTACTCTCGAAAGTGAACACAAGGCTTCTGCTGCTTCGCAGACTCGGAAGCAATAAAGGAGGTGCGTATTTCCAGTCTGTACTTTCCAAGTGAAGCTAACTGAACGCCTGTTACAATTTAACTGAAAGCCTGTTAATATTTAATATTTTATAGAAGTATAGATTACGCCACTTCATATTAAATATAAATTTTATGCATTGTGGTTCCAGATGGTTCTTCTGGCGGCAAACTAAATATCTACAAATATTTAGTTGTTAAAATAACTAAGAAATACAAAAAAGCTCATGGTAAGTAAGGATTCGCGAGCCCGCAGAACGTTAAAGTTCCAAAAGTCGTATTCAATCTGTTACTTTTTTTAGGGAGAAATCCTACAATAGATGAGCTTTCGGAATTACTAAAGAAAATACAAGGCCAAGGTGAATATTACGATAAATAAAAACTAAAAATAACCATCAAATTTTGATGTTCACCATGAATTCACTGTTTTTCATATTACATTTTAGGGAGCAGTACAAATGTGGACGATTTCTTGAAGTCAATTAAAGGAAATTCAAAATGAACGGAGAGTAAGTATCACAATATGATATCTTTCAAACTGAAATTTTCAAAGCTATATAGAGAAGCTGCCTTCCATGAATGAGTTTTTGAGATCACTAAAAGCAAGAGAACATTCTTAATTATCACTAAAATAAATAATGTGTATATGTTACGTGTAAAGTCCGAAACTGTACAATCCGAAGATTGTACAACCGTCTTTTGTGCAATGTGCGGAATGAACATATTTTCTGTTCAATGCCCGAAACGTGCAACATTGTACGAAATATTCTGTACAATCCGCGAATTGCACAACTTTGTCATACAATGTCGATCTGGGTGTATGCTTTGTACAAACTCTCTTGTACAAAGTTAGAAATTCATAGTAGAATGAAGTTTGGTATTATGGTAAGTTTATTTACCTACGTCGAATCATGGTTGTCACATCACATCATTAGTTATAGGTAGGTGTTCTAACCTACTTATTAGAACAATTCAAACTACTGTGGCAACGAGAGTTGCACAGCACATTTTTCTTCCTGCAAAGGCACCGTTTATTAGTGCACTTCGTGTTACAAGCACATCGAATGAAGCCTTGGCCTCCAACTATTGAGGCTTTCGTATTGGCTGCCCTCAGTGAAATGCTGCCTCCTGGAACCTCGTCGACTGTCAAAAACGATCCCTGGCATGGCGCGACTTGATTTCTACTGTATAGCTGATGTAGTCAAGGCCGTACCCAGGAAAAATTTTCGGGGGGGTTGTGGCACCAGGCGGGGTCCGGAGGCCCTACCCAATAAAACTTTAGAAAAAAACGCTGCAAATTTTACACAAGGGTTTATTATTCTTCGATATAGGTTACTTGTACAGACATTTAATTCAGTCAATGAAAAAAAAAATTAATTTTTTTTAATCTTTTTATATTCCAAAAAAAAAATTTTGGGGGGGGATTTTTTTCTTCAAAAATGTGTTTTTTCAAAAATTCTTTATTTTATTACTCGAAAAATATTTAGCCTCCTGGGATCCTTCAAAAATCCCATTTTTAGCCCCATGAAAGAAATAATATTTCTATAGGTATTATAGATTGCCACAGCTCCAGGACCCCAAAAAATGGATTCTACGTCCAAAAATACTTCGAAAACGACACCTAAATCGATCCCATAGCTAAAAGCCTTCAGAAAACCCCTCCTGTAGCCCCATTTTAGCCCCATAGCGCCCCACGGGTTTGGGCTATCGGACTGAAAACCTTGCGGGCACAACTAGATGGTAAACCAAGTATTTTGTCAAAATTTCAGGTTTTTAAAAAAAATCCTACTGCCCAAAACGGCCCAGACGGCGTACGGCGGACGGACATTTCGGATTTTGAATGTAGACCTCTTGAAACGGATAATGTCAAATTTTGAGGCTGATCGGAGTCGTCGACCTCCGTCGCGAAAACATAGGTGTACCTATTATTCCAAGAAAAACCAAAATTGTCAAATAGGTAACCCATTTTTAGGCCATTTTAAGCTTTCATTGACAAAAGTTAGAACGACACTAAGTCTAGGGTCTATAAAGTATATAAAGGGGGTTGTGGCACCAGGCGGGGTCCGGAGGCCCTACCCAATAAAACTTTTTTAAAAATTGTCAAATAACCCATTTTAAGCTTTTATTGACAAAAGTTAGAACGTCACTAACTTAGTGTCACTAAGTATATAAATAATAATATAAAAATAATTTCCCCTGTTAATTTGGTGACTAGGAAAATAAATAGATAGACAATACAAATAGACTCAACATTGTTTAACATATAAAAAAAACATTATTTTTCTTTGCTTAACACGAACTAGTTTTCGGACGCAGGAAGCTCTTTCAAAGCTTTCTCGACGGAAGCGCGAAAGGGGTCTCCTTGAGGTTCCATGTTGAACTGAATATTCAACCGAAACGAAGTTGATTATCTCACGCAAGAGATAAAGCCATCGAGTCGGAGGGCATAGGGCATCAGATCGCAAAGATAACAACAAGGAGGACCCATTCCCCAACATTGTACAAAGCGAGGCTGTACGATGTCCGTTCAACCTAACGGCTTTGCACAATTTTTTGTGCGATCTTAGGTTTGGACAACTTTTCTTGTACAAAGTTCGAAACTTGTACAGCGGTTTGTACCATCCGCAGATTGTACAAAAACGGTTGTACAATCTTAGGATTGTACAATTTCGGGCTTTGCACGTAACATATATAAGATATAATAATGTATCACGAAAATACTTCATGGGATATTAACTGATCTTTTTTTAAACAGGTGACTAATTCATCGCTACATCACCATCGAAGAGCTTTGCGTACCTACTTAGTTGATAATATAATATCAACATAATATATTATATTAGTTACACATAATATGTGTAACAATATTATTGTGAGCCCAAAAGTGATTAGATATTTTCCTGATGTTTTGAAAATGTTTTCACCAAATAAAATTACGACCCCATTGAAATTCGATACCATATTATGGCCGGAGGAAACCTGCGTCATTGTTTATTTATCAGGTGTTGAATAGCTCGAATCAGTGAAACAACGTCTCTTGTGTACTTTACGTCAATTTTTCACTTGAAGATTGTGAAGAACAACGTCGCACATGCACTTTGTCTGTTTTTTTTTTTTTTTTTGTTTTTTTTACATTTTATGTCTTTACTTTGGCATATTAAAATACAAAACCGTAACGAAACAAGCCATCACAATTGAATTGAATAGATGAGCGCAACCTTTTTGTTATTACGATATATTAAATATATCATTAAATTTTAATGAGCGAGAGAAACTAAGAAACAGTAGGTACCTAGCGACCAAACTATGCCACACAACACATCATCCACGTGATGCTCATTACGTAAACAACTGCACCCTAACGACCGATGCGTAATAAAACCTAATGCCAATCAGAGGTAACGAACGGCTCAGGCTGCAAAAATCGTTTTGGAGTCGTTGGAATCAGCCTGAAAAGCTCATTCCATAGACCCTTGTACCAACGAAATCGGACAAAAACTGTCGTCCCCCTTTTGAGGCCTCCTTAGTTACACATCAGAGATAAACAACTTTCGTCGTGAAGGACCTCCCGAAAACCGATGAAGGGGATGAGGGAGGAAAAATCAAGGTAGCCTATAACCACCCCCCGAACTCGCTGATGACAATGAGACCACCCTCATGAAAATCTGTTGAGCCGCTCGGGCGTGATGCTCTGTACACAAAAAAAAAAAAAAAAAAAAAAAAAACACATGTCGAAGAGGTGAGCGCACCTTTCCATTTTTTGGAAAAAGGTTGCGCTAAAAACATACATGTCGAAGAGGTGAGCGCACCTTTCCATTTTTTGGAAAAAGGTTGCGCTAAAAAGCGTTACCTAAATTTCTGATGATTTGATGAAATTTCATCATTAGTTTGTTTCTGGGATTTCCTAGAAATTAGGACACCTGATAGAGTCTATCAGATAGACGGAGCATCCTGTGGTAGATTTACCGTTAATCGAACTTGTACTCAGAAATGCGCCTGAAAATTATTCAATGACATCTGATCTGCCCGAATACAAAATTCGATAATTTTTGGTTCCTTTTGAATTTTTCAAATTTTAAAGAAATTTTCCCAGTCTGACACGTTGTACCTACTTATAACTTATAACCTTTCTACCCAAGAAATTTACGGTAGGTAAGTGAAATGCCAGGCCTGGTTGAGTTTTGTATAATTATGTAGATGGAATCCAATTACTTCTCTATAGGGAAATTTAGGCAGTTCTACTTTTTCATTATCAGATTTGAGTTGATATCTCAATGTACATGTGTGGTGTCCTAACGTAGCCAAATTCAGTTTCTGTGGAAAATGGAGTAAGTTATCTGCCTAATGTATTTTTTCGTGCCCGATCAAATGAACGCCATGGCATGACGACCAGAGCACTGAAAATGGCAAAAAACCTTTTAGAACAGTTCTAATACCTAGTCAGTTATTGACACCGCCTTATTACTTCAGATTCTAAAGTTTAGAACCACTACACTGCCTAATTCAACCCTGCAGGGTGCACATTTCGTCCCGTTTGCTGCCGATTTCCGCCCTCGTTTTTCTCAGATTCACGTTGTATTCTTCGCTGTTCCAATTAATTATTAATTATTATTTATTTTTGTTGGGATTCTTCATTGAACGTTATTTCATTTAAAAAATAAATTAATTGAATATAAAAAAATAAACGGAACTCAAGTTCATTATTTCAGCCTTTTCACCTTATTCTAAAAACACTACCCTATAGAAACTGGTATAGAAACAGGTTTTGGGTTTTCAAGCATTTTTGAACAAAACTATCATTCTAATTAGGCCTTATTCACAAAGTAGGGTCATCTAACACAGCCTAACTAAAAAAATTGCTGATTCCAAGACCGCCATTTGGACACCTAACTCAGCCTTATTCAGCTATTATAGAATAGATTTTATTTATAATTAATACCTATAGATAATATTTTCGTCCCCTTGCTTAAGCAATTCAATTGAATACTGTAACAACCCAAAATGTGGTATTTTTGAGTTAATGGTATCAATGAATTCAGAAAAACGAGCTCTCGATCTCAAAGAACTATTTCAAATTAAGGTACTCCAGTGCCCGCCAGGAAGCAGACGGCTCATACTCGACCTGTGGAACAATTGGATAGAAACTGAACTTGAAGAGTTGGTAAAAAGCTCCTGGTACACCGCCCTCATAAGACCCGTATGGGTTTAACGTTGAACAGATCCAACGACAACAGTCCAAGATCATCTGGTCTACGACACAGGAGCCCTGTGGAATGTGAGAAACGACATGCTGGACGTAACTACCAAAAAACCACCCCCAATTGGGTCGCGAATGTAGCGGGAAAACGGTCCAGTGGTCATCATGCGTTTTAATAATACATACCTACCTAAAACTTTTTTAAATTTTAAATAATATTTAATATTATATAATAAAATATTTAACATAATATTTAATAAGAAAGTCAAAAGACATTTACAGTTGTGACTATTAGATAGTAGATAAATTTTATCGCCCATTCATCAGGTGCGACTGGATCCGTAAAAGTGTCATCTCTAACTGCTCATTTCACCAATGGAGTGGTATTTCAAAACATTTTCAGGAGAAACAGTCGCAACTCAAAACATTACAGAAACAGATGCCAAGAAGAATCGTGAACAAAGGTGTATCTCGTGAGAATTAACTCGTAAGTAAGCATTTTCGTACTGTTACAATCAGTTCAAAACACCAAGAAATGGCTTTAGCTAATTTTTAAAGGCTAAAGGTATGGAATGAATTTGTTCACTAATTTCGAGGCAGGAAACACTTTTAGCGTTTCCTGAAACATAAAGTCAAGCAAAGGTGCTTATTTCTAATTTACGCTAGGTACCTACCAATTCAGAAATAAGCCTATTATTGTATAAAAAGATTTACCTTATACGTAGGTAATTGATTTTTGGTTGAGAAAATCGAAGGCTTATAATCGAATGAGGAAAATCGATCGATCGGTGATTTAAGATCATCGGTGAAGATAGATCAGTAGTTTAATCTGTGAGATGGACTATCTATTTTCATCCCAACTCTTAATGGTTGGCAGTTCGTTTTTGCCCTGAAGAATTTAAAGTTGAAGTTTTTCGAAGAACTTCGCCAAGGCAGCGTTCAACATCGCTAATGGAAAATCGCTGAAAAATTTACTCAATGGTTTATTCTTTTATATAAATTGTGAGAAAAAATTTATTATAGGGCACTGAATCATGATTAAAAACGGTGTTAATACCTGCACAGTGATTGGCCAGAATTCATTTTTGGGGGTCGCAAAACCATCCGAATTCACCCTGGGGATGTATGGGGCTACAAATGGGACTTCGAATGAGGTGTAGCTTGGCAACTAATTTTGTACGTAAAATGAAGTCTGATCCTATGTCGGAAAAATGAACAAGTTTGGCCAAAAATCTATTCAGTGGCCTGAAATAAAAGGCACGGGTCGGTCACGAAAAGGAAATAGGTCTGAACTTCAGTGAAGAGAAAATCGCGTAGGAAAATACCTGTATTCAAACTGTAGGTAACAGGAACCTTTCCAGTAAGGCGAGAACTAATCCACCAGAGCGCACTAATAATAACACATGAATGAGAAAAGAGATCTGATTTCATGGTTTGTTCTGTTGGTCAACTTGGTTTTTGACGACATTGCAATGATACTTGCACATTGGAGTGATTTCGCTACTAAACGCCAAAGTGACGCGATTGTTTTGGTTGTTGCCGTTGAATTATACCGACCATTCGACAACATCATTTACCGAAAAATCACGGAGTAGGAAGGAATATTCTGTGGCGAAAATTAAAGGATGAAATTAAAACAAAATTTAATGGAGGTTCTCCGCTGAGTGGTGGTTATCTACTTGAATAAATAACCTCAATCTAAGCTGCGCATTAGATAACCCACTTCTGTACTTGCAGCCGCCTGTCCGATTTTCCATTGCTCGGTGAGTGGCCAATCACACAGCTTTCTACTCGGAAGCCGAGTTCGGCGTTCCGTTCAAAAACGCTGCAAATTTTACACAAGGGTTTATTAATTATATTTATAAAAATGTTTTTTCAAAAATTCTTTATTCATTACTCGAAAAATATTTAACCTCCTGGGATCCTTCAAAAATCCCATTTTTAGCCCCATGAAAGCCCTATAGATCGAAACAGTGAAATCGGATCGCTGCGGGACCCCAAAAAATGGATTCTACGTCCAAAAATACTTACTTTGAAAACGACACCTGACTCGATCCCATAGCCAAAAGCCTTCAAAAAACCCCCTTCTGTAGCCCCATTTTAGCCCCAGAGCGCCCCACGGGTTTGGGAGATCGGACTGAAAACCTTGCGGGCACAACTAGATGGTAAACCGAGTATTTTGTCAAAATTCCAGATTTTTAAAAAAATTCCTACTGCCCAAAACGGCCTGGACGGCGGACGGCGGACGGACATTTCGGTTTTGGAATCCGATCGGAGTCGTCGACCCCCGTCGCTGTTTTCATGTTTTCATAGGTGTATTATTCCAAGAATAATAAACCAAAATTAATTTCTGGTGGCTCACCAAAAATTCAAATTGCACTGGAGGGGCCCAAAACAAGTATGATGAGGTATCTGGGAGTATACTATGGTGTGAGGCAAGCAGAGCATCGAACCAAAAAATCTGCTTTGACTGGCAACCACTTGGGGTAGACATCTGAGTCCAGTAATCTCAGTCCCGTACAGCAGCGTGGAGAGAAGCATCCATCGCGCGGGTGTTGCTCTACACGTCAAAATTCTTCAACTTCCACATTTTTCTCATCTTCGATCTAAGTTTTGGTTAAACTCCAACAGTCCACATGCAGGTATTTGTAAATCGTCTTGTTCAATATCCGCTAAATGTGCGCTCATTAGCAAAGCCTTGTTGAGGAATGTGTCGAAATTGAAAATACGCAAACAATAATTAACGTAACAATAATTGTTTTGAATTATTCAAAACGTGGTGTCAATTGACCGAATTCGTTTTGGCCCAAGATGGCCTGACGAGCAGACAGACATTAAATTAATAAATTTTAATAATAATTATTAAAATTTAAAAATTATTTTAAAAATTTTTTGAAATCTGTGGCCATTTCCGAAAGGATGTCTCAGTTGCTTCAAATTGTCACCATCTCCCAGCAATTTATTGGTGAGTTGAATAGGACAAGATACCTACAGATAATTTTTATCTGATCACAATAAATTTGCAATTGCAATTACAAGAATTCTGTTGTTATATGTTCACTTATAACTATTGTTAGGTACCCACCCATTTTCTTATGTGCAATTGAAATTACGATTTGATGGTTACTTATCTTCTTTCACGTTTAATCCATGTTACAAGAAGATGACGAAGGCACTTATTCAACAGTTTACGGTTCTTTAATAATAAAACTAATGAATTGTTCATTATCGTTACTGCAAAAATCACTGTGCCAAGACCGTGTTGATAACTTCAGCATTTTCAAACTGCTTGCCAATATTTAGACCGTTTTATTCATTTATTTATTCTCATCTTTCTTGATATGAATATCTGCCGAATTTACCTTATAACCCCATTCAATGCTGATGAGGTAATATTACCTCATGCGGGGTTCGCCCACTGGAGGTAAATGAAGCAACCACATGATATAACTCAATTTTGCCAACTTTTCAGGAGACACGAAAAACCGATTTGTGTACCACAAGCTGTAACTCAGGAATGAACATTTCCACATGGAACAACTCAACCAAAACCATCAACCAAATGCTATAACTCAAAATTCTATTTAGCCCACAAGCTATAACTCGGGTGCAAAACAACTGAACTGAATCTTTCACGGATGATTCCAACGTGAAAACAATTTTTTCAGATGTAACAAGGTGCTTAATATTAAAAAAAAACATCTGATAAAACAATGGAAACAAAAAAAAATCGTTTTTATTGCTTAGTACCTATACGAGAAAAATCGAAAAACCCACCCGTGCCTCCATTTCGCCGGTGTATTGCATGCAAAACAGCTGAGTTGTAGCATGTGGAAAAACGAAATCGTTTGTAGCATGTGGTCAAAACTCGCTGTAGCAGTGTTGCTTTTGGTTTTTTCTTTAATCTGACCTCGGAAATGGATCCAGAGCAACATTTTACATAAAGAATAGGGTCTAACTCATTTTGGCCAAAAATTGAGTTGTAGCATGTGGTTGCTTCAGCGACGTAATATTACTCAAGGGCTCTCATGAGCTAGGCTCCAAATTTTCCCTGAGTGAATACAAAACTTGAGAGACTGTAGCTTTCTATAATATAGAAATTATATTATAAGTTCTATTAAATAGATTTTATGTTCCCTCAGACACCACACTACCGTACGTTGTAGTGTAGCGGGTTCCTGAATCACAGTCCGTCCGTCGCTTCGATTTTTTTGTTGTTGTTGAGGGAAGTGCTTTTCCTTCTTTTTTTAGGATGGTAGTGATTTTATTTACTGATAATAATGTGATGACAACCATCACATGTCGGTTGATTCATTCAAATAGTTGTACGTTCGTACCTACGTTCGTACCTACACACGTAAAACTAAAAAACGAGTCGCAAAACGCTATTAAAATACTCAAATAGCTAACAAGGGTCACAAACATCCACAAATTTACAAAGGGCAATAACATGGCAGCAAACGGTTACCATTGGGACCGTTCCTACATGCTATTCCATAAATAGTACCATTGCCATTAAGGTTAAGATGTACAAACAACAAAAGGTAAGGCACCTAAAGCAGACGACTCATAATATAATATGACGAATCATAAGAGAGTTAGTTAGCACTTACCTATGTCAAATACGGATAAAAACAGGTGATTTATTTACGTTTTTTTGCGTCCCATCTTAAACTTCTTGCGTACCTATCGTAATTAAACTACCCGAGTGTCGCAAGTCGCATAATAGCGGAGTTAAATTTAAAAACGCTGCAAATTTTACAGAAGGGTTTATTATTCTTTGATATACGTTACTTGTGCAGAAATTTAATTCTGTCAATGAAAAAATTAAAAAAAAAAAAAAATTTTGGATTTTTTGTTCAAAAATGTGTTTTTTCAAAAACTCTGTATTTTTTACTCGAAAAATATTTAACATCCAGGGATCCTTCAAAAATCCCATTTTTACCCCCACGAATGCCCTAAAGATCGCCCCAGTGAAATCGGACCGTTCCGGGACCCCAAAAAATTGATTCTACGTCCAAAAATACTTCGAAAACGCCACCTAACTCGATCCCATCTACTTCGTCTGAAATCGTCTTTTTATAGGATGGATTCCCACTATCTCGCCGCATCTACCTTACGTTACGTTACCAAGTCCACAAATTCTGAAAAAAATACGCTTCTTATTGGAAATTTAAAGCTAATTACGAATATACAAATGAGTTGGGGTCTAAAACCAGAGAAACGTATAAAAATACGTATTAAAAAAATTCACATTTGACCTCCCGGGATCCTTAGAAAATCCCAGTTGTAGACCCATGAAAGCCCTATCGATCCCCACAGTGAAATCGGATCGTTCCGAGACCCCCATAAATGGGTTCTACGTCCAAAAACACTTCGAAAACGACTCCTAACTCGATCCCACAGCCAGAAGCCATCAAATAACCCCTCCCGTAGCTTCATTTTAGCCCCATAGCTCCCCACGGGTTTAGGCGATCAGACTGAAAACCTTGCGGGCACAACTAGATGGTAAACCAGGTATTTTGTCAAAATTTCAGATTAAAAAAAAATTCCTACTGCCCAAAACGGCTCGGACGGCGGACGGACATTTCGGTTTTGGAATGTAGACCTCTTGAAACGGATAATGTCAAATTTTGAGGCCGACCGGAGTCGTCGACCTCCGTCGCGATTCCATAAGTAAGTGTATTATTCCAAGAATAATAAACCAAAATGCCGTATTTTTTCGGACTACTGTTTAGTGACAGGCAGGATGATATTAAATATCTATAAATTTTATAGTGTGTATTACATACTATAAATTTTATAGTGTGCAGTTTTTTTTATAGTAGTATAGATAACAATAATAAGGTAATTATTAAGGTGATATGATGGTATATTAAGGTGATATTAGGGATTTATTAGGTTATTTATTTTTTATGTATATGTAATATTATCTATACTACTATAATACCTACCTAATATTGTTATTATCTCATATTACTACTATTATATTATTATTATTAATATTGTTATTATTATGAGATATTGACTATCGAGCAACGACGCCGCAAACAAAATACTGAAGGGTGTATCACTAGTGGGCACATACCCCACCATTGGTAAAGATCCCGTAATACATGGTGGGAAACTTTCGGCGCAACTTCTTGCCCGACACTAGGGTCCGAGGGCAGTGTCGGTCACTCTCGGGTGTCTCAATAGGTAAGTGTGTACGGTCAAGCTGTGAAGTTGCAGCAACATTCTTGGAAGAGACAGGACATCACGAAGGGAAGTAATGAGTGTTTATTAGAAATTGATACGTCAGAGCTTTGCGTGGCTAAAAATGACCTGAGGGGGTGTTTTTGAGGAATTTAGGGTAGGAGGTCGAATGAGGCGTATTTTTCCAAGTATTCTTACTAGGACGTAGCATATTTTCGGGGTCCCTTGACTAGCGTAGCTTAATTCAGTTACTGTTGTAGTTTTTAAATGTTTGAGTTTTTATCGTGAATTTCACGGTACATTAGATAAAAGTTACTTTGACTTAATCCATAAAGCTGACATAACCCTTTATTACCTGTTCTGATCGGTTTTGTTCATTCCGTTATGCCGTTATGAATAGGTACATCTCTTGAAATTTCGTCATCTTCTTCTTCCTATTCGACCGAACCACAACAACGTTTCATCCCAAATAGTATTAGTTGGTAATTAAAAAGAAAATTTCAACGAGAGTCGTAATAACGTGTAGATTCGGAGGTATGAGTTCTAAAATAGATGTAGGTAACAAATCATCTTCTTTTTATCCTAATGACAGTTTCATGTCATTCCGTTGGCACTCAACTGACAAAACGTCTCGAACAGGGCGATAAACAACGACGAGACGAGTATGCATGCAAAAAGTTAAAAAGGTGACACTGCAAGCAAAAGAAACGAAAGACGACGGTAGAACAGACGTTCCAGAAGGGGACGTTTTTTCCCCCATAACGTTTTTTCGGCAATCGTAGGTTTGTTCCTTCCGCGCCTGAGGGGGTTTTCATTCCTTTCCTCGTTGCAAGATGAATCGCTCAAAAAAACTGGTGCGTATGGACTCCATACTATGGATGGAATTGAAAACGCTGCAAATTTTACACTAAGGTTTATTATTGTGGTATAGGTATATTAAAAATTGATGAATTTTATTTAAAAAAAGAAATATATCTATATCAACAGAAAACATTTGAAATCATAACAATCGGTATAGATGATTGTGTGGATTGTGGTGATATGCGGACAGCGAGTTCTTTTACATCGGAAGGGAAATGCGGAATAAGCTGGCTTTTTGGCTAATCGTCCAATCTCCCTTAATGCCCAGCACGGCATTTGGCAAGTAGAGAAGATTTGTACCGATTTGTTTTTTCAAAATGGCTGAAGAGGCCATGGGAGGGGGGATGACAAAAACTTGGATTCATAACTACCTAATGGGCCCAAAAAAAAATACACTGCCAAGGCAATGGCACATGAGCTTCCTCGTGCCAAGTTCAAAATGAACGTAACAACTGTAACAAGAAAATTACGTTCGCGCATGCGCAGGGTGATGAAACTGATAGGGAACCATCTAGAGCTATACGCACACAATTCCTGAAAATTTGATTGAAATCCGATCAAAATTGTAGGAGTTATGGCTGTGGCAAGGAAATTACGTTCGCGCATGCGCTGAGCGTACCGCTGATTCAATCGTGATGAAACTGACAGGGGACCATCTAGAGCTATACGCACACAATTCCTGAAAATTTGATTGAAATCCGATCAAAATTGAGAAAGTTATGCCTGTTTCAAGAATTTCACGTTAGCGCATGCGCAGAGCGTACCGCTGATTCAATTGTGCTGAAATTCGTATGGGACCTCAAGGAGCCTGATCCGCATAATCCCTCAAAATTTGAGCTGAATTCATTCAAAATTGTGGAAATTATGGCTGTAACAAGGAAATGCGGACAGACCGACAGACCGACAGACCCACAGACCGACAGACACGAAACCAAATTTGTTCAGTAGGCTATGAAACGCAAAATGCGAGTGGAAATTTTGAATTCGGACAACAAAAATTTTTTTTCTCCCGAAAGTGAACACAAGGCTTCCGCTGCTTCGCAGACTCGGAAGCAAAAAAGATGTTGCAAAACAGCGCAGAAATTCAAAGTACGCATATTTTCTGCTTTTCTTAAATTTGCCCCCCCTCCTACCCATTGCTCGAAAATTCTTGTTTGAGAAATTAAATTCTCTACAACTTTCATTCCATAAACGTTTCGCTGATATACAGTCATCTCCCTGTTTTTGCTGTGGGAAGTGAAAAGATAGTGAAACATATTCCGAATCGCCAATTTTCCTTCTTTTTCGCCCTCTCGGAGCTCGAATACGCAGTAGAATACCGACCCTCGCAGTAGAAGTGGTCAACATCATCATCAAGTCTCAGGAGTTGCAAAATTTGGACATTAAATGCAACTCCGTCATTAAATTTTAATGACGCCGTTAAGGGCTAACACTGTTCATTAGGGTGGGTCGAAAAAAATTGTTTTTTTTTTTTGCACCGCTTTGAGATAGTCTCTACTGGAGTCCTCAAAGTGTAAGAAAGTCACTCCACAAAAATCGGTGCATAAAACGCAAATGAAGTGCCGCCCCAAGCTGTAACAGTAAAATTGGTCACTTTATAGTGTTTATTCTGCTTTATATCGCAATTTCTCGGTTTTTAATAGATTTTTTAAGATTTAATAGAGTATTTAATATTTAAGAGATTTAATAGAGTTTTTAAGATTTAATCAATGATTAAAGTCACAATTAAATCTTAAAAACTCTATTAAATCTATTAAATATTAAATACTCTATTAAATCTTAAAAAATCTATTAAAACTCTATTAAAAACCGAGAAATTGCGATATAAAGCAGAATAAACACTATAAAGTGACCAATTTTACTGTTACAGCTTGGGGCGGCAATTCATTTGCGTTTTATGCACCGATTTTTGTGGAGTGACTTTCTAACACTTTGAGAACTCGAGTGGAGACTATCTCAAAGCGGTGCAAAAAAAAAAAAAAAAAAACAATTTTTTCGACCCACCCTACTGTTCATGGCGATTCTGTTGTCGATTTAGGTGTAGATTTGAGTGTTCAGCAAGACATCAATAAAAAGGAAAATATTCGGGTGTATGGTATAATTAAATTGTTTAAATTGTTAAATTGTTTGTTAAATTTCGATTGAAACGACTCACACGCAAAACGGGGGCTCCAAAGATTAAAAAAAAATCCAATACGTTTGTTGCCACCTCTTCAGCCCGCTTGCTTTGTAGAGGACGAAGCTGGATGAACTTAGAGAGGTGATCCTGGTAGTTAGGTATAACTTATAGGTACTGCATATCAGGCTGCGACCGCATGTCTGTGAGATCGATTTGACATCTGCTATTAAATTCTGTGCGTAAAATTGGCTTGGAAACAAGTCCTTTCTTCCCCAGGATTTTATTTTTTATTTTTTGGCAAGTTTCACACAGTGGTAAAAAATATTTATTATCGGTAATGACGTTAGCGTATTTTCGTGCAGTCTCAACCTTCAGGCCATCCCTCCCGCCATGCCCTACACTAATAGGGCCAGTAGCAATATGTGCGGCGTCAATAGCGTCAAACATTAATACTAGAAGAAATTTTCTTCTAACGGCAGGCGATATTTCACAGGGCCTCCGCGGAATAGGTACGTGCTTTTTTGTCTCACCCACTTACCTAACTTGCAGTATGTGGAATCGTTTCACTCGTCTGTACTGTAGAGTGATTTTTTTGGTTGCTGAACTAAGATAGAGTAATCAAAGCAAAGCCGCAGTATCCGATCCTGGCCCTTGTCAAATAAATCAGTTAGGTATTTCTAGTTTTAACTGACCATCAGGGAATTCTAGTTTTCACAAGTGACAACCAGTTGTCACGGAGGGGCCTTGCGAAAACCAGTATTGACTAGTTAAAACTAGAATTAACTGATTTCGGGTAAAAACTGTGACATCTACATGCGATTAGTTTTACCTACCATCATTAGGAAGCATTAATCCTAGTTAAAAAAAAAATTGATGTAGGTATCGTGGCACGAGCTTCTTGGTAGGTGAGCCATGATGGCCTTCAAAGAACAATTTGAACGATGTGCAATTGAAATTTTACCATTAAATGTTCAAATAAAATACCGCATTGGTCTGACGTCTCAACTTTTAGTGATATGGCAGTTTACTTTTCATAACCAGCCACAAATTAATGGTTGGTTACAAAATGAGGCAAACAAAGCCACAACCTTATGATTCAATGAAATCAAATCAAAACTGTTTTTTATTGTTAAAACCATAACGGCAAAACAATAGTCGGATTACGTGATTTGAATATCGACGGTTGAGACGCAATAATATTATGGCGTATCAACAATATCAAAGGTTTTCAGGAGTGGCGGTGGTTTTGGGGGCAGGAGTGCCAAGGAGACAACGTAAGTTTACGTTGTCTCCTTGGCACTCCTGCCCCCAAAACCACCGCCAAAAACATTTGTTTACATGATGGGTTAGGGTTCGAGCCGTTATCTCGACCAATGTTCCAGCAATGTTCGAAGAAAAGTCATACGATAAAAAATCAAGGGGAAAAAGTCAAAGGTTTTGGATAGAGAAAAAAATCAAAGGAGAAAAAGCATGTGTTCCATGATATAAAAAAAAAAAGATCCGTAACAGTGGGTGGTTTCTATTTGTTTATAGGTTCGGAGCACCCTGAAAATTAAAGGGAGAGAGGATTAAATCCTCAAATTTTGTTCATGAAACCAAATAAATTGATTCGCAAACAACTGCAGGCATCGTTCTGCTTCGTAAGCCCAAGCGGCACACCGTTTTTCACGGCAGCAAAAAAGTCTTCGTCTACTCAAGGAGGCAGAAGATGTTATAGCAGACGTTCCGTTGCATGCGTTCCAACGTTTATCTTTCAAATGTAGACCGTTCACGTTGCTGTGAACGGTTTTCACATCCCTGTCGTATATATACACCACAGAGTAACAGAGAGCAGAATCTGCTGCGTATGCGTGTATATCTGATATACAAGCATATGTGCATACCTATATACGTATATTATAGCCTATAATTTATAGGTATACTTATAATAAACTTCGCATACCTATATGCACTTCTGAGTGGAAAGGGGAAAGTTAATCACATAAATTTTATCACGTAAATGAGAACTGAAAGAACTGGCACTGACCCTGACGCAAGAGATCTTGATCTTTGAGGAGATGCACTTGGACTTTGAACTTGCATCCCACACTGCCATTCGTGAGACCTTTCCTTCTTCCACAATTTATGGCTGCACGTTCCACCTGCACCAGCAAGGTTGCGGAGAATGAAGAAAAATAAAATGCTGTTCAGGTGAAAAACTGGTAATTTTTTCCATTTCCCCAAACCGATTGAAACTAATTTGAAGGCTTGTCCACTCGACGCCAAACCCATTAGATTTTCGATTTTCCTTCTTCCTAAACCCATTGAAATTTGAATCCAGTCCCATTACCCCAAAACCGTTGCACCCGAGCATACCTACCTATACTGGTAACTGCGTTGTATATCAGTTGCAACTGTTGCAAAAGGTTCTCATGATGCTCGATTTCGTGACGATTTACGAGATTACGTGCCAAAGAAAATAGCGTTAAAATTTAATACGCGTTCATACAACATAAACCCTGATCATTGCTACTGATGTGCTCGTTTGGAGTCGAAGTTTCACGTGAGATGCTCGGGGTTTTAGAGGGCATACTGTGAATTTGCGCTTGGTGTTCAGAGATTCGACGGAATACCATGATAATCGAGGGTTATTTTCATTTCGGCGGGCGCACATCTATCGAAGAAGGAGCAACGGACTTCAATGAGCGGGCGAATTGGACGAACATAAAACCTAACATGACCGGAACGATGTGTCGAAATAACTTGGCGTCAAGATCGTAGGGAAGGGACGTCAAGTGTGACGCGAGGCCGACCGTTTAAGCAGACATAAGGCCTCGCTCCGCTCGGCCGAGCGCTTATTCGGACAGGGGGGTGGGTTCAATCCCCTACTCAGACATAAGGCCTCGCTTCGCTCGGCCGACCGCTTAAGTAGACATAAGGTCTGCGACCCCCCCCCCCCCCCCCCTAGAGACACTTAAACGGTCGGGCGAGACGATAGGAAAAATTGGCGTATTTTTATCGCTTATAGTTTAGTCAGAGTAGGCGATTGACATAGGTACCCACAGACAGACAGACTGAGAATAATTCTCCAAAATTAATTATCTATATTATTAAATCTCTTATTCTATACCACTAATTATTAGTGGTATAGAATATAGAATATCACTAATTCTCACCGTGTGTGTGTGTGTGTGTGTGTGTGGGTATGTCAATCGCCTACTCTGACTAAACGGTAAGCGATAAAAATACGCCGATTTTTCCTATCGTCTCGGGCGACCGTTTAAGTGTCTCTAGGGGGGGGGTCGCAGACCCCCCCGGCCGAGCGAAGCGAGGCCCCCTGTCCGAATAAGCGCTCGGCCGAGCGAAGCGAGGCCCCCCTGTCCGAATAAGCGCTCGGCCGAGCGGAGCGAGGCCTTATGTCTGCTTAAGCGGTCGGCCGAGCGAAGCGAGGCCTACGGGGGGTCTGGGGGGCGGAGCCCCCCAGCTGGGTGCGTAGGCGAGCGAAGCGAGCCGGAGCATCTAGTAATATAATAATATTAGCGCATGACCTACGAGGTGATGCCTTATAAAAGAGGAGGGAAAAAAAAAGAATTGTAAATTTATAAAACAAATGAAAAATACCTGAGACGCTTCAATTTGAAACGTTTTTAATCAGTGAGCAGTTACAGCAGCCATAAACCTTGTAAATGGATATACGCAAAGCCTATTATATTACATCCAGGCAAATTTGTGACTTGGCATTCGATAATCGTAATAAATGTGTTGAACTCAGTTGACAATGAATGGTTGAGTGAGAACAGTAACAATAAACGTACCTGCCTTTTAAGTATCAATGCAATTATTAATTTTGGTCGTGTAGGTTTCCTTCCGTATTCATTCATTTAATAATTAATTATTGTCTTAGATTCATTCTCAGATTAGTTTTTAAATTCGATTTCAAACGGTAAGTATTTTCGTCCATGGACCAAACAGGAATGAATAGTAGGCTCCTACCTACGTAGTGCACGAATTTGATTTGAAGTTGCGACTCTTCCCCATACGAATGAGAAAAAAACGTGAAACTGTTTCATTAAAAAAAAAAAAAAAAAAAAAAAAAAAAAAAAAAAAAAAAAAAGTTGGAACAGTTTCATAATATGAAACTGAAATATTATTACGTGAAGAATCCAGAAACGAGTCGCAAAGTATCTTGGATCGCATATTGAGGCTGAAACTATTGCCTATTTTGAACCGGATTTGGCGATTTGGCCCGGAACAGTATCAGAGCAAGGCAGGTGGGCGGAGGGGTGAGGAGCTCAATCGCCTCGATAGGTACGAGTCAGTGTCACAGACTGTGGGGTAGAGAATCTCTACTAGAGATGAACCTTTCCTACACAGTTCTGTGTAGGAAAGGTCCATCTCTATCCCACAGTCTGTGACACTCACTCGTACCTATCGAGGCGATTGAGCTGATCGACTCAGCTACAGGGCTCCTCACCCCTCCGCCCGCCTGTTGACTAAGAAAGGACTTCCTGACGAAAGGATTTGAGGCGAAAATGGAGTCTATTATAGATATGTGGTAGACCTATAATAGGTCTACCACAGAAAGTTTGCGTCCGTGTGGCGCCCCCTAGGTGGCGGATCCGCGTACTAACGATCGAGTCAACCTTCCATTGTGAAACCTTGACACGGAAATTGGAGTGGTGAGAAATTTGATGTTCGTGTAATGGCTGCACTGTGAATGTGTGCTCTCAAGTTCTTCCTCCCGAGGAGGGAAATCATGTCACTTTTGAGGGAAGAAATTCCCGAAAAATTATCGTACGCAGGGGAATCTGCTTGATGATAAGCGATGATAAGAGATAACTAGTCCTATTTTCTCCAAAAGAATGCGCCAAAGGGACGCAAACTTTCTGTGGTAGACCTATAGTGCCCATCGCGTGGTGACTCACCACTGGTGAGATAGGTCCCATGTCTGTTTACTTTCCATCCCCTCGGCGAGTTCTTCTGTACAAAGTCCTTGTATCGTAGGCTTTCCCTAATTCAGTACAACTGAATCAGTAGTGGTGTTGAACTATCGACAGTTTCGGTTTAGTATCGATGGTTTTCAGAAAACTATCGATAGTATTATCGGTAGGTAGTATTAACAACAAACTCGGTATTCTAGAAAAAGAACATTGTGCTTGATTGTGCTTGAAAAAGGCTGCGAAAAAATAATTTCACAGTGATCCGTATTCTAATAAATATAAATTATAAGATATTAAGCTTAGAGCTTATAATTTATATTTATAAATTACAAAGCTTAAAGAATCTGATTCTATAGGTGCATATTTATTTCTGCGAGAGGCTGATTGCTGAATGATAGGATTGTTTGATACACGATCCTTGGTAGGTGGTTTGGTAGGGGTTTTGGCAAAATAAGGTTTTTTTTTAAAGTAAAGAATAATAATTACTCTTTACTGACTGTTGAGAATAATAAGTGAAGTAATTATTGTCATGTCTGTTTACTTTTCTGTTTTTTTTTTTTTTTTTTTTTTTTTTTTTTCTTCAACCTTTTTGTGGGCTGGAAAAGAACTGGAAAAGGCAATTACAAAAGAAGTCTAGAAATGAGCAATAGTTGTGTTGAATGAACTGTGAACAGTAATTTTTTCTTAATAAATAATAACTCGAAAAGGCAATTATTGCCTTTTCGAGTTCTTTTCCAGAGAACGTTCCGAACTAGTGACCAAAAAAAAAAAAATCTAGAGAAGCAGATTTTTTCTCTCAGGTAATTTTGTTCCATTTCCGCGTGCATTTCGTGTTTTGGTTTATTATTCTTGGAATAATACACCTATGTTTTCGCGACGGGGGTCGACGACTCCGATCGGCCTCAAAATTTGACATTATCCGTTTCTAGAGGTCTACAATCTAAATCCGAAATGTCCGTCCGCCGTACGCCGTCCGTTTTGGGCAGTAGGAATTTTTTTTAAAATCTGAAATTTTGACAAAATACTCGGTTTACCATCTAGTTGTGCCCGCAAGGTTTTCAGTCCGATCGCCCAAACCCGTGGGGCGCCATGGGGCTAAAATGGGGCTATGGGTGGGGGTTTTTGAAGGCTTTTAGCTATGGGATCGATTTAGGTGTCGTTTTCGAAGTATTTTTGGACGTCGAATCCATTTTTGGGGGTCCCGGAACGATCCGATTTCACTGTGGCGATCTACCGGGCTTTCATGGTGCTAAAAATGGGATTTTTGAAGGATCCCATGAGGTTAAATATTTTTCGAGTAAAAGATAAAGAATTTTTGAAAAAAAAAAAAATCCCCCCAAAATTTTCTTTAAATATAAAAATCAAAAAAAAAAAAAAAAATTAAAAAATTTTGTTTATTGACATAATTAAATTTTTGTACAAGTAACCTATATCAAAGATTTTCTGGAACACTTCATTTTCAATTTTGGAGAAAAGTAGCGGCTGTCAGTTGGTTCCGATAGTGCTATTGATAGTCCGTGGACTATCAATAGTTTTCGATAGTCAGAATTTATCGATAGTACCGACAGTCTGACAGATCAAGTTCAACACCACTAGTACTTGGTTTCGGGTAGGTAAGGGGTCGAGTTAGTTGTCGTCAGGTCGTTAGGTGTTGAGTTACATAGGTACCTATCCTTTTCAAAGTATTTTTGAATGAAGATCCATATTTATGAAATCCATTTTTCGGGGTGCCAAAACGATTAGATATCACCTTGGGGATCTATTGGGCTCTCGTGGGACTGGGAATTTGGGAATTATGAAGGATCCCAGGAGGTCAAATATTTTCCGAGTAATTTTGGAAGCATAATCCATTTTTCGATTCCACATCTGTCCGAACAATGTAGGTATGTACAGATTTTTTTTTTTTTTTTTTCTTCAAAATATTTTTTTATTGACACAGAATTAATTTTCGCGCAAGTTTAGACTTTAATGTCGTAAATTTCAGCCTGCTCCCAACTCATGTTAGAAAGTTATAAACATTTTATAACTGAAATATATACTTCAATATCTATGACCCAAACTTTTGTAGGTTTGCAACACAATGTGTTGCTGTACTTTTGTGTCCGCTGGCTATGTCATAGCCAGCGGACACAAAAGTACAGCAAAAAATAGAAACCGAACCAAATTGACCCAAACTCATCGAAACTTGCCGTAAAAGATTTTCCTTTTTGTTCTTACTTACCGATTTCGTTACGAATTTTTGAACAGACCCCCATTAATAATTATTATAATCGTTGAGTAAATTTGATTAATTCTGCCGTGGGGCCCCCTCCTTTTTTGTTGGGCCAGTCATAGTGAGTAAACGTAGTATTTGATTGCACTAAGATGACATTATATTATGCCGAACTATCAGGAAGAAAGAAACGTTTTCAGTCTTGTTTCACTGCACAAGAGATATGTAAATTTTGATTGCAGTTGAAGAGCGCGCTAGAATAAAAATCTTCAATCCCAGAGCCGCACCAATAATTATGATTGTTTTGCGAAAAATACCTTCATTTCGATTTGGAACGGATCGATTGAGGGAACAGCTTACAAGTAAGGAAGACTTACCTACTGCACTTAGTGCAAGTTTATGCAAAACGATAGGTCTGCAAAGATGCCTGATGTGGGTGCAGCGACGGATACACCTTTAGGTGTGATCCCATATCACCGTTGCAGAATCAACTGAAGGCGATTGGCGCATCACACAGCGTGACTCACTGTTAACCCTCCAGCGCCCAATGTCACCTGTAGGTGACACTTCTTTTATTTGGTGAATTTGGTTCGGCTTTCTTTGATCACATTTGGCTCAATTCAATTCAGCTTTAGGCAAGGAAGCAAAGCCGAACACGTCCACACTAGCTCAGCTATGCCTCCCAGCCAAAAGCACGACCACACTATGCTGAGTGAGGCTGGACAGCTGTCGACCTGGTCATACCTTCGATTCGGGAAACATGGATTGGCATGACTCTTTTTTCTTTTTTTTTTTTTAAATTTGGATGCACCAAAAAGAGGCAGAAAGGTTAAACTGCGTCGCCAAATCACCATTGTACCAATGGAAGCCGATTTTAAACGCTTCATAAAAAAAAAAAAAAAAAAAAAAAAAAACTACAGGTGTAATATTTAACAATAACGATAAATCAGGTTATTTAATACCTATTACGCATGGAGTTTAAGCCAAGTTACTCGCCGACTCCGACTTTTGACATGGATACGTCTTTGTGCTGGGAGTTATGGAAAAATCTCCCTTAAGGCCGCTTTACACGCTATGACAAATCGTAACAATTTATCGTTCAGATGCGATTTTTACGATTTATCGGAACGTGTAAATGGGACATTAATGCTACGACAAATCGTAACAATTTATCGTTCAGATGCGATTTGTACGATTTATCGGAACGTGTAAATGGGACATTAACGCTAAGACAAATCGTAACGATTTATTGGAACGATTTATCGGAACGTGTAAATGGGACATCGTAGCGATTTATTGGAGTTGGAGTTGGGTTGGAAGGTCCCTCCAACCCAACCTGGGGGGCCTTGTCCCTCCAACTAATCGCTACGATTTGTCGTAGGGTGTAAACACCCTCCCCCTTTCAATTTATCGGAGCGATAAGTTGGTGCAACCTGATCGTTACGATTTGTCGAGGCGTGTAAACACTCCTCCACCTTTCGATTTATTGGAGCGATAAGTTGGTGCAACCTGATCGTTACGATTTGTCGTAGCGTGTAAAGCGGCCTTTATGGGGAGACCTTTCAGATCATGTCTGGGAGACTATAGAGATAGAGAGGAATAGGTAAAACCTACTCACATAGGTAAAAAGTGGTCCGATCTCAAAAACGAGGACATTCAGATATTAGATTCAGGATTAGAGCATTAAAGTTCTAACATTCTTAATTGAACATTAAAATATGAACATTTAATATTCAATTCAATCGGAACATCAAATTTTCATGTTCTAATTCATCGGTTGGTACACCTTTGATATCAGGGCTTTTATCGCGTGGCATACCTTGACTTGTCCGGCACGTGATAAATCACAACAGTATAAATATTATAATAGGTTTTGGTTACAACCTATTGTACAATTTGTTACTTTTCAAAAAGACTTAGAAAATTACACCAGGTGTCATTCGAACGAGTTATAAATTTCAAACTTGTACAATAGAAATCAACGGCCCGACAGTTACCTATTTAGTCCTATTATTCAGTTTGGGTGCTACGTCCCCGTTCAATTTGTTTCTAGATGAGGCAATGAAATCAAAAACCGATCGTAAAGCCTTGTTGGGGACGTTTGGTCGAAGGAAAGTGTTCCTTCAGAGGGTTTTATTGGGTAATTAATTTTCTATTGCGTGGGTAGTTAACGAAGTAAATTTACAAGGCCTGTGATTACTGGTTGGTTCATTTATTCCGTGATATCCTCTGCATTCTGAGGAAGGAAGCCGTAGGATTTACTGCAATTCTGGGTCCGTTAAATCAAACCGGAGTAAGGTACCTACATTAAACTTTAATGAATCACACTTGGCACCGTCATGCTACTTATATGATTTGGAACAATAAAACATACTTCGGATGGATGAAATTCTGATGAAAAAATTAGTGACCTGTTTGAAATTTTCCAGAGCGTTCTCATTTCGCTCCAGGTATGAGATGGAAGGATATGCCACTGCTGTTAACGGCAGTGGTCGCATTGGCAGCAACTCGAACTGGTAAGAGTACTCTTTTTTTTCAATCAGCAGGGCACATTAAACCAGTGGTTCTTTAACTATGGTCCGTGAGACTTGAAAAAAATGACAATAATAATTATTTTTATTGTATAATTATTACAAGAATTCTTGGAAAAAACTGGGAAGGTAGGTCTCGAGACGAAAGTCGGTGAGAAAGGACGCATTGGTCCGAACACCCATAGGTCGAACGTGTTTTACATGTCGTGCCTCCCTCGTTCAGAATTTTCTTTCAAGTTCCTATACTCCTTCAAAGATTCCTCCTGGATTCCTATCATACTTCCATGAGGGGAAAATCAAAACTGGACGTGAAACCTGTGAAATCACAAAATCATAATGTATAGGTACTCAAGTATACCCATGTTCGGAGAACAATGAACCCAAGCAATAAAAATTGTCATGAAACCAGTTAAAGGTAAGTTCGGCCCCCTTCTACCACTTTTTGCTTAAATTGGTCTCCTGGCTCAGCTGTTCAAAATTTTTCTTTTTCTACATTCAGTTTGAATATCCCCAAAAATGTACAACTGCTAAGACCTGCAAAAAAGCGAGTTGCCGTTTTTTGACTTTGAAAAAAATAAATTTTTGGTTGAATGTGCCCCACCGGTGGAGTACCTTCAACCACACACAAATTCCATTGTTTCTAATAAAGTGGGAGCTCGGTTTGATGATTTCCACCGTCATGATCGCGAGTTAAGGTCTCTGCAAACAGAACGCGGACTGCCCGCGCGCGTTTTCCGCGTCGCAGTCCGCCGCGGACTCTGAGGTCAACCAGAACGCGAAAGTGCTGGCGAACCAGTGTGAATTTTGCCTTCGGGGAGGACGCTCATCCAGCTCAGCCATGTCGAGTAGTAGTTCTGACGAAGAAGAATTTCTTCTTCTCATAGCTACATACAATTGTAGGTACTTGTGCAACAATGTAGAATGACCTATTCATAATTTCATACACCAATAATTGAAGGGGTTCCTCTAGAAACGCCGCATCCAAAAAATTTTATGAAATGCCGTTTTCAGCGAAAAAACGTACCTAATAATTACGTTTCAACGGTTCAATTACGTTTTAACACTGAAAACGGCATTTCGAAAACTTTGTTGGATGGAACGTTTCTAGAGGGACCCGTATTGATGCGATTTTACACTAAAATACCTTTTTGAACTGTTTTTATTATAATATTGTTTTAATGTTTTAACGAGTCTTAGTCTCTCTTCTATCGCAGCAGTGTTCTTCTTAACTATAAAACTGACTTAGTGTTTATAATAATTTTTTTAATGAATATTCGCGTCTCCCTTTCATCACAACTAACGTGTTCTTCCTGACTTAACAACTGACAAAACAGACTAATTAAACTGACTTAGGCACAAAGGAACCCTAAACTTATCAGTCGATTAGTGATCGCATCCTATAGGTACTGATGCTATCAGGAACCAGGACCGCGGAAAAAGCGATTGAAGGCTCCCCACTCTCTTTTGGTTGAACCCGTCTCGCCATCACTTTTTGAACATCATGGGACCTAACCTGAAAGTTCCATGCGCAATCGAAAAAACACTTCTGAGGCTTAAAACTAGAGTAAAATTTACTCTAGTTTTAAGCCCCAGCACTTATTTAATACTGAGTCGTTTTTCGTTAAGTTCTACGTTCGAAACACCCATCGCGCATTCTCTCGATTCTAAATGGGCGTGTGGATTGATTACAGATTGCCCGATTTCAAAGAAATTTGATACGTTAGTCAGATTTCATGTGTGAAAGTGCCTTTTCGGGGATTCGAGTTTTTACGACCAAAAGGGAGGGGTGTTATGAGGGTGGGGGTAAGAGGAGAATCGCGATTAGCGGTACTTCACGTCCTGGATGACCTATGAGCTATAATATATATTATATGCATTTTTAGCGCAACCTTTTTCCAAAAAATGGTTAGCGCAACCTTTTTCCAAAAAATGGAAAGGTGCGCTCACCTCTTCGACATGTGTTTTTTGTTTTTTTTTTTTTTGTTTGTGTACAGAGCATCACGCCCGAGCGGCTCAACAGATTTTCATGAGGGTGGTCTCATTGTGATCAGCAAGTTCGGGGGGTGGTTATAGGCTACGTTGGTTTTTCCTCCCTCATCCTCTTCATCGGTTTTCGGGAGGTCCTTCACGACGAAAGTTGTTTATCTCTGATGTGTAACTAAGAAGGCCTCAAAAGGGGGGCGAAAGTTTTTGTCCGATTTCGTTGGTACAAGGGTCTATTGAATGAGCTTTTCAGGCTGATTCCAACGACTCCAAAACGATTTTTGCAGCCTGAGCCGTTCGTTACCTCTGATCGGCATAAGGTTTTATTACGCATCGGTCGTAAGGGTGCAGTTGTTTACGTAATGAGCATCACGTGGATGATGTGTTGTGTGGCATAGTTTGGTCGCTAGATACTACCTGCTGTTTCTTAGTTTCTAATAATAGTTTCTAATAGTTCGTAATAACAAAAAGGTTGCGCTCATCTATTCAATTCAATTGATGGCTTGTTTAACATGGATATGTTTTTGGGCTGGGGGTCATTCTAAAATTTGCGACACCAAGCGACACCAAAATTTGTTACGCAACATAATCGCGAAAACTATAATCACATGATTGGTCTGTAAGGAAGTTTGGCGGTTGGTTACTAGAAACTGTTTCTACTCGACAACCAAAATTTGTGACGACGAGTTTACAGTAAACATATCCATGATTCAATGTTTTTCCGTGAAGCGGAGAATTTCCAGGGTTTTTTTCTGTTTATTGTAATTGTACCTAATTTATTGGTCACTCAATCGTTATTTATTTCGACGTCCATTGGCGTTTGTAGTGTTGGTAACTATCGCTACCCGGAACCGCTTTTTTGGTTAGGGGTCCTAACTTTGCCCGCACAGCAACAATGATTGCTGATATGAAGTTGATAACCGGCTTATCTTATTTGAAGAGTCCAGGGGAAAAACCCCGTCATCGAAATTTTGGGGTGAATCAGGTACGAAGTGGTTTCTAAAGGATTTTGAGGCGTAGAATCCGACGAAGCCCTCGGTTTTGGAGAATAACCACGTCATCTCAGCGAAATATTGGGTTGAATATTAGCAGTACTGGGGAAAAACACCGTCATCGACAGCGCGTGCAGGGAAGAACCCCGTCATTGCAGTTTAAAAGGCCCCAACCAACGCTGCGGCGTGCGCCCCTCCTTATCTCATCATCTTGTGTGTTGCCGTTTTGGGCAATAGGAATTTTTTTTAAATCTGAAATTTTGACAAAATACTCGGTTTACCATCTAGTTGTGCCCGCAAGGTTTTCAGTCCGATCGCCCAAACCCGTGGGGCGTTATGAGGCTAAAATGGGGCTATGAGAGGGGTTTTGAAGGCTTTTAGCTATGGGGTCGAGTTTGGTGTCGTTTTCGAAGTCCCGGAACGATCCGATTTCACTGTGGCGATCTATAGGGCTTTCATGGTGCTAAAAATGGGATTTTTGAAGGATCCCAGGAGGTTAAATATTTTTCGAGTAAAAAAAATTTTTGAAACATTTTGTTTGAAAAAAGAAAATCCAAAAAACTTTTTTTTCCAAAATTTTTTCCATTGACACAGAAATAATTTTTGCACAAGTAACCTATATCAAAGAATAATTAACCCTTGAGTAAAATTTGCAGCGTTTTTGAATCGTAGTTTTCGTTCGTAAAACCCGTTTTTTTTGGTAAATTTTTTGTAAAACCTAATACACAGTGTACAAATTGTACAAAGCAATTTTTTTTTTTTTTTTGGTACTTTGTGGATATTAACATACGTTTTGCATTCTTAAAAATACTTTATTCTCTCCATTGTTTGGTTTAGGAGTAAAAGAGGGTTAAAATTCGCGTTATAAGTTCAGAATTATGTATAAAATATCATTTAATAGTTTGAAAAATGGTTATTCGGGAAACATATTGTGAATCTGCATAGTTGATGGTTCAAATAAAACATTTTTTCTATTTTTAAAATCGTTTCTGAAGTTTCTGTTAGTTGGTAAACTTTAAAATTCATTTTTCTCAAAATCAGCTTTGTATCAATGACGGGTTTTTCCCCTGGACTCTTCATTTGTAAACATTCTGTGATGATACTTTACTACCTTACTCTGTGGTAAACATTCTGTGATGATACTGTCAAAATTTAGATTCCCTGCGACAGTGCTGTTGGAGGCTGCGGCCGATTTTGTAATTGAACTCACGCTCGGTTTGTAAAGTGGGGTGAATGCCGAGGGACTATAAACCGAACCCTGGCGCTGGAAGAAATCAAGCGGGCGGTTGTTGGCGTAAAACAAGGTTTGAGCCTTCGGGAGGCTGCGCAAAAGTATGGTTAGTCTAGGCAATAAATGATTCTAGGTGGAAAATTTCCCTCTAGAATGAAGAAATCGCTTCTGAACATGAAAATTTAATGTTGAGAGCAGAAGCGATTTTTTTCACCGATGTGTTTAGACCCATGGGAGGATTAAAATACTATAAGTCCCCGACCCTACAAGCGAGCGGGGGTGGGGGAGGCCGAAGAAGGTCGGTTATTTCGTATTTTCGCTCCTAACTCGAAAACGTCCTACAGTAGGACAGAAATATCATCTATATGAAGAATGAACCTCACAACATTTGTTACACAAGTGTCCCAGTTCGTTTTTCGCGTACCTATAATAGTTTTGGAGATATTCAAGCTTAAAAGTGAGTAATATTAAATATTACTGAAATTTTCAAAAACCCACTTGTTCTCACAAAAAAAAAAAAAAAAAAAAAAAATCGTGGTGTCGCCCAACCGTCTTTGTCCTCAAACCACTGAGCCCATTGGTCCACTGGTTGGTAGAATCGAGAAAAATATTGTTTTCCATGTAAAAACATTGAGTGAGCCTATTGACCCCACTTGGTGGACCAATCGGCTCAGTGCATAAAAAACGTGTTTACGTTTTTCCCTTAGAGGGATGACTCTTGAACAGGTGAGGAATCAAAAATTGACGCCAAGACACATGAAATGCCGTTGGAACGGTTTCTCTATGTTGATTGGTTCAGATTTTACAGCTTCTCAAAAAGTGAGCCTATTCACCCCACTATAAATTAACAAGATGTTGATTGGCGCTACGAAATTCGCCGGGTCATCAAATTCTATTTAAATATAATATAGGTATTCATTTACACAGAACATTATTATTATTATGAACATGATTATTGTGAACATGTTACCTACTTCCATAGTAAGAAAGCATTGTTTCTTTTTATGGTCTCCAAGTGTTCAAAGGCTCCCATGCAACTGAACGAACCTAATTGATCTGGTTTTACGTAGTTGTCGAAGGAAAAAAGAACACTTATGAAATTGAGGAATTACCATCCGAAAGTTATCTCGACGAAGGACGTAGAGTGAGGACCAAAGTTATACCCTACGATATAACGGTTCACCTGGAAAACGGTGAGAACGGTAAGTGTACAATTTATGTTCAAAATAAGAATTCTCGAATTCACCTTAAAAAATCGTTTTTGTTGAAGAACCGGGCGTAACTACAGATACCATTCCAGGTACATCGGGGTCCCAATGTCCACAGAAGTCTACCTCAAGTGTTGTAATGCGATATGTAACCAGCAAATTACGCGAAAGATTCACGGCACGTAAGTGTTACCTCACGATTTAATTTTGTGTTTTAATATTGGCTGAGCTCTTAGAAACGTGAAACATATTCATATTAAAATCACCTCTCGCGAATTGTTTTCATACACAGAAACCTCTTCAGATGGGACAAGCAACCCAGAAACAAAAGTCTTAAACTACATAGTAAAACAACTTTACAGGAGAAATAGTGGACTCACAGGTAGATATTACCCAAGAATAAAACCTTGTAACCAGACCGATCGTAACGTAATGTGGATTCGTGTTACTCATTCTAGGGCGCTTAGGTGGAACTGCCCAATGCATAACCAGCGTAACACCTGTTTTGCAACATTTAAATCAACAGATACGGATTATATACCAGCGTATCCAAAGTATGTATTGCCAGTTGGACTGTTACTAAATGGTTTTTATTGAATCACGAACCCTGGCTCAAATAACTCCACATTGGAATGAACCTCTGCACCTTCGGCTAAAAACCACTTCTTACTAATCTTTATCGTAAATATTTGGCGTTTTTTTCCAGCGCACAACGCTCTGCAAAATTTGCCATCTTTAGAAAATCTCATGGCAAAACTAGAACACCATGTAACTGATATCTACACAAACTATTTACAAGGTAAGTGTTACCATAACCAATCGCCTTACTCTACCGTAAAATTGAAATTTTCAACAGTTTGGGTTCGTTAATAAACGATGTTTATAAACAACATTGTTTATACACGTTGTTATAAACGTTGTTTATAAACAACGATAAATAAATTATATTGACAGAGAGAAAGGTATAGTAAGGTATAGTAAGAATAGAAAATGCGTTAACTCCATTCTATTATATTTTGTAAAATAAAGGATACTAAAGGGTACAGTGAATGAAACTATTTCTATTTCCCAGCCACGGATAACTCTCAAGTCGTGAATGAAGAGACTCACGTCATAACGATTCCTATAATTACGTCTTCGTCAATTTCAAACGAAGAACTCGTGAAAATGATAATTGACCTGATTCTTAAAGTAATTCGACAAAGAACCGCAGGTAAGTTGAGGAATAACCTACCGTAACAAACCAACATGTTCGAAATTCCTTTTCGTTCACACGTGTTCATACACTTAGCTGTATGGTCGAGGAGATAGGAATCTTGACAATAATCCTCACGTTGAGCTCTCTAGAGAATCAGATTAGAAGATGAATGGAATACGACTGTATGGGATTTTGCCCGAATATGAAAGAGTTTACTTATCGTGTTTAAATTTGTGGTGCAAAGGCGGCAAACTCCCTGCATGGAGACGGGCTATTGACATATCTGCCTCAGTTATGCTATAGACATATCTGCCTTAGTTCAGCTGGGTGAAACCCCAGGGGTCCACCCAACTTGTCACTGTCTGCTTGGTGATGGAGGGAAAATCCCTCGTTTCCACGAGTCAAGCCTTCTTTTTGCCATAGAGGCGGAACGCAATGCATAATGGTACTGCGCGTGCATTTGGCACGGCTCAGGCACTGAGATAGAGCGGTGGCGTTTATGGCGTCGCCACAGCATGTTTTACTTGATTCTGGCCATTTATTTGGTAGGAAAAATACCTACCAGCACACCACGAGGAACTTGACTCTCATGCAACACGGTTGAATAATTCTTATTCAGCCAGGTAGCATGAGAATCAAGTTCTTCGTGGGGCAATTATTGCAACTCTCACAATACCCTGAAGAGGACATAATAATATTATGTAATAATTATAATAATATATTATATTATCTGACCAAATACTAGCATGTTCCAATTATCGTGTTCCCTCTACAAAGCTTGATGTACCTTTACATTCTAGAAATGAACTCAGGTGTCCCAATCTTGCCTTCAAAGGAAGAGCTTCTTCAACTTATATTGGGTATCACAAATCAACTCAAAGGACGCAAAGGTTAGTACAGCCTTAGTAAATAACCTAATACTACCATTCAACTAATGTTATCACTAGGGCTCGAATTCGAGCATATTAGCATATTTTTTCCTGTCCAGTAAACATTGAAAGAAGCCTTTTGGTAGTATTTTCACCTCTCTGGGACAAACAATTGGGGAATCGAGTAATTTTGGTGCACCTTTTTCAAGGATAACAAAATCAAGGAAGATGTACACCCCCAGGTGTAAGACGAAAAGGGAAATAATGGAGAATTTTGAAAATCCGCGACTTCGGAAAAATCGACATTAATGTCTGGTTCTAGAAGTCGGTGAATAAAAAATCATTTATGAAATTGGAAAAATAAAAAACAGGAAACCCCACGAATGGCTTCTATGCCCAAAATTACTCTGTGAACAACGCTTCCTTCGACCTTAATTCGACAGTATTACGACGTAATTAGTACGTCATATTAATAATAATTATTAGATATTATTTTAAATGTGTACTATACAACTTACATAACGCCTTTTCCAGATCCCGTTTCAGGAAAACCAATGAGCATACCTAAAAAACTCGTGAAATTAATGGTAGATTCAATTATGCAGACAGTGGAACAGAGAGGTTAGTAGTGGGTACCTACCATGAATAATTGCTCAACAGAACCACATATTTTTCTAACGATTTGAGCATTACTACGTTTGAAATACTGACCAAGACCACAGTTCAATTCTTCTATTTACGTAATGCATTTCAACGGTTACAGAATCTTACGGAACTGGTACAAAAGTGCCTTCAGAGCAAGAGCTCATGAACATTGTAATGGGAGTATTGGATAAATTTCCACGACAAACAAGTTAGTAATAGGCTTCCTGAGGAATACCTTTAAAATATCACAATGTGGTTCCTTCTGTCCTTAACTTATTTCTACTGAACTCAATTTTCCAGCAGATAATCAAGACCTTCCGGTAATCCAGATAGTTACTGAAGATGGTTCAAGCTTAGACCTTCCCCCATTTCCAACGTCGCCATCCAAGGACGATCTTTTGAAATACATAGTAAACATAATACGTCTGATAATTCAAAACAAACCCACAGGTAAGTTGTTCCTTGAGAAATAAGCATAGGCAGCATAGCACCTCAATCATTGTTGGGCGTTCATATCACCCTGAATTATCAAACACGTAAAAGTGATCGCCATAATCTGTACCTATAAGTACAGTTTCATATATGAAACGAGTGGGAAAAAAAGTACCGCCAGCGCTCCACATTTTATGGCACAAAATGGGCTTCAAGAGGAATGGACAGTATTCCTTTTAGACGCCCGTTCTTGCTACTCCAGAGGAGGTTGTACCTGACCAGACGCTAGCAAATAATATTTGACATTTTGTCATTTTGAATATTATTCAAAATGACAAAAAAAGTGTCCTTCGGTGTTGGTGCCTAACGCAGAAGGAATATTCAGCTGTGATATAGTTCATTCATAGGCTCAGGCGTTGGCGACCTCTCGCTACCTACTAACTTAAGTTGAGCGTCATTGTCCCTTCCTCCATGGTTGAGCGTGTTGACCAGTTATTACAGAAGTAGGTAGTAGGGATCTACAGCCCCGAACGGCAAGTGTGAAAGGTTTTCCAGGGCAAGAGGAAACGCTCGGTGGTTTGCCATTGCCTTCCAAGAGGTGATTAACAGTACATAGGTCTTATATATAAGGAAGATATCCCATAGCTGCCGGGATCGAACCAGCAACCTTTTACTCAGCAGCCCCACGCTCAAACCACTGAGCAACTGATAACCACCGAGTACACTTGGCGTAATTTGTTGTACCACATGTTTCAGATATTACAGGCAATCCAACGTTGCCTTCACCACGTTTCCTCGTGAAAGAAATATCCGAATTGATAAAGAAAATTGAAGGACTCTCTGGTTAGTTTTAACACAGGAAACAACCTTGAATTACCACAGAACTGTTTGGGAGTGCTAATTTTTCACAATGTGGAAAAATAAAAATGAAGGAGACTGTCAAAAAAAAAAAAAAAAAAAAAAAATCAGGTTATCGGGTGCCGTAAATTAGCTATTTATGTATTGAGGACACCACTTCAAATAGAAGATACGTGGGTTATGTCTCACTATTGATTTTCTCTTACAGGAAATCCAACGAGACTTCCGCAAAAGTTCGTGATATTTTTAGTAAACAAAATATTGGAATATTTGCAACAAAAAGGTTAGTAATTTTATTGGATTTGCCGAATCTAGTAGGAGGAAGCCTAATAAGTTCGCCTACTTATAGAATCCGCTATAACAGTTCTTGGTCCTACTTCAGGTGGTCCGTTGCCTTCAACTGATGATCTTTGGAAACACGTCAAAGAATTGTTAAAGAATAACCCTTTTGATGGTTCTCCACAAGAGCCAATATCACCCACCAAGGAGAATCTCGTGAGATACGTAATAGATCTTTCATGTCACACGATAGAAAATAGCCCCAAAGGTAAGTTAGGGCAACGTCACCTTCACTTTCACCGAGGATCGTGTTATTTCACACGATATCATAAATATCAAATAGTTCATAGATATCATAAAAAATGAAATACAAATGACCCTAGAGGTAACATATCCCTCAAATAGCAAATTTGCTCAGATGGGATCTGACTAAACTAAAACTATCGTTCAATCGCTACGTTACACTAGTAATTACGGTAGGGAGTCTCTTAAGAGACTCGAAACAAATTGTGACGCCCGTAAAATCACAACTAAAATACACTGCCAAGTGGGACATGGTAGGTACATAGCTTCCTCGCGTTCAAAGACTACTCCCCGATATACAGCCATGGGATTATTAGGTCATCATAGAATACTGCAACAAGAAAATTAAGTTCGCGCATGCGCAGAGCGTATCGCTGATTCAATCATCATGACATTTTCCTGGGACCTCAAGGGGCCGTACCCGCAAAATCCCTGAAAATTTGATCAGAATTGTAAAAGTTATCTCTGTGACAGGCGGACAAACACGGAAGCAAATTCGTTTAGGAGGTTCTGAAAGGCATAATGCGAGTGGAAATTTTAATTTTGGAGTATACCTATATAGGTAAAAAAAATTTTTCGATCCAGAAAGTGAAAACAGTGTTTTCAACTACCTTCGGTAGTCTCGCCACCAGCGGGGTCGGATCGGAATTCTGACTATCGGCTGGGTTTTGCGAAACGTTTTATCAATAATTGATAATAATTATTATCATAAATTATAATTTATTTCATATTATGCTTCCATCAGCGTTACATAATTTGGTTTTTCGTACATTCCAGATTTAATTACGGGCCAACCAACGATTCCTTCGGCACCAGAGCTCTTGAGACGTATAAAGGACAAATTAAGTCAAATTGAAGAGCGAACAGGTTAGTGTATGTAATACTAGAACTGCTAATATTGCCCTGTATGAATGTAGCAGAACACCAAGTTAATATTCATCAACACTAAGTGCTGATGAAGTCTTCATAATATGGTATATTATACAATTCGTCATGCTTCCTTTTCCTGTTCCCCTTTCAGGCCAGCCAACTCTTCCAGACAAGCTGGTGAAACGCATAATAGGTATCATAATGAAAGCTGTACAACCAGAAGGTAAGTGTATATGTACAGCAGAGTTCCATAAAGTAGTTTACTCGCATATATGCGAGTAAACTACTTTATGGAACTCTGCTGCTTGTCAATAACAAAACTGAAATTTGAATCTTTAACATCATTAAAGTGTAATGGAGGACATCACGAAATTTTTTCTTTTTCACAATATGATCCTTTCTATCACAACTTACAGATGGGGGCACACCAAAGATACGTTGTGAGGAGGTTCTCGTTCAATCTATACTGGGAACCATAGGTGTTGATCAGAAAAACCCAGGTTAGTAGTGTTAGTTAAATGACTGATTCCCATGTTCCATGCGGCTTAATCCACAATTACCACGGAGCTCAATTTATAGCTATGGCTACATAAACTGCAGTTTATATTTGTTTAATGACGTTTACTGATCATTTATGCCTGCCAGATTATCCTGATGAAGGTCCTACACTACCAACGTCACCTACCAGGGAAGATCTTGTGAAATACGTAATAGACGTTATACGTCACATCATCAAAAACAGTCCCCAAGGTACGTGCACCATACCTACCTACTCAATTGAATCTTAGGTTATGGCACCTTAATAATATGTATTATATTAACAGTATATTAACGGCTTATAATATATTAACAGCTACATTGAAACGTCCCAAATGTAGCAATATAACATTATCATAATATTATTATTATGAAAGGGACGTTTTCAATGTAGCTGTTTGGACGACCAAGAGAGGCACTTGCTGTGAATCCAGTGAGATTTTCCATTGTCCCTTACAAAATTAGCTTATAGTTAACTATATAAAGAGTACGACCACTCATATTTTCAGTTTCCAGAATGATTTTTTTTTGTTTCTTCTTTTTTTCTAGATACGAATACAGGCAATCCAACTATGCCACCAGACGATGATCTATTGAGACGTATAATGGAATTATTAAGTAAAATTCAAGGACAACCAGGTTGGTAGTGTGAACGCTGTAACTATCATACTACTTTCTGATGTGACTCAACTATGCATAGGTACATAACGAATCGTCATTGACGATATATCGTCACTTACTATCAAACCCCACGTAATTGGCATTTTGACGAACATGAGTTTTTCATTCCATTTGAGAGGAAGTAACAGAGCCGGAGCTATTAAGCAGCGCTGATGAAACAGCGCGTAACTGATAAAACAAAGCATAACTGATGAAACAGCGCTTACTTTTAACTAATGAAATAGCGTGCAATTGATAAAACTGTTTTTGCCTCTCCATTAAAGTTGCGAAAATGTCAATTACGTGGCGTTGGTTTGCCAACCTCGTTTGTCAAACATTTGACCGTGTGGGGGGGGGGGGGGGGTCATGTTTAAAGGTTTGAAGGTTTTCTGTAAATGTCAGAAAATTTGTTGGCATGAGGTTTGACAAACAAGTTTTATCCTGTGGGTGCGCTTCAAACATCAAACCTTCAAACCACAAAGAAAAACGGTGGTAGTGGGGGTCATTTCCGTGAATCACAGAGCTTGCAAGCTACATGTAGCTCTGTTGTAGCTGTGTTTATCGTGTGTAGCGCCCTTGAGGAGCACACCTCAGCTCTTCCAAGAGGTTATCATGGCTGAAAGTTGCTCTTTCCAGCAGCCACTCTTTCGCCCACAAAGATCTCCTCTTTTTCCTGTGCGCTGTTTTTGCTGCTTCACTCTGGATGAGGCAATTTAAATAACTTAGATGGTTAATATCCATACTCATCCAAATTGAACAATGTTTCTTCAAGAAAGGAAGCAACATGAATACTGAACGTTGATGAAGCTTGATGGTGTGTTTGAAGGTTGGTTTTAACGTGTGGATACGACGTCAAACTTCAAACATGTTTGACAAAAATGTTTGTCAAACATGTTTGATCGTGTGTATCGCCCTTAAGTGACGTATATTTGTATTATTACCTGATATCATCATATAATGATGAAGTCACGTCCTACGTGACATAATATGTGACATATTATGTCACGTAGGACGTGACTTCATCATTATATGACATATTATGACATAATATGACATATTATGACATTATATGACATAATATGACATATTAATATGTCATATTACGTCACTTCTTCAACAATAAAACTAAAATAATTTACTATTATTTATTATAATTAATATTTATTACCATCATCTTTACTTCTTTGCCTAAACTATTCATGGGGAGCACAGTAGCAAAGCGCTACTTATTTTTTTTCATCTTTCATAATTCGTTATATGACCTTTTTCTAGATACCGGAAATCCAGTAACGCTTCCGAAAAATCTCGTGAGAATGGTAATAAGAATAATAAGGAAAATTTTGGAACGGAGAGGTGAGTAGTTGGTGACCTGAGGCATATACGAAGCATCACACAGCAAAAATTTGGGTTGAGACTTGTGTCCAGTACCTCACCAGGTATGGAGAAGGACCCCAAAGTAACACTTCTTCTTAATTTCATTCCAGGGACTGTGCCAGCCACGGATCAACTCCTCACACATATAATAAAAATAATAAGGAGAATTGAAGGTAGCCCAGGTTAGTAGTGGATATCATGAGAAGATTAACCCATGTTACACATTGAATTGAGATTATTTCATTTTTGTTCATCTCATGTTATCCATACGTAAAGTAAAATTTAATGGTACGATACTAACTCAAGATAACACAGCCCCACAAAATAAAAATAAAGTTTCTGATCCGGGGGTCTGACTATGGTATTCCTAAGTATTTTTCGACGCTGAATCCGGATCCGAGGTCGAAAAAATCCGTTCACCCCTTAATTTGTTGTGTAGGGGCGATTTTTTTTTTTTTTTTTTTTTTTTTTTTTTGTGTAGGGGCGATGATTTCGCCCCTACAAAAACATTAAGGGGTGAACGGATTTTTTTCACCTCGGATTCGGATTCAGCGTCGAAAAATACATAGGAATACCATAGTCAGACCTCCGGATCAGAAACTTTTTTTTTTTTGTGTGGGGCTGTGTAATTTATCCACTTTTAATAGATAATTATACTCAACGTATTTTCCAGATTTCAATCCACTCACAGAGAGGTATGAACCTGTAGACGGACCTAAACCACCATCTTCACCTACCAAGGAAAATCTAATAAAATACGTGATAGAAATTTTACTTCACACCCTACAAAACAGTCCCAAAGGTGAGTTGTTCCTTACCTTCAGCCATACAAAGGCTGAAGGAGTTCATACCATTCAATCCACATGTTTATGAGAGATTTGATATGGTATATGGCAATGAAAACAGCATTACACTTCGAATATAGGGTAGGTGGGGGAGCGCAACTGAACTAACCTTATGAGAACCTTTTGTGGACTACATACCATCAAGTTGTATTCCAAACTCAAGAAATTTCATTTTCAGGTTAAATTTAATCCAACCTGAGAAATAACTTTTTGAATTACCTATCTCTCTACTCTACAATGGGTGCAATATTCTTCCAGCAGCGTTACAAAATTTATTTATTGTGTCTTTCAGATTTAGTAACGGGTCAACCAACGATGCCTTCAAAGCGTGATCTCTTACTACTTATTTTGGAGAAATTGAGTCCAATTGAGAATCAAACAGGTTAGATATACCTATACAATAATAGAAATTCAAATATCTCCATGTTGTCTGCCATAATGTCTTCCTGGTGTGACAGAACACCAACTTGATTTTCATCTGTATTCCTTATACAACTCGTCATGCCTCCTTTTCCTGCTCACCTTTCAGGTCAACCAACACTTCCAAGAAACCTGGTGAAGCTCATAATAAACCTCGTACTGAAATCTGTAGCGCCGGAAGGTAAGTGTGAATATTTTAGTTAAGTGATGTAGGTACCTACCTTATAGTACTTAGGTAGTGTAGTAGAAGCAACCTGATGCCAACAGAATTCGAATTTCTAACATCATTAATTTGTGGAGGAGGACATCATGTCAATTCTTCTTGGTCATAATAATATTATGACCAATAATCATATTATGATGGAGAAGGATCATATTATGATCCGTTGCATGACTAATTACAGATGGGACCACCCCAACGACGCCTACTGTGGATGATCTCTTGAAATATGTACTGAGCGTAATAAATAGTAAGCCAAGAAACCAAGGTTACCTAGTAGTATGTTCCATGGATCATGCATGAGTATTAACCCACATTTACCAGGGATCTCAATTTATCGCCATTTTATAATTGTGTATAAACTTTTCTCGATTATATACGCCTGCTAGAATATACGGATGATGGTCCTAAACTACCAACGTCACCTACCAGGGAAGATCTTGTGAAATACGTAATCCAAGTTATACAGCACATCATCAAAAACAGTCCCCAAGGTAAGTGCACCTACCGTGCATACCTACCGAAGCAAAAAGAACAAGCTGATTCAAGTATTATTTTAATACTATTCTTAATAATATTACCACTTTTGGGACGTTTCAAAGTATCGGGCAGAAGATACCTACTCTCGCAAAATCCTTTGAGATTTTTCCTTGTATCTTAGAAAATTAGTAGGTAATAACTATATTTAAAAACTAAAAAAAGGTATAACTATATTAAAAAAAAAACATGATTGTTCATACCTACTCTCTGTTGTCAGAATTAATTTTATTTATTTATTTTTTTTTTTTAGATTCGAACACAGGCACTCCAACTATGCCGCCTGACGACGATCTCTTGAGACGAATAATGGAATTATTAAGTAAAATTCAAGGACAAACAGGTTGGTAGTGTGAACACAGTAACTATGGTATAGGTATTATTTTGTGATGTCACTCAACTATGCATGGATCGCTCTGCAGCAGGACGCCACCCTTCATGAATAGAACTGAAATTATCTTAGTTCTTCGTCGAATGATGTGGAGCACAGTTGGAGAGCGCCATTACATTTTTTTCATTTTTCATAATTCGTTATACGACCTTTTTCTAGATGCTAATACCGGAAATCCAGTGACACTTCCGAAAAATCTCTTGAGAATGGTAATAAGAATAATAAGGAGAATTTTGGAACGGAGAGGTGAGTTGTTGGTAACCTGAGGCTTATACGTAGCATCACATAGCAACATAACTGAAATTTGGGCTGGGATTCCAGTACCTCATCAGGTATGGAGGAGGACCCCACTTAACTGCGTAAAACTTCTTCTTAATTTCATTCCAGGGACTGTGCCACTCACGGATCAACTCCTCACACATATAATAAAAATAATAAGGAGAATTGAAGGTAGCCCAGGTTAGTGGTGGATATCTGACCATAATGATAATATAGCCATTTCAACACGAGAAAGAAATAATTTACGCTTGATCGAATTTGGGGAAAGATTAGGTCGAAAAAAAAAAAAAAAAAAAAAAAAATCAGCTAGCAGTCACAAATTCGGAAAGGGCACAAAAGGAACCAGATGATAGGAAGTGGGTTGGTTTACCATTTTACGGAGAAATAACACAGAAGGTAGGTTATATTCTAGAAAAAGGGGTTTCAGAGTAGTCCTTCTCTGTGTCTATTCACAAAACGTTACTAAACAATGATCATATACCCATTTATTACATCCATTATTATTATCATCATTATTATTATATCCATTTTTAATAGATGTTGTACTCTTCGTATTTTCAAGATTTTAATCCACTAACAGAGAAGTATGAACCTGTAGACGGACCTAAACCACCATCTTCACCTACCAAGGAAAATCTAATGAAATACGTTATAGACGTAATTCTTTACACCTTACAAAACAGTCCCAAGGGTGAGTTGATTTACCAACCCAAACCAACAATTTAAGGAGTCATACCAATGAGGTGGTTAGGGAGATAAGTGACTTCTCTGCTGAGGTAGGTACTAAATTGTTTTTTCGAATATTATTCGAGAATGTATATTGTTTATTAAACAATTAGGAATGGAAGTGCTCACGAATTTCGGGTTAAATCAACCTGTACCGTGTTGTTAGAAGTCAAAAAGGGAAAAATACATCATTTTTGTGACAAAAAGTCTTTCACGTAGTTTACAATCATCTTAAGTAATTCAGGCCGATTCAAAAACCACTGTGAGTGACGTCACCTACAGGTGTTCCGGTTTCCAATCAAAAGACACCAGAGTGCAGGTCGATTTTTTCTTCTATTTTCGATTTTTTCTTGGTGTTTGGCTCTAGTACACTGGAGTAACGAGAAAATGGCCGTGTTCGCTTTGTTTTGAATGTGATCATGCTTATTTACTCAACTTATTTGTGATATAAATTAACTTATTCCAATGACCGATTCCTTAGTTTTTAGTTTTGTAATGGTGGCCAACGTGTCGACCAATAGGAGCTGACCTCGGGTTCCCGCCAAAATTCAAATAGCAATTTTTCCATAAATTTTATAAATTCATACGAGCTTGCAGTTTGTGTTTTAACCCCATTTTTAGTATTATTTGGACGCCTTCTATAGATAAAAAAATAATCCAGAAACGCTTCCATTCCTAATTACGGTATGGAGACCGGTTTCAAGCAACTAAGCTCAACTACAGCCCTAACAAGAACAGTAGGTACATCATTAGCATTACCTACAGTTTTAATGCAGCCAATAGTTTAACTTGCCGTTAAACAATGAAGCCGATTTCATAAATGTGTCCATCTTATTCCTGCCAAAATTAATATTGTATAATTCCCCCACCGTCATTCTGTGCCGGTTCTATCGGGCGTGTCCGTTTTCCCTCTCTCGAGGTTTCCCTCCTCGGAGGGGAGTCGCCCACAGGTCAAAAGTTAGGTTTCCCTCCCGGCCGATTACACGTGCGTCTCACAAAAATGCTATCGCTCCAAAAAGTCGCCAGCAAACGAGGCTGCGAAAATCTTCTCGTGGAAGACTATACGTTCGGTCGACATACCTAGTAGTATGAAATACTAATTCCAAATTTTGGAACTGTTCAAAGCTTGACAGTGTTGTGTGAAGCCCGTACTGTTTACATGGATGGAACTTTTAAATACTGTGCCAAGTTTTTCCTCTAACTGTTTTCCATTCATGGATATTTCAACGGGAACTACATTCCGCTGGCTTTTGCACTATTGCCCGACAAACACGGAGTACCAACAAAAAACAGTGGTAGGCCAGTGGCTGATATTCTTGCCACCTGCTGACGTGCCCTCCATTTTCCGCGTGTTGACTTCGGAAAAGCCCGGACGTTGTAGTGGGGCTACAAAATTTGTGCAATTTTTACAGGCCAACTACGTCGGTGTTAAAGCTGGAAACCCCCCACACCTCTGGGCACAGTTATCAGCAGAGCGAAATCTCTCAACCAATTGCTGCGAATCGTTTCACGCCCACCTTGGCGAAAATTTCACCAACATGTTGTGCACTCACCCCAACATATTATCATTTGCCGACGTGCTGTTGAAATTTCAGAACAAGATGTACGTTCACATCAACAATAGGCACATCCCGCACCGAAGTAAAGACAAACATACGTTGACCCGTCAGAACATCCTCGCCATGCAAATTCAGTCATTGCAATGCTGGGAGGGAAACCTTGTAAGCCGACCCCGGGCAACCGGGAGGGAAACCTAACATGTTCCTTAGTCGCTCTCAAAGTTAATGGCTTTCCAGGAGGGAAAACGAATGTGCCCGAAGAGACATTTCTTTCCCTAACCACCTCATAGGAATAGACCGGTGCACCATCGGCAGACAACTACTTCGAGTTCAAACCAAATAACCTTTATGTATATGTGAGATTTGATCTGGCAGATGGCAATGCTACACTTAGAATGTAGGGTAAGTGGGGAAGCACAACTGACTAACCGTATGAAAACGTTTTTGTGGACCACCAACGTGTGGTATTCCAAACTCAAGAAATGTCATTTTTCAGGTTAAATTTAATCTAACCTGACCTATCACATTAAAATATAATGTTTTTATGTTATCAACTCAATCCACTATGGGTGAAAATTATTCCATTAGCGTGATAACATAATTTCATTTTTCATATTTTTCAGATTCAGTTACGGGCCAACCAACCATGCCTTCAAAGCCTGACCTCGTAAGACTTATTTTGGAGAAATTAAGTCAAATTGAGAATCAAACAGGTTAGTTGTTTGCAGCAACAGAACTGCAGGTATCACCATGTTATCTGCACAGTTGGGCAAAAAGTAGCTTCCACTACAGCTACAAAGCTACAGCAGCTGTAGCTTTGTAGCTGCTACTGAAGCGGAAATTTTGTTGCCGCTACAGCTACAGCTAGTAGCTTGTAGCGGCAAACCATAGCTACTTCTGAGGACGCTACAGTAGCTGAAGCGGACAGTTCAAGCTACAGCTAGTAGCGTCAAAAATGTAGCTGCGGCGAACAGCTACTAGCTGTAGCGGTTGTCTGCAGCTACTCTCAAGTAGCTTCTTGTTGCCAATCACTTCACGATCAAAAATTACACATTACCACAAGTAGTGTGCTGTGGCTTGGTTACTTTTACGAGTAGCGGTAATAATTACAATAATTGTAATTGCAATAATTGTAATAATTATTATTGTAGCTAGCTACTCATGAATGTACTTGGACTACTGACCAACTCTGGTTATCTGCCATACTGTATGTCCCACAGTAACTGTCATGCTGGTGGGACAGAACACGAACTTAATTTTCATCTGTATTCCTTATACAATTCGTTATGCCTCCTTTTCCTGATCACCTTTCAGGTCAACCAACACTTCCAAGAAAGCTGGTGAAGTTCATAATAAAGGTCATAATGGATCAAGTGGGGCCAGGAGGTAAGTGTAGATAAGTAAACCGTACCTAACGCATGATACTCTGTGTAGTGAGAGCTACTTGACACATTATTCGAATTTGAATGACTAAGGGCCGGTTTCACCACCAGTTAGGCTAACCCACGGGTTAGCGAAAAAATTCACGTTTCACCAGCTGTTGTCTCCTAGTTACCAGGACGCTTAACTTCCACTTTTTCAACTTGCGGATTTTCGGAAGTTATCTCGTTAACTTGAAGTTATGTTGTTGTGTGCTAAAACGGATTTTATGTAAATCTCTAACCTCAAAATAGCTAACTTGAACTTTAACATGAGGTTGGTGAAACCGGCCCTAACATTACTAATTTGAGAAGGATGACACCATGTAACTTCTTAATCACAATGTGAATGATCCTTTGTATGACAAATTACAGATGGGACCACCCCAACGTTGCCTTCTCCAGATGATATCTTGAAAATTATAATAAATAGAATTCGTAAAAAGTCAGAAAACCCAGGTTAGTTGTATATTCCATGAGGATCCACAATTGCCAGGGAGCTCAATTAATTGCCATTTTATAATTGTGTAAAAACATTTCCCGAATATTTACGCCTACCAGATAATCCTGATGATGGTCCTACACTACCAACGTCACCTACCAGGGAAGATCTTATAAAATACGTGATACAACTTATACTCCATATCATCCAAGACAGTCCCAAAGGTAAGTGCAACATACCTACCCTAACAAACATAAAAACCCCCAAGATTCATTTGAATCTTAGGTTAAAAAAATTAAAAAAAAAAAAAAGTGGGTTTTTATGTGTTGTTTACAAGATATTCTTGCTCTAGAGAAAGGATTCACATAAACTTGCATTCAGAGGTGAATGGGCTAGGGAACCGACTGTCGACTAATACTTTTTTCTGAAAGAACTTCATAATTTGAAGCCATAGTGAGTTTTGGGCTCCTACGGTGTAATACAAATTTCCAGGGCACTTTCAAAAATTTCACCTTTGAATCTGGAGGGAAGAGTGGCGCTTCCAAGAAGTGCTCTCTGGTGGTCATCCAATGAACTAAAAGCACGAATTCAGAGCGATACACGAGATCAGAAAAGGTGAAATCGCAAGGAAAATAGTCGTTCAGATTTGTTCTGACGCTAGCGTGACGGGACAGACCATACCTAATATGGTATTATTATATGAATATTATTCATGTTCACCCATATAGCATACCTAACCAAAAATAAAGAATGATTTTTTGTACACTTTCTACTTTTGGTTTATTATTCTTGGAATAATACACCTATGTTTTCGCGACGGAGGTCGACGACTCCGATCGGCCTCAAAATTTGACATTATCCGTTTCAAGAGGTCTACATTCAAAATCCGAAATGTCCGTCCGCCGTCCGGGCCGTTTTGGGCAGTAGGAATTTTTTTAAAAATCTGAAATTTTGACAAAATACTTGGTTTACCATCTAGTTGTGCCCGCAAGGTTTTCAGTCCGATCGCCCAAACCCGTGGGGTGCTCTGGGGCTATAATGGGGCTACGGGAGGAGTTTTTTGAAGGCTTTTAGCTATGGGATCGAGTTAGGTGTCGTTTTCGAAGTATTTTTGGACGTAGAATCCATTTTTTGGGATCCCGGAACGATCCGATTTCACTGGGGCGATCTTTAGGGCTTTCATGGGGCTAAAAATGGGATTTTTGAAGGATCCCAGGATGTTAAATATTTTTTGAGTAAAAAATACAGAATTTTTGAAAAAAACACATTTTTGAACAAAATACTCCAAAAAAAATTTTTTTTTTTGAATTTTTTCATTGAAAGAATTTAATTTCTGCACAAGTAACCTATATCAAAGAATAATAAACCCTTGTGTAAAATTTGCAGCGTTTTTCTACTTTTTCTGGCGATTAGTTAAAGTGACACGTGGGAAAATTCAAAACGCCAAATATTTAATATTCACTAGTGATTTCCTCTGCTCAGACACCTAATTTCACAGTGCTAACTGTACTTACTGGTTACTTTGTTCATTATTAGTTCAACCAGGGGGACAGGGTGTCCCTGTGGACTAAGGCGACAGAGCTTCGTCTGTTTACAAATCAGTCGGAGCGCTGATCAGCCTGGTTCAAATCCGGGGACGAACACCAATGTTTGACCAAAACTCAATCACGTGTTGTAATACCTGTCTTGTCGGCAGACAATTCACCTCTGAACTCAAGTTTATGTGAATCCTTTCTCTGGAGAAAGATTTTCTAAAGCGTTTCAAAGTACAAGTACGGGGTCGGCTCCTGCCCCAATTGTGAGAACCGTAAATGGTTAAACACAAAAAAAAATCCCACTTTACTTTACTTTACTTTACTTTATTAGTTCAACCATGTTCGGCCGAATTTTCCCATTTCTCTGACCTTGTTTCCCAGCCAATTGACTTTTAGTCAAACATTGGTGTTGAGCTCCGGATTTGAATCAGCCTGATCAGCGCTCCGACTGATTTGTAAACAGACGAAGCTCTGTCGTTAGTCCACGGGCCAACCTGAGATTTAATGTAGTAGGTGGCAATGAAAACAGCATTGCACTTTGAACATAGGGTAGATGGGGGAGTACAACTGAACTAAGCTACATTTAATCTGATTTTAAGGATACATTTAATCTGATCTGGGAAATTACTTTTTTAAAGTTATTTTTAGTTGCTATGGGTGCCATATTCTTTCATTAGCGTTATATATTAATTGTGTAAGGGTTATATATTATTTTATTTAGGTATTGTATCTTTCAGATTCAATTACGGGCCAACCAACGATACCTTCGGTGCCTGAGCTCATAAGACGTATTTTGGAGAAATTGAATCAAACTGAGAATCAAACAGGTTAGTTGTTTGTAACAATAGAATTGCAAGTAGGTATCACCATGTTGTCTGCCATAGTTTCATGCTGGTGTAACAGAACATCAACTTAATTTTCATCTGTATTCTTTATACAAATCGTCAAGCTTTCTTTTCTTGATCACCTTCCAGGTCAACCAACACTTCCAAGAAAACTGGTGAAGCTCATAATAAAGGTCATAATGAATAAAGTGGGGCCAGGAGGTAAGTGTGGATAAGTCAACGGTACCTAACGCATGATAGTGTAGTGAGAGCTACCTGACACATTATTCGAATTTGAATGACTAACATCAATATTGGTGAAGGATGACACCATGTAACTTCTTCTTGACCACAATGTGAATGATCCTTTGTATGACAAATTACAGATGGGACCACCCCAACGTTGCCTTCTCCAGATGATATCTTGAAACTTATAATAAATATAATACGTAAAAAGGCGGGAAACCCAGGTTAGTAGTATATTCCATAAGGATCCACAATAATTATTGCCAGGGAGCTCAATTTATTGCCATTTTATAATTGTGTAAAAACATTTCCCTATTATTTACGCCAACTAGATAATCCTGATGATGGTCCTAAACTACCAACGTCACCTACCAGGGACGATCTTGTGAAATACGTAATAAAAGTTATACAGCACATCATCAAAAACAGTCCCAAAGGTAAGTGCATCATACCTACCCTAACTATGGTATTGACATAACGGCTGTCACTTATTAGAGTCACGTTTTTCTCTGGATCTATGGAGGCAAACATGGTTCCATTCCTGCTATATCCCAGCTCAAATGCTAGTAGGTTGTGATGGAAAAAAAGCGTTGCCAGCTAGGGGTTGCTGTCTATGATTGTTCCATCATGGCACATGCATAGAATCAAGACTGGCGACTGGGGAACGCTCAGAGATTGTTCAAGTTTAGATCGAAGCAAAGTACCTACATGGTTCATGTTTTCACGATCGTATGTTATAATATACCTATTACAATGCATAACATATTATGTTGTGCATACTTCATGTATATTATACATAAAATAAGCATAGTATATTATAAATGCATAATGCATAAATATAATATATTATATTATAACTTCTGAAGAAGAAGACGAGCCATCCACATGCTAAATAAGGAATAAAATAAATAAACAGTTCGGATTGCAACAAGTGAACGGGCGAATAACAATTGAGACTGAGGAACAGCAGCTGCTGGAGGACTCCATTTCTGGATTGGGGGCACTTTGAGAGCCAATGGGAGGACTGCCTTTGGCAGGTGGGGCTGTTGGCCAGGCATGAGATGGAGAGATGGTATTTTGGCTGGGGATGAAGTGGTGAGATACAAGAAGCTCCAGCTGTCCAGGCCCGAAAAATCAAGTTACCCCGTTGTAATGAAAATATTCCATGTTCTTTTTCCGCAATTTTTTCTAGATGGAATCATAGGCAATCCACAGTTGCCTTCTGATGATGATCTCTTGAGACGAATAATGGAACTACAAAGTCCACTTAAAGGACCACCTGGTTAGTAGTATGATCAAGAATAACGTACCGTAACGGTAGAACTGAAGTCAATTAAATTTTGTGCGATACCTTATCCATACTTCATACGAATCTTCGTTTTACGTAATTCGATCCACAACCTTTTCCAGATTCCATTACAGGAAATCCGACGACACTTCCGAGGAAACTTGTGAGATTAATAATAAACATAATCATGAAACCCCTCCGACAGGACGGTCAGTAGTGGAATAACCCAGCCTAACAATGCTTGTATTCAGACCATCTCTCGTACCAATATTTCCTACATCCTATTTTAGGTGGCTCAACATTGCCAACAATAGATGAACTCTGGATACGTGTACAGGAAGCATTAAAAAAACTAAAATCCCCAGACGACGATCAAGATACTATAGATTCAACAGATATGCCTGTGAACAATCTCCTGAAATTAATAATAAGGTTAATTTTCAAGAATGCTAAAAAAGGTTAGTAGGTAGTCGGACTATAAGGAATAGCCAACCATAACCATAAAACTGATAGTTCCACTTTTGCTTGGTTTACTACATTTAGGAGGATGATGCTATTGCTACAATCTACGACACATTCTAGAATTTAATTTAATTGTGTTCTCACATATTCCAGGTCCTGACGGAAGCTCTCCCACGTTGCCTTCAGTGGATGAACTCGAGAAAATAATTGAGGGAGCATTACATGAAAATAAAGGAAATCCAGGTTAGCATCAGGTTTAATAATAATAACAATTTAACATAACAAGTCATATTCTTACTAAACTGGCAGGCAATTTTTTAAGATGAGAGACAAATGCTATGAATAAAAGTTATGACCTTTTATTGTTTTGGGCTTCAGATGACACATCGCTACCAGAGCTTGTGAAGCTTATATTACGAATAATTATGAAAAAAGGTTGGTAGAAGATGCTATAACTATAGAGGAATAACTTAACATAACTATAGGATGGTCATTTTCTTAAATAGCACGGGTTACCTTACTTATGCTCTTGAATATTTTCCAGTTCCTTCAGACACCATAAATTTCCCTCCAGACGATGAGCTCATGAAACGTATACTATTTAGAATAAAGCTTATCATACGCAAGCACCAAGGTTGGTTGTACTCCTCTGGTAGAACATCGCTTGATACTCAAGCATACGTTTCGCAATTCGCAATTCGACAAACCAAATTGTGAGATGTTAATCCCAAGGATGACGTTTCAGATAACGTCGATATAAGAACGCTTCCACTGAAAGATATCGTAAGAATAATAGTGGATTTAATGATCAAAATAGCACAAAAAAGAAGTAAGTAGTGGACATTATAAGGAATAACATTAGATAATATCTAATGTTATTATCCTACACAATATATCGTGGATGGGGCGAGATAGTGATAATCCATCTTATAAAAAAGTCGATTTCAGACGATGCATCTTAGTCTATTTCCACAACAAAACAAAATAATAACTTGTATTTTGTACAAGTTATTATTTTATTTTATCATGGAAATATACTACTTCGTTTGAAATCTTTTTTTTTTTTTTTTTTTGAAATAATATAACAACCTTTTAAAAATAGTTATAATATTAACCTATCTTAACATCGAAAGCGATTCAAATTTTGTTAGTCTTCCTCCATTTACATAGGAGGACGACGCTGTTACTCCATTCTTGAATTTATTTCAACTGTATTGTACCACTTCTAGATCCTAACGCAGATTCCCTGTTGCCTCCTGCGGATAACCTATTGGAAATTATATTGACTGCAATAAAACAGCTAAAACAAAGTAGAGGTTAGTAACAGGTTTAATCATGTAATTTAATATCGTAGATAAGGCGTATTCATGCAAAACCACACGGACAAATGCTACTCATTTTGAGTGAAAATACCTATTCGTAAGTTGAGTTCACTATCCCACTTGAAATTGCATGTACCTTATACAGTTGTTAAAGACGCTTTTTTTTTTGTTTTCAGGAGACCATCCAATACCACTGAGCGAGCTCGTGAGACTTATTATACGAATAATAATTAAAAAAGGTTGGTAGGAGATTCTAAAAGTAATAATCCAGCATAGCAACACAACTGTCATATTAAATGCAAGCTTTATATCATTTATGCATGCGGGATGACCACCAGTATTATTGCTTTCGCTGTACATTACTGTTGAATATTTTACAGATACTTCAGGCACTATAAATTTCCCTCCGGAGGACGAGCTCTTAAAATTGTTATTGTTGAAAATAAGAATAATACTACACAAGAATCGCGGTAAGTTGTACTTCTCTTGGTAGGTACTTCTGCTTGATATCAAGCATACGCTTAGCGATGCATAATCCGTCTAAGCAAATTTCTAGATGCTAATCCAAACGACGTTCCAGATACAACCGACTCAATAACCATGCCACTGAAAGAACTCGTGAAAATCATTGTGAAGCTAATTCTCAAAGTAGCAACAAAAAAAAGTTAGTAGAGGGAATAAGGACTTATCATAACAATAAAACTGAGTTTCACATTTGAGTGTCTTACCGCACCGCTTCAAATTCTTGATTTGATTTTACTGTATTGCATTACACCTAGATCCGGATGCTGCTTCCTCATTGCCTTCACTGGAAGAACTCACGAAAAATATAATGGTGATCGTACTAAAAATAAAACATCGTCAAGGTTAGTGTATAATATATACGAGTATTATACAAGCTTGTAGTTTCCAGAAAAACGTTATTTAAACACTTTTTTGCTCTTTAGGTCGACCGCTAGCGCTGAGAAATCTGGTGAAACTTATAATTCGATTTATAATTAAAAAAGGTAGGCAGAAGGTACTAATAGGAATAACTTAGCTCAAGACAATTGTTAATTCAAAGTTTCAAGCGTTACGATATTTATGCCTGGAGGATGACACTACACAAATTTGCTGTACACTTCTGTGGAATATTTTCCAGCTCCTTCAGGCAATTTAGATTTGCCCCCAGAGTTACAGCTCGTGCGATGGATATTATTAAAAATAAGGGTACTATTACTCAAGCACCAAAGTAAGTTGCAGGTACTCCTCTTGTTGAACACATCTTGATATTCAAGCATACACTTTGCATAAATCGTGAAACCAAATTTCGAGAACTTAATTCATACGACTTTCCAGTAACAATCGCATCACTAAGGATCCCCCTGAAGGAACTCGTGAAAATTGTAATAAGGATAATACTCAAGCTATCACGCGAAAAAAGTAAGTAGTTGGTACTACCTATAAGGGAATAACCTACCGTAACATCAGAACCGATAAGTTCACATTTTTGTCTTCCTGTATTTAGGAGGACGAAGTTGCTGCTATTTTTGCTTGTGTATCACACCACTTTCAATATTCTTGAGCTTAATTAATTGTATTGTATCACGTCTTCCAGATCCTAATGGCGACACTTCCTCGTTGCCTCCAGGGAATGAACTCGTGAAATTGATAATGCAAAATGTAATAAAATTGAAAGAAAGTCGAGGTTAGTAATAGGTTCCAAAATATTGTTACAATATCAGAAATAAGATAAATATATTCCCCTCAGGGTGGAACACGCGGCCCGCCAGAGCGCAACGACGGGGGTTGGCTGGCGTAGTCAGCAGAGGGTGGCCCCCTAGTCTATTATATTGGAGCTCCAACAGGAGGAGAAGGAGGAGGAGGAGGAGGAGAACGAGGGTCATCTAAATCCCACTTCTAGATGTCGGAAAAATTTGAAATTGCTCTTAAAAAATTTGTCTTGTCGAGCATAGTACGATAACGGTCTGAAAACACCAAAAAGTCCGCTCAAAATGACCCAAAATATGTTTTAAGTGTTCCAAAAATACTGGTTGTCGGGTGAATGTTGGGGGCGAGAGTGGGTGGCGATCGCCGGGTTCCCAACACGTGCATGCAATTGGCACCAATTTCAGCGGTTTATGAAACACGCACTCGCCAATTTTGCCGGTGGGCTGACGGGGATTCAGTTGACGGGGCGGGGGCGGTGGGTGTCCGCCATTCGCGAACGAACGCCATTAAATGGCACTAATCCCCTAAAACTAAAACGTGCCAATTTGACATTATCCGTTTCAAGAGGTCTACATTCTAAATCCGAAATGTCCGTCCGCCGTACGCCGTCCGTTTTGGGCAGTAGGAATTTTTTTTTAAATCTGAAATTTTGACAAAATACTCGGTTTACCATCTAGTTGTGCCCGAAACGTTTTCAGTCCGATCGCCCAAACCCGTGGGGCGCTATGAGGCTATGGGAAGGGGTTTTTGAAGGCTTTTAGCGATGGGATCGAGTTAGGTGTCGTTTCCAAAGTATTTTTGGACGTAGACTCCATTTTTTTTTTTTTTTTGGTCCCGGAACGACCCGATTTCATTGTTGCGATCTATAGGGCTTTCATGGGGCCATGAGCAGCTGACTCCTCCACCCCTTAACCCCCCCCCCCCACCCAAATAAATGTATTCTAAACACAATTTTTTCTTCATAGCGCCCCAGACTCTGCTTCACCCGCCCCCCCTCCAAAATACCGTCATTCTGTACCTAATTTGATTCCTGAATTTTATGAGAAGATATAATCTCATATAAATCAGGAATTAAATACAGGATGAGGTGGTTGTTTTGGGAATGTGATTTCAAATTTGGATTCAGCGTGAAAACACCTCAGGGCGGAACAAACGGCCCTCCAGACCGCAACGACCCCCCCCCCCCCCCTCCACTAGGGCGGAACGACGGGGGTTGGCTGGCGTAGCCAGCAGGGATTGGCCCCCTAGTTGTTAATTTACATTTACAACACGATTTGCATTCACGCACGCAGGATACCATTTGAAAATATAACTATATGTAGCGTGAAAATAACTTTTGTTATAATACCTACCTAGTCATCATGTAAATTGTGATAATGCCTACTGTTTTTTTTTTTTTTGTCTTCAGGAGGTGTACCGCTAGCGCTGACAGAACTAATAAAACTTATAATCCAGATAATTCTTAAACAAGGTTCGTAGAATATACCAAAAGGAATAGGTACTAAGCATAACAACAAAAATGTCATTGTCTTAAATTTTTTCCCTTACCATATTTAGGTATGGTACCAAAATAATAATTATTGTATTCACTGTACACTATGTCCTCAACACATTTTCCAGATACTTCAGGCAGTCTAAATTTGCCTCCAGAGGATGAATTGGTGCAATATATAATAGTAAAAATAAGGTTAATAATACTCAAACGCAATAGTAAGTGGCTCTCACCAAATAAGTACCTATTAAAAAGGACGCAAGTTATGTTCCCATTTTCATCTCATCAAATGTGTTCTTTCCGGTCCTGTACAGCCGCATGAACTGACAGCTCAGCCTCACGTTCTTGTGCCTTCCGCAGCGCCTGTCTTAATGTCTTTGTAGATGAAATACTGACCGGCATTCTCACGTCCTCACAGCCGATCGCGTGAATGAAGGAGCGTACCTACTGCTATTCTTTCTACAGCGTGAATTGGGCAGTCAGGAAACGCCGCATGTGCCAAGCCTTCGATATCAGTTGCTAGTTCAGCCAGCGATTCATGGGCTCGTTGCCGTCGCATATCCAGCTGGGTGTGAAGCATTGCGGTGAGATGCTCCGAACCGAAGAGCATTTGAAGAGCCTCTGCCAGCTTTGTAAAACTCGCCTGATGCTCTTTGGGAAGATTTCGGAGCACTGACAAGGGGGGCCCCGACAGGGAGGCCACCAGGTGTTCCCCCAAATCCCTGTCCATCGTCCACATGTTGGCGTCTGTGATTACCAAAAACTGTGTCCGGTACTCTTCCCAAGGGAATAACCCATCAAACCTGTTTGGTCGAAGCGTACTCACCGAACGTGACGGCGAATTTTCCCGGCGCGACGGGCCAGAGAGAGGTGGCTGCGGGGTGGTTAAGTCACTCAACGTCATGGTTTGCGAGTTGAACAAAGCTACCAGTTGACATAACTGCTGTTGTACGGTGTTCAACGACGCCTCAACTGTAGCCAATCGTTGCGTCATCGCGGGCTCGTCGGTGCCGCGTACGTCGTGGTCTTGAGCTGTCGCTACCACCCGGCGGGAACGCGCCGTTGAACGCGTTGTCGAAGTTGGGGGTACGTCGCCAACAGCAGCAGGTATGCGACGAGTTGACCGCGTCGTCGAAGGCGCGGGCGCAGGAAGTTGCGGAACCTCGTCAACACTGGCTGGCGTACGACGAGTAGCCATCGTCCTCCTCGGCGGCTGGGACCGAGACATAATACCAGCTTTATATAAACGCACGTTGGGCGCCAATTGTAACAACACACATCTTGAACAATGTTTTAACAAGACTGTACCTATTGCTTGAGCACTACTTTTCAAGACGAGACAGACCCACATGTTCTCAACGTAGCAACTGGAGTAGCCATTATCTTGGCTACAATATTATCTTCCAAAGCGCCTCCAATATTATAATAGTAACCTCTAATTTTACTCGATTCAGACTTTTAAACACTGTTTAAAAATCAAATCTGAATCAAAATTTCATTTCATAATGATAACGTCAGTTCATAACATCCATGTTTCACCCACTTTTAATTATGGAAAAGTGTTCCTTGTGGCATGCGCCGACCATCTAGTGAAATGTGAAATAACTGTGGTTTGGTGGGGAATGTTGTTGGAGGTTTCAACAACTTATATTTATATATATAATCTCTGAAATGAAGGGGCGCGGATAAAATCTGTGCGTAGGGCGCGAAATTCCTAAATCCGGCACTGAATATAATATATTATTATTACTATTACTATGATTATATTATAATCCTCGGATATAGATATTATCCAGACGATCCTCCTGACAATACCGCCTATCTACCGTCACAACATACCCTACGCAGATAGCTTACATGAAGAAGATAGGTGGTACCGATTAGTTTTTCGGCTATAATGGCTTCATATGTTGATTTTTCCGCGAACTAGTTTGAGGCGATGAGCGAGAGAGAGCTGCTGTCACTAATTTCAAAATCTCACTTTTCGAGAAAAGGCGGTAGGTAATGTTTCTGAGGGGTCCTTATTTTTCATGTATACACCTGCTGAGTTATCATTGGTCTTAAAAATTCAAAATTTAACACTGAGTCATCCTAGGAAACGTCAAAATATCGTCATTAAAAAAATCTAATCACTTTTTAATGGTAACACAAGTTTGACTTGAAGTAAATGGAGGTAGACAATGTTGTTTGTTGTAGAGATGGCATACGAAGTGCCCAGTGATAACAATTGTTTATGTTATGTCTCAGTTACTGAGACTTGGCTATCGAAAAACGTTATGCGTGGGAGTTACTCGAGAGGGGAACGAAAGAACGATACCGATGAACATCAATGCAAATGGTAATCAGTGCATTACAATTAGTGGAAACGCACATAGCAGCCCAAAGCTATGGCTCGAGCTCGCAGACGCACAGTTTTAATTACGCCTCTGGTATTGAGGCAGTGCTCAGTCTGCACAAAGTGGGAAGGGATCCGCGTAGTGGGATACGAGAGCCGTTTGGGAATTTCCAACCTGACGAGACGGGAGCCGAGTGGGTAACCACCGTGAAATTAATAGCTATAGGTCTCCCACAAGAATATTGCGCTCCGACACTGCAGTCTGGTGGCCGCAAAAGGAAACGCCGATGTGGCATCCTGAGCCGAGGACGAGCGAAGGGATTTCGAGTTTTTTGTTGGCTACATTGTCTCAGCGTGCTCGCCATTTTGTTTCCGTCTCCCAGTTGTGTAGTTTGGTATTTGTCTAGTTTTGGTATTCCTAATTCTTCCTAATACAAAAGTTTGTGTAAAAGAAGAAAACAAAAATTTCTTGGGGAAAGCCGTTGAGGAGTCAGGCGAGGGAAACTGTCTACAACGTTGCCAGGAAATTGTCTACTTTCATCGCCAGGGAGGAGGAGGAAGAATAGAATTAAGTGAACGATCACGATGCTACGATGTGGTTTAAATTTTAAGGTATTACTAATTTTTCCTAATAACTGCAAAACAGCAAAACTAAAATAAATGAGGGAAAGGTTGCGCTAAAAATCGTTAGGTTTTATTCAATCATGTGAAATTCAAAAGTATTCAATTAAAACACCCGTTTGAGTGGAGAAAAAGAGAAGTGCTGCCACTAGGAAGGGAAAACAAGACGGACCAGGGAAATTTCGTGCCAAGATTAGTTTGATTTCTGCCACCAGAATGCAGTGTCGGAGCTTGATTGTAGAAAATGCGCTTATTTATAAGACAAAAATTAAAATTTAACCGTTTTGTAATCTTTAAAAAAAAAAAATCAGCATTCCGAGAATTAGCAGACCGCGAATCAGAAAAAATTTTAATAATTAAATAAATTATTTAATAATTAAGACGCTATAACACGTTCATGTTTTTCGTCATTTAAGACGCGCTCTCTAAAAAGTAACTATCCAGGGGTGCAGGCAGGCGAACATTAAATTTTCGCCTCCCTTGTGTATAAATTTTATTCATTTCTTACACGCTTGATTTAAATCCTGCATTTACCTTATCATCTGCATCTACTTTACTTTAGCAGAGGAGAACCGAGAACCATCCTACCAGGTCTAATTTGCATTCTTATTAATAATTTGTTTCTTCTTTTTTAGAGACTGGAGCTTCCCTAGGTGGGATAACTAAAACAAAATAGCTAAACATATATCAACTTTCAAGTGGGTATTACGAAACGGAATAACCTTATATGGCCCCAGAATTGAAACAGAATTGAAACCGAACAAAGTACGACCAACAGCTGTCTAAGGGGAGCGAGGATTGACTTTTTTCACAGATGACAACTGAGAGGTTATAATTGTCTTTAGGACTAACATTCTCAACTTTGTTTGTCAATCTTTTGAAAAAAAAAACAAACTAATAAATAAATATGTTCAGTTACTTTCCCAGCCAACTTTCCGCCCTGGGAGGCACTATACTAGCCCCGTAGCAGATTTGGCACGGAATCTGAAGAGGGCCGCTTCATGATAGTTACTTTACTTTATTTGGTTTCTCACGAACGCGGCATGATCCCAATAAACTAAAACAATATAACGGCAATATAAAACAACATAAAACAAACCCACAATATAAAATCAAGAAAATCTTTCTTCACGATAAAGAAACGCTTTTTTACGCGACAAAGTGATTTAAGAGCTATAACAATTGATTATTATATTCTTACCATTATCAAGGTCAGGTAGTACCAAATGTTTAATATCTGATCTTCCATAATATGATATTATCATGTTTTAATGGAATAGACACAGTACCCAACATAATATGTTATGTTATAATATGTTAACACGCACGAGTTACAGTGTCATGGATACTTGTTCAAAGGAACTTCAGTTGAAAACGTTTACTGAAATGACCAGAAAACGGTTTGCATTAAAAACCAACAAGTAAATTTTACCTTCGTAAATAATAAATTTATTCAAAATTAAACATAAATTATTTTAAACTCAAGGAAATGAATTACAAAACAATGCATTTTGTCGAAATACCTAAACAAAAACGCTGAAAATTTTACACTAGGATTAATATTCTTTGAGGTTACTTGTGCAGAAATTTAATTCTGTCAATTTTTTAAAGATTTTTTTCAATTTTTTGTTTTTTACTTGAAAAATATTTGACTCCTGGGATCCTTCTAAATTCCCATTTGTAGCCCCATGAAACCCCTATAGATCGCAACAGTGAAATCAGGGTCGTTCCGGGACCCCAAAAAATGGAGTCTACGTCCAAAAATACTTCGAAAACGACACGTAACTCAATCCCCTAGCCAAAAGCCTTAAAAAAAAAACCCTCCCCTAGCCCCATTCCGCCCCACGGGTTTGGGCGATCAGGCAGAAAACCTTGCAGGCACAACTAGATGGTAAACCGAGTATTTTGTCAAAATTTAAGATTAAAAAAAAAATCCAACTGCCCAAAACGGACGGCATACGGCGGACGGACATTTCGGTTTTGGAATCTATACCTCTTGAAACGGATAATGTCAAATTTTGAGGCCGATCGGAGTCGTCGACCTCCGTCGCGAAAACATAGCATGTTTTGGTTTATTATTCCAAGAATAATAAACCAAAATCAACCCGCAACTCGATAGAATTAAATAGTGCATGACAAAATTGACTCGGATTACTTTTGGTTTATTATTCTTGGAATAATACACCTTGTTTTCGCGACGCGGGTCGACGACTCCGATCGGCCTCAAAATTTGACATTATCCGTTTCAAGAGGTCTACATTCAAAATCCGAAATGTCCGTCCGCCGTACGCCGTCCGCCGTCCGCCGTCCGGGTCGTTTTGGGCAGTAGGAATTTTTTTAAAAATCTGAAATTTTGACAAAATACTTGGTTTACCATCTAGTTGTGCCCGCAAGGTTTTCAGTCCGATCGCCCAAACCCGTGGGGCGCTCTGGGGCTATAATGGGGCTACGGGAGGGGTTTTTTGAAGGCTTTTAGCTATGGGATCGAGTTAGATGTCGTTTTCGAAGTATTTTTGGACGTAGAATCCATTTTTTGGGGTCCCGGAACGATCCGATTTCACTGGGGCGATCTTTAGGGCATTCGTGGGGCTAAAAATGGGATTTTTGAAGGATCCCAGGATGTTAAATATTTTTTGAGTAAAAAATACAGAATTTTTGAAAAAACACATTTTTGAACAAAAAAATCCAAAAAAAAAATTTTTTTTAAATAAAAAAAAAATTTTTTTTCAATTTTTTCATCGACAGAATTTAATTTCTGCACAAGTAACCTATATCAAAGAATAATAAACCCTTGTGTAAAATTTGCAGCGTTTTTGACTTAGATTAGATTGACCAGTGAGCTTATGATGGATGCATCCCATGGGTTCCTGAAGGGCTTCACTCCACCCGCACCTACGCCTGTCGACCCATTGTGCTGCCTCTCAGTACAGAGGCTTCGGCAGTAGGAGGTCTTCTATAGCTCCCCAACAAGGTCTTGGTGCGAGAGGATCTCAACCCAGTCCAATGAATCAATGATGGATCATTGGCAATGATCCATGGGTACCTTTTGCGCTTCAGGGTTTGGCATTCGAAGCTGATGAGCAGCTGTTTCCTCCTCGTCTCCACTTAATCTGAAGCTCTGTACTTCATTTATTACCCCATCCAAGGTATTTTTGGATGTAGAAGCCATTTTTGGGGGTCCCAGAACGATCCGATTCCACTATGGGGATTATGTGGCTTTCATGGGTTTTTGAAGGATCCCAGGAGGTCAAATATTTTCCGAGTAAAAAGAAATTTTTACTGACAAAATTAATTTTCGCACAAGTACTAAGTACTTGTTAAGTGTTAACCTATATCAAATAATAATAAACCATTGTGTAAAATTTGCTGCGTTTTAATTTTAATTTAACTACCCTAGCTGCAATATTTTTAAGCCCCTCCTTAAAGGAAGACCTGCGTTCGTCCTTGTGGCTTCCACTGAACAATTGCAACGAACACTGCAATCATGACTGTGAACATCCTTCAGCGATAAGAGAGAGCTTACCGCCGAAAAAGACTCAATTGACGCCTTCAAAAATACGGTAACACACGTGAGGCAAGTATTTCCGAAAAGTGATGGACACTCTTTTGTAATGACGTCAGGACAAAAGAAAATGTCTTGCGAACCCAAGCTTTCAAAACTTTTAAACCCAACATCCATCACTACAAGATGAGCCAGATACCTCCCATAAAATTTCATGCTGTTGTTGCGATTGATGAAGACGATGCACATTGGTCCAAATCGCTTATCTGGCGAGTCAAAAGCCCAATATCTAAGGTCCTCAATTTAAATTGGTAGGTCGTCAGATCATGAGGGGGAGGGTTCCAGAGGACTAAACAGGACCAGAAAGAACTTGATAAAATTGTTGAATGGAGATTTTGTACTTTATTCGTGGACGAGGGTCCCAGACGGAAGCTAATTACCGCGTAATACATCTGAGCTTTGTCTCTCAATAAACCCCGTCTGGTGAATACTGATTTTTTTTTTCTCTCTCCTAATTTCTTGTGATATGGATAAGGTAAAACAAGCCATCAATTGAATTGAATAGAAGAGCGCAACCTTTCTGTTACTATGAAACCAAAACCGTAACTAAGAATTCGTAACTTGACACACTAGGTATCTAACGACCAAACTATGTCGGACGAATCGTCGACGACGGAGGTGACTTTGATAGCCTATAACCACCCCCAGAACTCGCTGATCACAATGAGACCACCCTCATGGAAATCTGTTCAGGCGTTCGGGCGTGATGCTGTGATACACACACACACAAAAAAAAAAAAAAAAAAAAAACGTCGAAGAGATGAGCGCACCTTTCCATTTTTTGAGGGAAAGGTTGCGCTAAAAATACTATAATAATTGCGATTCCAGGAATTTCCAGGGAGAATTTAATTAGGCCTTATTTTCTCATTGCTCATTTACTGTAGATCCCGACATTTCGAAAGCGTGCAAGCTCCCACGCTTTCGAAACGTCGGGATCTACAGTAAATGAGCAATGAGAAAATAAGGCCTAATTAAATTCTCCCTGGAAATTCCTGGAATCGTGATTGCGAAATATGGAGGCCAATAAAGACCAAAGTACTATAATAATTATTTGGCTAATACTGATGAATATCGGAGTAGTTTTGCACATTAAAACTAGTCAAGTACAAAAATCAATTTTTAGAATGCGAGGAATTCTACGGAACTCAGTATAACATGGAACCGGCTATATATTCGTAAACTAATAGTTACATAGAATATATTTTTGTTAATTTCAGCTGCAACTATTTGCAATTTCAGGAAATTTGATTTTCTTTTGTTTTCAGGTCTGAAAATTTCTATTGAGAGAAGAGCATTTTCAAAATCTAAAAAGATACAAGCTTTAATTTTGAAAACCTCAATAAATGCCTACATAGCCAGTTTACACCCCAAACCTGTTCGAAGACGACTCGTTCAAAGTGCAATGACCAATTATTTTGAAAATATTCAAAAGGTTTTGTGATCGATGCCATCGATCGATCTCAATCGTTTCTTCCAGTCAAGCACACAAAACTAAGGGGTGGCCTCAGAAACTCTTCAAGAATGCTAGTAAATCCACAGAAAATACTATTAACTCTATTGGTAACTGTTACTGAACAAGTCGAGGAAAATTCATTGGATGAACGAATTTAAGTTATTATCATTATTAGGCTAGGAGGGGAAAGAGATGCAGCAGACCTCTTGGGAGATTAAATCTCCCATCAAATTTTGATGGTCTCACCATGGCGTGCTACTAAATTTAAAAATTCAGTCAGAAGAAATATCGAAAGAGTTCCTACAACTAAATTTTCAGGTTTTTTTCCTGCAAAACCCCGAATAATTTTTTCTTTAGTTCTTAATATGCATATAAGGTTTAAAACACTTCTCGTACGACCTAAACTAAATTATGTTAACATTAGGAAATATAGTTTTCTTCATTCCGCTTGGTATTCCCACTTTTAGGTACTTATATTTCCTGAATGGCCCAACACAGCCCAAATTCGATTTCGCCATCGGATTCAGTGTAAAAAAACCTAGCTAGAGACTTATTCAAAGTGTACCAAAATTAAAAACCTGGGACTCTAACATTTTTGATTTGCTAGATTTATCTAGCAAATCAATTGATGTGCTAGATAAATCTATAGCTTATAAGCGATCTGGACCAATGTGCGACGCTTGGGCACTGGACAGTAACAGTTTTACCATGTTTTTTGTTCATTCTAAGGGCAATGATTGATGTTTTTTGAGTGTTTTGTATCGGATAGGGTTGGTAGATCAGAAGAAAAAAAAATTCAGGAAACTGGGATACGGCTGATTGGGGGATTTGTACAAGGGTGAGGACACGATACGTACATTTCAAATGAGAATTACTCATCTGCCCACAATGTCTGTGGCTTCGCAAATTTTTCGCAATAAGCTATCTTCAAATGTTGTTTATATTGCTTCTACAACTTAAACGTATGATGCTTTCATAGCAACTTCAACAAGCAATTTTATTCTCCAGAATTTAATATGGGAGCCCAAAACGGTCGAATCCTCAAAATACAATGAGCTCAAACGGGGAACGTCGTGGGCCGAAACCCGGTCTGTTTCAAATCCCGCGGGCTCCCATATTTATTTAATTATGTAAATAACTGGAAAATCCTCCTCGTAGTCCAGCAGTGAGGTACTTTCGCCTGGACAAAATTCCAAAGTAAATGAAATTTTGGGGCGTGTTTTTGGGATGTCTAGGGACGCTAAATCCGAGTTTTCTGACAAAAAAAGCCTGTGCTCGATTGTGGGTGGCCGAAAAACCACGATTTTTCCGGGATTTTTTCGGTTTTCCGCCTATAACCCGAAAACTATGCCTCGTACAGAGCTTTTTTAATTTCATTTTCGGAAAGAACATTAAATTTCCTTCAAATTTCACTAGTCACATGTTTCTTTTGACCGACTATTTGCTAAGTTACAAACGTTCCAAAGTAGTTCAAATTTCTCAAAATGTACAATTTCACGGAAAAATGCGTGTTTTAGCTCTGAACATTCATTTGTACCTACATACTATGACTCAAATGTATACATACATTTATAACATACATGTATGTTATAAATACTATATCAACCTCCCCCTCCCTGTACTCGTCATTCCCATCATAGTGAGGTGTGCTGTATAATACTCCAATAGTCCAAAACAATTTTTTTTATTGTAAGTATGTACATGAATGGACAGTTATTATGTACATGTATGTAATATGGTTTATATAAATCATTCCTCAGTCGTTCTTGGTCTTTTTGGCAGTGCTGGCTCGTCATCCTCACTGTCGTTTATGACACCTACTTCTTCGAATGGAGTGAATGTGGTGGGCTGATCGTAGTTCAGTTCTTCGTCCATGTAGTAGTCACTGTCCTGTTCATTGAAATCGTGCAGTGGGGAGTTTTCACATGCAGTCCCACAGCAGTTTTTGTACACAGCTGAATAGAGGGAGTCCTGCTTTTTTTGCAGCTGCACCCTCCTGTAGTGCACCGTCTAGCGCACTTGCACCTAATGATGTCAAGGAGATGGTCCGGAGCAGCATTAATGTTGTTGTTTCGGGAATCACGCCTGAAAATGAAAAGATTTATGACATTTTTGTTAACGACACAAGCGTGGATTATACTAAGAGCAGTAATCCAAAGAAAAGTGAGTACAGTAGTGCAAGAAAGTGAGCACAGAACCACACCTTTATTTGATATTACTGCTCTTAGTATAATCCACGCTTGTGTCGTTAACAAAAATGTCATGAATCTTTTCATTTTCAGGCGTGATTCCCGAAACAACAACATTAAAATTTAAGGTTGTTGCAGCATTTAATGCTGCTCCGGACCATCTCCTTGACATCATTAGGTGCAAGTGCGCTAGACGGTGCACAACTGTAGTGTCCTGAAACAGGAGGCTGCAGCTGCAAAAAAAGCAGGACTCCCTCTGTTCAGCTGTGTGCAAAAACTGCTGTGGGACTGCATGTGAAAACTCCCCACAGCTCGATTTCAATGAAGAGGACACTGACTACGAAACTTACGAAGAACTGAACTACGATCAGCCCACCACGTTCACTCCAATCGAAGAAGCAGGTGTCACAGACGACAGTGAGGATGACGAGCCAGCACTGCCAAAAAGACAAAGAAAGACTGAAGAATTATTTATATGGCGAATGACGAGTACATGGAGGGGGGGGGGGGGGTTGATATAGTAGGTATTTATAACATACATACATTTGAGTCATAGTACGTACAAATGAATGTTCAGAAGCTAAAACATGCATTTTTCCGTAAAATTGTACATTTTGAGAAATTTGAACTACTTTGGAACGTTTGTAACTTAGCAGATAGTCGGTCAAAAAAAAAAACAAAAAACATGTGACTAGTGAAATTTGAAGGAAACTTAATGTTCTTTCCGAAAATGAAATAAAAAAGCTCTGTACGAGGCATAGTTTTCGAGTTATAGGCGGAAAACCGAAAAAAGCCCGGAAAAATCCCACAATCGAGCACAGGCTTTTTTGTCAGAAAACTCGGATTTAGCGTCCCTAGACATCCCAAAACAACACCCCAAAATTTCATTAACTTTGGAATTTTGTCCAGCAGTCCACAGATTTTTCGACCTCACTGCTGGACTACCTATCGTACATATGAAAAAAAAAAAAAAAATTTACCTTGATTATCCTCAGCAGCTGCAAATGCTTGTAAATCTCGAACTGAAGAGTCTTTAAATGGAATTAAAATGGGGATTAATCATTCATTCCTTCGCACCAAAAATATATTTTCCGACCTCTTTAGCAATAACACTAATCCGCCCCTAATACCTCCCTCAATTCAGAACTTCCAAGATCTATATTATAGAACTTGGAAGTTCTGAATTGAGGGAGGTAGGTATATTATAGTATATTATAATATAACTATATTATAGTTTTTATGAGTTATGCGTATTATGATTCAAAGAGGAATTCCATGTGGTTCCGATCCGGTCTCAAGAGACTTTTGCGTCACGTGCACAAAAAATAAATGCGCGCCGACCTTTAATGATGAGTCTTTTTATAATATAGATTTAAATGAGCCGTAAAAACACACATAAAATAATTGAGCAGTGCCGACTATTGCATGCAGCGGGGATATAATAAACAATCCCATGAATGCGATATATTTCATCATACAGGTCGGAGGAGGCCAACTTCTTGCAGGTAGGATTCACAACCGTATTTTACTTATACTGAACAAAATTAGCCGCTGAAGTCAATTTAATTATACTACCGAGCCAAGATGTGGCATTGCTTCCTGTAAGTTAATGAAGCGTCATCTCTATCAAAACATCATTATTTTAGAATAGATGTTAATAATTAACAATTTAAAATCTGATTTTCATATTAAATATTGTCCATCTAGTTGTGCCCTCAAGGTTTTCAGTCTGATCGCTCTAACCCGGGCCTAAAAGGCCTATAAAGTTTTGAAGGATTGGTCCTTCCACGGGAATACGGGGTCGAGTCAGATGCCGCTTTCGAAATATTTTTGGACGTAGAATTCATTTATACTGGTCTCTTCTCTTGATTTATTGTAATTTTTTTAAAAATATTAGTTAGCAATTTTTTCAATTTAATTAGTTGGAATTAATTTTGCACCGTTTATACCAAAGATTAATTAACCCTTGTGTAAAAATTGCAGAGCTTTTGTTGGCACAAAAATGGTTTGGTAATATCAAACCATAATATGGTACCATGTCCATCTCTGCAAGTGTCAACATTATGCCAACCGGCACGATTCAGCTTAGGCTGAGCGCCAACGCGGAACTAACTGTGGGCTGGTCGTTTGTTCTTGCCTTGTCGAAAGCAGAACGAAATCGACCCGAAAACAAGGGTGGCCGTCATTTTGATCTGAGAATCCCGAATTCTTGGAATCCTTGGAATTGTTGGAATTCTTGGAATCCTTGGAAAAGTTGGAATTTCGCATTTCTAACAACATGTTCGGATTCAGCACCCTTTAAAACCTCTTACATCAATTCTCAGATCGAATAACTGCTGATGGTTTCTGCTAATAATAAGGCAGAAAGACGGTCAAGTAAGCGTGTGTCCGACCGTCCTCCGTCCACGTTTTGAGCAGCAGGAATTCATGCTTTTTAAATTTGACATAAATAAACTGCCCAAAATGTTGTGGACGGCGGACGGACGTTTCAGTTTTGGAATCCACACATCTTGAAACGTATTATAGATATAATGACAAATTTTGAGGACGATCAAAATTGTTGTCCCTCATTGCAAATCCCTAAGTGTATTTCCGGTTTGAGGATTCTCGGGGATTTTTAAATAGGCCGCTTTCTTCAATACCACTTTTACTTCATTTCCCGACGTTTCGGACACGTATAAGCCTCCACCATCAGGGGTTTAGTCAAGGAACTCAATGCTATCACATCGTCGTCAGTAAGGAACCTCTTCTTCACGTCACATTTCAGCAAGGGAACATCATACCAGATGAATTTCACATATCCCATTGGGCATTTTACTAGCAGAATCTCAGAATAACTGGCTGCACAGCGGTATTATAAGTTCTTCCAAAATTATAAAAGATTCATCAATATAGAGCAACACGTTTCGCAAATGAAAGTTATTGATGGTAACCAAGAGGAATCGTCTCAAACCAAAGTTGCTCTCTAAAAAACGATTATAATTATCGTTTTTCAGAGAGCAACTTTGGTAATTAATACCATCATCATCAAATATACATCTATCCCCATAATGAATTGCTATAGAAGAAATTAATAAATCACAACCCATAAAAATTAAAGATATAATACATAATGTGTATGTAATTTTTGATTATATTATAATCAAAATTTATTGATTATATAATCGAAAATTATTCCAAACATAAACTTGTTCTATTAAATAAGTGGGAAATTATTGGATTAAATTTTATTTTATCAAATTAATTATCAAAAATAAAAACCCATTAACATTAAAATCAGACCTACCAACAAAAGAGAAATAGAAGTAAAATGTTGATAATTAAAAATGATAATTTTTTTTTGGTCAAGTTCAATAAATTTTTATTATTAATTTATTATGTATTTCTATATAGGTAGATATTCTCTTTTATGTAATCTTTGAAGTAGCAAGTTCGCGTCCCGGCCTTGTTATTAAAATTTTCAAGGGGTTAATCGCGGTATTTCTCTGGAGCAAGCTTTTCTAAGTAGGGTCCTACTGTAGGACCCTGTAACAGTGCCCAATCGTGAGAACCAAGTTGGTTAACACAAAAACCCTTTTTACCATACTTATTTTACCTACTTAAATTTTGAAGTATTTTTTACAATTGAAGCGGTCAATGTTAAAAGGGGATGTGTTACATTTACTTTACTTTAAACATATCCCCTTTTAACATTGACCGCTTCAATTGAGACGTTCTCCTCATGGTTCACGGGAGAGAACAAGACTCAGAATTAATTGAATAAAGAAGAGCTATGAGATCAGGGTGGGTTCACTGCTACTTGAGCATCAAAGGAACTCTGGGCAAAACTGAACGAGAAAACAAGGTAATGTTATAAGTTTATTAGCTCACCCTTTCTTTGGTGCTATAACAGGAGTATCAATAGTATTGATACTCCTGTATGTTATTGTATTGATTATTAGGATTGATGATTATTTGTATTGATATTATTAGTATTGATACTCCTAGTATTGATTCAATACAGCAGCATAGAAGAAGAAGTATCACAGCTCGCAATCTTAATTGGGTGCACCCGTTCTAAGTGATTTTGACATCATTCACACAACAAACCTGAAAATAGAAACTATTAGAAATATGTCACATTAAATGACAACACATCGATGAGCCTCATTAAATGGCTGCAAGGGACTTCGACAATCAGAGTTCGGAGTAGGTATCTTATTATTATGGTAACGTTAGTGGTGTTAGTAATTAACTGTTAATATTTAAATTTTCTTAGGACAGGCCCTTTTCTTATAGATGAGTATTTTATCACGTAACTTTGTGTTCAGTGGGCTGAGCCACGACGAGAAGAGCAAATTACTAGAAAAGAGGACGCAGGAACGAAGGGCCTTGGGTCCAGAATTGGCAGACCCAAGGTGGGGTGGAATCAGATGATGGCCAAAATGAGTGCTCAGGTGAGGAGCTGATCCAAATGGTGGATTTCACAGAGTTGCAAGACAGTTGCACACAGGAACTCTTGCAGGTTTTCACACAGGGTTGCAGGAGTGTAACTCCTAAAAATCAATGACCTCAATTAGTCCATGAAATCGCCTTGTGGTTGACAACATGTGAAGGTCAAGTCACCTTACCTTTGCATTTGATAGGATCCTGTCAGTAGACCGGCCAATGCAAATCCCCAATCAACCAATTTGGCCTCTACTTCCCATTTTGAGATTCCTAAAAAAATTCCATTCACTTTTATGGCTTTGGTCTCTGGCGTGCATGAAACTTAAGGGGGGGTTATGGTCATCTCACCTCACGGTGTCAAGTACTTCCTGGAAGTTACTTCTACCTTGGGCAAAATGGCCGGCTCCTCAATTAATTCATCAGCTGGCACCCTCAGTGCCGCCAATTTATTGCAAATTACATGTGGATCACCACGGCCAGTGGGCCTCCGTGACCCACCATTATTGTCATTTTCCATGGTTCTTTTATGACAAAATTTTTAGCTCGCTGGGGTAGACTGAGTCCGAATTTTCTGATCGGGAATTCAATATCACGCGATCCAGTGCGGCTAATTAATTAATCACACCGAGGGGAGACGTGAGGCCGCTCGGGAGATAAGAAAATCCCTGCATCGGCGATCTTCCCCGCTAGTCGTCTTCAATGAGGTAGCATTTTCAAATATCTCGTGAAGTCGGGATAACTCTCCTCTTAATCACATATTATGTAGTTTTATATTATTAAATGTGCTCTTTGTGGAGCACAACATAACGGAACGTTACACAATCATAAATCATTTTCTAAGTTTTTATTAAACCGTGCCTATTAAAAGTGTTCTATCTCACATCTACTCCAATAACTTATTGGCAAAGATGTTTTTCGGAAAAAAATGTCCGAATACAAGGATATATTTCTTCCGATATCCATATCAAATGTATCGATAGGTATATATTTTACGATGTAGGTATAATTTTATCAGCAATTTTTTGTTAAATTGCATTTTGATTTATTATTTTTGGAAAGGTACACCTATGTAATCGCGACGAAGGTCGAAAATTCTGATTTGCCTTCAAATTTGACATCATACATTTCAAGATGTCCAGATTCCAAAAACGAAATGTCGTCCGCCGTCCACCGTCGAGCAGTTTTGGGCAGTAGGAAATTTTGACAAAATATTCGGTTTACAATCTAGTTGCGACCGCAAGGTTTTCACCCCGATTGCCCTAACCCGTGGGGCGCTATGGGGCTACGGTAGGGGTTTTCGAAGGTTCTCGGCTATGGAGTCGAGTTAGGAGTCGTTTTCGAAATATGTTTGGACGTAGAATCCATTTTTGAGGGTCCCAGATTGATCCGAATTCACCGTGAGGATCTATGGGTCTTTCATGGGGCCCCATAGCATAGCGACCCTATTTTTAACCACTCTCAACAGCACCAACAACCCAAGAGTAGGTATAGTAGTGTAACGGATTGAACATCACTTATTATTAGAAACGGTGCAAGTCGACAAAAACGATAACTCGTTAGTTCCTCTCTGGGTCATTCCCAGGTGGTATACGACACCTGAACAAAATAAGAGACTGAAAGAAGATCGCAGAAGTAACTGTGGAATAAGAGCCTCCTACAAGCAATTAACCCAAGGAAATACACTTTCATGGGTTTTATTCTGAAGATTTTTATCAGGTACCTATGCAGTTGGCCAAGTCCCAACTTTGACCTAGCATTTGTCAATGGGCTAGGGAACAAGGTCAGAGAAATGGGAAAATTCGGCCGAACATAGTTCTAGAACTGAAAATGAAAAAAGTACTCAGTACAGTTAGCACTGAGAAATTAGGTGTCTGAGCAGAGAAAATCACTAGTGAATATTTGGCGTTTTGAATTTTCCCGCGCGAGAGTCAAACTAATCCGCCAGAATGCACTGGCACAAAAAGTAGAACGTGTACAAAAAATATTTTTTTGATTTGGTTATGTTATGTTGGTGAACATGAATATGGTATGTCCCATCACGCTAGCGTCAGAACAAATCCGAACGACTATTTTCCTTGCGATTTCCTTTTCCTCGTGAATCTCTGTGAATTCGTGCTTTCAGTTTATTGGCTGGCCAGCAGCCAATGAGAGAGCCCTTCTTGAAGCGCCACTTTTCCCTCCACATTCAAAGTTGAAAATTTCGAAAGTGCCCTGGAAATTTTTATTACACCGAAGGAGCCCAAAACTCACTGCTATGGCTTCATATTATGAAGTTCTTTCAGAAAAAACTATTATGTACTACCAACAGAATTAGTAACCATGTAGTAACCAATAGAAAACGTTGCATGTTTTCCGTGATTACACAAATTTTTCCTGACCCCCTCGCCTTAGACATGTCAGTAAAGTTCCTCCATATTATCATCTATGTGCGAGGTGGATGTGTTTGCCAAAGGTGCAAAGGACCAATCCAATATAGAGATTAAGGAGAATCATGACTCCTGTGCTGTTGATCTAAGTTGAATATTTGGAATAAATGTGCACTGGTTTCGAGCTGCTAAGCCATCTTCAACCAAACGAAAACAGTATGAATGATAATTTAATTAGTATTAACGAGTCCCCTTAAACAAATGAACATAATATAGTCTATATTATAGGCAATACTGTTGCAGTCATCTTTATTCCTAATCTCCACTTACCACCTAACACCGAACGAGTTATGTACTCATTCATAAAATAAGACCCGGCCAAGTGGCTTGTATCATCAGCTTCATTAGGCTACAAGAAAAAACTTTGTTCTGGACTTTTTATCCAGCATTATTTTAGACGCCAAACGATGATTAACTCCCGGGAAAATGAGCAACTAATTTCAAAACTTTCCAGGGCATGAAGCTAACATCACCTCAAATGAAATTGAAGAACAGCATATTGCTATTTGTGGCACTCGTCGCCTCAATGGCAATAGCCCAAAATGGTAAGATTAACCTATCGAAATATTTACCTTCCCATGGAGAAATTTAAGGTCAACCATTGATGGTTATTTCTTGGCGACTTATCTTATGATGAGAAATTGCCATGAAAGACTGACCCCAAATCCTCGATAACTCTTTCATATTCTCGTAATAGGTACCCCACCCTTGATTCAAGATACCACTTCAGGCGATTCATAATATTATTTTGATAATAATATTGTACTTTTCCGTTATACCACTCGATTTCGAGTTTCATACACAACCCTCCCGTTCGCTTTAAGGCACCCAAATTCGAGTACTTTTCCGTTATACCCCCCCTTCACTTGATTTTGAGTTTCATGCACACACCTCCCGATGGCTTCAAGGCACCCAAAGCGGCCGAAACGCAACCAAAATCAAGTGGAGGCGGTATAACGGAAAAGTAGGACCAATATTATTATCCTGATGATAATATTATCATATTATGATGTGATAGGATATTGTCCTTTAACTTCAACGTCGCCTTCTTTCGATTCATTCAAACAAAGTTGTTGCCAAACATTTAATGTTGAGTCTTTCGAGCCGAGAGGGGCCACCAAGATCACTTGTGCAGTCAAAACTCCAGGTCTTTTCCATTTTAATGCAAATCTCCCGATGGTTAACCTTTCTTGGTGGTGGGATGTAAAGGATATTATCTAGTTATGTGTGATTTTTGAACTAGTTTCTTATAGTGGTAGAATCGAGTGAAGTGGGTTACATTGGTGGTGGAATGTAAAGGATATTATCTAGTTATGTGTGATTTTTGAACTAGTTTCTTATAGTGGTAGAATCGAGTGAAGTGGGTCACAAACTGCTTCAAAATCAACGTATACAGAGTCTATATTATAGACGCCGACACATACATACAAGAGAATGATGAATACATATCCTTAGCAAAATCTCTTATTTGGGTAGCACGATATCACCATAACGCAATGACCTGAAATCCTCGATTTTTAGTTCATATTCTCGTCATCGTTCAACCTTCGTCATCTTTAAATTCAATCAAAGCTCTGTTTAGTAGTAATGAACCCAATGGAGATAATATCATATAGATATTACCTTTTACAGATAGAGTTACCTTTTATATTATAAAAGGTAACTTTCGCATTATCAAATTCTTACTTAAGTTTCCTATGGGCAGCACTAGGAGACAACGGCCAGATATTTTCCATAATTACATCAAACGTCCACACATGGTAATATTATGTTATTTTCATTATTATTTAATGATTCTACTTTAGACGAATCAACAGATTCTGTTGAATCTTCAGATTCGCCCTCAACGGATCCACTCGTCCAACAGTCGAACAGCATACCCAATTGGAATGGTAAGTATTGTCTTGCGGAATTGAAAACCCAACCAAGCACCCACAGAATTGATATTTTCATGTTCTTGTATTTTATTTGAACTTATACGAGAGAATGCCTTGTTTGCAAGATCAATTGGGAACGTTTGGCAAAATAGTTATCTGATACCCTGGATATTTTAATTTTAATTTTCTGGATGATTTGATTCATTTTTTCGTAATACCCGCACCTGATTTCAGTCCCTACTTCAGACGCTTCAACTTCCCAACCTTCGGAGTCATATTCTTTGACCTCACTCGCCCAACAATTCAATCAACCCAATGAAGGTGGTAAGACTTACTTGTAACATTGAGAACTAACCTGTCAAACGTAAAACTGAACGTAAAACGTATCGGGCGTGGTTAGCACATGGATGGGTGACGGCGTGAATGGATAAATGGTTTTAGGAAAAAGTAGATTTTAAAAACCAAAGGACTCTTTTTGGCGAATGACTTTTAAAAGCCAAGGAAAACAATCACCAACTCACTTCGCCAATAATTGAAGTCTTCGGGACCAAAGGCCGCCATTTTCGTGGTTTCCGGGCCTATATGACATCAGGGCAGGAAGGGCCCAAAATGTGACATTTAATGCCAAATCCAAGTCAAATTGTCACCAACCGCATCTCAACAAAATTTCCAGTTTTACCCAAGTTCTAACTTTATAAGTCAAACTCTATTTTGGGAAATTTTGGCACTAGGTCTTCTAGCGTTTGGTGCCCATTTTCCGTTGCACCTTGCAATCAACCCGATGACGATGGTAAGTATAGGTACCTAATTGAGGAATAACGAAACCACGATAGGGTTCTTTGAAAAGGTGGGAATTTCATACTTCTTACATACATACCACCCTACCAATTTATAGACCGAAAATCATACTACTTAACAGATATTTTCACACATCAAGTGAAATGTTGGGCAGCATAAGAAAGAAATCCTTATGAAGCAAAGACCTGATTCCTTCGATAACCAAAGCCATTTCATTTAATAACCATGAAAATTCCGGAATCCTGCCACAGGAGATTCAACTCCACCTGAAATACGCTCACTCGTTGACCAGTTGAAGCACCAAAGCCACTTATTCTTGTTCAGTAGCACATTTCTTTAATATCAAAATAATTCGAGGTCCTGCCACAGGCGATTCAACTCAACCACCTTCACAGACGCCTCCATTAGAATCACTCGCTCTTCTGTTGAAGAATCTACCTAATGTAGATGGTAAGTAAATCCTGGGATAACCCATCTACCCAAGGCAAAACACTCCATACACACTGGCATGAACTGAGATTTTCATATGTATTTGATTCGATGACCATTTAGGACAGACATCGTCATTGCAAGATCCCATTAAAATGTTGAAGAGCACAAGTAAGTAATCATCACATGGCGTTCACCTGATATTGTAAATAATTTCACTGTATTCTCGTAATACCCCCAACATTCAAAGTCATCTTCTTTGGATTCACTCATCCGACAATTGAATAATCAACCAAGACTCATAAGGTAGATATTACCAAATGGCCTAATCTTGAGGTATGACCAAACCATCATAAAGCTGACTTAAGTAAACTTGACAGAACGTCTCCTATAAAAGATTTACTTACCAGGAATTGGACAAAAAAGTGTCCACAAGGACCACAAGACAATGTTTAAGATATTTAAATGCTAGTCCTTTAATAACTCAGTCAATTCTTGTTCGTACTCCAGGCAATACAACTCCTCCTACTTCTTCTTCTTCAATGTCGCCTGAATTAAGTTCACTCATCCAACTGTTGAATAATCTACACAATAAAAATGGTAAAGAATAACGTACCGACCATAGAACATTTATTTTCCTAGTCTAGTGTTTATTTCTTACTAATTTAGGAAGGGTAGCACAGTTATGCAACCATTATAAGGTAATGCATGTTATTCTTTCGATACTGACCAAAGTACCTAATGATAAGAGTACGTATTCGTATTCAGCGCCAAAAATACTCGGTTGAAAGGACTGAAAACCCCCGAAGTGCGGCAAATGTTGGGTTTTACCTGAAAATCTTGAGGCTTCCCAATAGCATTGGTTCGAAATCTAAGTAAGACCAAGCTTTGGCCACTAGAGAGTTGGGAAAAGTTAACATTAACCAAAATCAGATACCTAGTATGAGTTCGATATGCTCTGCGCAATAATTGACACAATGAAGAATTTACGAGAAATGACACTTCACAATTATAATAATTCACAATAATTGTGAATATCATTATTTAACTACCTATCTTTCGTTTTTACCAAGCCTCTGAGGCAGTCCTAAGATTTTCTTGGATAAGTCCGATTTGTGGGCAAACGCCGGGCATTCACCAATGCTTTTGGGATTTCCATGGATTTACTGCTAAACCCATATTTCGGGTTTTACTGGTACCTAACGAAAGGTATCCCTGACGCCGTTGAGGGGTTTTTTTTTTTTTTTTTTTGCTGCCCCACATAGTCACTTATTCTTTTTCAGTAGGTAACTTTAATATCCAAAATAATTCGGAGTATTGCCACAGGCGATTGAACTCAACCACCTTCACAGGTCAGTTGCCTTCATTCGAATCACTCGCCCGTGAGTTGAAGAATCTACGCAATGAACACGGTAAGAATAACGTTGAGGCACAACACATACACACTCCCTGATAAGAACTGAGATTTTCGTAAGTAGGTATGCGATTCCTTGACCTTATAGTGAAGACATGGTAAAAAATGTTGAGAAACACGCATGTAGTAATCATTACAAGGCAATCACCTGATATTTTAGATACTGTTTTAGAGTCTGTTCTCATAATAACCAAACCAATCTATTTGGTGATATGGCTTGCAATTTTCATAATTATTTGATTTCTTAATCATTTAGAGAAGACAGCTTCTGTCATCCTATCCCCCGACCTCATAATTTTTCTTCCAAATTAACGCCCCAATAATTGTCTCCCAATTCATTCGATTTTAGTATAACATACTAAAATCCTATTTTAAAATAACAAAAATATTATTTCCATATTTTCAAGTCCGTACACAAGTTTTACTCTTTTCTCCACGTCAAAACATACCCAATTTTCTGTTAATCCAATGCCAACATAAACTAGGTAACCCAAAACTTCATTTTTCTTCCCTTCCACTGTAATTCAATATCTCTTTCCCACTCTTCTTTCGCATATAAGCCTAGCATTATTATTTCAAAAAGGTTGATAAGGCAGTGTATTGAAAAAAAGCTAGGCTTTTTACAAAAAGGCTGCGACACAAATAGGTATAACACCAGAGGGTCCTGTTTTGATGGTTTTGTAATTTAAAAAATTTATGCACACCTTAGTTATAAATTATACCCTATAACATAATGTAAGGTGGATGCGGCGAGATAGTGGGAATCCATCTTAAAAAAAGATGATTTAAGACGAAATAGTCTATTTCCACGATAAAAATATATAAACTTGTAGACGCGTTTCGGTTGATTAGACCATCATCAAGAATCAAGAATTTTTTTATTTGCCAAAGCCAAATAATGACCGAGCAAAAGTCAAAAGTTAGAACATACAGAATAAGCTCATCAGTACAATACAGAATGAGGAAGATGTGAGAAGTTACTTATATACAAAAGTGAAATGTGCCTTCTAATGGGCGTGGCATTAGAAAGGTGGCATGAAAGGAGAAAGGTAATGTGAAAGGCAAATAAGTGAAAGGAAGACTCACAAGAAAATGTCAATTAACGGGGAACGCCTAATTACATCCAGGTCATTAACAGATATTCCTAAATTGTGAATTTTCTGAATTTCCAAAGATTCTAAAGCATCTAATTTTGGACCTTTTTGGCAAACATGAGCTATCCCAATGGCTGGATTATTACTGCCTATCTCATAACTAATTCTATGGTTTTCTTCTGACAAATGCTTTTCAAAAGCTTCCCTACCCCTTCCCAACCTAAGATCATCACTATGTTCTTTCATTCTAATTTTAAATTTTCGGCCTGTTTGTCCTACGTATTGAATCCCACAATCACATTTTAATATATACACACCCCCTTTATCCTCTAAGGTAATCTTATCTTTCACACTCCCTAATAATTTCTTCGTAGAATTTTGTGAATAGAAACCTACTCTGAAACCCCTATTTTCTAATATACGACCCACTTTCTGAGTTATATTCCCATAAAACGGTAAACTAACCCACTTCCTATTATCTGGTTCTTTATCCTCCCTTTCCAAATTTGTGACTGCTAACTGAAATTTCTTCCTACTAATCTTTCCCCAAATTCTATCTATTGTAACCCTAGGATATAGGATATATCCTTTCATGCCACCTTTCTAATGCCACGCCCATTAGAAGGCACATTTCACTTTTGTATATAAGTAACTTCTCACATCTTCCTCATTCTGTATTGTACTGATGATGGTCTAATCAACCGAAACGCGTCTACAAGTTTATATATTTTTATCGTGGAAATAGACTATTTCGTCTTAAATCATCTTTTTTTTTTATACCCTATAATATACCTAACTAAGGTGAGCCGATATTATCGTCTAGTTAAGGGAACTTAGAGCTTGTATAATATACTACATTACCGGTATTATGGCTAGTTGAGGGGAGTAAGAGCTAGTACATAATATGTACGCTACTAGTTATATATTATAACTAGTAGCGTCCTGTTTTGAAGGTTTTTAAATCTGGTCACCTTAGTTATACTATAATAATTATCGTCTAGTCCTCTTTTTCTCCTGTATGCCTTTTGGTTTATTATTCTTGGAATAATACACCTATGTTTTCGCGACACGGGTCGACGACTCCGATCGGCCTCAAAATTTGACATTATCCGTTTCAAGAGGTCTACATTCAAAATCCGAAATGTCCGTCCGCCGTCCGCCGTACGCCGTACGCCGTAGGCCGTCCGCCGTCCAGGCCGTTTTGGGCAGTAGGAATTTTTTTAAAAATCTGAAATTTCGGCAAAATACTTGGTTTACCATCTAGTTGTGCCCGCAAGGTTTTCAGTCCGATCGGCCAAACCCGTGGGGCGCTATGGGGCTATAATGGAGCTACGGGAGGGGTTTTTTGAAGGCTTTTAGCTATGGGATCGAGTTAGGTGTCGTTTTCGAAGTATTTTTGGACGTAGAATCCATTTTTTGGGATCCCGGAACGATCCGATTTCACTAGGGCGATCTTTAGGGCATTCGTGGGGCTAAAAATGGGATTTTTGAAGGATCCCAGGATGTTAAATATTTTTCGAGTAAAAAATACAGCATTTTTGAAAAAAAGACACATTTTTGAACAAGAAATCCAAAAAAAAAAATTTTTTTGAGATAAAAATCCAAAAAAATTTTTTTTTTTTTTTTTCATTGACAGAATTAAATTTCTGCACAAGTAACGTATATCAAAGAATAATAAACCCTTGTGTAAAATTTGCAGCGTTTTTTATTGACAGAATTAAATGTCTGTACAAGTAACCTATATCACAGAATAATAAACCCTTGTGTAAAATTTGCAGCGTTTTTTTAACGGTGATTTTCTGCCGTTCAGCCTCCTTTTCCTCTGAGTCGGCGAGGTTTCCATCGAGTCGGCCAACGCAAAATCAATAAGAAACTGCCTTTAACTAATTTTCGGGAAAAAGTGAGTTAACGTAAGGTGGTGGTTGGCGTAACGCGTCTACAAAATGTTATTTTATTTATCGTGGAAATAGACTACTTCGTCTAAAATCGTCTTTTTAAAAGTGAGTTATCCCCCCTTTTGGTTTATTATTCTTGGAATAATACACCTATGTTTTCGCGACGGGGGTCGACGACTCCGATCGGGCTCAAAATTTGACATTATCCGTTTCAAGAGGTCTACATTCTAAATCCGAAATGTCCGTCCGCCGTCCGCCGTCCAGGCCGTTATGGGCAGTAGGAAATTTTTAAAAAATCTGAAATTTCGACAAAATACTTGGTTTACCATCTAGTTGTGCCCGCAAGGTTTTCAGTCCGATCGCCCAAACCCGTGGGGCGCTATGGGGCTATAATGGGGCTACGGGAGGGGTTTTTTGAAGGCTTTTAGCTATGGGATCGAGTTAGGTGTCGTTTTCGAAGTATTTTTGGACGTAGAATCCATTTTTTGGGGTCCCGGAACGATCCGATTTCACTGGGGCGATCTTTAGGGCATTCGTGGGGCTAAAAATGGGATTTTTGAAGGATCTCAGGATGTTAAATATTTTTCGAGTAAAAAATACAGAATTTTTGAAAAAAACACATTTTTGAACTAAAAAATCCAAAAAAAATTATTTTTTTTGAGATGAAAATCCAAAAAAAAAAATTTTTAAATTTTTTTATTGACAGAATTAAATTTCTGCACAAGTAACGTATATCAAAGAATAATAAACCCTTGTGTAAAATTTGCAGCGTTTTCCATTGTCCTCTTAATTTGGAATCTATTCAGCAAGCGAGCTTGTTCAAATGCGTCTGCCTGCAAGAACTGTTATATTCATATTGACATAATAATACCAATATTATTGGTACCTATAGAGCAATGTTCAGGCTGAGCATGCCATTTGTTTGAGGGGGGATCTTCGGAGGGATGGGCAGTTTGTCGCAGTTATGTTGAAGCCAAGATCGTAAGGATCTGGTAAGGACGGAGAGTCAGACATTGCGGAAGAACCGATACCACTCGATTCAAGCTCGAGCTCAAGTAGGGATCCCTTACTTGGATGAGCTTCCGAGTACGTCAAGTTGTCCCAGCTGTGACCGGCCGTGAGATTTCAGAGGCGTGAAAATCGGCTTCTGCTTGTGTGGGTGCGTCGCGTCCTTCCCTTACCTACTCAGAGGCTTCCTGCTGACGCAGCACCGCTTCAAGCGACGGGAAACCGAGACTTTCAGTGGCCAGTGATCGGGTTTCTTCTGGACCTGGAATGTCTGCGGTTGCTTCGACTCGGGGGCGTGCTCCTACTGGGTATGGTGTGCCTATGGCGCGCTCCGGTCGTCGGACTCGTTTCCTTAAGATGGTTATTTTGAGGGGGGATGTTCGGGGCGGGACCCTTGGTGTTGTGGAAGACATGTGAGAGTGAAAAGGCAGTAATTTGTTTATATAGATATTGGCATCGAGTCGACCCGCGTTGGGTAATTAATTGGTTCACAAAATTAGTAGGTATGTTTCAGTCGAACCCGATAATAAATCAGTAAGTAGCCGTCATAAGACAATGATCATTGTCTGGTTACATACTGGTTTATTATATATTCTGGTTACATACTGATTTATTATTCGAATGACTTCACATGAACAACTTCTAAATAATTAGTTCGAATTCACACTTCTTATTTTAAAAATATACATTGACCAGAAGGCGATGACGTGGTATCCTAGATAATAATATTTAAATTACATAAGATAATTTTGTATACCCTCAGGTGGTGAAACTCCCAAACCATCACAGTTATCTTCTTTGGCTTCACTCCCCAAACAAATGAATGGTGTACCCATCCAAGATGGTAAGCATAATCTTGAATAATAACCCAACAACCATAGAACTTACCTAAATGTTCTCATACTTTCGGGCATAAGAATTTCTATTCTTGTCCTTAATTTCATTGTTATTTAGTGGCCACTTCTTCTCTGCAAGAACTATTGGGAACATTGGGCGGGCCAAGTAAGTACCTAACTGCCAAATCACCTGGAATCAAAGACAAATCATAGGTACTCTCGTTAGATAACCAATTTATTCGTGATTCAATTCCTCAACCCTCAGAGGCGTCTTCTTTGGGGTCACCCCTCGAACAAAAGAATAATCAACCTACACAAGATGGTAAGGAATAATCCTGTGGAATAACCAAACAAAGCGCAGAACTGAATTTTACTTATTATACTAGTCGATGACTCACTTATTCAGATGATGCCGCTGCTCTGCAAAAAGAATTGGGAATGTTGGGCAGAGCAAGTAAGTAACTGCCTGATATCTGACAAATTATATTATCTAAGCAGGTGCGTACCCTAAAATAATAAGACTTATCAAGAGTTTTTCCTCAAAAGTTTTATTAGTATAGAGGAAGAGAGAAAACCTATCAACCATAGAACTTACGTTTTCTATTTGATTTACGTATTTATATTTGATTTTCCACTTATTTAGACGGGAATCCTCCCCAACAAAATCTCTTGGAACGGTTGGTGAACGCAAGTAAGTGATCCCCGTAGTTTTTTTTTCTTATTACCTACTATTATTTTTATGTTTGCGCCAAGTTAACAACATTATCTTAGATAATACATGGACTTTAGTCTCGTTATCCCTCGTCTTCCCTAGATTCACCGGACAAACCATTGAATCTTCAACCCAACCAAGAGGGTAAGTATACTTACCCTTATATTATAATATAATATATATCATACATATAATCATGGGGAACAATTATGGAACTGAAATTTACTTATGTTTTCGGAGTTCAGTATTCATATTCTTGTCCTATATGCAATATTATTTAGGGTCGCTTTCTTCTCTGCACCAACTCTTGGGAACGTTGGCCGGGCCAAGTAAGTAACTGCCAATGACCTGATAATATCATTGATATTATCAAAGATGAATCATATTCTCGTATTCATATGCCCTGTGATCTGTCATTCAATTCCTCGACCTTCAGAGGAGTCTCCTTTGGTTTCACCCCCCGAACAAAGGAATTATCAACCTACACAAGATCGTAAGTGATGAGGAATAACCAAACAAAACGCAGAACTTAATTTTACTTTATTATGTATAACAGTGAATTTCTTAATTATTTAGGGAACACCGCTGCTCTGCAAGAAGTGTTGGGATTGTTGGGCAGGGCAAGTAAGTGATCACCAAGCCATTGATCTGATATCCGGATAAGTGACAAGTTATATCATCTTAGTAGGTATCCGAAAATAATTCTTGCTAATAATAACCTTGTGGAATAGGCAACCTATCGACCATAGAACTTTCGATTTCTTAATCTTCTATTGATATTAGATTTTCCACTTATTTAGACGGGAATCCTCCTCCCCAACAAAATCTCTTGGAAACGTTAGTGAGCGCAGGTAAGTGATCGCCGTACAGCTTTTATTTTATTTTTATTGCACCACGTTTACAACTCATCAGCAATTTTACAGTTGGTACTTTACCGGATGACGAACAAGAAGCTACGATACAATGTCATCAGTAACTAGTGTTCACTCACTGAGCAACCCATCACCAGACACCCCACTCCCACTAATTATGAGGTTTCGTTCAAGTCTTCTAGTATATAGGCAGGCCTTCCGCATCGAGGAGATCACAACCTCGTCGTTGATGTGTTCACAAAACCTCTGCTGATGAACCTTTTTTTTTTTTTTTTTTGAAAACGCATTTGATGGTGGTAATTTCAGGTTCCAGGAACAACCGATCGTTTCTAGTGTAGACGTACCTACGTAGGTATCTACACATGCTGAAATCTCAGAATGCTCAAGGTTCTTAAAAGCCTGTCTGGTGGTGCACAACTGCGGGGCTAACACTTACCTATTATTATAATAATAGGTATATATACACTATTAATAATAATTATTAATAGTGTCAGTTTGTTGTGGATTGACAAGGATGGGTGTCGGCTCTTTAGCCAATTCATCTTCCAAAATTTAGTGGTTAGTTCCATCTCCGATTTGGTTCATTATTGTTGGAATAAGACACTACGTATTCGTGTCGGAGGTCAAAATTTTTGATCGGCCTCAAAATTCGTCACTATACGTTTCAAGAATTTTTTTCAAAAATCTGAAATTATGGCAAAATACTCCAAAATACTGCCATTTAGTTGTGCCCGCAAGATTTTCAGCCCGATCGCCTAAACCCGTGGGGCTAAAAAGGGGCTATGGGAGGGGGTTTTCATGGTTTTCGGGAATGATATCGAGTGGGGTGTCGATTTCCAAGTATTTTTGGACGTCGAATGCATTTTTTGGGGCCTCAGAACCATCCGATTCCACCAGATTCATGGTGAAAAGTACGAAAAGGTGGGGCCTATACGCTACCTATAGCGGTGGCACGGCATAAGGTTCCGATCCTCTACAAGTTTTAACAGTCTTTTTGGATGATAGTTTCGGCATGAAATAAGGTTCTGTTCCATCAAAAGTCTTTTTGGATATTTTTTCGAACCGCTTATAAGGAAGTTCCTATAAATAGGCTTCCCAGATTTCGTGATCACTTTGACCTCAGCAAGCTGTAGCACAAAGTCTGACGGCATTATATGCCCTAGATTAGGTTATGATATAACCTAATGAATGCATATAACCCTGAATATTATTCAGGCTCTTTTTTGTTTATTATTCTTGGAATAATACACCTATCTTTTCGCGACGGGGGTCGACGACTCCGATCGGGCTCAAAATTTGACATTATCTGTTTCAAGAGGTCTACATTCTAAATCCGAAATGTACGTCTGCCGTACGCCGTACGCCGTCCGCCGCCCAAGCCGTATTGGGCAGTAGGATTTTTTTTTTAAATCTGAAATTTTGACAAAATACTTCGTTTACCATCTAGTTGTGCCCGCAAGGTTTTCAGTCCGATCGCCCAAACCCGTGGGGCGCTATGGGGCTATAATGGGGCTACGGGAGGGTTTTTTTTAAGGCTTTTAGCTATGGGATCGAGTTAGTTGTCATTTTCGAAGTATTTTTGGACCTAGAATCCATTTTTTGGGGTCCCGGAAGGATCCGATTTCACTGGGGCCATCTTTAGGGCTTTCATGGGGCTAAAAATGGGATTTTTGAAAGATCCTAGGATGTTAAATATTTTTCGAGTAAAAAATAAAGAATTTCTGAAAATAAACATTTTTGAAAAAAAAATCCAAACAAAGAATTTTTTTGAAATAAAAATAAAATAAAAAAATTTTAATTTTTTCATTGACAGAATTAAATTTCTGCACAAGTAATATCAAAGAATAATAAACCCTTGTGTAAAATTTGCAGCGTTTTTGAATTGATATAGGTTTTTATTCTAATTTTTTTGACAGTCTCTTGATCACTGGGCCGAACTCATTGAGCAGATCCTCTTCATGAGGGCTACCAGAATTTGTGGTGAAAATGTCAGCTAGGTGAAGTGCGAATGCATCAGCCTTCTCTAGGTTGGTTTTGATCCATCTATTATTATATGTGGTCCCTATTTATCCATTTATTGTTCCATTATAGGAGCGATGCTTGAAATATGAATCTTTTCGAACATATTGTTGCCTTTCACATGGATTAATCAGTGTCCCTGCGGCTGGTGAGCGTTGAGAAGACTCCTTGACTTTCTTTTTTGATTTCCTGGATCTTTTTTCGCATATCGCTATTTTTATACCATTTCGGGCTGGATTGCTTGTGGTTTGTCAGATTCATCAGGCTCTGCGCTTCCTTTTTTATGACATCGGCAACCTCTCTGGGGTAGTTTATCCCATTCATCAGTTTATAAATGTATCCCAGGAGTATTTTTGCTTCCGAGTCTGCGAAGCAGCGGAAGCCTTGTGTTCACTTTCGGGAGAAAAAAAATTTTTGTTGTCCAAATTCAAAATTTCCACTCGCATTTTGCGTTTCATAGCCTACTGAACAAATTTGGTTCCGTGTCTGTGGGTCTGTCCGCATTTCCTTGTTACAGCCATAATTTCCACAATTTTGAATGAATTTAGCTCAAATTTTGAGGGATTATGCGGATAAGGCTCCTTGAGGTCCCATACGAATTTCATCACAATTGAATCAGCGGTACGCTCTGCGCATGCGCTAACGTGAAATTCTTGAAACAGGCATAAAATTTCTCAATTTTGATCGGATTTCAATCAAATTTTCAGGAATTGTGTGCGTATAGCTCTAGATGGTACCCTGTCAGTTTCATGACGATTGAATCAGCGGTACGCTCAGCGCATGCGCGAACGTAATTTCCTTGCCACAGCCATAACTCCTACAATTTTGATCGGATTTCAATCAAATTTTCAGGAATTGTGTGGGTATAGCCCTAGATGGTTCCCTATCAGTTTCATCACGATTGAATCAGTGGTACTCCCTGCGCATGCGCGAACGTCATTTTCTTGTTACAGTTGTTACGTTCATTTTGAACTTGGCACGAGGAAGCTCATGTGCCATTGCCTTGGCAGTGTATTTCTAGCTGCATCTTCTTCCAGATCTGAGAAAAATCTTACTTTCGTAATAGTAGTAGTAGTATACTAAATTGAAATGCCTACCTACTATAATAGTAGGTATTTCAATGTAATTCGTGAATATTCTCCCCGTGGGTATTTGATTTCCCAACCTTCAGATTCCACCCCTTTGGACTCGCCCATAAACTTCAAATCAAAGGTAATTATAGGTTATTAGATGGTTCGCGGGTCCTACTAAATAGTTGGTGTTCTCTTCAGGAATAACCTAACAAACAAACAAAGAACTTACCTACTGTGTCTTATTCTTGTATTTGTGTATGTTTTCCCATTTATTTAGCAAGGACGACTTCCCGGCAAGATCCCTTGCTCGAGATGTTGACATCAAGGTTGGGCGGCTCAAGTAAGTAGGACTAATCACTGATTACTAATCACCATGCAATTTAATGACATTCTGGAGGTGCCCGAACTGAGATGAGAAGATGGGTCAAACCTTCTTTACGTATCAAGGGCCCTAAACTAATCATTGGAGTATTAATAAAATAGTAAGGTTTTTAAAATCTAGGATTCATTGCCATGAAATAGCAATGCAAGTTTGTTTCATTGGAAGAATTATTCATTTGTCAACTTATGAATTGAAACCGTTAACCTGCCCCAGTTATTGACTCGTGCTATAGCACTCTATAGAGGAGCAATGTGACAGCGGACAATGGGCAAACTCCAAGCTACAAGAAGAGGGGGGAGCTATATAAGGGGGGCCAAGCTACCCCCTATTTTTACAACCCCGGACATTGACACCCCCCCGCCAACAATGTTTTCACTAGAGGGAGCAGAGAACCAATGGTGCTGATGGTGGTCAATATGGAGGCCCGTGTGGTGACTACGAAGGAGCAACCACCAAGAATCCGAAAACAGCGAGATACAAGACTTGTATACATAGTGTAGGTAGATCTACCTACGTCATCAATGAGTTTGTTGCATTCCACGACTACTGATGATCTGAACACCGAAAGTCGTAAGAAGGGGTGGCATAATAAGTAGGTAAGTTGCGATGTCTCCTGTACACGCGACAATAAGATCCCTGCAAAACGCGGCACCTCCAACAAATTTTGTTCTGGACCTGCGCCATTTGTTCTGCTCCTGCGCCAGATCCTGATAGTGCTCTTTCTTCAAAGGCTTGGTCTTATCTCACCTTTTTCTTCTGGGGGTAGTGCGGCCTCACCTCGGGTGGTTCTCGGACTTGAACATTCTCCCAGGACCCAGATCATTTTCATGTGGATGGACTTTTGTTCTGGACCTTCTGCGCCAGAACAAAAATTTAATAGTATCGGGCTGAACTGACCACAGAAACGAGGGTTTCAACTTGACGCGGAGGAACCAGCAAGAAAATATGATTCATGATAATCAAATCTTAGTTACCATGCGCTTGGCAGACATGGGGATTTTCTCCCAGCACGGAGGATTTTCTCTTGAATAAGTAATCCACCAGTTCATAAATTTGTGATCAGGGATAACCGAAAAAACGTAAATGGAACCTACATTTTTCATTCTTGTATTAGTGTTTGATTCCACTTATTTTAAACATGAAGCTAGTAAGATCCCTTTGGAAGGTGTGATCCCCACTAGTGAGTAGGTAATCACCAAACAGCAATAGCAAAACCAGATACCTAGGTACATAATAATTTAACAATCCTGCAACAACCAGATACTAATATATCAATTCTAGCATTAGTAATCCCTAAATAACATAAATTCGTACTATCGTATTACCCAAGAAACTTCTTGATTCTGTTTAGGTTCACTTACCCAACGTTCACAATCGCATCCTGATGATCCGTTCTGTGAACAATTGAAAAACGTACCCACAGATGTTCTGAATCGTAAGTATAACCTTGAAGAATAACTGTACAACTGATATTGCTAACTTTTGTAGTTGATTTCACACGATGACGAATTTCTTCCAAGCAAGGTCTCGTGACACAGTTGGGCAGCACAAGTAAGCACTAGTCTTAAGGCAATGACCAAGTCAAGTTTCAATATCCACCATACTTAGTACATATTCTCGTACCTAATACCATTCATATTCCATTTCAGGTCCCTCAACCCAAGGACTTTCACAGTCGAAACATAAGGATCATCAATCCAGTAGAAATGCCTATGGTAAGTTTACAAAGCTTATTGCTTTACAAAGCAATTACCTACCCGTAAATTTTATATTCTTCTGGCAATATTCACTGTAGCAAAATTTGATTTTGCTTCCTCGTTAGGTTTTCAAGATCGTGCGGCTACTACTTCAATATCTATTCCGGAAGGACTTTGGAAAACAAAGAATCCTTTGATGAACGTCGTCAGGTTTTTAGCTCGGCAAATGACTTCTCAAAATAAAGCACTTCAAAGTAAGTAGGTACCATGACAACGCACCAAGCCTATCGAACGTCTGATCGCACATTGTGGAATCATCGGCTGGTTGTTGACTGTGGTTTACATAAACACCCATACAGATTTGAAACGAACAATATTCGGAAGAAACCCTGATAACAGAATACATACATAATTAAATAATGTAATAATGTATTATGTCTAAGAATATTAGATGGCCCCTCTGCTGATGCACTGGATTGTTCATTGAAATATAAATAAATTTAACGTGGGGTACGGTCTAACCTACTTTACGGATCTTCCAGACAGTCCGAACAAGCCTCCCAAGAGAATAATTGATAACATCACATATAAAATATACGACCAACTCCAAGAAGCTGAAGGTAAGAGTTACCAGGAGAAATTTTCCAACATTATCATGAGAATCAATCACGGGCGGAGTACGTTTGCGAAAAAGGAGTTGAAAAGTCATGTAGGCAATCGTTTTCCGCAAGCACGTCGCCCTCTCCGACCCCCACGGGTAATGAGAACTGCAAACGGGTTGCGCTCTGAATCACATATGTACCTACACTTGCTTTTCTTTTTCTAAACATTTATGAAACATTTCAGCTTCCGGCAATGTAGTGTTGCCTCCAGAGGAGAATCTCTTGAAATACATACCGACAGTAATAGAGAATGTAATACGCAACAACAGACCCCAGGGTAAGTTGTACCCCGAGACCACTTCTTAATATGAATTTTATTCTGATTTTCACATTACCAAAGAAGTACTTTTAGGTTCACGAGCACAAGTCGAATCTTTCGACTCAGAACCAATTCGTGGAAGAAAAAGTGGACAAATAAATGGTGGAGTGAACAGGGGGACAGGGAGTAAGTACTACCTACAGAGATTCATCTAATGAATTATCAACCTGACCTTACTAATCTACCTACCATGGTTCTGCAATATCGACCCACCAGTATTGAGCCCTGACCAACAGAAGATGTTTGACAAATTTCTAATAATATCACTGACCAACACTGCTGACTATGCTCCATGAAAGCAAAAAAGCTTTTCAATGTTACTTTTTTGGCAGGCCTTAGTTGGGGTATTTCTTGAATTCATTAAAACGACGAAAAACAATGGGACAAAAAGAGATGAAGAACCTATCCTTGCAGAACCTGCAAATTAATCTGTTCATATAATATGTGCAGGTTCTGCAAGGATAGGTCGTTGTATATTATACAACAATGTTAATCTTTTCTAGGGCAGAGACCAATTGAAAATAAGGGAAATGGTGGAACGGCTCGTAAGTATATAACCGTAAAAAAATCTGTAAAAAATAATCTATTACACTGGTCTAAAAGAATGACCTGCGAGTTGCCGGCTTCTTTTTACCTTTTCTAGGGGTTTTTGAGTGTGCTGAATCCAAAAATAATAGCCTATTTTTAAATTTGGTTCGAATAAGGCATTTTTTGGTTTTCTTTACCTTCCTTGACTCTGAATTTTCCAGTAATCACCGACTGCACTCGAACTTCCTCAAAAGACACTCATCTCATAGGTAGCAAATTTACTGTAGATTCCGAACATACACTTACATTTAGTATAAAACCTTTTTAAACCATCAAACACCTCAACAAACTACAATTAAATGAGCAAAAATCATTTTTCGCAGTTTTTAAAAAAATATAATAAGTAAATTTTAAAAAATATAAAAAAATAATAAAATAAAATAAATATATTAAATAAATAGAAAAGTATATTTAAAAAAAACTATGATATAGTTTTAACTATATATAGTATTATTATATATTCTAAAACTATATATTATATATTCCCAACTCAACTCACTCCGAAAAGCACTGGAAAAAAATCAGGGATAACGTTTTGAAAGCTTAGACCTTTCTGAACAGAATGAGACCAACCACAGTATATATATATCTGAATTCCATTAATATCTTCCTACATCAAAATTTGTTTTTTTATATTAAGTTTAATTTATAAAATTTGTTTAAGTGCCAACGTGATCTCAAAAAAAAAAAAAAAAACTACCGCATCTACCTACTCTGACTTGTACAACCGATACAATCGGTTGTTTAGTCAGGCATTTGGGATGGCGAAGAAGAGGTAGATTCGCAGATCCCTTAGTTTTAATTTTTGAGAGTCGCGGTTGATCTCATTCTACTCCGGATGGTTTAAGCCGTATTTTTATTCCGGATTTTATTTCCAGGACTTTATTGGATTTTATTTCCAGGACTTATTGGAGCGAGTAGAGAGAGGAATTTCAGAAAGAAAAAAATCGGTGAAAAGGGTATTTTTGCTCATTTAATTGCAGCGTGTTGAGGTTTTTGATGGTTTAAAAAGGTTTTAGACTAAATGTAAGTATGTATTCGGAATCTACAGTAAATTTGCAATAATATGAGTGTCTTTTAAAGAGGTTGAGGGCAGTCGGTGATTACTGGAAAATTCAGTGTTAAAGGAAGGCCTCCCCCCCCCCCAACCCTCATTCGAACCAACTAAACAACGGCTATCATTTTCGGATTCACCGCCCACAAAAACCCCTCGAAAAGTATAAAAGAAACCGGCAACTCGCAGGTGTTTTTTTTTTCTTTCTTTTTTTTCGAGTAGACCAGTTATATGAGACATTTTTAATATTATTTTGTAATTTATTTGTCAATTACTTTTCATTCAGGGCGGCGGCCTTTTGCGAAACAAAATGAAAGCGAGGAAACGAAAAGTAGGTAGTATCTCCTATTAAATACAAATTTTGTGACAATATAATAAGTAGGTAGGTATGTTGCCATGCCAGATCATATTATGATATAAAAGAACTTTCTGAATGGAATTTTTAAATTTGCTTCGATCCTTTTTTCTCTAAGAGAGGCCGTTTGGGAATGGAGGAAACCGACGGGGAAATGAACTGAAAAGTATGTGAAGAAAATCTTCGAACTGAAATTCTCAAATTTACTTGAGTATTCGATTTTTCAAGGTTGGCTCTCTCTCTTTGTCCATTATTTTTCTTTCAGAGCGGCGGCCTTTTTCAAAACAAAATGGAAGCGAGGAAACAAAAAGTATGTACCTATCACCGACATATTTGGAACCATAATAATATTATAATGATCTAAAAGAACGTTCTAAATAGAATTAAAGGATTAACTTCATTTTTTGCTTTGTTTTTAAGCGAAACCTTCAGTGAACGATTTTGCCAACTCATTAAAGCGTCGAATCGAGAAAAAAACGGAAAGTAAATACTTCTTACCTACTAAAGTTAACAAAAATTGTAATTATTATACTTTATTTCAAGTTCCTTGTTTTTTTAGGTACCTAAATATAATTTATTCAGGGTGCTTAGGAAGGAAACGCCGGGTGCATGGTGGTATTTTTATTCAAGCTTTCGGGGAATGCTTGTCCCCTTCTTCAGGATCTACAACAATGCGTACACAGTATGAGACCTAACCATCAGTACAAATTTTATGTTATGGTACAGCATTACTACTAACAGTGCACTAATTCTTACCTATAAGACTTAGTGTGGTATCAGATTAATGCAATCTTCGTCGTTAGTACCGAGCTTAGGAATATGTTCAATTTTGGAGTAGGGAATAGTCTTTATCTATCCTAGGGGGTGATGAACGAGCGTTAATTTACATGAATTTGGAGTATGGTTATTCACTAATGGCCATGCCATACTCCAAATTCATGTAAATTAACGATCGTTCATCACCCCCTAGGAGAGATAAAGACTGTTCCTTACTCCAAAATTGCACCTGTTCCTAAGCTCGGCACTAACGACGAAGATTGCCTTAATCTGATACCTCACTTATAGGTAAGAATTAGTGTACTGTTAGTAGTAATGCTGTACCATAACATAAAATTTGTACTGATGGTTAGGTCTCATACTGTGTACGCATTGTTGTACTGCGTACCCTTGATACTGAAGAAGGGGACAAGCATTCCCCGAAAGCTTGAGTAAAAATGCCACTAAGGACCCGGCGCACAGTGGGGCGAATACGTAGAAAACCCGCGACATTGGCCGAAAAACCAAGATGTTCGGACCGATGAAAAACCTGTTACATCCTATCCCTAATACCCCAAGGAACATGGAAAACCAATTGCCGAGACAGAAAAATCAAATTTGGGGAACGTACGGTAGAATGAACTTGAGTGGTAAGGGGAAATCAGCGTTATTCGGGCAGCTGGTATGGGATTTTTTAAAAATTCACGGTGTGTTCGGATGCGTTCGTGGAATCAATTTTCCCTCCCGTTCCATTCTGTTCATGTATTACCAATGTTTTGTAGTAGCAACTGACCGCAAATAAACTGTTTTGGGGTATTTGTGGACTTATTTCGTTGAAAAAAGGGAGTTTTTGACCGGTTTCTGACACAAATTGGTCATTTCCGAAAGAGGTTCAAAATGGTTCAAAAAACGGCTTATATCCCCGTGTTCCTGACGTATTTCTGAAGGGAATCTCGTTGATTTTATCACCTACTTTTTCCTACCTTGCGAGAACGGTGATAATTTGTTAGCTCACCCACTGTAAATGTCATGTTTTCGGTTTTGTGTGATACCAACTATCATAGGCATTCGTTAGGAAATTACGATTGGGACTGGTAGCAATCGATTCAACGACCCAAAAAACATGTAAAATGACACCTCACTTGCCTTTTTGGAAATAAGCAAGTTTTAGAACAACATTATTTGGCCCATTTGGTAATCTGGGTGGGGAAAATCGGGCTGGGACTAGTTGCAATCGATTCAGCACTCCAAAATACGTATTCGAGGACACCCCAGATGCCAATGTTGGTTTAGGATGATTTTTTGGGAATTATATGCAGCACAATTTTGGAAATGGGACCACTCCCCACATTCCAATTGGGCTGGCTAACGAACTCATAATTACTCTTAGGGAGAAGGTTTTTTCTGCGAAGGAACGGATTTTTTATCGCGTAAATTAAAAGGGAGTTACATATATATGGTATCTCACAAGTCTCTCCCCCCCCCCTCCTAAAATTTCCAAAATGGGGGAAACATACGTAGAACGAACTTTGAAGGAGTTTCCGCTATTTTTTTGGGTCACGTGGAATTTCTGAACGAGACAAATAGCTGAATTTTCTTAGAAAATTCGCTTTAAAAAAGTGGGTTATTTGCCCATTTCCATGACATAGGAGTATTTAAGACCCATCATGGGTGGCATATTCGTATTCAGCGTTAAATTTCATGTAAGAAAGGCGCACTTAATTGAGCGGAATCGAAAGTTGACCACCATTTTACACCATTTACACCACGCTTACACCATTTTACGGGGCTGTATCTCCAAAACTTGATTCTCTAGCGACAAATTGACTTCAGATTCGGATTCAGCACACCAAAAAACATGAAAGAACCAGGTTACGTGTCAACAGAAAATGTTTAAGGGTCTGAAAGTGGGATGTCCGCGGAATCGGGTCACTCGCCCCACTGTGCGGCGTTTCATTCCTAAACACCCTGCAGACATACAAGCCGGCCACCTAGAAAAAATATAATTTATTTTATTTTCTTATTTTTAAATGGGAACCCCTAAATTTTTTTGCGAATTTGGATTCCCCGGTCAATTTTACGTCCCATAAGCGGGTTGAGCCAAATTTTCGATGTGCGCAAATCAGCGCAACAATCCGGGATTGTCAATCCCTATCTTCTTTGTTTATGGTCTGATTGAGTCGGCGTTTCCTCTGTATCCTACCCCATCACTTGGCCTAAGTATTGTTCAAATGGGCGAGCAAAGCTAAGCCACCCGCCAGAAAAAATGTCAGTGCTTCTGTCAGTGCTAGTTTATTTTTATTTTCAGAGAAGAAGCCCTCAGTCGCTGATTTCTTGACATCACTAAAACGAAATGGACGTGATATAAGTAAGTAGTAGTATCGATTGCTATGTCCCAACGGGTTTGTTTGTACCTACTGACCTGAGAGGCTGTTTGACCCAAGCAAGGGTTCAATTCCGATCTGTCACAACTTCGTCTTGGTGCCCGAAAATTGATCCTGCCTAGATGGTTCTTCTACACTTCTGATCCATTTGAATGTTCAAAACACCGTCACTACATTAGGTAGAGCACATTATGCCAGAGAAATATCTGGGGGAAACTCATCGTAATTTATGGATGTAGTAGTTTTTTAAACGAAACGTGGCTTTTAGTACCTACTTTTGGTTTATTATTCTTGGAATAATACACCTATGTTTTCGCGACGGAGGTCGACGACTCCGATCGGGCTCAAATTTTGACATTATCCGTTTCAAGTGGTCTACATTCTAAATCCGAAATGTCCGTCCGCCGTACGCCGTACGCCGTCCAGGCCGTTTTGGGCAGTAGAAATTTTTTAAAAAATCTGAAATTTCGACAAAATACTTGGTTTACCATCTAGTTGTGCCCGCAAGGTTTTCAGTCCGATCGCCCAAACCCGTGGGGCGCTATGGGGCTATAATGGGGCTACGGGAGGGGTTTTTTGAAGGCTTTTAGCTATGGGATCGAGTTAGGTGTCGTTTTCGAAGTATTTTTGGACGGAGAATCCATTTTTTGGGGTCCCGGAACGATCCGATTTCACTGGGGCGATGTTTAGGGCATTCGTGGGGCTAAAAATGGGATTTTTGAAGGATCCCAGGATGTTAAATATTTTTCGAGTAAAAAATACGGAATTTTTGAAAAAAAAACACATTTTTGAACAAGAAAGTCAAAAAAAAATTTTTTTTTTTAAATTTTTTCATTGACAGAATTAAATGTCTGCACAAGTAACGTATATCAAAGAATAATAAACCCTTGTGTAAAATTTGCAGCGTTTTTGAAATCAAACGATGTGGATATAGGAGGTACCTTTCGAGACAAAAAAAACTTCTTGAAACACAACACAACTCAAGGAACTGAAAAGTCTTCCTGTCATAATAGCGAAATAGGGATGCAACTATCGGAGAACAATATCGATATTCGATATATCGATATTTGGAAAATATATCGTTTTAGTAATCCGATATATCGTATAATAATATCGATATATCGGATATTATTTCAAAAATTAAAAAAATCAATTTAAATAGCGATATTTGTTGTCTAGTAAATTAACGTTCTTCACTTCTACTATAGAATAATAATTATTCTATTACAATTATTGTTCTCCCTCTTAAAACGTTCCTACGGTGTAATAGAAATTTCCAGGGCACTGTCGAAAATTTCAACTTTGAATATGGAGGGAAAAGTGGCGCTACTCTCTCATTGGCTGCTACACGGCCGCCATTTCCGCCGTCACCTCCGCCAGATTCCCGTCGGTCCCTTCTTATGCTAGCGCACGCTGGCGGATTAGTAAAAGTGCCACCGCGGGAAAATTCAAAACGCCAAATATTCACTAGCGATTTCCTCTGCTCAGACACCTCTCTCAGTGCTAACTGTACTGAGTACTTTGTTCGTCAACTATGTTCGGGCGAATTTTCCCATTACTCTGACCTATTCCTTGGCCCAATGGAAAAAAGCAAAATTTCCAGAAAAAGAAAAAATTCTGAGCTCTTGCTCAGAACGAGTTAAAAACCTCCCGGGATCCTTCAAAAATCCCATTTGTAGCCCCATGAAAGCCCTATAGATCCTCACAGTGAAAGGGGACCCTGGGACTCTGGGACCCCCCCATGGAAGAAGGAGAAAGAAGGAGTTCTCCTTCTTCCATGGGACCCCCCATAATGGATTCTACGTCCAAAAGTACTTCAAAAACGACAGCTAACTCGACCCCAGAGCCGAAAGCCTTTGAAAAACACCACCCGTAGCCCCATAGCGCCCCACGGGTTTGAGCGATGAAAACCTTTCGGGCCCAACTAGATGGTAAACCAAATAGGTAAATGTTACACATTCCACGAGGAAGAAGGGTACCTGGGTGATTCTCCCATTTGGAACGAAATGATGTCTTTGGGAGGCTGCTGGATATGTATGTTATTTTCAGTCTAATTTTTTTTTCATCCAACAGAAGGTGTTCTCGTCTTGCCTTCCACTCAAATTTGAGTTTAATATTCACTCATTTTCATGCCCAAATTTAAATTTGAAATGCCCAAAAGTTATTCCCTCACGTGTCTCACAACACGAGTTTCTGACTTTGATGGTGAATATTTCCCCTATGGTACTAGTGGCGCATTCTTTCTTTTTCTGGGTAACTTCCCTAGGTCATGGCGTACCGTATTCGACGGTAGTTACCGCCACTGTTTGCCTATCCTAGGATCAGTGGCCTCAAACACCTCTGTCTCACAGATTTACTGTTATTCCCTCACATTTTTTTGAATTGGGCGCCACTGCGAATCAGAGCGCTATAATTTAGTTTTACAATGCTGGAAACATTGTTCAGGTTGCCGCAAAAAGCTGGGTAACACGTGTTTTGGAAAACTCATTTGTGGTTAGTTTATTTGTGGAGTTTGCTCAGGCAAGATCGCTTGTGAGGCATCAAGCCTGTTTTTCCCTCACGCCGCATTATCTGTGTGAAGGTACGTTTTAAACCATGTTTAATTTGCATTAAATAGTGTCTATTTAGAGGGAGTTCAATGACCCATCTTCATTTTTCCTGAAAAATGCATTTGAAGAGCTACACTTCCATAAAACATCCATAATGTTATTCCCTCATACGTTATTCCCTCACTTCATGACAAGTGAGGGAATAACGGAACACGTGAGTTAATAACTTTTGAGGAGAATTTCGAAAATAAAAATTTGAAATTTTTGTTCTAAATGCTTGTCCACCGCCCCATGGCGCCCAGGAAGAAGAGTGATGTTTCAAAACTCGTGATGTTTCAAAACAAGTGATGTTTCAAAACTCGTTCCGTTATTCCCTCACATAATACGTTATTCCCTCACTATAGTGATTTCATTTATGGTACTGCATCTTCTAAACGACGAATTGAATGTTTCAAACGATGACGATGACGATGATGAATGATGACGAATGAATGAACGATGATGGGCGATGATGAACGATGACGAATGATGTTTCAAAACTAGTTCCGTTATTCCCTCACTATAGTGATTTCATTTATGGTACTGCATCTTCTAAACGACGAATTGAATGTTTCAAACGATGACGATGACGATGATGAATGATGACGAATGAATGAACGATGATGGACGATGATGAACGATGACGAATGATGTTTCAAAACTAGTTCCGTTATTCCCTCACTATAGTGATTTCATTTATGGTACTGCATCTTCTAAACGACGAATTTCTATGATTGGATTTTTTGTAGGTATGATCAGTAGCCTAACTACAAGGGATTCATGAAAAAATTTCCCTCGAAAACCCAAATCTCATTTCGTGGATTTCGAAATCCCAATTTCGTTCCAAATGGGAGAATCACCCACCTACCGATACGTTACACAAAGACGGGGTTTCTTAGTGACGGGAGGGGGGGGGGGGGGCATAGTTCGCTCAAACGTATTCGAGGTATTCCTATACATAGGTACCTATGGCTATTGTTGGTTTATGGCTATACTTAAGGCTGTTGTTGTTTGATGGCTAAAGTGCTATCAAATTACGGTAAAAAACTGTTTTGATGCCGGAGTTTGAATTTTAAACAAATCATAATTCAGCGTTTTTTGTTTTGTTTTTTTTTTATTTTTATAACAATAAATCAATCTTATTGTGCTCTATAAAACGTCTGGTGGAGATTTCACAAGGTAACAATATGATGTTTTATAGTGTTTTAGGTGGGAAAACGAGTGTCACAAAGTTAGGTACCCCGCCTGCTGGGGTAAGAATAATTCAATAATTAATTATTGTGACTACGGAAAAGCAGCATAACACCCTGTTTGATGAACATAGAATTTTATTTTTTTAAAGGCAATCCAAGATGTGTAGCCATTTTGAAAAAATAGGTACATGTTTTCAAATCCGAGTAAAAATTAAGGTTGGTGAAATTTCGGAAAAACCTCAAAACCACTCCCTCCCAAAGTACGCCCGTTTTACTTATTGAAATGAGATGTAGTCCAAATGAGCGTCACATTCCTTTTCCCCAGTGGTCCCCTTTCATCGAGAACACTTCTCCCACGCCCTAAAACTTAATTTTTGACCTCTTCTATATAATACTCTCTTCTTACTTATTATGGCTCCATATAGCTGTTTAAAAATTCAGTAATTTCGTTCGTAGTAAGTAACTTATTCAAAGATATTGAAGGAGTACTGGGTTGACAGATAGTGGGACATTTATGTGCACATAAATCGACGGTTGCTTAATTTCCACAATTTTGCTGAAGATATCATAAACGTACCTTCTCGACAGGTGATAGTTTACATAATATGTAATATCATTACTATTTTTTTTTTTTTTTTTTTTTAGAGGCGGGCTCTACTGACGATGAGCGTTGATGGGGTTTCTGTGCATCACTGCCAAGTGAAAAACATGTAAGTAGGTAATTTAAAAAAAAATGTAACCTAACGTGGCCTTAGAACTGAACTGATTCGCAAATTTACAAAAATCGCTTTTCAAACGCTCAAAATTGCTTTCAAAATCGCTCAAGTAGGTACATACCTACCTCTCTTGAATATCCACAGAATGGTGTTTTATTTTTTGTCATTTGGCATAACATAATATTACCTATTATGTCTTGACTATGGCACATAACTCGAAAAGCGTCACGAAATGGAGCGTTACGGAAATTTCCACAATCATTACGACATTTTCATGTACCTACATGGAGTGTTACGAAGAATTTTCACAATCATGTTGACATTTTCATGTCTTGACTCTAGCACATAAATTTTTACAATTCGTCACTTAAGTTCTAATCCCACGTAATTGACATTTTACGAAAATGAGTTTTTCATTCGTTTGATATATCAAATGATGTACGTATAGGTATTAACAAAGCCGAAGGCATGGTAGCCCCATAGCGCCCCACGGGTTTGGGCGATCGGACTGAAAACCTTGCGGGCACAACTAGATGGTAAACCAAGTATTTTGTCAAAATTTCAGATTAAAAAAAAAAAATTCCTACTGCCCAAAACGGCCTGGACGGCGTACGGCGGACGGACATTTCGGATTTAGAATGTAGACCTCTTGAAACGGATAATGTCAAATTTTGAGCCCGATCGGAGTCGTCGACCCCCGTCGCGAAAACATAGGTACCTACCTAGGTGTATTATTCCAAGAATAATAAACCAAAAGCGCGAAACTGATAAATTAGTGAGTAGGTAACTGATAAAACAGTTTTTTGCCTATCCTGTAAAGTTGCATATACCTATGTGAATAACGTGGTTTTCGAACTTAAGTGACGAATTATGTTGACGTTTTCATGTCTTGACTCTGGCACATACATTTTTGTAATCATGTTGACATTTTCATGTCTTGACTCTGGCAAATAAATTTTTATAATCATGTATACCTCATTTATCTGTAAACAACGTACTGTTTGCAGATAAGAGAGCGTTGTTGTGCACAAAATGAGTAGTCTCGCTAAATGGTTAGATTTCTACTGGATAAGTGAATTAATGAATAGGTACGCGATATGCCGTTCTCTTCGCGAACCTCTGTTGCCAAACAGTATGAATATCGATCCTTGTAAATTTCCCGCTGAGTTGCGGACTTGTAAGCAAGCTGATTTATAATTGAGGTATAGTTTATTAAATAAACGTCTATTAAAAATTAAATAAAAGTTTATTAAATAATTTATTTAATAAATAAACACAGAAGACAAATTTTGTCTTCTAAAGCAGGATCACTTTCTGTATAATTTAATTTAATTTATTTTTTTATTTTTTTACAGATGACCCATGGAGGCGCATCTATTGAATACCGTCGCACAAGTTTGACTACAGTCTTGGTGTGACCCAAATAATGAATAATAAAAAAAAGTTTCACCAGCTAGCTTCATGAGCATTTATCCAAAGCTTAAAAAACCTCTCCAGTATAAGCAAATCCCTTCTAGTCAGACCACTCTTCTACAGCCACCCTTCTAGTGGCTGAGGGAGGTTGGACGTGATCCGTAGTTGTCAACAGATAGGGTTCTCGATTACAAACCTGTACTATATAATATAGTCTATATTACGTTGGTGTTTAATCAGGTCGGCCGATATTCAAAGCAAATGGGCCTCAGCTCGATAAAAACTACGCTAACTACGTTCATGCATTCTGGCGAAGGTAATAAGATTATAATATAATCTTGATAAAATATTATTATCAAAGGTTTCGTCAACAAAAATGATACTCCGTTATTGGGTTATTGACTGGAACAAGACCATAATGTGGTACAATGCCTTAGTAGCCAATAAAATATATTGAAAATTATTGATTGAAGGAAAACGATTTATTGTATTTTATTCCACGGGAAATACGAGTAGCAATTAATACAGCCTTCTAAAAAAGAGGTAGTGTAGTTGATATTTTTTTGATGGCTTTTATTGGACAATTTTACGGTACCAGGTAAACTTGCTATCACAATACTGCCTTACCACCTTAAAATTATTACACATGCGCCTTCAAAAAAAAAAAAAAAAAAGAAATAACCTGACAACCAACTCAATTGTTCGCTGCTGCTGAGTGTGTCAGGTACTTGTGACAATAATACATGAATGTATAGATTGATGCAATTTTGGCTAAATGAGTCACTGCTTTTAAACATTTTTCAGAACGTCCTAAGGTTCGCCAGAGGTCCGCGAATGAAATGGGTGAACGCCATACTGCCGTTTGTGGCAGTTATGACCTCACCGGTTATAGCACGTCCCAGTAAGATTATCCCATTTTTGTTTTCATTTCATCGGTTCGAAAAAGACATAATGACCAACCGTCATTAATTGGAGCCACCAATTAATTTCTCGTATGGTATTACATTTCAGGCAATGCTACAACAGGTGTGTCAACCCCCAAACCACCATGCGAATCGGGACAATGTAAAACGGAATTGAAACATAAACCGAAAGAAGACACGGGTTAGTACCTATTACCACTGCGAATAACCCAGCACAATCCAAAATGTTTCATATTTTCATTTTATGTCATTCATGCACTGAGGTAGATATTATTGCTGAATTCATCTTCTCATATTCACCTCACAAAATTGGTGTTACTTTTCAGGGGTAACTCCCGTAGGATTACATCACACACGAAGGATACCATTTCAAGGTGGTAGAAGAAGTAGTCGAAAAAATATGAGTAAGTTAAATATTGAAAAAAAGAAAAAAAACTTGGAACTTATATTGACCATTTGATGTGAAAATAGTTGGTATACCAACTTGATTGATCATTGATACATCAATTCAACACCCGTAGTCGTACTAATGAGAAGAATCGTTTAAACTAGTCATGCATTGAACCTCATTGGCAACCTTCCACACTATCCAAAAAACTAAATTGAAACTGGTCATAAAGTTAATTTGAGAAGGTGGGGGTGAAGTTTCTCTCTTCCCAACCCTCAGCCCGTTAGATGGGATTCGACTGCAGGAAGACTCTGCAGTACAAGACTCAGGGAATTCTCCAACCATTCCGATGATTGTCGAGAGGGTGGAAGATAACGGAACCCACGGCAGCCCTCGCAATCCCGGGCCATGGAAACCCCAAAGACTCCCATTTCTAAAGACTTTGGCGGAAATATCTGGAGGTCCTCTGTGAAACTAGTTATCCTCAGGGCTGATTCTGCCTCCACCTCCTCTGAGACTGTAGACAAAGATGCATTCAGACGAATTGGACGGACCAGCAAAACCGTTCATGTTCAACACAGCAGCGAAAATGTGAACACAGCGCCTTTTCCAGTAACTGGAAACATGCACACCTACCTAATAATATTATGTTGAACTGGGCACATTTTAATTATCAAACTCATGAGCATTACCCTGTGACATTTGCATGATCAGACAGGTAAAATGACGTTCCTATTTCACAGCCCCATCGATTCCGGGGGTGTCCTTTTAGGGACTTTCTCTGGGGATTATTTTACCGATTACCGGGCTTTGTAGGTGCAGCGTCAGTGCTATAGCCCTACGCAGTCAAAGAGAAGTTATTATCAATCTCATCTCATCTCTCAACGATTTTCTTATTCAGCTTTCACTTTACGAGGGTTGGATACAGTACGAAAAAAATATCCCATATCGTCAAGCTTTCGAGAAATGTAACAATTAGCTGCCCTATGTAAGGAATTATTCCTAACACAGGGCCTATAAGCAAGATAGATACGCGCTAAAATATAACAAACTAGGCACTACCTATGTTAACATCAACAGTAACAGTAACTGTTACTATCGGTAACACTAAGAACCCTCACTCGGTGATCCTCTTGAAGAGCCTTATGTCTCGAGATAGCATCCAACATCAAATTTCAACCGTAAGACTGTAGTAAAAGGAAGTAGCATGTTTTATTACAGTCTTTAAAATTACTAATTAATCGATTATTCATAAAATGAAAATCATTTAAAATATGTAAATGGATGAATAAGTGAATGTGAAAATATCCATACAATTATTGTACCCTCAACTAACGTGTGGGCCGGGGGCTAAGCAGAAATGGATGCGGATGGGGTGGGGGCTCAAATTGGGGGTCAGGGGTCAGAAGGAACTTGTAAAAATTTCAATTAATGTAATATAATGAAATCAACATTTCAAGGGAATGTAAAGTTTCGATCGATTGGTTGGCACAACCTTGATATCAAGGGTTTTGATGCTTGGGATCTTTTGAACCCCTGTGGACGTTTTTCAGGGATATTGCAGTTTGTCATAACATTGCGGTGCGCACGGTCTCAAGGGATACCAACGGCACTTCAACAGGATCCTTGAGTGGGTGTTTCACGAATTTTCCATACTTATTTTCTTGCGTCTAATACTAGATACAACACGTACCTGTCTTTGATGAACCCTGATCAAGGAAACATTAAATTTTAATGTTTTACAAACCAACCCCCATAAAGTGAGTGACGAGTAATTAGAGGGACACCTCCTCAGATAACACGATTTTTTGTTTGTTCAGATAATCACTTCTCTGCCTGAATCAACAATAATTGTTTAATAATTTAATTATTAATTGTAATAATTATAATTTAATTATTAATAATTGTTTAATAATTTAATTATTAAACTGAACTGTTCCTATTTTTATATTCAGCGACTTTCTTATTCAGGCTGGGGTTCTTCAGATGGTGATCTGAGTTCTCTACTGAGATCATTCCGACGAGGAAATACTATAAGTAAATATTCCATATATAAATTCTACTATTCTTCATGTAGCAATTTTTCTGGAGCAATTAAATTTCTAAATGGCATACCTTCCGTGCGCCTTATGACAATAATCTTTATTCAGGGAGGGGTTCTTCAGATGTTGATCTATTGGGTGCGTTCAATCGAGGAAATAAAAGAAGTAAGTACTACCATAAGTAATCATTAACTTAGCCTCTAACCTGGATTGTTCCTATTTTTATGTTTAATGACCCTTCTTAATCAGGGAGGGGTTCTTTAGATGATGATCTATTGGTATCGTTCAAACGAGGAAATAAAAGAAGTAAGTACTCCCATTAGTTAAGTAGTATCACTTAAATTAGCCAGTAACCTGAATTGTTCCTATTTTTCTATTGAACGACTTTCTTATTCAGAGAAGAGTTCTTTAGATGATGATGATCTAATGGGTTCCTTTCAACGAGGAAATAAAAGAAGTAAATACAACTATAAGTAGTAGTCACTTGACTTCACTAACCTGGATTGTTCCTATTTTACTGTTTCACGACTTTATATTCAGAGAACTCATTAGATTTTGATGATATGTGGGGTTCGTTTAAAAGAGGAAGTAAGTAGGTACCCTCGTACGAAATCACTTGACTTCACTGACATGGGTTGTTCCTATTTTGTCATTAATATTTTATGATTTTGTATTCAGAGAAGAATTCTTTGGATGTTGATCTATTGGGTTCGTTTGAACGAGGAAATACAAGAAGTAAGTACCCCCATAAGTAATCATTGAGTTCATTTACCTGAATTGTTCCTATTTTATAATATAAAATATATTATAGTGAAACTCTTCTAAGGCGGACACCCAAGGGACCAAGAAAATCGACCGTCGAAAATCTTTCCGTCTTGAGACGGTCACCCCTTAAACAAAAACACACTCACATCAATGAGTTGGTTAGGGAGAGAGAACGACTCCTCTGCTGGTTTTGAGCAAACTCTGCAGAGGAGTCGTTCTCTCTCCCTAACCAACTCATTGGATTAGACATCTGCACCATCGGCAAACAACCACTTTGTGACACTCACATCAGCAACGCAGCCTCCGATCAGATCTGAACACAATATTATGACGTCTTTTGAAACTGTCTTGCCAAGCATTGAACGCTTTCTCAAAAACATCTGGACGAAAATTCTCAAATTTCCAATGTTTGGCCACCTCCTCAGCTTTTGCCTCAGCTGTCGGCCGATTAGAGTGGCATAATCTTATTTTATGTCCCCTCTTTAGGTTCATAAGTCGTGTCCGCGACCGTTAAATGCGGGACCAACCTTGCTATGTCCGTTCAGAGGGGTTAGGTGTCCGCCTAGGAGGGTTGACGTTAAGAGGGGTTTCACTGTAATGACTTTCTTAATCAGGGAGGAGTTCTTTGGATGCTGATCTATTGGGTTCGTTTAAACGAGGAAATACAAGAAGTAAGTACACCCATTAGTAATCACATGACTTTACTGACCAGGATTGTTCTTATTTTAAAATTTCATGACTTAATATTCAGAGAAGAATTCTTTGGATGTTGATCTATTGGGTTCGTTTAAACGAGGAAATACAAGAAGTAAGTACATACAGCCATAGTAATCACTTGCGTTCACTTACGTTCACTTACCTGAATTGTACGTATTTTATATTTAATGACTTTCTTAATCAGGGAGGGGTTCATTAGATGCTGATCTATTGGGTTCGTTCAAACGAGGAAATAAAAGAAGTGAGTACCTACTCCCATAAGTACCTAATTACTTGACTTCACTGACCTGGATTGCCCCTATTTTAATATTTCATGACTTTATATTAGAGAAGAATTCTTTGGATGTTGATCTACTGGGTTCGTTTAAACGAGGAAATACAAGAAGTAAGTACTCCCATGACCATTCAGTTAGCCCAGCCACTACCCTGGACTGTTCCTTTTTTTAATTTATTTAACGACTTTATATTCAGAAAATGGTTCATTGGGTGTTGATCTATTGGGTTCGTTCAAACGAGGAAGCACAAAAAGTAAGTACTCCCATAGGTAAGTAATCACTTGACTTCACTGACATGGATTGTTTCTATTTTAATATTTCATGACTTTGTATTCAGAGAAGAATTCTTTGGGTGTTGATCTATTGGGTCCGTTTAAACGAGGAAATACAAGAAGTAAGTACTCCCATAAATAATCACTTGAGTTCACTTACCTGAATCGTTCCTATTTTATATTTCACTACTTCTTAATCAGGGAGGGGTTCTTTAGATGTTGATCTATTGGGTTCGTTCAAACGAGGAAATAAAAGAAGTAAGTACTCCCATAAGTAATTACTTGAATTCACTGACCCGGAGTGTTCCTATTTTAACGTTTCATGGCTTTGTATTCAGAGAAGAATTCTTTGGATGTTGATTTATTGGGTTCGTTTGCACGAGGTAATGCAAGAAGTAAGTACTCCGATAAACGTTCAGTTAACTTAGCCGCTAACCTGGATTGACCTGGATGGACCTTTTTTTATTTTTAACGTCTTTTTACTCAGAAAAGGGTTCATTGGATGTAGATCTATTGGGTTCGTTTAAACGAGGAAACACAAGAAGTAAGTAGTAAGGAAGAAAGTAAGTGTAGAAGTACTCCCATAAGTAGTCACATAACTGACGGGTGCAGGGAAAGAACAAGGTTGGTCACAAATCCTAGATTGGTCACAAGTTCTAGATTATCACCCATGGAATTCCATCGCTCATTACCACCCACACGTCTGTCAGACGTACCCCTTCTATTAAGCCCCAAAACTTCCAAATTTTGAATTTCATAGGTAAGGGAAATGATGAAACGTGTACCAGTACAGTACAGTACAGTACAGTACATTAGAGTACCTACAGTTTTTTTACAGTAGAGGTCGGCGCTTTTTACCACCTACACGCCTGGCAGACGTGTAAGAGGTCGGCGCTATTTACCACCACAGTAGAGGTCGGCGCTCAGTTTTGTTTAGTTTTTTTTTTGCAGTACATTACAGTACATTTCATCAGTACAGTCATTACATCAGTACAGGTTTTTTTTTGTACAGTAGGGGTCGGCGCTTTTTACCACCTACACGTCTGCAGGACTCCCTAGGTTTTAGGAAAAATAATATAAATCACCTGGGAACTGAAGAGGCAGCCTCTCCTCCTCATAGCTTGTGATAGACTAAGCAGAGAGAGGACAGCTGGGAGGTGAACGTACTGTGGCGAATTTTGAGGGAGGTACATGTAACTAAACTAATAGTTTAGCAGCATGACACATCTGACATTCCGAAATCAGTTAGGGCGAAATCGAGTTAGGGATGGTTTCTCATTCAAAATTTCGCGCCTGAGCGATTGGCGCAAACAGTTTTTCGATTTGGCCACTCGTAGCGCTAATATTCGCGATTTTGTCAGCATAGCACAACTGAAACCACCCTTCAGCAAGGCACATCTGCACAGAATGCGGCGCAGCATGCATGGTCATGACCACGTCTGACATTTTGGCGAAATCGAGTTAGGGATGGTTTCTCATTCAAAATTTCGCGCCTGAGCGATTGGGGCAAACAGTTTTTAGATTTGGCCACTCGTAGCGCTAATATTCGCGATTTAGTCAGCATAGCACAACTAAAACCACCCTTCAGTAAGGCACATCTGCACCGAACGCAAAAGAGTTTTTAGGCTCTCCTGAAAAGTGACATGCTGCGCCTCACGCGACGTTATTCCAAACGCCTGGAAGGCGTATGGGAGGTAATCCAGGGTTAAATGAAAAGTTCAAAAATGTTTGAGAAAAGCTGATTTTAAAAGTTGAAACATCGGAAAAATGTCAAATTTACGCATTTTTAAAATGCTAAAATTTTGTTAGATCCACTGTTATTTCTTAACATGTGGATTGGTAGAAAATAAAATTTGTCTACCAATCCAACCAAAAGTAGTAATTTTCCACGTCAACAAGGAAAGTCACAACAGTTTTGACAACGAGAATACTAGGTAAATTTTTCGTTCCGAAGTAAGGCTTCCAAATAACACGAAAATGGAATATCTTATTGCAAGTTCATATGAACTTATGGAAAAGTGACCTATTGGCGCTTGTTATGTGAGTTCATCATGGTAACAATTATTGTTACAATTATTGTGACTTCCTGAAACGCTTGGACTCTCCTTGTTTCTTCCCAGTACGCTGGTTTTTCTAGTTCGACTTTCACTGGACTACTCTGGTTTCAGCCCTGAGATAGTGTTACCAGCTGAAAGTACAAACAGAATGCGCTTGATGAAGGAAAAATCGGAATATAATATATTCCATTACGGACTTAATAACTCTAGTTGAGTCCGTCATCACTGGCTATTTTGCTGCTGGGGGCGATGTGAAAACATCATCGTCTGGCCATTGAGTAAAGTTTATTTGATTTGATTGAGTGAGAGGCCTCAGAGTATCATTCAATGGCCAAACGACAACGTTTTCACATCGAAAGCGCTCAGTGATGACGAACTCAACCAGTGTTATGAAATCACTTACTGGCGTAGCCACAAACCCTTTAAATTAAATGTAAATTTTGTGGACTTTCCTTGTTTTCCCCCCTGTGCCCTTCAACTTCACTATCCTACATCGTTCCTAATATTATATTTCACGACTTTCTATTCAGAGAAGGGTTCTATTAATGATGATTTATTGAGTGCGTTCAAACGAGGAAATAAAAAATCCAGTACCTACACCCATAGCGATAAGTACCTAATCACTTTAATTAGCCCCTAACCTGGATTGTTCCGTTTTTTATTTATTTATTTATTTATTGCCTTTCTCAACCAGGCAAGACGTCTTCCGTTGATGATTTATTGAGTTCATTCCAACGAGGAAAAAAGGGAGTCAAAAGTAAGTACCTAATGAACTAGGTAGTATCGCTGTACGCCCATCCACTGAACTTTCAATATTTTCGAATTCACGTCTTTTCCACTCGGGAATGCAGCTTTCAACAGATGATTTTTTTAGGTCATTTCAAAGATGAAACCTTAGCCATTGAACTGAAATGTTCCTATTTCAGATTAAATTATTTGTTCATGTAGGAAGGATATACCTACATTTCCTCAGAAGGAAGTTATAAGAAGACGTTGTTACTCGAATTGTCTAACATGACTATAGTAATAATTTGCAATGAACTGAAAGAAGAAACCATTATTCTCAAATTTATGCGTGTCACATTTCTCTTTTCTTTAGGGAGAGCACTTTCCTTGGATGACTTCTAGGTACTTACCTTACATAAATCTCGGAAGAAACAATAAATTCAAACGTAAGTATTTGTGATTCAGAAGTTAATAAAACATTCGTTCTGACATTAACACCCGCATCTAAAACCCTCACTCCTCCGGGCACTTTCACCAAACTGTCTTGCCATGAGTTTAAACTAACGAAATCTTAACCCCAACTTGCCCTTTAACCGAGGCGTTAGAATTTCTAAAAACTAGAATTTATAACTTAGATCTAAGTACACATCTATGTGTACATTTTGCCACTCCATTTCGGGCGTTTACTTGAAGTCAGGGCTTGTCGGTTGCCATTTCGTAACTTAACCTGCAGTTTTGTTCAAAAGAGAAAGTTATGTATTGGCACATACGTGTAAAGAGATTGCTGATAAGAGCGCTAACCGAGTGAACCAACCAAAAGATTTACCAGGACTACTAGGACTACATACTTTTTCATTCTGGCCAACGCCGAGACAAACGAATTTGGGTGTAAACATTTTTTTTACCACGCTACAGTGTGCATAGGTACCTACCAACCCAAAATACAAAGAAACCATTTCATGTAAGGCGATAATAAGTAACCCGCACTGGCTTGAAGCGCCATAGAAGAGGCTTATCAAGACTAGCAGCAAGCTCGTTGACCCAGACCGTCCCCGATCCTGTCCATCATCCTGTGACCTGGCAGGCGTTCTGGGTAGAGCCTGGGGGTCAGGAGTGCGCGAGCTACCTTACTCTGTGATTCTACCCCTGGTTCCTAGTCTAGATCAGGGAAAACTCAGAAGATCAGGCAACTCGAGGAAAAAAAACAACTTATCATATATATACCTTGGTGTTTGGTTGCGAATAATAGATTAGTACCCTATTTATAAATAACAATACTACTACCCCCACTACAGTAGTAGTACGCTAGTACTAGTACTGTTACAGTACAGTTTTTCATGTCAGCTAGAAATAAAGTCATAATGACGAAGGCGTTCAGGATCAAAAGTAGACATAGGGTAGACATTAGGTATAGGGACATGGGGTATACCTATTCGTAATCAAATCAAATTCGAGAAACGGGCCAACAAGCGTTGTTACTAAGAAAAATTTACAAGTTGTCGGGTTGCGACGGTATTGGTTGGTATGGTTGCATACACCCAAAATATCAATTATCATGCATATCATCAAATATGCATGGGTGATGGACATGATTTTGATATTTTGTTTGAAGCCCAGGTGTCCCAGTCTAACTATTGTGGCACGTCAACAAGCTTTGGTACTAAGTAAGATCACGTGTTGACGGGTTGCTACGGGTGTTCCAAGTGAAGCAAGGGTTACATTATTGATATGGGGTTTTGTGGATTAACGAATTTCTCATCCTGAGGATCAATTCAAATAAACCTACATGGACAGGTAATTTTACCCTCTCTTATTATACGAGCCTTCGATTCGAGATAGTTTGATAGGTACTTCACGACTTCAACAATACAAGGTTGGACGGGTTGGACGTGCTTGCGTTCTGATTGATGGATTGATGGATCGGGGATGGATGCATTATTGAACGGGAATTTGATACCTATTTGATATTTCGTGCGAAGCACGGGTGTCCCAGCTAGTTTCTTATAAGTATGGGGGTTTTCAGGGGTTTTTCACAAAATATGTGCGTTCGGCCCAACTGTGCGCCCAATGATATAACTAGAAGCTTTGAGCTTTCTAGTTAGCTCGACCGGCGGAGGGGACTTGAAAAAATATTCTGAATGAACAACACATTAAGTAGGTATGACTTAACAGATGAATATTCGCAGTGAACTCACTGACAAATGAGCATTTGTTTACACCCTGTTGCAACCTTCGGTAGGTTGTTCCCAGGTTTCGAAAGGAAAAATGCTGGGCCTGTGCATTTGAGCATGGAACACGCATTTACTATGACCTATCAAAAAACGACACCTAACAGCGACACCAAAAATCATCCCAGAAACCGTTGTTACAGAGAGACCTGTCAAGCCTGGCAAGGTATCTGATGTAAAAAAAAACGGCGTTTGTACTGGACTTAAGTTACTTAGGTACCTGTTAAAAGCGTTTTCACGTTCCTCCAATGTTAAGCTGTTAGGCTCATGGTGACAGCATCCGTGGGTTTAGGGTGCCCCCCAGCAGTGATACAAAATAATACCTAGGTATACAACACAAGCGGCAATTCCCCCCCCCCCCCCCCCCTTATAGGAAACTAACCCAACGCGGAGAACATTCTGTTAATTTACTTACTAACGAATTTACCTTTCATAATTTTATAGGAACTTGACGGGTTGGTCCTGCAAATACCAATACGATCAGCTTTGCTTCAAATGATAATATTACCAAATGAATAAAATTTGAAAAATCAAAAAAAAAAATTATATGAACCTCATTTCGGGATCAGGCATAGGTTTATAATATATACCTACAATCGATGTAAAATTATTTTACAGGCTCGAAATGGAATGTGAGACTCAATGCAACTCAAAGACAGAAATAATCTTCGACGCAACAGGTCTCTTATGTCTTGTTGAAAAAAGGCCATAAGTACAAATTGTAGACGATGAAGTTGCTGTTTCCAGGTTCAAATGGCAGAACCGATGAATATCAGGCCAACACAAATTTCAACAGGAATTAACTAATATTAATTATTGACGTAATATATTGATAGTTAGGTACTGCTCGTCAATGTAATATTGATCAGCAGTAACGATTTTTGAACATGATGATACAATCTTGTTACGCTCTAATAATGAGATCACAATGTTTTGTTGGCCCAAGTCTGCACCACACGTTATCGTGTTTGTCAAGTTTTGTACAATAGTTTAAAAAGAAATTAGGGTGCCTCGAGATGGAGATAAACTTTTTTAACACAGAATGTGTTTTTATGGAGGTTATTTGGTTTGAAGTTGGGCGTATGTAAGGTGAGTCAGAAATATCCCACCAGCCGCCCACTGACCCGACGCCCCGATGGTACCCCCCCTCACATCGAGAACCGCAACTCCTTCTGAACCCATCCCACGCCCCAAGTCGACTAATAAGAAGGGTTTACGAGTTGTTACGACTTATAAGAAGGGTTTACGAGTTGTTACGACTTTTAAGAAGGGTTTATGGGTTATGAGTTGACGGGTTGCTACGGGTGTTCCAAGAGAAGCATGGGTGAATTATAATTTCAATAATTGATAGGGGGTTTTGGGGAATAATGAATTTCCCTCCTGCTCATCCCAGAGCGCTAAAATTTGGTAGGCACAGCTTCTAGAGAATCAATCGCAGTGAACCTACATGGACACTGTCCACTGGACAGGTAATTTTTCCCTCTCTTATTATACGGGCATTCGATTCGAAATAGTTTGTTAGTTACTTCACGACAAGAAACGGGTCAACAAGGTTGGACGGGTTGGACGTGCTTGCGTCCCGAGTGAAGGATGGATGCATTATTGAACAGGAATTTGATAGGTACTTGATACTTCGTGCGAAGCACCGGTGTCCCAGCTAGAATTTCTATAATTTTGGCTCTAGGTAAGTAAATTTACTTGTAAATACTTAGTAAAGTAAATTTTACTACTTGTAAAATTGTAGTGGATCACTTGGGATACGGATGCCGTATCTAGGGCGACCAAATTCGATGCTCCCGAAATTCCAACAAATTCCGAAAGATACGTTCTAGCATGCTAAACATTTTTTAGGACGTATCCCCACGTCGGATCTTGGAGTACCGGGTCACGCCACTCTTAAAACGTGTTCGTGTAAAGTTTACACTGTAAACACAACAAACTGCATTTAGCTTTCGACGTGAACAGTTGTTTAGGGGTTTCGGTAACTGCCCAACTCTTCACTAGAACTCAAAATTGGGTGGAATTATAGGTAGGTAGGTACTCACTTGATCTCCGGGGATATGTACTGCGTAATAGAAGTTGTATCTCAGTTGTATTGCTGGGAGCAAACAAAACTGTTCCTCGAATTGTCGGCGATCGACGAGAACCGAGCATCACTTTCCCGCCACTTCACTACCCATTTTTGCACAGTTTGCGTGTTTCACATTCCGCACTTGCTGGAAGTGGGTCTGAAATAGCAATCCCGGAGCGACTAGGCTTTCTATATAGAAATAATATTATATCGGGAAACAGAGGTCTTCGAAACTCTTTTGGAACGAGCAAAACCGCACTATTTCCGTGTAGCACTCCCTGTCTTCCAAGTCGACTGTCAGCATTGCTGCTCCCGAATGTGCAATGTTTGGTAACCAAACTTTGGTTGCTCCTCCCACTTTCTTTCAACTACGAACGAACTGGTGTGAAATAAAACCGCGGTGATTCGCGAAAACGGCAGATCGCTCCTAACAACAAACAGGAACACTAGAGACTACCCATACACCTGACTCCCAATCCGCGCATGCGCAATCGCACTTTTTTATCGGTAATGTTTCGATGTTCGATCTTCGTTTCGATGTTCCATCACCTTCGATTATCGTCACGGCCATGTTATGCCAGACAGTGAGGCGGTTTCCTATTTTGAACTGCTCCCATGTGGATACACTGTGAATAACGAATCACATCTAGCCTCTCTGATCAAGAGGTTTCATTCCAAATCCAAAATGTCAACTCGACCGCCCCGCCTAGAAGTTATTTTCCTTTTGACCCCAAATTATATTCCGTTTATTATATTCGGTTTATTTGTGCGAGGTGTTGTCGGATTTCGGGGCTGTCCAAAAAGGCGTCCAGACACTCGAAGCGCGAGCAGAGGATCGACTGTGGTGTAGTGGAAATCAAAAGCGAGGCAAGTTCATGTGGCTAAAAATGGGATTTTTGAAGGATCCCTATGTAATCGCGACGGAGGTCGACGACTCGGATCGGCCTCAAAATTTGACATTATCAGTTTCAAGAGGTCTACATTCTAAATCCGAAAGGTCCGTCCGCCCTCCGGGCCGTTTTTGGCAGTAGGAATTTTCTTTAAATTCTGAAATTTTGACAGAATACTTGGTTTACCATCTAGTTGTGCCCACAAGGTTTTCAGTCCGATCGCCCATACCCGTGGGGCGCTATGGGGCTACTGGAGGGGTTTTGAAGGCTCTTAGCTATGGGATCGAGTTAGGTGTCGTTTTCGAGGTATTTTTGGACGTAAAATCCATTTTACGGAGGTCCCGGAACGATCCGATTTCACTGTGGCGATCTATGGGCTTTCATGGGGCTAAAAATGGGATTTTTGAAGGATCCCAGCGGGTTAAATATTTTCTGAGTAAAAAACAAAGAATTTGAAAAAGAAAATGAAAAAACCGCCCTCCATTGTTTCAAGAGGCGGGTTTTGGAAGTAAAGGCAACATCGATTGAAACGCGTAGCGAACAATCGATCTTTCTCATAACGCATCGATTACCGATAAAAAAGTGCGATTGCGCATGCGCGGATTGGGAGTCAGGTGTAGGTATAGTCTCTAGTGAGCACCTGAATGTAAAAATATTTGTTAAGAGCAGAAAAGAATTCTGGAAATTTAGAATTGAATCAGGCCGATTCTTTAAAAAAATAGAGAATCTAAAAGAATCGATTTGTTCAAGAATCGATTCTTTTTGAGCATCCCTAATCCCTACAGCGACTCGCGGCACTTCCTGACAGGAAGTTCCTGTTACTAGAGACTATACCAGCAGCTGTTACTAGAGGCTATAAGAGCAGAATTCTTTTCTGCTCTTAACAAATATTTTTACATTCAGGTGCTCTGTAAAACAGATCCATGTTTAAACGAATCAATAGGTATTATTTTTTAAATTTAGTCACTGCAACGACCTATGATAGGTCGAACCACTGCCACAGCTGAAGCTTTCCTACCAACCTTTTCCTACTTAATAGTGCTGGTTAGCAGTTGGATGTATTAGTAGAGAGTTCCTAAAGCCACTTTTTGCCTAACGGCAATGAGTTACGGTCGACGTAACTCGAGATTTCGCGCATGCGCAGAAATAACGGCGATAACTTACGTCCTTATGCCTAACGTCGAACGTTACTAGGTTTGTTCCAACAGAAGGGCCTGCCGTTCGTTAACGTTCAACTGCATTCCAGTGCCTTCTCAATCACCTTCCGAAATCTGTTAACAGCTGTTAACTGCGGTTGGAACGCTTCTCCGTTCGACTTTCATTTCGCGTCACTACTGTCACTTTAATTTCGAAGTGCCCCGAAAAGGGCGGTCAAACCCGCCACCACTTTATGGCAAAGTATCTTTATTTTTTGGGCCGACTAGAACATTTCGGCCTGCAATGAGAGAAGGCCGATCTAGATTCCTAGATTCAACAATCCAAACAGGAAGTTTCCTAGCTACGAGTCCGATAAACATTCTTTACCTGCAGTTTTCCTCATTTTCTTCCAAGCTCACCAGGTCCTCCAACTCATCATCGTCTACAACCAGGAGCCCGGGGCTTCCCGGGTCAATCAGAAAAAAAAACGAGCAATAGACCTATGGTTCTACAACAGTCAGATCGTTTAGTAAATTAATTTTACGCCGTGACATAACGGTAAACGGACTGCAGTTATTCCACTCCGAAGCGTAACAACAAACATTTCATTCTAACACCAAGTACAAACAAACACCTGCTTTCCCCAACACTCGGAGGTGCGATATTTTCGTCATGACGAGACGAAATGATGAAAAAAAAAAAAAAAAAAAAAAATCGGCCTCTTCCAATACGAAGTGACGCTCGCTGCGACTTTCTCAGACTGAGCAGGTTACGCGAAAGGTTTCAATTCGATGAGGTTTCCATTTGAACGGTAATCGAACCTTGCCTCTCATCGAGGTTGACTTCCTTCCAACTGCGGTTAACTTCCCTTCCTCTGATGGAACAGCCGTCGACGTCAACTTTCGGAAGGTTTGACGTGATGGAACAGCCGTTCAGTTACCGTTTAGTTACTGCGCATGCGCCAGTTGGTTTCTTCCACTTCCTTCCATCTCCTTCCTTCTGTTGGAACAAACCTATTGCCATAAAGATACGGCGATCTGCTTATGGTCTTAAAGATAACGCCGTTAATTTCGAACAATAATATTATAAGGTATATTATAAGGTACCTATATTATAAGGTAAATAGCGGCACTTTTAATTTAGCGTGACTTTTGATAAGACCGTATCTCAGTTACGGTGTTATGTGAAGACTTCACTTAGTTAGCTTTTCTTTGATTCTCCCTAGACAAATTACGGCGATAAAAATTAAAGGTCGACAATGTTATGTCATATCTCAGATGTTTCTTTAGGAACTCTCTATTAATTGAAATTCAGGTTTCGTAACGTAATAATGCTTCTTCTTCTTCTGATAAATTTGAAATAATATTGAAATAATATTTGAAAATATTATCAATAATATATTATAAAATAATAATATTATAAAATATTATCAATAATATTGATAATATTTGAAATAATAAATAATAATATTTATTATATTATAATAATCACGATTATTTTCGATACTTTTCTAAATAATCGATTCATTTTTGAGAATCGGACATCCCCGGTAGGGATGTTGAAAAAGTATCGATAAATTTCGAGTTTTTGTCCCCAATACTATAATGATATTATAATCTATTATATTATAATAGATTATAATATATTATATATAATAATATTATATTATTATATATAATTATATTATATTATTATATATAATAATATTATATTATTATATATAATAATATTATATTATAATACACTATCGATATTATTGTATATCGTAGTATCGATACATTTTTCCGGTATCGACGCCTTTACTAAGTAAAAAAAGTCATTTTTTTATCCCTCACATTTCATCAGATTCAAAACTTACGGCATGTCGGTAGACCAGCCTACCTCTACCTAGACCAGCAATAATTTTTTTCAATTATTGAAGAATGTTGATGTAGGTACCTACCACCACCTCCAGCTCTCACGAGAATCAGCCGTCCTCGATCAAGGGCGGACCACCAAAATGTTAAGGGGCCGCGGGAGTACCCTGAAATCGTACCCAGTAGTAGTAGGTAGTACCCCATGGAAGAAAATGTCTTCCATGCTATTTAATAGCCTTCCTTATTCCATGGTAGTACCCAAGAATACCCAACCAACCAACCCAACTCACTCGTCACACGAGAGGCTAGCCGGAGCGGGGAGCTTAATTCCTCAAACTGCCGTTCAAGCGCACACCTCTTATCAACCTCGCCTCGCATTTTTGAAACTGGAAAACCAACTCCAACCAAATAGTCACCGGATCAAACACGAAAAATTAATAATATTAATAATATTATCATAATATGCTGATTTGTTTTATTGTCTCAAGTAATGGTCCATTTGGGCCTCAATAGGTAGGGACTCTGGTTTCCACCAAAATATAATTAGATAGTAGGTAGGTACACCTATAACAGTTATAGGTAGGTTACTGTGGGTAGCCCAAAAACCACAAAAATTTCGGACTTGATTCGTTTGTCACATAGCTATCCTTGAAACTATACGTTTTATTAGGTGAAACCAACGGGACATAGGTACTAAGACATAAAATGTCAAAACATCTTTGAGTGGAGAGTAAAAACAATGCTCACAGGTCCTTAAACAGTTTTATTTAGTTAGGTAGGAACTTTTTTCTCACAACCTTCCATAGCAGAAACGTGAATATCACAGGTAATAATGCTCAGGTTATTTTTATTGCGAGGATATCTGTAAAGGCTCGCTTAAATCACAGCTTAAGATTCACATTCATGGTCGACTTATAACTTTGGAAAAAAAAACTAGGTAGGTAGGTGCTCATTTAAAAAACGCTGAAAATTTTACACAAGGGTTTATTATTCTTTGATATAGGTTACTTGTACAGACATTTAATTCTACCAATAAAAAGGATAAAAAAAAAATTTTTTTTTTAAAGTTTTTGCTTACCTATATTTAAAAAAAAAATTTTGGGGGGGATTATTTTTTCAAAAATTCTTTATTTTTTACTTGAAAAATATTTAATCTCCTGGGATCGATCAAAAATCCCATTTTTAGCCACAGTGAAATCGGAGCGTTCTGGGGCCCCCCAAAAATGGATTCTACGTCCAAAAATACTTCGAAAACGACACCCGACTCGATCCCATAGCTAAAAGCCTAGATGGTGAACCAAGTATTTTGTCAAAATTTCAGATTTTAAAAAAAATTCCTACTGCCCAAAACGGCCCGGACGGCGCGCCGGCGGACGGCAGACGGACATTTCAGATTTTGAATGTAGACCAATCGAAATGGATAATGTGAAATTTTGAGGCCGATCGGAGTCGTTGACCCCCGTCGCGAAAACATAGGTGTATTATTCCAAGAATAATAAACCAAAAATTAACTTTACATATCTAATAATCTAAAAAAAATACTATTTATCTGGTTGAAAGGTACCTACCTACCAACTAAAATGATCACAAAATAGGTAGGTAGTACCCAGGTACCTATAACCCAATACCTATATTTATGCCGGTTAATTAATTATTGCAAAGATATCACCAAGTTAAATCACAGAAAGTGTAATCGCACGAATAGACAGAGTCGCATGCCTAGAAATGAGAGAAGGATGGCCGAAGAGAAAAAACAAACATTGATAAGAGGTGTCTACAGTGGTGCGCAGCGCATGAGCGGCAGTTTGAGGAATTAAGGGGGAACCGGAGTGGATTTGCCGAACAAGTGTGCGAGAGAGAGGGTAGATGCTCAAAAGTAGATCCAAATTACCTCGGCATCTAATTGATCAATTTCAATTCTGAAAAATGTTTTGAGCTCAGGACTCCAATCCTGAAGAGGCCAACGTTGAATTTATTTTTTAATTATTGATTTAGTCATTAATTACAAATTAATCAATTTTTATTACTGAATTTTCGGTGATTAATTGATCGAAATATTCAAAAGTTGGCTTATACCGCCCTTGCAGTGAACCTAAGGAATTAGCAGGCATTTTCAAATTCAATTTAAACCTTCAGATAGCGGCGGAATCCGGTTTCCCGCCAAAATCAGTCACTCCGAATAAGAGTTCGGCTGGAATAGGGCGAGGAGGGCTGGGGCGCGCAAGTTCGGAGAAATCTCGGTGGACTTCACCCCTTCATAGATGCAGACTTTTTTTTTTCTCGGACCGTTTATCCAGCTTGTTTCAATGTTGCTAAATGCTCTACACTGACGATATTGAATTATTTTGACCGCACCAGAGATAACAGAAAACCTGTTTCCAACAAAGTAATAAAAAGTAAAATTCATAAAATTCAACAAAACAGATCCAGTTTGAAAAAAGCACACATTATAAATAATAATAATAATAATAATAATAATAATAATAAAATAAATAAATAAATATAAATAACGTATGAAAAGAAGCAAAAAAGATAGAAAGAGACTCGGGACTAATCTGGAATTTTGAAAATTGCAACTATAGAAAACGAATAAAGTAACAGTTACTTAGTTACTTATAAAGTAAACTTATACCTAAGTAACTTATCAATTTCGGGGAGGGTATTAAATTTTGTTGAAGTCCAAATCAATGATGAAAATTATAAAGTCCCTCAGAATTTTTCAGCGTGGATCTCTATCAAAATTGACTACCTAATGCATTTTATAGGAAATTTAATGCGCGTTCACTTTTGGTTTATTATTCTTGGAATATTACACCTATGTTTTTGCGACGGAGGTAGACGACTCCGATCGGCCTCAAAATTTGACATTGTCCGTTTCAAGAGGTCTAGATTCCAAAATCGAAATTTCCGTCCGCCGTCCGGGCCGTTTTGGGTAGTAGAAATATTTTTTAAATCTGAAATTTTGACAAAATAGGTACTTGGTTTACCATCTAATTGTGCGCGCAAGGTTTTCAGCCCGATCGCCCAAACCCGTGGGGCGCTGTGGGGCTAAAATGGGACTACGGGAGGGTTGTTTTGTAGGCTTTTGGCTATGGGATCGAGTTAGGTGTCGTTTCTAAGTATTTTTGGACGTAGAATCCATTTTTTTTGGGTCCCGGAACGATCCGATTTCACTGTGGCGATCTATAGGGCTTTCATGGGGCTACAAATGGGATTTTTGAATGATCCCAGTTCAAATGTTTTATAGTAAATATTTTCCAAGTAAAGAACAAAAATTTGTTCAAAATAGTATAAGAAACCACCTTGATCACCTCAAAAACAATATTATGGTAGCTTTGCTCTCTCCAAATATGCGAAATAAGTATAATATACATCCATTTATTCGACATATTATGTCGAATCCGAGGATTTCGATAAAAAATAAAACTCAAAACGCTCTAGCTCCTAGGCTATTGCACCTAAAGATCTGCGGTTGGTCTCATTTGATTCAGCGTTCAAAATATTGTACGAAACCACCTTCAGCACTTCAAAAAAAAAAAAAAAAAATTATGGAGGCTTTGCTCTCTCCAAATATGCAAAATATGGGTTGAATTCGAGGATTTCGACGAAAAATGAAAACGCTGCAAATTTTACACAAGGGTTTATTATTCTTTGATATAGGTTACTTGTGCGAAAATTAATTCTGTGTCAATAAAAGATATTTTTGGAAAAAATGTGGGACCTCGAAAAATGGATTATGCATCCAAAATTACTCGGAAAATATTTGGCCTCCTGGGATCCTTCAAAAATCCGTCCCGTAGCTCCATCTTAGCTCCATCTTAGCCCCACAGCGCCCCACGGATCGGACTGAAACCCTTGCGGGCACAAGGAGATGGGGTACCAAGTATTTTGTAAAAAAAAATTTTTTAATTCCTACTGCCCAAAACGGCTCGGACGGCGGACGGACATTTAGGTTTTGAATCCTCTTGAAACGAATAATGTCAAATATTGAGCCCGATCGGAGTCGTCGACCTCCGTCGCGATTACATGGGTATATTATTCCAGGAATAATAAACCAAAAGTATAACAGCTAACCCCACTAAACCATTAGTAAAAGTGGTGACTCACCATTTTAAGAGCCACCATGTATAGGGTACGTTACAAAAATTATTCTTGGAAAAATCATTATAATGATTTTTTGACACTGTAAATAGTGTTTTGAATGCTGAATCGAACGGGACAAACGGCAGATTTGTTACAGAGTAGGTGCAATAGCCTAGGAGCTAGAGCGTTTTGAGTTTTATTTTTTATCGAAATCCTCGGATTCGACATATATTTCGCATATTTGGAGTGAGCAAAGCCATCATAATATTGTTTTGGAGGTGATCAAGGTGGTTTCTTATAGTATTAAATACTCAAAATTTTTGAACGCTGAATCGAATGAGACCAACCGCAGATCTGTAGGTTCAATAGCCTAGGAGCTAGAGCGTTTTGAGTTTTATTTTTGAGCGAAAAAATATCGCTCAAAAAATAATCATTATTTTCTGAGCAGAAAAATAAAACTCAAAAAATAATCATTATTTTCTGGGTGAAAAATAAAACTCAAATTTTGATTTTGAGCGATTCCCAAAAATAAAAATCACTCATTTTCAACCCCTGCAAAGAAGATATCACCCACCTAAAATAATATATCTGTAGCCGCTCGTGAAAATAGAAAACCAAAAATTTAGGGTAGCCTAAAAATTTCGATCGCCATCTGCGTCAAATCCTCTGATAGGCTCAAGCTGAAATACCTGGCGTGAGAGAGGAATCAAAGAAATAAAGTATGTAAAAATAAAAAACTTGCCGCAGGTACAAAGTGCATCCTGGTGTTTGTTGGTTTGAGTAAGTGGGGTGATTGAGGTGCGGGAAGGGTGGGGGGGGGGAGATGAGTCACCAAGTTCTTCCTTCACGGCCCGTTTCAACTCACTCCGCTGATCTCGCATAATTCTGGAAACCGGATTCCGATCGCGTTTTTTGATGAAATGATTAGTTTCGGCGAATAATGTTCATTTCTTGATGTTCTTCAGGGTGGTATAAGCTGAATTTCTTCCTCCACCTCATAATGAGCTAAATTCAAAAATTGGCTAAAATGCAAAATTAAATATTTATTTAAATAGAAGCAATTTCGAAAATGTTGCACGTTGGCCTCTTTTTGATAAGTATAGTAAAGAGATTCCCGTTGCCCGTTTCAAAAAATATTGTTTGGTTGCTCAGCTAATTTGGAACTACTTTTGAGCGAAAATTGGGTTTAATTCGGGGCGACTGGGGCGCCATCTCTTATCAGCGAATCTCACCAAACCCCACTCCGGTTCCCCCTTAAGCTCCCCGCTCCGGCTAGCCTCTCGTCTCGTCACAGTTGAAGTGTGGCCACAGCTACACCAAACGGGCTAATGTTCCCCTTTTTTGCTACCAGTTCCCTCGAGGCTTGAATGCATCTAGTCACAGTACAACCCATCTTCCCCTTTTGGTTTATTATTCTTGGAATAATACACCTATGTTTTCGCGACGTTTTCGTCGACGACTCCGATCGGCCTCAAAATTTGACATTATCCGTTTCAAGAGGTCTACATTCAAAATCCGAAATGTCCGTCCGCCATCCGCCGTACGCCGTCCGGGCCGTTTTGGGCAGTAGGAATTTTTTAAAAAATCTGAAATTTTGACAAAATACTTGGTTTACCATCTAGTTGTGCCCGCAAGGTTTTCAGTCCGATCGCCCAAACCCGTGGGGCGCTCTGGGGCTATAATGGGGCTACGGTAGGGGTTTTTTGAAGGCTTTTAGCTATGGGATCGAGTTAGGTGTCGTTTTCGAAGTATTTTTGGACGTAGAATCCATTTTTTGGGGTCCCGGAACGATCCGATTTCACTGGGGCGATCTTTAGGGCTTTCATGGGGCTAAAAATGGGATTTTTGAAGGATCCCAGGATGTTAAATATTTTTTGAGTTAAAAATAAAGAGTTTTTGAAAAAACACATTTTTGAACAAAAAAATCCAAAAAAAAAATTTTTTTGAAATAAAAATCCAAAAAAAATTTAATTTTTTTTAAATTTTTTCATTGACAGAATTTAATTTCTGCACAAGTAACCTATATCAAAGAATAATAAACCCTTGTGTAAAATTTGCAGCGTTTTTGGTTCCTTACCAGTCTTCTTCAAAGCAGTGAGATGCATCCTATTTTAAATGAACGGTGGCATTGGTGGCGTTTCCGCAGGTCTTATAAGGCTTTCCACACAGATTGCATGTACGGTGCGTATACGGCGGTTGTAGGGGTCACTTTTTTAAAAAACGAGGAGGATGACATTATTTCGTTCGGCACAATCAAAATGTTCATCAATAAACAAGAAAGAACTAACTTCAACCAGTCTTGCCACACCCAAATGAACTACCTCAGGTACTATCACTGGGATCACAGGTAGGCTAGGTACCTGGAGAATTTCTGGTAGAAAAAAGGGGACTTTAGACGATTTCCTCCAAATAAAAGGGGAAATTTGAGGCGGGAGGGGAGGAAATGCTCCTGAGGAAAAGAACCATCATTCTATGGAACCATAGATTCTATTGTGAAAAACGCTGCAAATTTTACACAAGGGTTTATTATTCGGTGATATAGGTTACTTGTACAGACATTTAATTCTGCCAATAAAAAAATTTTTTTTGGATTTTTATATTTCAAAAAAAAAATTTTTTTGGGGGGATTTTTTTTCAAAAATGTGTTTTTTCAAAAATTCTTTAATTTTTACTCGAAAAATATTTAACTTCTTGGGATCCTTCAATAATCCCATTTTTAGCCCCATGAAAGCCCTATAGAACGCCACAGTGAAATCGGATCGTTCCGGGACTCCCAAAAATGGATTCTACGTCCAAAAATACTTCGAAAACGACACCTAACTCGATCCCATAGCTAAAAGCCTTCAAAACACCCCTCCCGTAGCCCCATTTTAGCCCCATAGCGCCCCACGGGTTTGGGCGATCGAACTGAAAACCTTGCGGGCACAACTAGATGGTAAACCAAGTATTTTGCCAAAATTTCAGATTTTTAAAAAAATTCCTACTGCCCAAAACGGCCCGAACGGCGTACGGCGGACGGCGGACGGACATTTCGGATTTTGAATGTAGACCTCTTGAAACGGATAATGTCAAATTTTGAGGCCGATCGGAGTCGTCGACCCGCGTCGCGAAAACATAGGTGTATTATTCCAAGAATAATAAACCAAAATTGATGCTGCCCCTGTTCCCTGAACCACCGTAGAACCTGCCCACTCCATGTATCAATATTGACAAAAACGTTGATGATCTGGACGAGGTATCCAACGAATCTTTGTTGTCTGAAGAGCCACCTCAAAAGCCTTCCACCTCACATGCATGTGACATGCTACACATTATGTGTAACACGTGACAAGGTGATTTACTAACGCCTCTTTTTTTTTAAGGCGTTTGGCAATGGGATCGAGTTAGGTGTCGTTTTCGAAGTATTTTTGGTGCCAGAAGGATCCAATTTCACTGGGGGATGTAAAGGGCTTTCATAAGGATTTTTGAAGGATCTCAGGAGCTCACATATTTTCCGAGTAAAAAAAAATTAAAAGAAAAAAAAATTGTTCATTGAGACAGAATTAATTTTTGCACAAGTAACCCATATCAAAGAATAATAAACCCTTGAGTAAAAATTTGAAAGCGTTTTTGAAAAGAATCGATACTCGGTCTGGGTATCCCAAAAATGGATTCTGGGTCCAAAAGTACTTCAAGAACGACATCCTACTCGATATCATACCAGAAACCCTTCAAAATCTCCTCTCGTAGCCCCGTTTTTAGCCCCAGAGAGCCCCACGGGTTTGGGCGATCGGGCTGAAAACCTTGCGGGCACAATTAGATGGGAAACCGAGTATTTAGTCAAAATTTCAGAAAAAAAAAAAGAAAGGATTTTGCCAAAAACAGCCTGGACTGTGTACCTATGTCGTGTGGGCATTTCATTTATCGAATTCACACAAAGTCATCTTGAAAGTATAATGACAAAATTTGTTTGTTTTGTTTCAAAATGTAATTTTGAGGCTGATCAAAATGTTCGACCCTCGTCGCGAAAACAATGGTGTATTATTTCAAGAATAATAAACCAAAAAGCTAATGCCGGAGACACTAGGTAGGTAGGTACTTATTATAATAATAAGTACCTAGTGTCTCCGGCTATTATAATAATAGTTGGACCGAAGTGACTAGCATGAAGGAAAACAGATGGATTTGTCTTTGCTTCCTCCTTGCTTGGATTGGTAATCGTATACTTAGCATACAATTTAACATTTCCTTTGTTCACATAATCCAATTGATTCTACCGTTGATTTAAATACCAGGTAGGTCCTACAATCAGAATGCAAATTGTTCAAGTTGGTAACGAAGGTCTCACGTCTTGGCCTACGATTGGCTTTTTTGGGGATGAAATAAAAATGCAATAAGAGCTTCAAGGCGTTACATTAAACCCCGGTAAATGAATTATGAAAGCGGATGCGGTTGGTACTTTGACGCCTGGTCATAACTGTGGAGTCCTAACACTCTTCATAATATATTAAGTATATTAATAAGCCTCTTTATCAAGGGAATTTTTTATATTTAATTTCATCAATCACCCAGAAGAAAACTGAGGTGCATTAAAAAGTGATTAAATTCGGAAACCTCACCCTTAATAGGTATATAATAAACCCTTATCATGATTATTGTAATGATGCTTAGAAGTACCAGCTCTACTGTGGTCTCAAGCTAGTTCATACAAGCCGTAAATTAGGAGATCTTTTCAGGGAGTTAAAAACTGAATACTTTTACAAAATTGGGGTGTCCAACATGACATGTGAGAATCTCACATTGTGAGATTCGGGTAACTTCCGCTCGTTAACCCGCCGCTCTGATCTATCTTTGTTTACACGTACGTTTGCATTCGTCTAGCAGGGATGCTAAATCTACTCTCCGATTGGTTTTGGTTTATTATTCTTGGAATAATACACCTATGTTTTCGCAAAATGATCGGAATAGCCGGGGAAGGTTTTCAGCTATTCAAACCTACCAGTCGTTCAAAAGAGTTTGCGCATTTCTGGAAACCCCCGTTTTTTCTCATGGACAATCATACGTTGCCTTGCCGAGGATCCCCTCATCATCTGCACATATGCTTCCGTTTTCTATAATGGGTTACCAGACTTCGGTAACTGTAGAAGTAAAACTAATAACAGGTATTTACCGGTGCATTGCACGGGCAACCGGCTAGTATTTTGATAAAACACAGTTGATTGAAGACTATGTGCGAAATATTTTGTACAGTATCTACATACATTAGTTTCCTGCGTCTGCTATTTCCTCTTCAAATTTTAATGATTATAGCTTACATTGTAATTTTAAATCTTCCTTCATGTAATATGTCAACAATGCAAACATGTAATTGGAAAGTAGATATGACGACGTCATCGCGGTAATATGATCTTCAAAATCGCAATAAGAATAAATTAAATACAATTTGAAACGAGATCATATACCACAAACATTATTGGCAAGTGGATAGGGGGGATAGAGAGCGTCACAGTAGGGCCTGTTTGTATTTTATCGATGCACTGATATGGCATACCTATTGAGCCTAGTCCATACGATTAACATCAAAACTCACATTTGAATCCGAACCCACCAATTACCACTTCACTATACAGTTACATGTGCTTGTTATGAGGCCCACCAGTCTTTAAAGTTATTCACTGAAGATATATGAGAGCTTTGAAAAAAAAAAAAAAAACAAAAAAAAAAACAATGACTATTGGGACTGTAACTATTATTGCCCTCAGCCCAGAGTGATATATTTGAGATTTCGAGGATTTTTGTTCTTCTTCCAGATTTTCGCCGACCAGGATTTCAGGTAGGGACATATTCTGGTCGTGTGTAGTTTTTTCAGTCAGATAAATTCGATAACTACATTATTTTATTATAAGTATTCGTACTTGGGTCATTCTCACGAAAACGTTCAAACCAGTGTCCCGGCGATTTCTAGTTAGAGAGCGTCGCGTTTTCAATTTCGGAAGGAACTTTCCTGACACAAAATTTTGTGCTCTTTCAGGCTAGTCTCATTTAAAAACGATTAAATTACTCCTTAATTACAGAAATCCTAATTGTATACTGAAAACCTAAGTTTTTTCAATCTCCCCCTCTCGAGTTTTTCGACTTTGGCCACTCGGCACCCCCACAAAATTCAACTTATTCAAGATTTTTTTTTTCATTCTGCTCGTTTTTATCTCAATTTTTTTGAATATGAAGCCCAAAATTTATTTATGAGCTAAAAGTTTGTTTTTTCCCCCCAAAAACGGTGTGTCCCTGAGGAGTGTGTAAGACCCTGCTGAAGTCAGGATTTCTTCAATTTAGGCCATTAGGAAGGCATGGAGGGGGTTCTCCAGTGGAGAACCCCCTCCAGAGAATCTCCACGCCTCTAAAGAGATGGGTCACCCTCCCCCTCCATGTTGGAAGCATAGTATCGCATATTCAGTGAATATCAAAATGTTGGGAAGGCAACAAGTGTGTGAAAGCGTGAGTCGGCAACCATAACCCGTAAATCCCTTCCGGGCTCTCCCAAGGTTAATTGCAATGTTATTTCTGGTTTCCTTCAATATTCTTACTACTTCAATGGAGAGGTTCACAGAGATATTTATATTTTTGATATAAGATGAACAGGAACGAAATTACAAGCCCAAACACGAGGTTTTGTAAAGTCCCTGCCGTGTATGTCTCTGCCAGATGTTTGTTGTATTTAATGGCCCGCCAAGAACGTTTGTTTTTAATGGAATTTGAAATTTTAAAATGATAAAAGCGTTCAATTAAGATTATTTATTTATTTTTTTTTTTTGAAGCGTGTGCTTTAATGTGATTTTGCCATTTCATCTGTTTTGGTAGTGATAAAGAGAATTCCTTCTTTCTCCGCTTAAATAATATCCGGGATTTGAATCGGAGGCCAGAAGCTTATTAATAATTATATTATTATGTTTCTGGTCTCCGAGATGCGAATTCCGGATTATCACGTAATATTAATTTGGATAAATGAATATTATCAAGGATTTCCAACCCGATGTCAGTCCCTGCCATGGAGCGTAAGTCCCTGCTTTGTCGATTTTTTATTTATGCCTGTTATTTAAATAATAAGTGTGGTTAAGTTCTCCAAATGGCTTAATTTCATTTTGGGTGGACCAATTTGGTGTGTATTATGCACACCAAATTTTTTTTGATTGTCTACAACAAGGTTTACATTTTGAAAGTTGGAACGTTTTCGTGAGAATGACCCACCTAGCAAAACTAGTTTCTATTAGTTTTGCTCATGCACCAATATGGAAAATATGGTTAATGGATCACCTGTAATTTTTAGACTAGTAGGTAGACTACCTGTAGTTTGTAACCCCAGGTCTCCTCATCCGAGAGAATCCAATGCATTCATCTTTAATCTAACCTTCGGAGTAGAGTTTGGACAGTTTGCTGAACGTCAAAACCATTGATGAGAATTATTCTTTATTATAAAGATTATATTATAATCAATCAATTATAATTAAAGATTATTAATCTTTAATCTAAAACTACTTATGCGTGAGGGATTGGTAAATGAATAAGATATCCCTTTTCAGGTCGGCAGGTCGTAGAAGATTCACTAGACTTAGCCAAATGAAATTGGCGTTCACGATCTTGTCGTTGGTGGTAGTTTCGGCCAGTGCGGCCGGGACGAAAAAAAAAACAAAATCCGGTAAGGTTTATCACAATGTCATTATTGTCGTTAAGGGAAGGCTCTGCGTTTGAACCGCAGCTCTGTAGTAACCAAATTTAAGTACTTACAATGGTTTTCCAAGTTCTGAGCAAAGAAGATTCCAAATTTTAATGCTTTTCAGTTTGAAAAAAAAAAATCACCCTCTATTTGAGTGCAATAGAGCTGCCAATGCTTGCGTAGGTACTTACGATCGCAGGGCCCTTCCAACAACTCTCTTCAAATCCAACTTCTTTTTCAGGAAAAAATTTACGAAATACGATACTCAATAGATATAAACGTGTTTCTTCATTTTTGTTGTTATAGTGTTTGAGACTATTCTGTGTTTAATTTGGTTCTGTTTTGTTTGTCTTTATTCAGCGAAGAGGGATCTTTTATGGCCGGGTAGTTACGGAGGCGGCTTCGGTGAGTACTGTAACAAATTGGTTGCAGGTCTGAGCCAGAGAAACGAACCACGAACCATCTATGAAGATGTAATAGTTGATTGAATTTTGGCATTAGGCCTCTCCAATCATGTAGTAAACTGGTTTTCAATCTAACTGGTAGTACCTACTCCATTGGCAGCGACCAAGCCGAGTGGCGATGCGACTAGTTCTTTCCCAAAAAACTAGTCGCTAAAAATTTCCCATTTTTGCCTATTGAGTTTTAATATTATCATCAGTATCGATCGGTATCTAGTATCGATATTATCTAGTAAACACCATGCATGAGTCGGGTTTCTATAAAGTAAGTGACCAATTCAACATTCAAATTTAATGTTCGTTTAAAGCTCGTCTGTTGTGATACCCAATGATGAGTTTTTAGTGATAATTTTGAACCCAAGGATGATTTTTCTGGGATTTTAAATTTACTTCTGGGTAAACATAAGCTTTTTTCAAACTGGAAACGTTGTTTCGAACTTGAAATATGTTTATGAATGTGTTTATTCATGGCTAACATCCCTCAATCATTCAATCAGTCACCGTAAATAATTTCAGGGTAGTTCAGGAAGAAAAAGCCGGGTGATTCTCGGTATTTTAATTACGAGCTTTCGGAGAATGCTAGTCCCCTTCTTCAGGTTCTTAAAGTCAGATTGTACAATCCTCGTCTTTGTGCCTTAGAATAATTTCAGAGTAGGGCCTACCCTTTCATTTCGTTGATATTGAAATTTTACAAGTCCTCATCGACACTTAGACACAGTAAATAATTTCTACCACATTTTCGCCTCATCGCCCACTGTGCGCCGTAGCTTCAAACTTTTACGCTTAGTCTTAATATAAAATTGATATCATAATTTACGCCTAGTCATAATAATATTAAGATATTATAAAATTTGAATCATCATTAAATGATTAAATTTTAATGATGAATCATATCCTGTTATTTGGTTAAGGGCCGGTTTCACCAACCTCATGTTAAAGTTCAAGTTAGCTATTTTGAGGTTAGAGATTGACATAAAATCAGTTTTAGCACGTGTGCTAAGAAGTTAACCGCCCTGGTAACCAGGAGACAACAGCTGGTGAAACGTGAATTTTTTCGCTAACTCGTGGGTTAGCCTAACTCGAGGTGGTGAAACCGGCCCTAAGTATATCTGATATTATACTCCGGGTAAGTAACGTGATTTTTGTTCCAGGCGGAGGTATGGGCATGGAGATGGGCGGAGGAATTGGTATGGGCGGAGGTATTGGCATGGGAGGCCTTGGCGGAGGTATTGGCATGGGAGGCATTGGCGGAGGATGTCCAATGCTGGCTAACACGTTGAAATATTTCGGCAACCAATTATATTCGACTTTCGGAAATGTGATAAGTAAGTATTAGCTAGAGGTATGAACTAACCATGTGGCGGAATGTCATTAGACACATGCACTTAAACTGCCACGCAAAAGGCAGTGAAAACGCACAACATCGAAAGGGCCATTCCTACAGAATCAAGCCATATTCACAACATATGTTTCAACACCTTAACGCCATTCACCCCAAATACTGGCGTGATTTCCAGGCCCGTCAATGCCATGGTCGTATCCAATCCCACGTCCCAATATGGCTATGAGTGTGATGGTTAGATATGTCTTGCAACAACTGTACACTAGGTATCAAAGCCCATCTTGTAAGTAATTCTTTGAGAGGAATGACATACCATTCCTTAACTTATACAAAACAGAGTAGTGTAAATCTTATAGTACCTAACAATGGCGTCTCCAATACATACGTGGTGTTGCCTATTTTCCAGTTGTCCCAATGGTCCCGACTGGATTGGGGGGTTCAAGTCCATGTGGGAATTCCATTGATTCTATTTTGGGGTATATATGTTCTGACATATACAGCATATACTCATCACTTCAAGGTAAATTTATTTAAGACATAATCCATATGATATCATATAACTATGTATGCTATTCACCTTACATGAATTGTATTACGTTCCAGCCAGCTCCTTTTCACCACTTATGTCCATGATGGGAACAGGTAAAATGTCATTATGTTATCAATTTCTATGCTAAGACTTGAATCTACATTAAGTGAGGGTATATCAATTTTTAGATTAAGACTGAGAGGGTTGGGAATCTTTTGAGGGAAAACAGTGATTCTGAGTTAGCGAGTTTTGAAACGTGACTACTTTTGACTTTAAAATCTATTAGAAGTCAAACGAGGTAAGAAACTCAGGAATTAATCTAATTAAGTTATACCTGTTTTAGGCATTGGAGGTATGGGAGGTATGGGAGGCATTGGAGGTATGGGCGGCATTGGAGGTATTTCTACAGGCTCGATGTCAAGTACTCAAATTTCAAGTAAGTATTCACGACGTTGTCAGCTTGAAAAGTTGAATTTATTCTTAGTTAAATACGCAGAAGCGAATATAATAATATTATAGAAGATACAATAGTGACAAATAACTTAAAAATTATACAGAAAACGAAACAAACTAGGAACAATGAGTTTATTTCAGTATTAAATATATTTAATCAGTATGATATTTATAAATACCTTTCCTAAAATTTACCAGTTTAAGATATAATCATATTGTTGTTCTTTTAGGTGTGACGGACACCGCCGTATACGGGGGCGGTATGGGAGGTGGGATGGGGTGTGGCGGTGGGATGGGGTGTGGTGGAGGGATGGGGGCGGTATCTTGGCCTTCCTTGAGATCACTCCTGCAATATGTAACATATCCAATATACAACATATACAACGTATACAGAAGTGAGTGGTTCAGTACATCTGGATCTAATGTAGCCATAACACTGAAAATTTCAAGTAGCTGCGATTTTCACCCTCTCCTCTCTGTAGTAGAAATTAGTGGGTGTTAATTGAAAATAACCATAATTAATTTTCTTTATTCTTAACCTTCCAGGGAGATACTCTTACTCAAGTCAAACTATCACGTCGTCGTCGTCTTCATACGGGGGTAGTTCGATGGGTGGAGCTATGGGTGGTTCAATGGGGGGTGGTATGATGGGCGGTGGGTGTGGGGTTGGGATGTCGTGTGGCAGTGGGATTGGTGGTTCATTCTTCAAATAGAGGTATGGTATGTACCCCTTATCATCTAATGTTTACCTTCGTCATAGTGTTTAAATAGTTTCTACTCGTGGAATAAAAACTTGACATATTCAGGCATTGAATTTCTGCAACTTTGTGGCAATTATTGTCCTCTTGTGCCGCAATTTTGTGTAGTTACTTTAGTCATTGCGAGGGGGCCCTGAAATCAAGGTTATGGCAGCCTACCACAGGGTGAGTCAGTAATGAACCCTCCTTTTTTTACAGGATTTTAATTCACCATTGGATGCATTTTGCGAATATGGATGAAGAGCTTTGCCTGCAACGTTGATGTACTCAAAATGGCGAATAAACTTGATATTCGTTTGAAGTTGTTTTAATCCTCGAGGGATTTTTTTATATTTTTATTCTGCTGTGGTAAGAGAAAAAAAAAATGTCGCTGTTTGGAACACCAAAAAATGTCCCACTTTTTGAGACACTTTCCGTGGTGGTAGAGACTTGAAATTTGGAATGAAGGCTCCGTTGGGAATCTAGTTGGCTGAGAATCCATCATTTTGAGATAGGATCACTATTCAGGGTGGTTTGAGGGTCCAGTCAAAATCGACAATAAATTCGCAAAAGGCTTCTCTGCTTTTTTATTATGATATTCGGACCCATTAGGGTAGTGTATACCCAATTTTGCAACTTCCCTAAAGCTGTGCTCCACGCGTAGCACACGAAAAACCACGATTTTTTCGGTCTTATTTCAGTTTTTGCTCTATATCTAATAAACTATGCATTGTCCGACGAAAACTACTATATGAGTTTTTAAATAGCATTAAATGTGTGACAATTTAAGCCCAACCGGAGCTGTGTAGGTCAATTATTTTCAGAGTTATGGCACTTTGAAAATAGGCCATTTTTTCCAAAATGCAAACATTTTAGTTGAAGACCTGAAGACAGCGGAAGCACGTTTTTCAGATCGTTTTCGGTAGTAGCTCAAGAACTATTTGTCCGATTCCAAATTTCTTTTTTTCTCGTGAAAGCTTAATAAATTCCCAATCGCAGCTATTCCGTGTGAAATTTTTATTTGAGCGTTGATAAGGGAGGGGCAGGCACGGTAAACAAGTGGCACATTTCGAACAAACCGTGTTTCTTTGCACATTTTTGCCTAGGTATATCGCGGGAACGGTTGGTCCGATTTTACTTTTTTTTGGGGGGGGGGGGGGGGGGAAGCTGATTAAATTTTAAAAAGCGTGGGGTTAATGAAATTGCGATCGGAGAAATATTGTAGGGGGGAGAGAAGAAAATCTTCTGAAAAACGTGGTCGTAGTGGGTCAAATATCTTGTTTCCACCCTTTCCGACGAATACGAATGGCGCTTTTATTGTTTCAAGAGACATGCAATGTGCCGTCCCCTGCATAAAATTTATTCGGCTTTCACCTTAAAAAAAAAAAAAAAAAGTAAGATCGGACTAACCGTTCCCGCGTTATAGGCAAAAATGTGTAAAGAAACACGGTTTGTTCGAAATGTGCCACTTGTTTACCGTGCCTGCCCCTCCCTTATCAACGCTCAAATAAAAATTTCACACGGAATAGCTGCGATTGGGAATTTATTAAGCTTTCACGAGAAAAAAAGAAATTTGGAATCGGACAAATAGTTCTTGAGCTACTACCGAAAACGATCTGAAAAACGTGCTTCCGCTGTCTTCAGGTCTTCAACTAAAATGTTTGCATTTTGGAAAAAATGGCCTATTTTCAAAGTGCCATAACTCTGAAAATAATTGACCTACACAGCTCCGGTTGGGCTTAAATTGTCACACATTTAATGCTATTTAAAAACTCATATAGTAGTTTTCGTCGGACAATGCATAGTTTATTAGATATAGAGCAAAAACTGAAATAAGACCGAAAAAATCGTGGTTTTTCGTGTGCTACGCGTGAAGCACAGCTTTAGGGAAGTTGTAAAATTGGGTATACACTACCCTAATGGGTCCGAATATCATAATAAAAAAGCAGAGAAGCGTTTTGCGAATTTATTGTCGATTTTGACTGGACCCTCAAACTACCCTGAATAGTGGGGTGATTCCAAAAAAAAAACGGAAATTTGGGGTTTCGTTTAGGCCGAAAATTTTTCCTTCGTTTTCTCTAGAAGTGTTATTGATTCCGGTCCAGGGAAAGCCCTAGTTTTCGAAAATATATAGGGTGAGATACTTTATGTAGCCCCCAAAAAGATATCACTACAAAACCACGACGGATTTATGTGCTTTCCTTAAGACCATCACATGAATTGGTGTTGGTATAGGTAACTATTGAGGAACTCAATATATATTCCCAATTACTTTCAGTATCCGTAGCCAGTAACCGAATATAAAATATAATTAGGGTTAGAAACTAGATTTGAAGGTCAATTTCTGCAACTGAAATGGAGAAAGCTAGGCGTGAAGGACTTGAGTTTTCGTGATGGTCTTGAATTTTTGTGTGAAGGTTATGAACTCTTGAGTGAAGGTCATGAGTTTTTCACAATGGTCTTGCCTAGTAATAATACAATATACGTACATATGTGGGTCATTCCAATTTGGAATGTACATTTGGCCTCCCGAGCATCGTCCATTCACCAAATTTCCAAACGCATTTTCAAGCCTGTCAAAATTTTTTCTGGCTCCATTCAACTCCCAAGAGCCCTGCACAATTCGAAATTCGTGAGTTCAGCCATTGGTATTCCTATAAATCCATAGTGTTTGCAAAATAACGTGGTCTCAACCTCATGTGTGTTACCATTCTTGAAAAATTAGTGTAAGACGCCCAAACTGTCGGGTTGGTCGAAATTCTTTTCTAGGGGCTTTGCAGAACCATTTTTAAATCATATAAATCTAGCTCACTGCTACAGAACCCATGAAACCTGTGATTTTGTGCCTTAAATCTCATGTGTGTTAACCGTTAAGAAACACGCTGGCCACATGATTCGTGGTTATACTTTACTGCACAATCCAAACTCTCAAAAACCTCTTACTACTGTTCAACAGTCATCTCATTCACTGTTATTAAGGTCAGGCCGTACCAAAACTTTCACAGCTGATCCTCCAGACCAACTTTTCTTGAATGGACACAGTAACATACATGGTAACAGACATGAGCAACAACGTCGAAAGAGAAGCGCTACTCCGCCTATAGTTGATCAAAATGTAGTATTAAATACTCGTAAATTTTACGAGATATATTTGAGTCAAATAGGTAATTTGACATTAATTTCAATGTTAGCACACTTGTATTTCTCTAAAAACCACACTACCCAGCTGTCAGCTGATGCAACAGCCCAGCTGGTATAACTACTGTAGTATCTAACTACCACATCGAAGGGAAACGACGCGACGTTAGAGACAGAAAACGTTTATGTAACCGATAAAAAAATCTTGTACTTAACTTAACATTCAAAATAGAAATCACAGAAAAAAATAGGAATACATGTTTTTGAAATTTTTTTTGTAAATAGGTAACGATTTTGATTCCTGGTTATCGGGGAAATTACTGTTTCCCCAACAATTGGTTGATTTTACAAAGTAAATAGGTATCAGGAGAAGCTGGTCCACTCGGAAACTAAAACACATCTGGTAGACAACCAAAAAACCCGTGAGACGGTTCACAAAATTCTATTCATTCCAACTTCCAAAATTCTATTCATTCCATCCCGCTGGACCAGCTACAGATTTATATTGAATTGGTGTTCTTCTTTCACGTCGTTCTTCACTCACGTACAAGTCAGGCACAACACTGGTGACCCCGACGTGATTTGAACACGGCACATGGCAGAACCACCAGCCCAACTTCCAGCAGCCGCAATCGCAACCGTAGTCAACAGGGCAAAAGTTCATCGAGGAAGATCCAAACCTCTGGTTTCTACTACTACAAACGTTCTTCACAACAGAGCGACTGACGTCCCAACGATCAAAATTCAACGCCTTAGTCGCAGTACTACCAAGAAAGGCGTACTACCAGATAGCACACCTCCTACGGGAGCCTGGTGGACGACCCTACGACGAGCTCGAAACGCTCCTTCACCGGGTGTGTGGAACCACGGCTGAGCAACGCATCCGGGCCCTCCTCGAAAACTCTCCTGACTCCGCCAAACGACCATCTCATGCGTTATTTATCCGCTACCAGCTCTCTGATACAACGCCGGCAGAAATAGTGAAGACACTGGCTAAAACAACTTCCACCGGAAATCCAATGTGCACTTCTCGCGACTACCACAGACAATCTTGGCAATAATTGCCAAAATTATTTTGGCAAGTCAGGTGGAGTCACAAGCAGCCGTCTGTGGTTCTCCTGGCCACGTCAGTTCTTGTCCCATTGTTTCCCCAAGATTTTTTCATGCGGCGATGTTCTCGTGGTGTTATATCCTTCCACTTTCTTTCTGCTAAGCGATCTTCCTTTTTCTTTAGCTCTGAAAGCAGCCTCACGGACGGGATCCAACTTCTTCTTTTCCCGGTATCTCCTCTGTTTTTCTGCAGCTGTCAGCGGCGCCTGAAAATGTTCGAATTATAGAATTTGTCTAGTGGTTATCGCCAACTCCAAAATATAACTCAAATTACCTAACCAAAACAATGACCCCCATGAACGTGAAATTCGAATAAATCATACTTTCCGAAATTGTCTGCGAGGACCTCATGTTTGTTGCCCGGAGCTCATGTGTGTTACTGCTGCACTGGTAACACACATGAGTGGTAACACACATGATAATCCTACTTCAAATCGACACTGCAGCTAACTTAAACAACCTAGACGGCTGAATCACATGTCAAATGAAACGTGTACCCCACAGTTATTGGAGGAAAATCATTGAAAAAGTGAATTATTCATTGTTGAGGTTGCACCTTAGGTAACACACATGGAGACGAATAAAAATACTCACCATGGTTTTTGGAGAAACTGCTTGGAACTTCTCCCCACTCACTTGTCTCCTCTCGAGGAAAACAAAAACTGATAATATACATCCTACTGCAATAAGAGAGAGCTTACTGCATAAGAGTGACTTCATTGTTGCCAAGAAAACAACGGTAACACACATGAGGGTAAGTTATCTTGAAAAGTGATGGACAATCCTTTGCATTGACGTCACAGTAAAAGAGGATGTCTGGCGACCCCGAGCCTCCAAAAATCTGAAACCCAGTGTCCAACTCTACAAGTAGAATGCGCTAGATTCCTCATAAAAAATCCATGGTGTTGCTTAGGGAATGAAGATGAGGGCGCTTTTTCACTGTGGACGGTAACACACATGGGGTTTTGCCATGTTTTCATTCATACTAGGCATAATAAATCCCAGAATTGCAGTATACTTGATGTTTTTTTTAGCGTTTTGTGTTACATAGGATCGGTAGATAAGAAAAAAAATCAGGAAATCGGGATCAGCATGAATGCGAGATTTGCAGCAAAGTGAGGACACGAAATGTACATTTTAAATTGGAATGACCCATTTATTGACCAAGTTATTGTAGTATATATACTACAATAACTTGGTCAAGTCAATGAGATAGGTTATTAAATCATCCAAACCTTCACTAACCCCTCATGACCTTCACAAGTTTGACTTGGTAAAGCGTGATGGTCGCGTGAAGGTTTTGAGTGTGACGGTCATGAGAAAGTATCTCAAAATGGCTGGCAAGCTAACTCTGTTGTTCCAGAAGGGTAAACTGGGCTTTCATCGCCACACGAACCCGTTTTGTGTACTACGGGTGATTACAATCTAATCAAACAATTTGAATTACTCATTTTACGAGCGTGAATGTCTGGAAAAAAAGTATCTCAACAAACATGACTTAGCTCAGTAAACTCTGTGAAAATGTTTCTTTGGCTGCTGGAGATCCCCCACGAGCCGTATTTTCCCTTCCAGGGATGTTGGGCTACAGAACGGACTAGCTCGGAGATCGAAATAGTTAAAAACGCGCTCTTCAGGCGAAATGAAAAACTAACTTTTTTTCTTGAGCCGGTCTTGAGTCATCGTGAGTACGCAACTTTTAGAGGGTGGTTCTGCATTTAGATAATTGATAACCCCTTGAACGTAGTAAACTATTGAAATATGGAATCTCCTAATCACTTGGGGAGAAGGCGTTGACTGTAAATCCATGATATGGGATCTAAAATCGATTCCAAACTTGCTCATAGGTCTTGAGTACGCGTGAAGGTCGTGGAGTTTTCTGTAGTAAATCTCGATTTTCTCCTAGTACATTAGCCGAAATAATTCAGAAGTATTTAAAGTGGTAGAGCATTTCGTGTGGAGCTATACAAAAAAAAAAGTTAGAAGATTGGGTAATTTTTGGAAGCTACAGAGGCGAGTACTCACCCATTTCCGTTTTTTTTTTAATCACCCAGTGATACCTTTCCAGTTACCCGTTGTTTTCAAATTCATGGATGATACAATAACAGCTATACCTCAAAATTCAGAACACATCATTCTTTCAAAATTTAACAAAATTTGTTAAAAATTGAAATTTAATTTCACTCACGTCTACATTTTACCATAGAAAGTGAAAATGAGTTCCAATCCATTCCATTCCTTGACACCCTCCTAATTAAAAACCCCAGTGGTAATATTGAAACTGATCGGTATACTAAACCTCAAAATTCCGGTAGGATTATTCATTATAAATCAGCCCAACCATACAAACACAAAATTAATCAAAATACATATTTTAGATAAGATTGTCAAAATCAGCTCCCCCCAGTTTCACCACAAAAATCATGAACATTTGCGTACTGTATACGGTACAGTTATACTAACGGTATACTAACTAAAAATGGCTATCCTAATTCTTTAATCAATAAAATCTTGCCCAACATTCATCTAGCCTCAAGAGACCACAAAATTTACGACAACCCCGCAGGTATTGCTCTACCCCGTGTGTACGGGGGTGTCAGAATACCTTCCAAGATTTTAGATTCTGATTCTGCTCAGCTTGCCTTTAATGCAAGAAATGGTTGGTCGAGCGAAGCAAGGGCCCCGGTCAGAGTGCTAATGGTATGTGAAGAGTCCAGGGGAAAAACCCCGTCATCGACATTTTGGGGTGAATCAGGTACGAAGTGGTTTCTAAAGGATTTTGAGGCGTAGAATCCGATGAAGCCCTCGGTTTTGGAGAATAACCCCATCATCTCAACGAAATATTGGGTTGAATATTAGCAGTACTGGGGAAAAAACCCGTCATCGACAGCGCGTGCAGGGAAGATCCCCGTCATTGCAGTTTAAAAGGCCCCAACCAACGCTGCGGCGTGCGCCCCTCCTTATCTCATCATCTTGTGTGTTGCCGTTTTGGGCAGTAGGAATTTTTTTTTTTTTAAATCTGAAATTTTGACAAAATACTCGGTTTACCATCTAGTTGTGCCCGCAAGGTTTTCAGTCAGATCGCCCAAACCCGTGGGGCGCTATGGGGCTAAAATGGGGCTATGAGAGGGGTTTTTTGAAGGCTTTTAGCTATGGGGTCGAGCTAGGTGTCGTTTTCGAAGTCCCGGAACGATTCGATTTCACTGTGGCGATCTATAGGGCTTTCATGGTGGTAAAAATGGGATTTTTGAAGGATCCCAGGAGGTTAAATAAGTATTTTTCGAGTAAAAAAAATTTTTGAAAAATTTTGTTTGAAAAAAGAAAATCCAAAAAACATTTTTTCCATTGACACAGAAATAATTTTTGCACAAGTAACCTATATCAAAGAATAATAAACCCTTGAGTAAAATTTGCAGCGTTTTTGAATCGTAGTTTTCGTTCGTAAAAACCTTTTTTTTTGGTAAATGTTTTGTAAAACCTAATACACAGTGTACAAATTGTACAAAGCAATTTTTTTTGGTATTTTGTGGATATTAACATACGTTTTGCTTTCTTCAAAATACTTTATTCTCTCCATTGTTTGGTTTAGGAGTAAAAGAGGGTTAAACTTCGCATTATAAGTTCAGAATTATGTATAAAATATCATTTAATAGTTCGAAAAATGGTTATTCGGGAAACATATTGTGAATCTGCATAGTTGATGGTTCAAATAAAACTTTTTTTGTATTTTTAAAATCGTTTTTGAAGTTTCTGTTAGTTGGTAAACTTTAAAATTCATTTTTCTCAAAATCAGCTTTGTATCAATGACGGGGTTTTTCCCCTGGACTCTTCATGTAATCTTATATGAAAGTCTAATATGAAAAGTTGACCCTCAATAATAAGGGATAATCCAGGATTTTCGCAACTTTGAACAACAGAAATTAACCTACCTACAGTAGGTAGTTGGCGAAAATTACCTAGTTAAAATCAGCCCTGACCGCCTCAACTAAATCCTAAAGTTTTCCCCCACGATAGCAACAATTTAAGCGGATTTTCATTTAGGAAAACAGGATGACACCACCAGATTTGAAAAGTCAGCCCGTCGAGGTAGGTAGGTAATCAATCTGAAACTGCTGACATTAAATTTTAATGTAATGTGGTTAGGGATGATTAGAGCTTTTGCGGTTTTATTTTCACCCCCAAAAATGTTTGTTGTTAACCACAGCTTTATGAAATATTCCGAAAGATCCAGTTGAAACTCGAGCCTGAAGGGATCAGTAGGAAGGGAGTAATACCTACGCCACTTACATTAGGGTTTGCAATTTTGTGATTTGATATTTTTCAAATTGTTTTTGGCAAAACAAGGATTTTATAAACAAAGCTCAAGTCTGTTTACATTTTTTGTTTTTTTGTACGTGCATTACGTGTTTTTCTGGGAACACGTAGTTTCTTTTTGGAATCTAGACCTCATGAAATACCTATCAAATTTTTAGGCCGATCAGAATTTTCGACCCCCGTCACGAATACATAGGTGTCCTATTATTCAAAGAATAATATATATATATATTTTTCATTCAAAGAATAATAATTTTTTAATGATAAAAAAAAAAAAAGGTTTTTTGAGAAGCAATAGAGTCAGCGGATGCATTATTTAATTTGCACGCACCTTGTCGGGGGACCCCCAAAAGACGGTATTTGAAAACGTTTAAATTTTACACAAGGTATTATTGTTTGATATAGGTTACTTGTGCAAACAAAAAATTCTGTGTACTTCGTTAGCCCCAGGATCCATTAAACCATCGGGTTATCGAGTACAATAAGGGGGTATTTTTCGTATACTCGGTTCTTCATCTAATCGTGCCCTCAAGCTTTTCAGTCCGATCAGCCAAATCCGTGGGGCTCTATTGGGCTAAAAAGGAGATACGGGAGGGCTTTTTTGAAGGGTTTTGGCTAAGGGGTGGAGTTAGGTGTCGTTTTCGAAGTATCTTTGGACGTAGAATCCATTTTTGGGGTTCCAGAACCATCCGATTTGATCGGGGGGCTCTACATATGGGTCGTTCATGGGACTACGAATGGGGATTTTTATGGATGCTAAGAGGTCGAGATAGGTGTCAGTTTTGAAGGATTTTTGGGGGTCCCAGAACCGTCCGATTTCACCGTGGGGGTCTGTGGGGCGTTCATAGGGCTACAAATGGGACTTTTGAAAGGTACCTACCACAGTAGGTCCTATAGGAGGTCGAACAAGGTGTCGTTTCCCGAGTAATTTTGGTCGTAGAATCCATTTTTAAGAAAATTATCTTTTATTCTTATCAAAAAATGCAATTTTCGCATTTTGAGCCACCAAAAAAAAAAAAAAAAAAAAAAAAAACCCTCAGTCTCAAATCTCTCCCATTTTTCCTGCTGCCCAATTCCTAGAACCCTTCCCGTAAAAGAGCATCCACGTTCTCGATAAGGTGCATGCTTCTCGATAAAGTGGATTCCTTCCCGTAAAAGATCACTGGGCTCCACTATAACGAGAAGAATCCACAATAACGAGACATTAATATATCTATCAGGATAGATGCAGAATACAATGTATTCTGCATCTATTATCTTACAATGTATTATATGTCATATACATGTCATGTATATGTAATATATTAAACAGTTATAGAACGAAGTTGATTGAAGATGAATGTGTGAAATATTCCGTATAGTAAGTAGGTACCTACAAAACTTTCCTGCGCCTTCATTTCCTCTTCAAATTTTAATGAGTATGACGTACATTGTATTTTTAAATTTTGGCTCCTTCATGTAATATTTCAAGAATGCAAACATCTAATTGGAAAGTAGATATGACGACGTCATCGCGGTAATATGATCATCAAAACCGTAATAAGATTAAATTAAATAAACTTTGAAACGAGATCATTTGAGGGTGTCACCGTATTGCCTGTTTTATCGAAGCACTGATACGCCTGGCCCTGATGAACACCAACGTTCTGCTTACGGCAAGTCTTCTTAAGCCTCCTATTGAGCCTGGTCCATACGATTAACAATGGAACTCACTTTTGAATCCGAACCCACCAATTACCAATTCACTATACAGTTACACGTGGTTATTATGAGGCCTACCTACCAGTCTTTAAAATTATTTAATGAAGATATACGAGAGCTTTGAAAAAAAAAAAAAAACAAAAAAAAAAACAATGACTATTGGAGAAGTAACTAGGTATAATCCCCCTCAGCCCAGAGGGATATATTTGAGATTTCGAGAATTTTTGTTCTTCTTCGAGATTTTCGCTGACTACGATTTCAGGTAGGAAGATATTCTGGTCTTGCGTAGTTTTTTAAAGCAGATAAGTTCGATGACTTTATATTTATTTATTCTAAGTATTCGTACTTAGCAAAACTGGTTTCTATTAGTTTTTCTCATGCACCATTATGGAAAATGCTGAGGAGCTCCATAAATTTGAGACTTGTAGGAACGGCGGGGTTTGATGAGGGTGGTAGATGGGTTGTTAATTAAAAGAGTTCGTGTTGGCAGAGCGCTTTCGTTATTAAAATAACATCATCAGTGCCTGTACAGAGAAATCCTTGCATTAGGCACAACATCAATTTTTATGGGGGGGTTTTTAAGTCCCGAAGCAGTTTTAAAGTTACCTAGGCTTAGCTCTATAAATGCGATGAGGTGTACCTTGTTTATGCAGATGGGGCCTCCGTCTCATTCATCACATATACATGCGTTGATATTATAGCTGTGGGAATACATGCGTCCCACAGCTATAATATTGAAAACGGAATCAACAAGACGGCACTAGACAATCACTGCTTGCAAAACGGCCATAAACCAGATTTCAATAATTTAACATCCCTTGCAAAAGAACCTAATACATTCAAGCGAAGAATTCATGAAAACTTGCACATATTGAAACACCCATACACCATGAATCAAAAAGCTAATTTAGATGTAGTAGGACCTCAATATAGACCATTTTTCACACCCAAGAATTAAAACAACAACGCTGCTGGTGTCGTTTTCAATATTCTAGCTGAATTTACTCAATAATATTCCAACATTGTAGAATATTGTTATTCCATCTCCCACCCAATTCAAGTAACACCATGTAAACCCATTATTAGCGTTATAATACTGTTTTGTGTGTATGTATCCTCCTCAAATTTTTGGAGCCAAACTTTGTACACCAGGTCGCTCCGATAGCAGAATAACCTCCGCCGCTCTCGCCACTCTCCCCGCCACGGCCACCAGCTAGCATACACAAAGAAAGGAGAACTTCTTCTCCTTCCGATTTCCCCCCCCCCCTCCTACACCTCAGCACTGCTGAGTCAGCAGCTCGCTCCCCCCTGCCCTGGCAATGGGTTGTTATAATTTTTGTGAATTTAGCTTCCTTTCCCCCCCCCCCCCCCCCCCCCCCATCGACCCAATTTTGGCTTAAAAATTAAACTTAACGATAACTCAACATGTACGAAAAATCCCCGTAGCTTCAAACCCTCAACCTCATCCTCAGAGCCCAAGTAAGTACACCTCGTGTTTTTCTCCCCCACCCCATGTACCATCAACAATTTTCTGGTAATTTCCAGCTTACTAACTAAATTCTGTCCTCCCCCTCCCATAGAACTATTGCCTCACAAGGCATACATCAGTTACATTATACATCACGGGATCCAGAAGCCCGATGCTCCAAAAATCGTCAGGGAAGGACCCTCCCCAACCCAAGTCGCTAGTGCGAGGAGAGTGATGAATGAGACGGAGGCCCCATCTGCATAAACAAGGTACACCTCATCGCATTTATAGAGCTAAGCCTAGGTAACTTTAAAACTGCTTCGGGACTTAAAAACCCCCCCATAAAAATTGATGTTGTGCCTAATGCAAGGATTTCTCTGTACAGGCACTGATGATGTTATTTTAATAACGAAAGCGCTCTGCCAACACGAACTCTTTTAATTAACAACCCATCTACCACCCTCATCAAACCCCGCCGGCCAAAAAAGCCAGAGATGGATGACACCCTTTCAAGACTTGTAGGAAGGTAGTTTGTAATCCCAGGGCTTCTCATCCGGGAAAATCCAGTGCATTCATCTTTAATCTAAAACTATGCGTGAGGGATTGGTAAATGAATTAGATATCCCTTTTCAGCTCGGCAGCTCGTAGAAGATTCACTAGACTTTGCCAAATGAAATTAGCGTTCATGATCTTGTCGTTGGTGGCAGTTTCGGCCAGTACAGCCGGGAAGAAAAAAAAATCCGGTAAGATTAACCACAATACCTACTGTCGTTATGGGAAGGTTCTGCGTTCGACCCGCAGCTCTGTAGCACCCAAAATAATATAAGGACAATGGTTTTCTAAGTTATGAACAAAGAAGATTCGAAAATTTAATTTTAACGCTCTTCAGGATTTGAAAAGAAAAAAATCACACTTTATGTGAGTGCAACGAATGTAGGAAAAAACTTCCCAGGAAAAAACTATCCCGGAAAAAACTTCCCTATTTCTGACTTGCTGGGAAAATTCTTCCCCAGCAAAAACGTAACCACGGAAAAAAAACTTTCCCAAGTCTTTTACTTAGTAAAAGTGTTCAAAATAATCAACTCTTTAGGGTGTGTACAATATGATATATTATATATATCATATAATATAAGGTGCACCCAGAGCACATTAACGGCTCATTCAACTTTCATTGTAATTTAGTTTTAATAATAATTTTTAACTTAATATAATTTAAATTTCATTTTTTATTTACCTTCGATTACAAGCTCATTCAAGTTTTCAGGGTTCGAGGGAAAACCACGCAGTCTATAAATAAGAAAAGTTTTTTTCGCCGAGTCTACTTTTGGGAGGTACAATTTTCCTTCATCGGATACTTGCTGAGGTTGCTCGTTTGCCGATCTCATCATTCCTCACAGCTTACCTATCTCCTATTGTTAGGGCAAAGGACCTTTCGTCGCTAGATAAAAATTAACAACAAAGCCTCTAACCAGGAGATTGTCACCTTACATCAGAACATTCTCAACAGCGTCTTTGTGGCCGATTCTCTTTCGGGAAAGTTTTTTCCGTGGTGACGTTTTGGCTGGGGAAGAATTTTCCTAGCAAGTCAGAAATGGGGAAGTTTGTTCCGCATACCGAGTGCAACAGAGCTTGCCAATGGTTGCGCATGACACTTCTAACTACTTTCCTCAAATTCAACTTCTTTTGTAGAAAATATACATAATGCGATACTCGTAGATAAAAACACGTTTCTTCATTTTTGTTGTTATTGCGTTTGAGACTATTTTGTGATTAATTTTGTTTTGTTTTGCTTGTTTATTTCAGGGAAGAGGGATCTTTTATGGCCTGGGGGTTACGGAGGCGGCTTCGGTGAGTACTGTAATTACTGTAAACATCGATAACAAACATCGATGTCTTAAAATCATCGCCTCAGAACCATCGATTTTTTTTTTTTTTTTTTTTTTTTTTTTTCGACATTTTTCTTAAAAACATTGATGTTGTTGATGAGTAGGTCCATACTGTAACAAATCTTCCGTGTCTACTTAATCGAAACGCTGATCATCCACAAAGGTGTTATTACGATAAAATGTCGGCATAAAACCTCACCGACCAAGTTCATAACGGAAATCAACACAATTGATAAAATTACCATGTTACATAATAATATTATTATTTCCACTGCCGTAATGAGAAGGATGATTCAAATTATTGTTATTTACAGTATATCCTCCGGTTAATGTCCTTTTTGTTCCAGGCGGAGGTATGGGCTTAGAGATGGGCGGAGGCATTGGCGGAGGTATCGGCATGGGTATGAACGGAGGTATGGATATGGGAGGCATGGGCGGAGGATGTCCAATGCTGACTAACACGTTGAAATATTTCGGCAACCAATTATATTCGACTTTCGGAAATGTGATAAGTAAGTATTAGCTAGAGGTATGATCTAACCATGGGCCGGAAACAGTGCACTCAAACTGCCACGCAAAAGGCCGAGAAAACGCAGAACATCGAAAGGGCCCAGTGACGGATCTGAGGGGGGGTTTCTTTGAAAGTGACGGTTGCTGGGGTGCCAAATAAGCCTGTTTGATATCAACGAGAAGATGATACACTAAACAAAAGAACTAAACACAAATATGTACACTTTATATAGACAAAAATTTATAGAAAAATGTAGTTCTACATATTTGTATTGTATTCTAATACTTGTATTAGAATTTAACTCTCTTGTAAGAGAGTTAAATAATATATATATATATATATATTATTGTGTCTATCTAGAGTTCCTTTGAAGAAAAAGGGGGGGTTTCTTTGAAGAAAGAAGAAGTTAGTGAACTGTAGTTCATCTAGACTGTTAACAGTCTAGATGGACTACACAGAGCAAGTATCAAGACAATGTTTAAACATTGTCAAAACAAAACACCATCCCAAAACATCATTAACATTAATGGGTGTTTTGGGATTTTCCTTTTTTCTCGTAATCATGGCTCCGGGTAAATCCGAAAAATTGTGGAATTTGAATTTCAAGATTACTCACCAAATTTGAGCGCGGCACTGAAAATTTTCCTCGCCATCCTTCAGTCGCTACATGCGAAAGAAGTTTCTCCAAACTGAAACTGATTAAATTTAATCAATTTAATTTAATCAATTTAATTAAATCAATTTTAATTTAATCAATTTAAAGAAGTTTTAAAACTACTTGCGATCAACAATGATACAATCGAGATTATCAAAATTTGAGATTTAATCTCGCAATTTTGTCTGTAGAATGATAAGTTACGAATCAAATTAATTTTGATGATGTTATCAATGAATTCGCTTCATCAAAGCAAGGAAGAAACTTTAAAATGAAGACATGAAGTTAACTGGTGCTCACTAAAATGCAGACAAAAACGAAAAATATATAATAGGTGTGGTTAAATATATTATATTTAACCACACCTATATACCAAATACATGTATTTGGTATACAGACAGTCCGAAGTCTGCAGAATGGGACGGAAAATATGTTTGTTTTTTTTGTTTTTTTTAATCTTAAGTACCGCCAAGTGACGGGGGGGGGGGGGGGGGGGGGGCATGCAGAGAATTGGAGGTCCGCCCCAGGTACCAGTTAATGCAGATCCGACACTGAAAGGGCCATTCCTACAGAATCAAGCCATATTCACAACATATTTTGTTTTAACACCCTAATGCCATTCACCCCAAATACTGGCGTGATTTCCAGGCCCGTCAATGTCATGGTCGTATCCAATCCCCCGTCCCAATATGGCTATGAGTGTGATGGTTAGATACGTTTTGCGACAACTGTACACTAGGTATCAAAGTCCATCTTGTAAGTAATTCTTTGAGAGGAATGACATACCATTACTTAACTTATGCACAACAGAGTAGGTAGCGTTAATCATAGCGTACCTACCTAACAATGGCGTCTCCAGTACATACGTGGTGTTGCCTATTTTCCAGTCGTTCCAACGGTTCCTTCTGGATTATTTTCCTCAAGTCCATGTGGCAATTCCATAGATTCTATTTTGGGGTATATATGTTCTGACATATACAGCATATACTCATCACTTCAAGGTAAATGTATATAAGACATAATCCAATACGATATCATATAATTATGCTATAACAGCATAATTCACCTTACATGTATTACGTTCCAGCCAGCTCCTTTTCACCACTTATGTCCATGATGGGAACAGGTAAAATTTCATTATGTTATCCTAGGTATATTAATTAATTTTTAATTTTAAGATTAAGACTGAGGAACTGGGGAATCTTTTGAGGGGAAAACAGTGATTCTGAGTTAAGCAGAGAGTTGAAACAAATAGAAATGTATAAGAAACGTGATGACTTTTGACTTTTAAATCTATTAGAAGTCAAACGATGTAAGAAACACAGGAATAATAATTAATCTTATTCGGTTATACCCATTTTAGGCATTGGAGGCCTTGGAGGTGGAGGCCTTGGAGGTGGAGGCATGGACCTTGGAGGTGGAGGCCTTGGAGGTATGGGAGGCATTGGAGGTATTTCTACAGGCTCCGTTTCAAACACTCAAATTTCAAGTAAGTAAGTTGAATGTAAAGGGTTAGTGGCCAGTGGTTTCATACCTCCGTTGGGTCCGTCATCATTGGCTGTTTTGGTGGTGGTGGCGAGCGCTTTCGATGTGAAAACATCATCGTCTGGCCGTTTGAGTATCACTTGTTGTATAGTCCGTCTTCACGGGCTCTTTTAAGAGTATCACTCAAACGGCCAGACGATGATGTTTGTAGGTAGATCCTCCATACCGGGTGTGGAAGGTGTACCTACATGAGCAATTTGTGTACCTAAATTGGTTATATTGTCCCTATTGGTTGTTTTGTGTGTTTGGGAGAAGGCCTCTGGCGTGACCAGGATTTCGCTCCCTGTGTTTGTGGAGGATGAGGAGGGGAGTGCGCAAACACATCTATCTGGGGCTTGACACAATTTGTTGTGATCAGCTTGTCCAGTAAATAGTGTCGGGGCAATTTGGGGAATTTCGCAGTCCCCAATTTGACCAAACGGATTTAGCCTAATTGGGTCGCGTTCGTTCCCGGAAATGAGTCTGGTCGCAGGATCATCTGAAGACAATAAATTGCCTCCATCAGAACCGCGGCCCAGATCTATACCTGAGACAATCAGCTTCTGAGCTACACCGAGCGAAGTGTCGGTAGGAGTGGCATCAGAATCAGATTGCTCCTGACGAGGGGTAAATTTCCCGGCTGATCCGAGCGAATTGTCGGTAGGATCGGCCTGGGCAAGTACCCCGCGTGAATTTAAAATAGAGTCCGCTGAGCCGGCTTCCCCAACTGAAATGTCTTCAGAGGGGGAGTCCTGGCAAGCGGTCTCAGCAAAAAGTGTGCGATAGATATCCAAATCTACGATAGGTAGAATGGGGATCCCAAGCATAAGGATAAGGATAAATAAGGCGCCGACGTACGAGAGGCCCGAGTGAACCATGGGGAGCTCGCGGTATCGGGAACGTAATCCCGCCGGCCTCCGGCACGTGGGCGCCGGGAGCTGCTGCCCCCCCCGTGAGCGCGCTGCGATTGAATGCAGCGGCTGCCGACCAATTTTAAGGAAAATACCGTGGGGTCTATACTGAATCCCCACATGGCTCCCCCCAAAATTGGTCGGCAAGGGGAGACAGTAGTCCGAGAAATTTAAAAAAATGAAGACCATGTAGGCCGTGAGAGCACCGAGTGCCAAAACGAGCACGCGGTCGGTGGTGTGTTTGTGAACTTCTGGATGCCGTCATTTGTCCCCAAAGAATGGGCTGGCCATGTCGGCCGAAAGGTTGGCATAGAGAGCCATAGAGATGGGTTGTGAAATGACTGCGTTTATGCGGCAACTTGTGGGGTCATGGTTACGAGGTCTAGGGTTATATTGCAGGGAGCATCCAATGTTAGGATGAGGCATCCCTTGCGTCAAACGCTGCCAGAACCTGTGTGAACCAGTTGACGAAAGTGTCCGTGCATACCCGCAGGGAGAACTGTCCTTCTCCAGGATGAATTAGGTATTGAATTTTGGGACTCGTGACGGCAAAAGTTCTAGAACCGACCGTGTGTGGACACAGTTGTGTGGCTTGAAGAAGCCGGTGCTGAAGATGAAGTTAAAAAAAAAATCGGGATGGTTCGAGTGACTCTCGAATGATGACGTCGAAAAACGCGTCGTTTTGACGTTGTGGAAGTCGAGTTCCAAGGCCCGGTAGCCATGGTGCAGAAACTCCGTTCTGACTCGTGTTAGCTTGGGGGGACGACCCAAGATTTAATTGATGGAAACAGAATTTCCATTGAGTGGGATATTAAGAAAAGAAGATGTCTGAATGTTGGTGGGGGAATTTGAATTTAAATTCATGCCACCTTCATGCCGCGACTGAAGTGAAGACTGCGTCTTCTGGAGGGGGTCACCAGTTGTAGGTAGACCATGAGGCTGAAGCAAAGGCTCCATGTTCAAGTTGGGGTCACCAGTTGTAGGTTGACCCTGAGGCTGAAGCAAAGGCTCCATGTTCAAGTTGGGGTCACCAGTTGTAGGTAGACCATGAGGCTGAAGCAAAGGCTCCATGTTCAAGTTGGGGTCACCAGTTGTAGGTAGACCCTGAGGTTGAAGCAAAGGCTCCATGTTCAAGTTGGGGTCACCAGTTGTAGGTAGATCCTCCATACCGGGTGTGGAAGGTGTACCTACATGAGCAATTTGTGTACCTAAATTGGTTATATTGTCCCTATTGGTTGTTTTGTGTGTTTGGGAGAAGGCCTCTGGCGTGACCAGGATTTCGCTCCCTGTGTTTGTGGAGGATGAGGAGGGGAGTGCGCAAACACATCTATCTGGGGCTTGACACAATTTGTTGTGATCAGCTTGTCCAGTAAATAGTGTCGGGGCAATTTGGGGAATTTCGCAGTCCCCAATTTGACCAAACGGATTTAGCCTAATTGGGTCGCGTTCGTTCCCGGAAATGAGTCTGGTCGCAGGATCATCTGAAGACAATAAATTGCCTCCATCAGAACCGCGGCCCAGATCTATACCTGAGACAATCAGCTTCTGAGCTACACCGAGCGAAGTGTCGGTAGGAGTGGCATCAGAATCAGATTGCTCCTGACGAGGGGTAAATTTCCCGGCTGATCCGAGCGAATTGTCGGTAGGATCGGCCTGGGCAAGTACCCCGCGTGAATTAAAAATAGAGTCCGCTGAGCCGGCTTCCCCAACTGAAATGTCTTCAGAGGGGGAGTCCTGGCAAGCGGTCTCAGCAAAAAGTGTGCGATAGATATCCAAATCTACGATAGGTAGAATGGGGATCCCAAGCATAAGGATAAGGATAAATAAGGCGCCGACGTACGAGAGGCCCGAGTGAACCATGGGGAGCTCGCGGTATCGGGAACGTAATCCCGCCGGCCTCCGGCACGTGGGCGCCGGGAGCTGCTGCCCCCCCCGTGAGCGCGCTGCGATTGAATGCAGCGGCTGCCGACCAATTTTAAGGAAAATACCGTGGGGTCTATACTGAATCCCCACAATGTTTTAACATCGAAACCGCTCGCCACCACCACCAAAACAGCCAGTGATGACGGACCCAACTTATGGTACACAAGTAAGTACCTATTCACAACTTTGGCCTACAATCTTGTCAGCGTAAATAAAGTATTCTGAGTCATGTACGAATAAGTGAATTCTGCGAATTGCAGTGAATGCAAAATATATTAAACATGATAAATTTTATTACTTATAGAAGATAATAATATCTAGATAAGATATTATCTTCATAAATATTTGACCAAATATTATAATATGACATAATAATAATAATATTATTATTATAATATTTGGTCAAATATCACATTGTGAAAACTGACTTAAAAATGATACAGAAGACCAAAGGAGGTAGGGGCAATGAGTTATTTGAGTGTTTTAAGCGATTACCTTTCATACCTAATAATATCTAGAAAGGTAATCACTTAATGCATATTATGTCACGGTTTATGATATTTAGATAATATGTCAATTATATCATCATTGTTCTCTTCAGCTCTTACAAGCGGCTCTGTATACGGAGGTGGTGTAGGTCTTGGTGGTGGATGTGCCGGTGGGATGGGGTGCGGCGGCGGGATGGGGTCGATAGCTTGGCCTTCCTTGAGACAGCTTCTGCAGTGTGTTACATATCCTATATACAACATATACAACGTATACAAAAGTGAGTGGTTCAGTACATCTGGATCTCATCTAACGTAGTCTTTCCAGTAGCTGTGATTTTCACGAGCTGTTCACTTAAAGACAGTGGAAGAAATCGGTGGATGTTAGTCGAAAATAACCATAATTAATTTTCTCCGTACATTACCTTCCAGGGAGATACTCCTACTCAAGTCAATCTTACTCATCGTCGTCTTCATATGGGGGTGGTTCGATGGGTGGTTCAATGGGTGGTTCGATGGGTGGTTCAATGGGGGGCGGTATGATGGGCGGTGGGTGTGGCGTTGGGATGTCGTGTGGCAGTGGGATTGGTGGTTCGTTCTTCAGATAGAGGCATGGTATGTACCCTACACCCTTTATCACTTAGGTACCATTATTTACTTCATTCGTTATTGTGTTTACTCATGGAATAAAAACTGACATAATAAGCCTGAATCCAAGCTATGAATTTCTGCCTGTTTTGTGACAATTATTGTGACACTATTTTGTGGACATTGTTCATCGTGGGGTATGGCAGACTACCACAGGGTGACGGGTGCAGCAAAAGGGGGACTGTAACGAACGCTTCTTAATTTCACAGGATTTTTGTTCATCAGAAGATGCATTCTACGAATAGGTTTGGATGAAGAGCAACGTTGATGTAATCAAATTTATGAATAAACTTTTTATTCGTTTGGAATTTTTAAAATCCAATTTGGATTTCAATCCTATCGAAATTAGAGCAATAAGTACCTACATAATATGTATAATATTATTATGTAACTTAACTTACATTACAGCTAAATTCTTGCAAAATTTGCAATGCATATTCTACAATATAATATATTTGAGATATTATCTCAAAATTTACAATACATGTTCTATATTGTCGATTAATTATTCATCAATGAGTACGATTGTACAATAATAATTATTGTAGTACAATCGTTGATTATTAATTGTACAATACCTAATCATTATTGAAGTCATCTCACGGCCTGAAATTTCAGGAAGAAATGTACCATCATAAAGGTACTGCATATTGCTCGAGTGCTTGTTGAGTGAGTGACCCTCGCTACCCCCCCCCCCCCCCCCCCCCGAAGCAATCATAATAATACTAAACTTTTTTCTTCCATCTAAATCTATGTGCAAGATAGAAAAACCAATCAGTCACCTCGTGCTGCACACATAATTAAAAGTACCTACCTACCTAAACAAGAAATAGACTCAAAGTTTGTCTTTACTGTCTCAAAATGAAGCCCAAAGTGTTGTTGTTACTGACTATTTATCCACCCATCCGTGCAGTATAATATACGACTCCTACTAATATAATATATAATATTATTATTCTCCATGAGGGACAGAAAATAAAATCACTGAGAAGGTTCTTTTTTTTTCCACGAGTTTCCTTGCGTCGCATGCTCTCAAGAATTCGTGGCGGACTGTTGGCAAAACTTCAGACGCGTTTTTCTCGAATTGACTTTTAATCGCCAACCTTTCACATATCTCCGGCGCGTTTTTTTTTTTTTTTTTTTTTTTTTTCCTTTTTCTTCAAAATGTTCGTTCATCATTCTTCATTTCGACTCGGGGTCAATCGGGAGTTAGAAAGGGTTTAAAAAAGAGGGAAAACATGGGCCGAAAAAGGCGTTTAGGGAGATCGTGCGCCATAGATTCAGGAAAGGAGATAAAATATAGTCGAACGATTCAAATGTAGGCAAGGAGATGTAAAACACCAAGAAGAATCAAGTCTCTATCGTAAATGGTTTTAAGATTTTGGGAAGAATGTGAGATACGAAGTTAACACAGAATGTGTGTCGTTCCCTAAAATCTTCAATAGGTAGGTACCTACTCACCTGAAGCGCAAGAATTCGCAAAAATCACTAGGTACCAATTCAATTAAATTTTGAACAAAATCTTGCAAGATTCTCCGCAGGGAGAGCCGGGGAGAGGTATTTTTAATTCGACTGATAAGTGAATTCATAAAATTCTTCCAATTCTTGTCCCTGCAAATATGCCCCACTGATCTGGTTGACATCCATAGCGCTCCAAGTGTGACTGAAGACGATGCGAGACATTCTAACTTCTGTACATATTGACTTTGAACGATGAGCCGATCAAAAAACAGCACTTGTTCGGAACAGGGAAAAACAGGGTAGGTACCTACTTATTTCGAAAGTTCCCTCTTCGGCGGCGTTGAAGAAAGCGGTCATCTTATCAAAACAAAGTGATTTCTGGACTTCGATACCAATAAAGTGGACGTGTGCGTGTATTTTTTTATTTATTTTTATTTTTTTACTCTTTAATTTTGTCCACCTAAATGGTTTATTTACCCTTATGTGCGTGGGGAGATCGACGTCGTGACGGTCGCCGGACGATTGGCATGTCCGCTTAGCCGAACGTCTTATCTATCTGCCGACTGACCATTTTTCAACGGCGGAAGTTGGGCGCCCCGACGCAGTGGTCCAGGGAAAAACGTGACATTCAGAATCGTCATAAAAATCTCAAAACTCAATAAATTTTGATAATATTATAGCTAGTTGAGCTAGGAACCTGAAATTTCGCACACTTACCAGTCTTATAACCACAATAAAGGTATTGTGGTTATAAGACTGGTATGTAAGTGTGCGAACAAATTATAACTAAGTTGAAACTTTTTGATTAGGTACCTAGTTAAAAATGTCAAATAAAAATAGTTTACAAATTTAAAAGTACAAATAAACTATACCTATTTTTTTAGTGCTAGAATAGTTAAAAAAGTGCTATTAGTCATCGGATTTTAAACATTTTTACAATCCCGGACATTGGTCCCCCGAAAACATTAAATTATCTTGTAAACGCCACTGATACATAGGTTTCCTGCGTCTTCTATTTCCTCTTCAAATTTTAATGAGTATGACGTCCATTGTATTTTTAATCTTGTCTCTTTAATGTAATATTATCAACAATTCAAAATTTTCTACAATACAAACAATGAAAAATAGATATGACGACGTCATCACGGCAATATGATCTTCAAAACCGCTATAAGAATAAATTAAATAAACTCATATACCACAAACATTATTCGCAAGTGGATAGGGGGGTAGAAGGATGGAGGGCCTCACAGTTTCGCCGTTTTAAATTTAAACATTAAATGGTGATCATCAAGGCCAGCTGGCCTTATGAACACCAATTTTCTGCTTATGGCCAATCAAGCATCATTTCTATTGAACCTAGTCCATACGATTCACATCTAAAATCACTTTGGAATCCGACCCCACCAATTACCACTTCACTATGCAGTTACGCGTGCTTGTTATAAGGCCCCACCCATCTTCAGTATTATTTAATAAAGATATACGAGAGCTGTGAAAACAAAAAACACAATGACTATTGGGGACGTAACTATTATTACCCTCAGCCCAGTGGGATATATTTGAGATTTCGAGGATTTTTGTTCTTCTTCAAGATTCTCGCCGACTACGATTTCAGGTAGGAATATATTTTGGTCTTGTGTAGTTTTTTTAATCAAATAACTTCGCTGACTCTATATTATTTAATTCTAAGTATTCGTACTTAGCGAAACGAGTTCTAATAGTTTTACTCATGACCAATATGGAAAATGCGGTTAACGGGAACTCCTTAAATTTGAGACTAGAAGGTAGGTAGGTAGTGTGGAACATTAGATCTCCTCATCCGAGAAAATGCACTTCTATAAATCCGATGTATTCATCCCTTACAGAAAAGTATCATTGAGAATCTAATAATAAATCATTAACTTTGAATGATTAATCATTGGTTGGTCAATAATATATCATTGAGTGTCTAATGATATATTATTGAAGTTAATGATTATTTCTAGGCTGGTCTGGCAAAAGTTGATATGTCAGTTTTTTCTGATTTTCTGATTTTTTGCTGTATAAGACGATTCTAGCAAGCTCTTTGGTCTGGCAAAACATGATATGGTAGAAACGTTGGGAAATACTAAAAACAATGACTGGCATTATGAGGTAAGTCCAAAAAGAGGGGTAGCACAGTCTGGCAAAAGTTGATAAGAACTTACCTATCCAGTTTTGCCACCCTTCCAACAGGAAACAGGAAAGTTTTGATCAGCCAAAACATGATAATATCATGTCCCGTTATATTCAATGGTATGTCCATTCAACCCCACATCTATGGTCTGCCAAATAATGATATGTCAAACAATATGATAATTTTTGTTGAAAAAACTTGAAAAATTATTAAATTAGGCCATCGAAACGAATTCTGTCACAAGAAGAATAGTTGTTGAACAAGGACAAATTTTTACAACTAGGAATAAGCACTTACTTCATTAAATGAAGTAAGTGCTTATTCCTAGTTGTAAAAATTTGCAAAATTTGCATTACAAATTTTGTAATGTGCTTCCGTAGGCCTGGAAAACTTTCCAACGGCTCTCCTGAAAAATTGCCAAAATGTGACATATCAACTTTTGCCAGACCAGCCTAGATTTTATGGTAGAATATCATTGAGGAGAATCATTGAGTTGTAAGTGATAATCATTGAGCTTTGGCGGTATTATTGAGGAGAATCATTGAGCTGTAAGTGATAATCATTGAGCTTTGGCTGTAGGTATCATTGAGGAGAATCATTGAGCTGTAAGTAATAATCATTGAGCTTTGGTGGTATCATTAAGGTGAATCATTGGTCATGAGTGATAATTATTGGCCAGGTATGGTCTCATTAGTGATTAATCATTAATTATTAACTAACTAAATCATCGGCAACTGTTTTGGTAGCTAAACACCTATATAGGTACTTGACATAGGTTTCACAAAATGTTTAAATATCATTGAAACATTTATTACAGTGCAGTTACACACAATACATTTAGCACACACCATAAAACCAGACATGAAAAATTTTCATCCGTATAATTTTCATTGCCGAGCTGGCCAACCGGCCCGCTTGCCGAGCTGGCCAACCGGCCCGCTGTTCCCGCCCTATCGCTCTAGTGATGGGCAAAACGACTGATTTAGGTAATCGAATGCTGAGTGTTCGAGTGATTTCGATAATCGAATGATCATCCAAATAAATTCGCACGAAAATCAACCTATTCCAATAATTTGAGTTCAGGATCGGCATCCTGAGAAGTTCGTGAATTCGCGTCTTAAGACGCCAGTTTCTCTGTTACCAAAAATCCAAAATTTGGACCAATTATTCGAATACATTCGGACATCCGTACGATTTCAATAATCGAATGCCGCATTCGATTCTGCATTCGAATGTTCCACCACTACTTGCCTCGTGGGTAGGTAACCTACCGTAGGTTTTCCCTTGGGTTCACTCCGCTGTTGCTCTCTGTTACTCTGTGCTGTTGATTCACCGTAATCTGTGATTAATAATTAATTATTACTTCCACCAGTGGTCATGTTCGATTCCGCGAATCTTTTAAAAGTGAATGAAACGAGTGCATGTTAGTGCAATTTATTAATGAGAACGGAAAGCCCACCGGTGTCGCCTTCCTGGTCTGGGTACCAGTCCCTGGGTACTAAGGCCCTGCTCAATAAAGAATGCCAGATATGGTAGCCGAAGGGTTGCGACGGGCGCACGTTCGACGCCAGACGAATGAAGAAAATAATGATGGAAGACCAGGGATTTGGAGGTAAGTCCTTTGTTTCGCGCGCCCTTTTCTCATTGCACAACAATATGGTGGCCATCCCTTGCTTACCTATTTCACACACATTGGATAGGGCTCAAAATTTGACTTACGTTTCAAAGGGTCTAGATTCCAAAACCAAAATGTCAGTCCGTCCGTCGTCCAGGCCGTTTTGGCCAGTAGGAATTTTTTTACAAATTTGTAAATTTATAGATTTATCTGAAATTTTGACTAAATACTTGGTTTACCATCTAGTTGTGCCTGCAAGGTTTTCAGCCCGATCGCCCAGACCCGTGGGGCGCTATGGGGCTAAGGGAGGGGTTATTTGAATGAGTTTGGTTAGGGAGAGAGAACGACTCCTCTGCTGAATACTAAATTGTTTATTCAGGTAAACAATTATAGCGTGGGGACCGGTTTCGAGCAACTAAGCTCATCTACAGCCCTGACAAGAAAACCATTTGTCATTAGCATCAGAGGAAAAACCATAAAATTATATTAACAATGTAAACTCGAAATTATATTATACTGAAGGTATATGAACAAACACAAATGGTGAAAAATTATAACTGACGAAAACGGTCCAGAATGGTGGTACATAACTTGACAATAGTAAATTCGGAATATGGACCCACTGTTAAAATTGGCTCCATGACTGATGGCCAGTGAACCATTTGAAAACCAGTTATGGTATACTACAGGTACTGAAAGGAGAATTGTTTATTATTCTAGTGGCAAAACATCTACTTGATATGTGATTAGTGACAAAGAGAAATTAGAGGTAAGAAAGTCAGAGATAATTTTAAAAATGGACCCATTTGACAAGGTTATTAATTGGTACTAGGAAAGATGAATTTGGAATTATTCGTTTTTTAAAAAACAATTGATAAGTTAAAACTACAGAAAATGATGACATACCTAGGTGACCTAGTTGAACAATTCTCCTTTCAGTACCTGTAGTATACCATAACTGGTTTTCAAATGGTTCACTGGCCATTAGTCATGGAGCCAATTTTAACAGTGGGTCCATATTCCGAATTTACTATTGTCAAGTTATGTACCACCATTCTGGACCGTTTTCGTCAGTTATAATTTTTCACCATTTGTGTTTGTTCATATACCTTCAGTATAATATAATTTCGAGTTTACATTGTTAATATAATTTTATGGTTTTTCCTCTGATGCTAATGACAAATGGTTTTCTTGTCAGGGCTGTAGATGAGCTTAGTTGCTCGAAACCGGTCCCCACGCTATAATTGTTTACCTGAATAAACAATTTAGTATTCAGCAGAGGAGTCATTCTCTCTCCCTAACCAAACTCATTGGATTAGACCTCTGCACCATCGGCAAACAACCACTTTGGGTTATGAATGAATGAATGATGAATGATAAGGTTTATTTGTAAATGCCTTCCGGCGATACAAAGTTAAAACAAAACAGTAATAGGTACAGGTAATTCAATAACTAAAATGTCACAACGTAAATCGCTACAATGATATAACTTGATTAGTCACAACAAAAGTACAATTGCTACAGTAATACAGCTTAGTTAGTCACTTCAATATAATTAGTATAAAAAACCTTCATTAAGGAAAAAAGCCCTAGTTCTAATGCAGTTTACTAAGAAGCAATACATTTTTTTACAAGATAATAAATCATTAAAAGAGAGCAGAGAGGCCAAGTCATGGTGGGACAAATCGCTGAGAAGAAAAAATGAGAACCGTTCGCCACGAATCACAGGGCATTGACACATGAAATGGAGGATTGAATCTTGGGCCTCCAGATTACACATCGGGCACTCTTCGGAGTTATTGAATTTGGCAACAAAGCCTGGGGTGCACAGTTTGGCAAAATAATTCCCTGACAGCCTTGCTTGAGCCAGGAGTCTCTTTGTCTGAATACCCAAGTCAGAGTTCAGATAAAAAGGTAGCTCACCGTCTGCAGGCGAGTACATCCTGTAGATCTCATTGAACGAGGATGCTGCTACCCGCTCCCTGTCATTGTTTTTCCAAAACGAGTCAATGTTTTTAATGAAGCGAGTCAGGTTGAAGTCGGTGGGGTTCTGAGACACCCAGGCTTGACCTTCACCAAATTTAGTGAAGGTAACCGACATTTGGGATGCCCAGTTGTACTTTGGCTCGGACGTCACTTCATTCAGAGCGATGAGACGACGAAGACACAACTTACACTTTGGGTTATTTGAAGGCTTTTGGCTATGGGATCGAGTGAGGTGTCGTTTTTGAAGTATTTTTGGACTAGAATCCATTTTAGGGGATCCTGGAACGATCCGATTTCACTGTGGCGATCTATAGGGCTTTCATGGGGTTACAAATGGGATTTTTGAAGGATCCCAGGAAGTCAAATGTTTTTCCGAGTAAAAACATGGGTATAGCTACCTTCCTATTTTGAAAATTTTTTTTTCTTTTTTTGCAAAGTTTAAAAAAAAAAAAAAAAAAAATTTATTGACAAAACTTATTTTCACACAAGTAACCAATATCAAAGAATAATAAACCCTTGTGTAAAATTTGCAGCGTTTTAAAAATAATTTCGTTCCTTTCTTGGCGCCCCATTCAATATCAGGGGAAGCCATCCCTAAAATGCATTTTTCGAACAAATTGTCTTTCTTTCCTCTTATATTTGATTATGTGTCTTGATTTATTATTACGTAATAAATCATAAGGCTAATATTAACCCTGTAAAGTCTTATTAGCACTATGGTGAAATTTAAAATTAAATTTTGGCGTTGACTACCTGTGTAATAAACTTTATATGATTGTATACTGCTTAATTCTAGGGCGAATTGAAATGAATGCGCAGTCCAAGACCAAGGAGAGGTGCGGGGTCCTCGTCTTGGACCGCAAGTCCAGGCGGGAATTGAAGAGGAAGAAGGACAGCATGCTCGACAGCAGCAGCAGCAGCTCGAATGGAGAGTAATCGGCTAATGAAGCTTCTGCTTCTGAGGTATGGAAATTAAAATTTAATTTATAATTTAATTATAATGCCATACAGGCCAGTGGGCTCTTCACGGACCACTGACTGCAGTCCAATGTTGGTATCATGTACTCTCCAATTATAACATAGGTATTCTATTAGAGAGAAGTAGTATTCTCAAGTGTGCATTATTCTTTTTACTTTAGCCAAACTCATGTGATGAAGCTGCTGCTATGCCCAGTACAATTTATGATCTGAAAAATGGGTCCTCAGCTGCAGAAACCGTAAGTATACTTCCTACATAGTGAAATTCAAAATTGTTTAATTGAAAACGAAATTAATTTTAACAAGAGTATTATTCTGTTACAGAATCAGAGCTCCAACAGCACACTCATTTTAGGAGGGAGGAGTAGTTATGTACTGACTTTCTTGCCGCAGCCCAGTGCAAGCCCCCACAACCCCCCTCTCCACCACAAACTCACCCCTACATTAAACAGGTTATATTTCCTTCTTATTCACGGTTACTTACTGTTAAAATATGTTCAAATAATAAGTTACAAATAAAGTTCATAGATTAAAATGTACTTAACTGCATTAAGAATTCTTCAGCTGACGAAGTTACTACTAGTAGTTACTTAGTATTGTTCGTTTTCATTAAATAAATAGATGAGTTTTGAATGTATAAAAGTTGCCTTGTTATTAATAATTTTAACCCTTCCAGGTTGCTCTATCAATGGTTTATCGTTGGAGGTTCTAATGATATTATCATTACAGTTTCACCAGTGATAAATCATTGAGTAGGTACCTAACCAATAATTATCATTGGTAATGATTTTATCATTGAGTGATTATATCATTGTGTAAGCCGGCGACACTCCCAAACAAGCCACCCAGCGCTACCTATGGAGGAATCGAAGGATTATTCCCTCTAACAGGGCCTTCCCCTACCCCGGGAGGCGCCCTCACAGACTGAACTGCTCTCAGGAGGAGAGGGGGAAGCTCTCCCTCCCCTGGGACCTGAAGCTCCAGCTCCCACCACCACCGTCATTCTTGTGCTAACTTCTGAAGTGAGAGGATCTACTGGCCCATGCGTCTTCGCCCAGATCGTTCTCAGTTGTGTGCAGTGTAGTGTTTTTGGTAGCGTCATCCTACCCCCAACAGTATTGTTTTTTGTATCCTTTCGTCAAAAGGTACACCCTGACTTAGACAAATCCCCATCTCTGTCAGTTTCCTCTCGCCGCGTATCCGCAAGTGAAACGTGTCCCTCCCTTCTTCGACTGGATATGCCGACGTGTTAGAAGATCAATCAGGCGCCTCTGCAGGTACGACAGCCAAGTGCCATAGCCAGGACGACTCCTAGACATCTGAGGACCTTCGGTAAATACAGTCAACTTCCTCTCGTATCATTTCTACAGCCAGTACACTTTGGTTCTTAGTAGATTCGAGTAGGTACGCCTCCGGCGTTTTCGTATTCTTTTCTTATATTGTTTGTGATTGTATAGGTGCTTTTCATACCTTTTCATCGGCGCCTTCAGTGCCACTACGTTCTTGCCCTTCAGGCACACATTCGAGTACACATTTAAGTACATATTTGAGTACATTTCGAGAGACATCGCCCCAACAATCTTTAGGTACCCTTAAGGTACAGTCGAGCTTAGACAACAGTTAGATACACCTTGTGGCTTCCCCACCAACGTATTCTTCGAGGTACACTTCGAGTACCCCGTTAGGTACACTCGTGGCACCCCTCAGGTGCAAATCCCCATTATATTTGTATATTTCCCCCCCCCCCCCTGTTTTTGTGTACATATAACGAAGTACGAATTTGGATACTTTTGTAAATACTCTTTATTTTGTACAATTGAACCTTATTTTACATTACAACTTATTTCTACCCCAAATTGTTCCCATGTGTTCTTCCTTCATCTGACCTTATCCTAGTCTAGGAGAGTGTATCGTATCTTTTATTCGGTCAACTATTTTTGCAAAGCTTCTTCTTTTTGATAACTACGTTGTCAATACTTACACGCTACTGCCCCCAAAGCCCAGCCTTACCGAAGTAGCTTACAATTGGTAATGATTAAATTATTGATGCCATATAATCATTGAATTATTATTGGTCAATGATAAATTGGCGAATGATTTTCGCCTAAGTGATTATATCATTGGTGATGATTAAATAATATCATCACAATGATATAATCACTTAGGCGAAAATCATTCGCCAATTTATCATTGACCAATAATAATTCAATGATTATATGGCACCAATAATTTAATCATTACCAATGATATAATCACTCAATGATAAAATCATTCGCCAATTTATCACTGACCAATGATTTTACGCTCAATGATTCTCAATGATATTTTTCTGTAAGTATATCTGAACTTCGGAGTTGGGTTTGTACAGCTTGCTGAATGTCAATACTATTGATGAGAATAATATAATGAGAATTAGGAATTGCATATTATGCAATTCCTAATCTCTCACATGTAGATTTGCTTCGAGGTGAATAGGAATCTATTCACCTCGAAGCAAATCTACATGTGAGAGATTTGGTAATGAATGAGTTAGGTACCCCTTTTCAGGTCGTAGAAGATTCACTAGACTTTGCCAAATGAAATTGACGTTTACGATTTTGTCGTTGATGGCAGTTTGGGCCAGTGTGGCCGCGGAAAAAAAGAAATCCGGTAAGGTTAATTACGTTATGGGAAGGCTCTGCGTTTGTTCCGGAGCTGTGTAGCTCCCCAGTGAATGGACAATGGTTTTTTTGTATTCTGAACGTTGAAGATTCCAAATTTTAACGCGTTTCAGGGTTTGACAAAATAAAATAACGGAGCTGCCAGCGGTTGCGAAGGTACTTACAAATGCAGGGCACTCCCATCAACGTTCTACTTTCCTCCTTTCGTTCTACTTTCCTTGTACTTGAGTCTATGTTGTGTTCAATTTGGTTTTGATTTGGGTAATTGTTTACTATTATCTTGTCACCTTCAACTTGTTTGCTACTTGAATATGTTATCAGCAATGGCCTACAAACGACAGATAAACATGTTTGTTGGCCCGGAAAAGTAAGAAACGTAAGATACTTACTTTAGAAGTCGGCTTCAGATGAGGTACTGGCGTTGGAGTCCGGAGATGTTTCACAAGGTAGCGACAATTGGGTATTGTCTTCGCCGTTGTACAAGTGGCCAATGGCTTTAAAAAGAGCGTGAATACGGCTATTGTAGTCTGGATATGTTTTTCCAAAGATAAATTCTACAAGGTGCCCAACTAGATGATGTTTCCTGTTCCCGTACCGCGGCACAGTACCTCATCTGAAGACGACTTATAAAGTAAGTATCTTACTTTTTTCACTTTTCCGGGCCTTAATAAATGTAAATTCTTCATTAACAAACATAAATATGTCAAATGTCTTCATACTAAAAAAGTTAGAGGTGACAAGGTAATAGTAAGCAATTACCTTGATTTGTTCTGTTTGTTCAATTCAGCGAAAAGGAATCTTTCATGGGGTTACGGAGGCGGCTTCGGTGAGTACTGTAATTGCTGTAATTACTGTAAACATCGATGTTTTAAATCATCGCCACAGAACATCGATTTTTTTTTCGTCGACATTTTGGTTTATTATTCTTGGAATAATAGGTGCACATAATATGTGCAAACATATTATGTTTTCGCGACGGAGGTCGACGACTCCGACCGGCTTCAAAATTTGACATTATCCGTTTCAAGAGGTCTAGATTCCAAAACCGAAATGCCCGTCCGCTGTTCTGAGCAGTAGGATTTTTTTTTTAATCTGAAATTTTGACAAAATAAGTATTGGTTTGTAAGGGGTTTACTATCTAGTTGTGACCGCAAGGTTTTCAGCCCGATCGCCCGAACCCGTGGGGCGCTATAAGGCTAAAATGGGGCTACGAGAGGGGTTTTTTGAAGGCTCGAAGGTTTTTTGTCGTTTTCGAAGTATTTTTGGACGCAGAATCCATTTTTGGGGGTCCCGGAACGATCCGATTCCACTGTGGCGATCTATAGGGCTTTCATGGGGCTAAAAATGGGATTTTTGAAGGATCCCAGGAGGTTAAATATTTTTCGAGTAAAAATAAAGAATTTTCGAAGAAAAACATTTTTGAAAAAAAAAATCCCCAAAAAAAGATTTTTTTTTTTAAATATAAAAATGAATAAAAAAATTTTTCTTTAATTTTTTCATTGACAGAATTAAATTTCTGTACAAGTAAGTAACCTATATCAAAGAATAATAAACCCTTGTGTAAAATCTTTCTCTTAGTTCATTGAGGCTGCAGGAGTTTTGAAAGGCCAAGTTTTTACGAGTTGTCGTAATGTGGATGATGATTCAAATTCTGTTATTTTTAGCGCAACCTTTCCTCAAAAAATGGTAAGGTGCGCTCATCTCTTCGACTTTTTTTTTTGGCGTGTTTGTGTATCACAGCATCACGCCCGAGCGGCTGAACAGATTTTCATGAGGGTGGTCTCATTGTGATTAGCGAGTTCTGGGGGTGGTTATAGGTTATCAAAATCACCTCCGTCGTCGACGATTCTTCCGATCCCGAGAAGATGACGAATCGTCAAGTTACGAATTCTTAGTTACGGTTTTGGTTTCAATAAAGACACGGTAATATTTCGTAGTAACAGAAAGGTTGCGCTCATCTATTCAATTCAATTGATGGCTTGTTTTATATTATCCTCAGGTTAACGTGATGTTTTTTCCAGGCGGAGGTATCGGCATGGAAATGAACGGAGGTATCAGCATGGGTATGAACGGAGGTATCAGCATGGGAGGCATTGGCGGAGGTTGTCCAAAGCTGACTAACACTTTGAGATATTTCGGCTACCAATTATATTCGAGTTTCGGGAATGTGATAAGTAAGTATTAGCTAGAGGTATGGTCTAACCATGTGGCGGAATGTCTTCAAAGACCGTGCACTTCAACCGCCCACGCCAACGGCGGAGAAAACGCACAACATCGAAAGGGTCACTCATACAGTATTAAGTCACATTCACAACATACGTTTCAAAACCGTAACGACATTCACCGCAAAAACTGGCATGATTTCCAGGCCCGTCAATGTCATGGTCGTATCCAATCCCACGTCCCAATATGGCTATGAGTGTGATGGTTAGATACGTCTTGCGACAACTTTACACTAGGTATCAAAGCCCATCTTGTAAGTAATACCTTGAAAGGAATGACATACCATTCCTTAATTTATACAAAATGGAGTAGGTAGCGTAAATTTTATAAGTAGTAGCAATGGCGTCTCCAATACATTCGTGGTGTTACCTACTTTTCAGTTGTCCCAATGGTCCCAACTGGATTGGGGGTTTCGAGTCCATGTGGCACTTCCATAAATTCTATTTTGGGGTTTATATGTTCTGACATATACAAGATATACTCATCACTTCAAGGTAAGATTTACCTTACGGTCTTATAATATTAGATATAATATTATATACCTAGCTACTTATTTATTGAATGTATATTAAACATTCAATGTATAAGATATACCGAATCCAATATGATACCATAGGTATAACTGTGATTTTAAGCGTACATCAATTGCATTTCGTTTCAGCCAGCTCTTTTTCACCACTTCTGTCTATGATGGGAACAGGTACAATTTCATTATGTTATCCTAGGTGTATTAATTTTAACCTAAGGCTTAAAGGGTGGGGGATCTGTTGAGGGAAATTCAGTGATTGTGTGTTAGACAGAGAGTGAAAACGAATACAAAATGTGTATTAGGTAGGTATACGAGACGAAGAAACGTGACGACTTGCGACTTTGAAATCTATTAAAAGTCAAACAATGAGGGGAATCCCAGAATTGATCTAATTCGGTAATTCCAATTCCAGGCATTGGAGGTATTGGCGGTATGTCTACAAGCTCGGTGACAAGTAAGTAATCACTATTTACGTTGACCTACACGCTTGTCCATTTCTAGGGTGAGGGGGATTCACCCGGGTATAAAACTGGAGGTTTGAGGACTATGGAGTTTGAGGACTATAGCCATGGAGTTTTACAACCCACAGACATAATATTTATTTACATTCAATGTAAATAACTTTTTTTAAATAATAATATTTATTTACATTAACACGTCAATAAATATTATGTCTGTGGGTTGTAAAACATTAAATTTTAATGTAAAAATTTAAACATTAAATTGTTATGTTAAAATACCCCGACCCAGCTACGTTGATGGAAAGGGATTTATTTCTCATTGCAACTTTATTTGGTACCGGTTCAATATGCTACCTAATGACCGTACAGTGGTATAGTATGCTATCTACCTGATGGGGGTAGGGGTAGAGCGTGCTGTATACTATGAAAACTGGGCTTAAATACTCGAATGAATATATAAAATATATATATTATGCTGGAGATTACCTAAATATTTTTCGCTTCTACATGCAGTAGTCTTTAACTTGTCTACGCCTTACTACTGCATGAGGGATGTCTACTTCATGTCTTAAAAAAAATGCGGAAAATGAGTCCTCAGGATGAACTTAATTATAGCCAAAGATATGGCTATACTGAGTCATACTTAATCAGGAATAAAAATGATTAAAAAATTCACCAACGTCGGGAGTAATTTAGCCTTAAAAAAGAAGAAGTTCTTCTGAGTCATCCATACAGAAGCGAATACATAGCGAGTTGCAGTAATGCATGCGAATACATAGCGGTTGCAGTGAATGTAAAATAGATTAAAATTTAATATACATTTAATGTATATTGATGTATTTAAATTTCACTTCAGAAGATATTTGACAAAATTGTAAGCCATTTAATTACACAAAATTATACAAGTGGTTTAAAACAGTTGTTTTAGTAGGAACAATGATTAAAATTTTTATGTCAGTATTTAGTGACTAACTTTCAAAATTTACGTTTTCCCAGCCCATTCGAGAATGTTCCAAAATGAATAATTCAATTTTGAAGTTTTCCTCAACGTAATTGAGTATTTTCCAAAATGAGAATTTTCCAAACCTAATTGAGAATTTTCCAAACCGAAATGAGAAATTCCCATTTAAATTCTGCTTGGAAAATTCTCAATTCAGTTTGGAAAAACTACAGTAGGTAACGGTTTACGATAAGTGCGTTTACAGAGCGATAATAACTATTGCTGCCTATTGCGAACGCGCCGAATAACTCTAGTAGGTACCTAGTACCGAACCTTTTGACTCATTCACCGTGATGAGTGGAGGTGGTACCTCGATGGAGGGTGGTACCTCGGCTTCCAGGAATCATACCCTCAAGCTCCAATGCCCCGCGAACGCAGAAGTCGTGGAGGTCACTTTGTTAGGGCTACTTAGTCGTTTGGCGAGAAGCCGAAGTTCTGGCCGTTCAAAATGGAGGTGATATTTTGATTTCAGGATGCGATCAAGTTCTGATTCGATTCAGAATGGCCAGGACTTTCTCTGTGAATGAACATGATAATATCATGTTGATGATATTATCATCGTATGATCGTTCTTTTCAGGTATGACAAGCACCTCCGTATATGGAAGTGGTGTAGGTATTGGCGGCGGCGGGATGGGGGCGATAGCTTGGCCTTCCTTGAGATCACTCCTGCAATGTGTAACATATCCAATATACAACATATACAACGTTTACACAAGTGAGTGGTTCAGTACATCTGGATCTATCGTAGCCATAACGCTAAGACTTTCAAATAGCTGTGATTTTCACCATCTATGTCGGTGGGTAATGTACTTAGTCTGTAAAAGAAATTAGTGGATGTTAATTGAAAATAACCATAATTAATTTTCAACATTGCAGGGAGATACGCTTACTCAAGTCAATCTTACTCATCATCGTCGTCGTCTTCATACGCGGGTGGTGCGGTGGGTAGTGCGATGGGTGGTGCGATAGGTGGCGGATGTGGCGTTGGAATGTCGTGTGGCGTTGGAGTAGGAGGTGCGTACTTCAAATAGAGGTATGGTATGACATACGTAGATACCTACATCATTAGTGATCAATGGATTATCACTAATGCTTACATTCGTTAGGTAGGTACAGTGTTTACTCGTGAAATAAAAACTTACATAATATGTAAGTTTTTATTTCAACAAAACTTACGCCACGATTTCGTGCACGTTGTTCATTGTGAGGGGGAACTTGTAATCAAGGGATTAATGTGCCGTTTTTAATTTTACAGGATTTTAATTCACCAGTAGATGTATTCTGCGAATATCGAAGAACAGCTTTGCCTGAAACGTTGATGTAATCAACATGATGAATAAACTTGTTATTCGTTTGAAGTTTTTTTTTTAAGTCTTGCGATCTTAATCCTAATGCAATTCACACCAAGTCTGACGTCTAATTTAAAAACAATTTTTTTCGTTTATAAGTCGAACGAAACATTTATTTAAACGAGTAACAAGTAAAATCAAAAACAAACATAAACGAGGAACAAGGCCGCCCGCATTCGTTCGCCCTTCAGCCCGGCGTCTTATGCCCTTCTGGGCGCCGTCGTGCTCTGGTGACTCTGCGCGTTCTCAGCAGTCACTGGTCGTCAATGGTCGTCGTTTCCCCAGTGTTCCTCTACAAACCCGGCCCCATCTTCTGTGCCAAGTGACCGTAGCCGCCGACGCGTATTCCGGAGTCGGAGGTTCACTGCCCGGATGAGAGCAATCTGGGTCTTTACTTTCACCCAACCCGACATTACGGAATATGGTCGGTCCCATTTCTCTGCCAGGGCGTGGGCCAAGCGCTTCAAGAAGCATCCAAATTCGGCCTGCACAGCCCCGTCGCATGAGATGACCAACGGCGTGAACGAACCCCTCAGGTCCTCAGCTGCCGCATCATATTTTGCATGTTTGGCCCTTGCTGCGGTGTTGGCTGTTGAGTCCCAGTCTCGAGAGGAGTAAGAGATGGCGTCGGCATTTACAATGCGGACGTCAAAAAACGCCGGTCTCTCACTCTCCCAGACTCCCTGGACTTTGATGTCGGCAACTAGGGCTGGGGAGGTTAAATTGTTTTTTCGTTTATTGTTTAATAGTTGCTGTTGAGCTAAAATCTCTCCCACCCACCCTTGGACGTTGAAATTTTAAAGGGAGCCCTTCTGGGAGTATGAAAAATGTCGTCCCTCAAAAGAGCATTAAATGAGGCAATGAATTAAATTTATATAAATTAATCCGTAGTGCACATTAATAATTTTTCGTTACTCATGACACAATGTCATCAAAGATTATTGGTCAAGTTATTGTCGATTATTGTCTCCAGTTTCTTGAAACAAATACCCAAATTATGGCGCATGAAGTGTTCACGTTGCCCATTGGTAGTTGAAAAGAATCTTTGTCACGATTCTGACGCGAGCCATTATAAAATGAAACGCGAAACCTACTAACTTCATTAGATTAATATAACAGTTGTGAGCTGGGGCCAATAAAATGTATATTTAATATTTAATGTTATTGTTCATTGCAGAAGGACATTTAACGATATTCAGTGACATTTAATTCTGTTTTTGAAAAGACACTTTCACTTTTACTCGTCTGCTTTTTCACAACAGGTAAGATGATTGATAAAAAAAAAACAAGGATATGAGAATATCTCTAAGTACATGGCCATAATTATCCTGTGCTTGTTTTTTTTTTTTTTTTTTTTTTTTTTAATTGTAGTGTATAACATTATCAGGCCTCCAATTCAAGCGTACAAGCATTTTCGGGATGGTATTTTGGCAAGTTTTAGATTAAAAAAAAAAAATTCCTACAGCCCAAACCAGCTCAGACGGGGAACGGACATTACATTTTTGGAATCTACACATCTTGAAACGTAGGTAACCTATTATAATAATAGGTAATGACAAATTTTGAGGCCGATCAAAATTGTCGACCTCCGACATGAATACATAGGTGAATTATTCGGTTATAGGAAAAAATTTCCCCGAGCAAAAACATAATATTATTATAAAAACATAATATTATTATAAAATTTTTCATTATAATATAATGAAAAATTTTCCTATAACCGAATAATTCACCTTGCACCATTATTATAATAATGGTGCAAGGAGGTCCTATTACTTGTCCGGCGCTTGTTGCTACGTATATTCGTCTCAGAAATTCATGATCGTTCATAAAATTAAGTAGCACGTAATAAAGCAAGAAGGAAGAGTAGATACACCATGTAACTGGTATTTAGACTCAGATACTTAGTTCTCGGTACGTTCTTCACCTGAAACAGAAAAAAAAAAATTAAACTGTAGGGAAAGAGTTCACAAAATGTTACCACATTGGTAGTAGCTACCAATATATAGTAGGTACCTACCTATATATTATTGGAATTATTAGTACCACTCAAGTGGTTCTTAAGGAAGAAAACCCAACGCCCCGATCAGCCAATCCAGAGCTTAGTTTTGAGTAAGTAATAATACTGATCTATCTAAATCACTAATTCTCACCGTCTCTGTGTGTGTGTGTGTCAGTCAGTATGTATGTCGTCGGCCTACTCTGACTAAACGGTAAGCGCTAAAAATATGGCGATTTTTTCTATACTCTCGGGCGAACGTTTAAGAGTCTCTAGGGGGGGTCGCAGACCCCCCCGGCCGACCGAAAATTGGCACGGTCAAATTGCCCCAAATATGGCCATCTTCGTTGTTAATGGTCGGATCGAAACGGGGTTTCAACCGTATCCTACCTAGAGATGCGAATTTTAATAGAAAATTGTCAACGAGCGATTTCCGACGACGAGCGATTTCTGAAGGCGAGTTTAAACTCTGAGCGGGTGGGACATCAGCCTTTAAGGGGCGCTCCCGAGGTCTATGCGCAAGGTCTCCCAGACGGAAATGGATGTAAATTAAATGAATCGATTTAAATTGACTAAACGGTAAGTCGTAAAAATACGCCGATTTTTCCTATCGTCTCGGGCGACCGTTTAAGAGTCAATAGGGGGGTCGAGATTTTTCTAAAATGCGCTCAAATCCGCGCAATTGACATCAACTTTCTTATTTCAAATGGGAACCCCTATTTTTTTCATCGGATTCGGATTCCTCGACCAATTTTACGTCCGATAAGCGAATTGCGCGAATTTTTTGGCGCGCGCGAATTCGCTGAATTAATTTTTGCGTCTTATTCCGCCGTTAATAGACGGATTTTTTCCGCGTTTCGTCCGTAGCCTACCTAGAGATCCGAATTTTAATAGGAGATATCGACCAAATTCATTCCGACAATGAGCGGATCAGGACGGCGATTTCAGTTTTGGAGATTCCTTTAATTTACGTCAGAAAACTGGGTGGCCGTCACCGGCGGGTGGATCCCGCTCGGTTTACTCCCAGCCGATATCCCCCCGCCCTCACTCATCACTCTGAGCGGGTGGGACATCAGCCTTACAGGGGAGCTCGCAAGGTCTACGAGATCTCTCCCAGTCGTCCCCTTGCAGTGCTGCCAAATCAGGGTTTTTCCCCCAGATTGAGGGGGTTTTTTCTTCTCCGGGGGGGATTTTGGGGGGTCGATATCTACCAGCCATCCCTGCAAAGTCGTCCGAGGGATGTCCGATTCTCAAATATGAATCGATTTAAATCAAATCGATTTAGAAAGTATTATTATTATAAAATATTATTATTATTATAAAATATTATTATTATTATAAAATATTATTATTATTAGTATTTATTATTATTATTAGAATCGATTCTTTTTCCAAATTATTGACAGGGGGGCCTTACTTTGCTCAGCTAATCATTTTATCCACCAGGTGATTCTACGTCCAAAAATCCTTGGAAAACGACAATAACTCTACCCCCTCACCATTTTAGCCCCATACTTTTACTGTGTTTTCCTGGGGGGTGGGGGGCATACTTCACTCGGCCGATCATTTTAACGGCCTGGGGACTCGCTTTGCTCGGCCACTGACATAGGTAGTTCTATTATTATCAAGGGAAGGCTTTTCAAATTTGATTTCACTAGCACTTGACAGGGGGGCCTTGATTTCCCCAAAAATACTTCCCCTTTCCCCAAAAATACTTGGAAAACGACACTAACTCTACCCCCTCGCCATTTTAGCCCCATATTTTTTCTTTGTTTTCATTATACCGGCCAGGGGATTCAAATGTCCTACCTACCTACATATTAATAATAATTATTGACCTACCCTCAATAATTATTATTGAGGGTGGACTTTACAAAGGGTGGAAAATACTTGGAAAACGACACTTAACTCTACCCCCTCGCCATTTTAGCCCCATATTTTTCCTGTGAGTTGTCAACTTTGATTTGATTTCACTATAACTATGACAGGGTGGGAGGGGGGAGGGCATACTTCACTCGCCCTATCATTTTAACCACCAGGGGACTCGCTTTGCTCGGCCACCGACATAGGTAGTTCTATTATCATCGAGGGAAGACTTTTGAAATTTGATTTCACTAGCACTATGACAGGGGGGCCTTACTTCGCTTGGTCCATCATTATAACGGCCAGGGGACTCGCTTTGCTCGGCCACCGACATAGGTAGTTCTATTATTATCAAGGGAAGGCATTTCAAATTTGAGGCATTTTCCCCAAAAATACTTGGAAAACGACACTTAATTCTACCCCCTCGCCATTTTAGCCCCATATTTTTCCTGTAGGTTTTCAACTTTGATTTGATTTCACTAGCACTATGACAGGGTGAGATGGGGGGGGGGGGGAATACTTCACTCGGCCGATCATTTTAACGGCCAGGGGACTCGCTTTGCTCGGCCACCGACGTAGGTAGTTCTATTATCATCGAGGGAAGGCTTTTCAAATTTGATTTCACTAGCACTTGACAGGGGGGCCTTAATTTCCCCAAAAATACTTCCCCTTTCCCCAGAAATACTTGGAAAACGACACTTAACTCTACCCCCTCACCATTTTAGCCCCATATTTTTCCTGTGAGTTTTCAACTTTGATTTGATTTCAACAGCACTATGACAGGGTGGGAGGGGGGGCATACTTCACTCGGCCGATCATTTTAACGGCCAGGGGACTCGCTTTGCTCGAGCACTGACGTAGGTAGTTCTATTATTATCGAGGGAAGGCTTTTCAAATTTGATTTCACTAGCACTTGACAGGGGGGCCTTAATTTCCCCAAAAATACTTCCCCTTTCCTCAAAAATACTTGGAAAACGACACTTAACTCTACCCCCTCGCCATTTTAGCCCCATATTGTTCCTGTGAGTTTTCAACTTTGATTTGATTTCAATAGCACTATGATAGGGTGGGGGGGGGGATACCTCACTCGGCCGATCATTTTAACGGCCAGGGGACTCGCTTCGCTCGGCCACCGACGTAGGTAGTTCTATTATTATCGAGGGAAGACTTTTGAAATTTGATTTCACTAGCACTACGACAGAAGGGTCTTACTTAGCTTGGTCCATCATTTTAACGGCCAGGGGGCTCACTTGCTCGGCCACCCACATAGGTAGTTCTATTATTATTGATGGTGAAGTTTTCAAATTTGATTTCGCTAGCACTTTGACAGGGATCTATATGTACGAGCGATCACGCAAGACCCTTATAAATAATCTATATCACTAATATATATAATATTCTTGAAAATCTCGAGAAATTCAAAAATGCTCTACGTTCTGAGATAGGTTGAGCGCCCTCAAGGATTTTTTCCGTTTTCCCCTCCTTCAACCCCCTCCCTTCCAACGACACTTAACTCTAACCCCTCGCCATTTTAGCCCCATATTTTTCCTGTGAATTTTCAACTTTGATTTGATTTCACTAGCACTATGACAGGTTGGGAGGGGGGGGCATACTTCACTAGGCCGATCATTTTAACGGCCAGGGGACTCGCTTTGCTCGGCCACCCACATAGGTAGTTCTATTATTATTGATGGTGGAAATTTGATTTCACTAGCACGTTGACAGGGGGTCTAATTTCGTATAGCCCCATGAAAGCTCCATAGGTCGTCCCCAAAAATACTTGGAAAACGATACTTAACTCTACCCCCTCGGCATTTTAGTCCCATAGCGCCCCACCGGGTTTTTTACTGTGAGTTTTGATTTGATTTCACTAGCACTTTGACAGGGGAGGGAGGGGGGGCTTACTTCGCTTCTGTCGATTATGTTATCGGCCCGAGGGAGCTCGCTTTGCTCAGCCACCCACATAGGTAGTTCTATTCTATTATTATGATGGTGGAGTTTTCAAAATTGAGTTCACTAGCACTTTGACAGGAGGGGCGTCTTATTTCGCTCAGCTGATCATCTTCTCGGCCTTTTTAGCCCCATATCGCCCCATGGGTTTTTTCCCTATGAGTTTTCAAATTTGATTTGATTTCACTAGCACTATGGCAATGAGGGGGGGGGGGGGGGGGGGCTGTTCCTCGCTCGGGCGGTAGAGGGTAGACTTTTGAAAATTGATTTCACTAGCACTTTGACTTACTTCGCTCAGCTAATAGACTAGCACATTGACAAGGGGGCCTTACTTCGCTCGGCTAATCATTTTCATACCATGATTCACCCAAATCACAGGCGGCAATATACAACCACAGTGGGCGATACATCCACAAGCGGCAATACACCCACTAGGGAGGGTCTGGGGGGCGGCAATTCACCCACAGGCGGCAATATACACTCACAGGCGGCAATACACCCACAGGTGGCAATACTCCCACAAGCGGCAATTCACCCACAATTCTGCTTAAGCGATCTGCCTCGCGAAGCGAGGCCCACGGGGGGTCTGGGGGGCGGAGCCCCCCAGCTGGGTGCGTAGGCGAGCAAAGCGAGCCGGAGCATCTAGTCTCTATCTATCTATATCACTAATCCTCACCGTCTCTGTCTCTGGCTGGGTATGTCAATCGCCTCCTCTGACTAAACGGTAAGCGATAAAAATACGCCGATTTTTTCTATACTCTCGGTGGACCGTTTAAGTTTCTATAGGGGGGTCGAGAATTCTCAAAAATTCGCTCAAATCCGCGCAATTGACATCAACTTTCTTATTTCAAATGGGAACCCCTATTTTTTTCACCGGATTCGGATTCCTCGACTAATTTTACGTCCGATAAGGGGGTCGCGCGAATTTTTTGGCGCGCGCGAATTCGCTCAATTAATTTTTGCGTCTTATTCCGCCGTTAATAGACGGATTTTTTTCGCGTTTCGTCCGTAGCCTACCTAGAGATCCGAATTTTAATACTTGATATCGACCAAATTCGTTCCGACGATGAGCGAATTATGACGACGAGTTGAGATTTGAAAAAACTGGGCCGTCGCCACCGACCCTTCGCGACGGGTGAATTCTGGCTCGGCTTCACTCCCAGCCTCTCAACACCCTCTATCCCCCCGCCATCACTCTTCACTCCGAGCGGGTGGGACATCAGCCTTTAAGGGGCGCTCGCTAGGTCTATGCGCAAGGTCTCCCAGACGGATGTAAATTAAATGAATCGATTTAAATTGAATCGATTATCGAGAAAAGTAGAATCGATTTAAACTGAATCGATTATCTCATAAAATGAATTTAATTGAATTTAAAAAATTTAAATAAAAAAATTAAAATAAAAATAAAATTAAAATTTTTCCTGTGAGTTTTCAACTATGATTTGATTTCACTAGCACTATGACAGGGTGGGAGGGGGGGCATACTTCACTCGGCCGATCATTTTAACGGCCAGGGGACTCGCAATGCTCGGCCACCGACATAGGTAGTTCTATTATTATCAAGGGAAGGCTTTGCAAATTTGATTTCACTAGCACTATGACAGGGGGCCTTACTTTCCCCAAAAATACTTGGAAAACGACACTTATACGTTTTCAACTATGATTTGATTTCACTAGCACTATGACAGGGTGGGAGGGGGGGCATACTTCACTCGGCCGATCATTTTATCAGCCAGGGGGGTTGATGTTGAAGGAGCAGTTGACCTTGATGCAGGGTTATGAACGTGTCCATCGATGCTATGCACCCCACTAGGGTTACTCAGCTGGGTGCGTAGGCGAGCAACTAACTATTGATGGCACCCCAGGGTTTTTTTCCTGTGAGTTGTCAAATTTGACACGTTGTCAAGGGGGGGGGGGGGGGGGGGGGGGGTTTCTCGCTCGGCCGATCAATTTACCAGCCAGGGGAGGCTTTTTTCAAACTTTTCAAATGACAGGGGGGGTCTTGCTTCGCTCGGGCGATTATTTTATTAGCCAGAGGGGTCTTGCTTTGCTCGACCACCAACATAGGTAGTTCTCCTATTATTGATGGTGGAGTTTTCAAATTTGATTTCACTAGCACTTTGACAGGGGGTCCTTACTTTCCCCCCCCCCCCCCCCCCCCCCCCCCCCCAAACAAGGATCTATATGTACGAGCGATCACGCAAGACCCTTATAAATAATCTATATCACTAATATATATAATATTCTTGAAAATCTCGAGAAATTCAAAAATGCTCTACGTTCTGAGATTGGTTGAGCGCCCTCAAGGATTTTTTCCGTTTTCCCCTCCTTCAACCCCCCCCCCCCCCTTCCAACGACACTTAACTCTACCCCCTCGCCATTTTAGCCCCATATTTTTCCTGTGAATTTTCAACTTTGATTTGATTTCACTAGCACTATGACATGGCGGGAGGGGGGGCATACTTTACTCGGCCGATCATTTTAACGGCCAGGGGACTCGCTTTGCTCGGCCACCGACATATGTAGTTCTATTATTATCAAGGGAAGGCTTTTCAAATTTGATTTCATTAGCACTTGACAGGGGGGCCTTAATTTCACTAGCACTTGACAGGGGGGCCTTAATTTCCCCAAAAATACTTCCCCTTTCCCCAAAAATACTTGGAAAACGACACTTAACTCTACCCCCTCGCCATTTTAGCCCCATATTTTTCCTGTGAGTTTTCAACTTTGATTTGATTTCACTAGCACTATGACAGGTTGGGAGGGGGGGGGGCATACTTCACTCAGCCGATCATTTTAACGGCCAGGGGACTCGCTTTGCTCGGCCACCCACATAGGTAGTTCTATTATTATTGATGGTGGAAATTTGATTTCACTAGCACGTTGACAGGGGGTCTAATTTCGTATAGCCCCATGAAAGCTCCATAGGTCGTCCCCAAAAATACTTGGAAAAGGACACTTAACTCTACCCCCTCGGCATTTTAGTCCCATAGCGCCCCACTGGGTTTTTTACTGTGAGTTTTGAAAATTGATTTCACTAGCACTTTGACTTACTTCGCTCAGCTAATAGACTAGCACTTTGACAAGGGGGCCTTACTTCGCTCGGCTAATCATTTTCGTACCATGATTCACCCAAATCACAGGCGGCAATATACAACCACAGTGGGCAATACATCCACAAGCGGCAATACACCCACTAGGGGGGGTCTGGGGGGCGGCAATTCACCCACAGGCGGCAATATACACTCACAGGCGGCAATACACCCACAGGTGGCAATACACCCACAAGCGGCAATTCACCCCTTATGTCTGCTTAAGCGATCGGCCTCGCGGAGCGAGGCACCGGCCTCGCGAAGCGAGGCCCACGGGGGGTCTGGGGGGCGGAGCCCCCCAGCTGGGTGCGTAGGCGAGCAAAGCGAGCCGGAGCATCTAGTATCACTAATTCTCATCGTCTCTGTCTGTCTGTGGGTATGTCAATCGCCTACTCTGACTAAACGGTAAGTCGTAAAAATACGCCGATTTTTCCTATCGTCTCGGGCGACCGTTTAAGTCTTTGTAGGGGGGTTGAGCACCCCCAAAAATGCGCGCAAATCCGCGCAATTGACATCAACTTTCTTATTTCAAATGGGAACCCCTATTTTTTTCACCGGATTCGGATTCCTCGACCAATTTTACGTCCGATAAGGGGGTAGCGCGAATTTTTTGGCGCGCGCGAATTCGCTCAATTAATTTTTGCGTCTTATTCCGCCGTTAATAGACGGATTTTTTCCGCGTTTCGTCCTAAGCCTACCTAGAGATCCGAATTTTAATAGGAGATATCGACCAAATTCATTCCGACAATGAGCGGATCAGGACGGCGATTTCAGTTTTGCAGTTTTCGTTAAATCGCGGGTCGGGCGAGCCGTCGGGTGAATTCTGGCTCGGCTTACCAAATGCCGATATCCCCCCGCCCTCACTCATCACTCTGAGCGGGTGGGACATCAGCCTTTAAGGGGCGCTCGCTAGGTCTATGCGCAAGGTCTCCCAGATGGATGTAAATTAAATGAATCGATTTAAATTGAATCGATTATCGAGAAAAGTAGAATCGATTTAAACTGAATCGATTATCTCATAAAATGAATTTAATTGAATTTAAAAAATAAAAATAAAAAAATTAAAATAAAAATAAAATTAAAATTTTTCCTGTGAGTTTTCAACTATGATTTGATTTCACTAGCACTATGACAGGGTGGGAGGGGGGGCATACTTCACTCGGCCGATCATTTTAACGGCCAGGGGACTCGCAATGCTCGGCCACCGACATAGGTAGTTCTATTATTATCAAGGGAAGGCTTTGCAAATTTGATTTCACTAGCACTATGACAGGGGGCCTTACTTTCCCCAAAAATACTTGGAAAACGACACTTATACGTTTTCAACTATGATTTGATTTCACTAGCACTATGACAGGGTGGGAGGGGGGGCATACTTCACTCGGCCGATCATTTTATCAGCCAGGGGGGTTGATGTTGAAGGAGCAGTTGACCTTGATGCAGGGTTATGAACGTGTCCATCGATGCTATGCACCCCACTAGGGTTACTCAGCTGGGTGCGTAGGCGAGCAACTAACTATTGATGGCACCCCAGGGTTTTTTTCCTGTGAGTTGTCAAATTTGACACGTTGCCAGGGGGGGGGGGGGGGGGGGGGGGGTTTCTCGCTCGGCCGATCAATTTACCAGCCAGGGGAGGCTTTTTTCAAACTTTTCAAATGACAGGGGGGGTCTTGCTTCGCTCGGGCGATTATTTTATTAGCCAGAGGGGTCTTGCTTTGCTCGACCACCAACATAGGTAGTTCTCCTATTATTGATGGTGGAGTTTTCAAATTTGATTTCACTAGCACTTTGACAGGGGGTCACGCAAGACCCTTATAAATAATCTATATCACTAATATATATAATATTCTTGAAAATCTCGAGAAATTCAAAAATGCTCTACGTTCTGAGATAGGTTGAGCGCCCTCAAGGATTTTGTCCGTTTTCCCCTCCTTCAACCCCCTCCCTTCCAACGACACTTAACTCTACCCCCTCGCCATTTTAGCCCCATATTTTTCCTGTGAATTTTCACCTTTGATTTGATTTCACTAGCACTATGACATGGCGGGAGGGGGGGGCATACTTTACTCGGCCGATCATTTTAACGGCCAGGGGACTCGCTTTGCTCGGCCACCAACATATGTAGTTCTATTATTATCAAGGGAAGGCTTTTCAAATTTGATTTCACTAGCACTTGATAGGGGGGCCTTAATTTCCCCAAAAATACTTCCCCTTTCCCCAAAAATACTTGGAAAACGACACTTAACTCTACCCCCTCGCCATTTTAGCCCCATATTTTTCCTGTGAGTTTTCAACTTTGATTTGATTTCACTAGCACTATGACAGGTTGGCAGGGGGGGGGGGGGCATACTTCACTCGGCCGATCATTTTAACGGCCAGGGGACTCGCTTTGCTCGGCCACCCACATAGGTAGTTCTATTATTATTGATGGTGGAAATTTGATTTCACTTGCACGTTGACAGGGGGTCTAATTTCGTATAGCCACATGAAAGCTCCATAGGTCGTCCCCAAAAATACTTGGAAAACGACACTTAACTCTACCTCTCGGCATTTTAGTCCCATAGCGCCCCACAGGGTTTTTTACTGTGAGTTTTGATTTGATTTCACTAGCACATTGACAGGGGAGGGGGGGGGGGCTTACTTCGCTCTGCCGATCAAAGGGGGCTCGCTTTGCTCAGCCACCCACATAGGTAGTTCTATTCTATTATTATGATGGTGGAGTTTTCAAAATTGAGTTCACTAGCACTTTGACAGGAGGGGCGTCTTATTTCGCTCAGCTGATCATCTTCTCGGCCTTTTTAGCCCCATATCGCCCCATGGGTTTTTTCCCTATGAGTTTTCAAATTTGATTTGATTTCACTAGCACTATGGCAGGGAGGGGGGGGGGGGGGGCGGTTCCTCGCTCGGGCGGTAGAGGGTAGACTTTTGAAAATTGATTTCACTAGCACTTTGACTTACTTCGCTCAGCTACTAGACTAGCACTTTGACAAGGGGGCCTTACTTCGCTCGGCTAATCATTTTCATACCATGATTCACCCAAATCACAGGCGGCAATATACAACCACAGTGGGCAATACATCCACAAGCGGCAATACACCCACTAGGGAGCGTCTGGGGGGCGGCAATTCACCCACAGGCGGCAATATACACTCACAGGCGGCAATACACCCCCAGGTGGCAATACTCCCACAAGCGGCAATTCACCCACAATTCTGCTTAAGCGATCGGCCTCGCGAAGCGAGGCCCACGGGGGGTCTGGGGGGCGGAGCCCCCCAGCTGGGTGCGTAGGCGAGCAAAGCGAGCCGGAGCATCTAGTCTATACCACTAATTCTCATCGTCTCTGTCTGTGGGTGTGTCTGTATGTCAATCGCCTACTCTGACTAAACGGTAAGTCCTAAAAATACGGCGATTTTTTCTATCGTCTCGGGCGACCGTTTAAGTCTTTGTAGGGGGGTTGAGCACCCCCAAAAATGCGCGCAAATCCGCGCAATTGACATCAACTTTCTTATTTCAAATGGGAACCCCTATTTTTTTCACCGGATTCGGATTCCTCGACCAATTTTACGTCCGATAAGGGGGTCGCGCGAATTTTTTGGCGCGCGCGAATTCGCTGAATTAATTTTTGCGTCTTATTCCGCCGTTAATAGACGGATTTTTTTCGCGTTTCGTCCGTAGCCTACCTTGAGATCCAAATTTTAATAGGAGATATCGACCAAATTCATTCCGACAATGAGCGGATCAGGACGGCGATTTCAGTTTTGCAGTTTTCGTTAAATCGCGGGTCGGGCGAGCCGTCGGGTGAATTCTTGCTCGGCTTACCAAATGCCGATACCCCCCCGCCATCACTCTTCACTCTGAGCGGGTGGGACATCAGCCTTTAAGGGGCGCTGGCAAGGTCTACGTGATCTCTCCCGGACGGACGTAAATTAAATGAATCGATTTAAATTGAATCGATTATCGAGAAAAGTAGAATCGATTTAAACTGAATCGATTATCGAAAAATTTAATTTAATTGAATTTGAAAAAAAAAAAAAATTAAAATAAAAATAAAATATAAATTAAAATAAAATAAAAATTCAAAAATGATCTACGTCCAAAAATACTTTTAGCCCCATATTTTTCCTGTGAGTTTTCAACTATGATTTGATTTCACCACTAATTCTCATCGTCTCTGTCTGTGGGTGTGTCTGTATGTCAATCGCCTACTCTGACTAAACGGTAAGTCCTAAAAATACGGCGATTTTTTCTATCGTCTCGGGCGACCGTTTAAGTCTTTGTAGGGGGGTTGAGCACCCCCAAAAATGCGCGCAAATCCGCGCAATTGACATCAACTTTCTTATTTCAAATGGGAACCCCTATTTTTTTCACCGGATTCGGATTCCTCGACCAATTTTACGTCCGATAAGGGGGTCGCGCGAATTTTTTGGCGCGCGCGAATTCGCTGAATTAATTTTTGCGTCTTATTCCGCCGTTAATAGACGGATTTTTTTCGCGTTTCGTCCGTAGCCTACCTTGAGATCCAAATTTTAATAGGAGATATCGACCAAATTCATTCCGACAATGAGCGGATCAGGACGGCGATTTCAGTTTTGCAGTTTTCGTTAAATCGCGGGTCGGGCGAGCCGTCGGGTGAATTCTTGCTCGGCTTACCAAATGCCGATACCCCCCCGCCATCACTCTTCACTCTGAGCGGGTGGGACATCAGCCTTTAAGGGGCGCTGGCAAGGTCTACGTGATCTCTCCCGGACGGACGTAAATTAAATGAATCGATTTAAATTGAATCGATTATCGAGAAAAGTAGAATCGATTTAAACTGAATCGATTATCGAAAAATTTAATTTAATTGAATTTGAAAAAAAAAAAAAATTAAAATAAAAATAAAATATAAATTAAAATAAAATAAAAATTCAAAAATGATCTACGTCCAAAAATACTTTTAGCCCCATATTTTTCCTGTGAGTTTTCAACTATGATTTGATTTCACTAGCACTATGACAGGGTGGGAGGGGGGGCATACTTCACTCGGCCGATCATTTTAACGGCCAGGGGACTCGCAATGCTCGGCCACCGACATAGGTAGTTTTATTATTATCAAGGGAAGGCTTTGCAAATTTGATTTCACTAGCACTATGACAGGGGGCCTTACTTTCCCCAAAAATACTTGGAAAACGACACTTAACTCTACCCCCTCGCCATTTTAGCCCCAACTATGATTTGATTTCACTAGCACTATGACAGGGTGGGAGGGGGGGGGGCATACTTCACTCGGCCGATCATTTTATCAGCCAGGGGGGTTGATGTTGAAGGAGCAGTTGACCTTGATGCTGGGTTATGAACGTGTCCATCGATGCTATGCACCCCACTAGGGTTACTCAGCTGGGTGCGTAAGCGAGCAACTAACTATTGATGGCACCCCAGGGTTTTTTTCCTGTGAGTTGTCAAATTTGACACGTTGCCAGGGGGGGGGGGGGGGGTGTTTCTCGGCCGATCAATTTACCAGCCAGGGGAGGCTTTTTTCAAACTTTTCAAATGACAGGGGGGGTCCTGCTTCGCTCGGGCGATTATTTTATTAGCCAGAGGGGTCTTGCTTTGCTCGGCCACCGACATAGGTAGTTCTCCTATTATTAATGGTGGAGTTTTCAAATTTGATTTCACTAGCACTTTGACAGGGGGTCCTTACTTCCCCCCCCCCCCCCCCCCCCCCCCAAACAAGAATCTATATGTACGAGCGATCACGCAAGACCCTTATAAATAATCTATATCACTAATATATATAATATTCTTGAAAATCTCGAGAAATTCAAAAATGCTCTAAGTTCTGAGATAGGTTGAGCGCCCTCAAGGATTTTTTCCTGTGAATTTTCAACTTTGATTTGATTTCACTAGCACTATGACATGGTGGGAGGGGGGGCATACTTTACTCGGCCGATCATTTTAACGGCCAGGGGACTCGCTTTGCTCGGCCACCGACATATGTAGTTCTATTATTATCAAGGGAAGGCTTTTCACTTGACAGGGGGGGCCTTAATTTCCCCAAAAATACTTCCCCTTTCCCCAAAAATACTTGGAAAACGACACTTAACTCTACCCCCTCGCCATTTTAGCCCCATATTTTTCCTGTGAGTTTTCAACTTTGATTTGATTTCACTAGCACTATGACAGGTTGGGAGGGGGGGGGGGCATACTTCACTCAGCCGATCATTTTAACGGCCAGGGGACTCGCTTTGCTCGGCCACTCACATAGGTAGTTCTATTATTATTGATGGTGGAAATTTGATTTCACTAGCACGTTGACAGGGGGGTCTAATTTCGTATAGCCCCATGAAAGCTCCATAGGTCGTCCCCAAAAATACTTGGAAAACGACACTTAACTCTACCCCCTCGGCATTTTAGTCCCATAGCGCCCCACCGGGTTTTTTACTGTGAGTTTTGATTTGATTTCACTAGCACTTTGACTTACCTCGCTCAGCTAATAGACTAGCACTTTGACAAGGGGGCCTTACTTCGCTCGGCTAATCATTTTCGTACCATGATTCACCCAAATCACAGGCGGCAATATACAACCACAGTGGGCAATACATCCACAAGCGGCAATACACCCACTAGGGGGGGTCTGGGGGGCGGCAATTCACCCACAGGCGGCAATATACACTCACAGGCGGCAATACACCCACAGGTGGCAATACACCCACAAGCGGCAATTCACCCACATGTCTGCTTAAGCGATCGGCCTCGCGAAGCGAGGCCCACGGGGGGTCTGGGGGGCGGAGCCCCCCAGCTGGGTGCGTAGGCGAGCAAAGCGAGCCGGAGCATCTAGTCTATATCACTAATCTCATAATTCCAATAATAAATACTACCAACGTGGTAACATTTTTTGAACTCTTTTCGTACACAGTGTGGTGTTTGCCGACGGTGCAGAGGTCTAATCCAATTGTTACAATTCAAGCTACAATTGTTTATTCCAATAAACAATTTAGTACTCAGCAGAGGAGTCATTTCTCACCCTAACCACCTCTTTTCGTACAGTTTAATTTTTTTCAGTTTCAGGCGAACCATTACATTGTTTTTGCTCGGGGAAATTTTTTCCGGGGTTGCAAGTAGGTTGGGGAAATATTTTCCGGGAGTGTCTCCCATGGGAAAGTTTTTTCCGGGGAAATATTTTCCGCATCCCTTATTATTCCCTGAATAATAAACCAAAAGAAGGTGATAGCTCCACGTTTCAAGAAGTTACGTTTTTTCCTCAAAATGAGGTTTACGGACTTAATCCCTGCTTGCACGAACCAATTTACCTAATAACAATAATAATTATTATTACTTGTGAATATTAAATAGACACGAGTGCTTAGGGTTCATCGGGTAGAATAAATCGATGAGATTCCGGTACCTAATTTAGTGGCCTGCTCAACTTTTCCAGGTCGTCTGTACGTTTCCAACACGTCCACGAATGATAAAAGTGAATGCCATAGCGATCATGGTGGTCGTTGCCGCTGCAGTCGTAGCAGCGATCAGTAAGAACATAATATGAATGATAACATACCTGTCATTGTTTCCCTTGCTGTAGAAAGTGAATGATAAGTGATAGGGATTGTGTACAGGATGAGGAACGTTTTCAGCTTCATGTGCGCATAATATGATATGATTGAGGAATAACGAATTAGGTAGGTACTCAACTCATTGATGGTTGTTGGTTAGTAGGGTAGAGTCAATTTCAACCAAAGAAGATGAACATGGGATTGAGATCTTGATAGTTCCAGTCGACCCCACGTCTCACTGAGTCTCACTTGAATCATATTCTTCTTCATTTCAGTAAACTTCGTCGATGATGGGTGATCGCGCATTGATTTCGAAGAAGTCAAAAATTATCACTAGCCCCTCCGCCACCCGAAAAAAAAGTGTTCTATGCCATTCAAAATCCATGAGAGCAACCCTGGCGGAGATTCCTCTTTTCGTGGTGGTGCAATGCACTGATCCTATAGAAATCATCGACAATGTCCATAACGTTACTCTCTTGGGTAACACTGCTCTTACGTCAAAGCCGTTATAAAGCCTCTATATTATCGCCTATAAATACAGTCCAGACATCACTAAAGCTAGGGCTCAGTTTCTTTCAAACTGTGATGTAGCGTCAGTTGTTTAATCTGTGGTCAGGGCACACGTTTTGTCTGTTGATGAAATTATTCGACAAATACTCAATCAGCCCTGAAGCCAGGTAGGTACTTATGATTTAAAATCATCAAACGGCTGGATGTCAGCTCCATGACGATAGGAAGTTGGAAACCCCCATGACCCAATGCGAATCAAGGTCTATCATTAATTTTGTGTGCATTGTCATTTGATTACTCTTGGGTGAGATGATACTTCTCAAACATGATGAATTCATACATGATATACCTATACCTGTGTATGATAGGGTGTTACATTCCAGAGCCAACCACACGGGCAGGGTCAAAACAATGCAACCCACAAATAACCTTAACAACTCTCTTGAAATATATAGTATATCAATTCCATATTACTATCGAAGACCTTCAAGGTAAGTTTTACGACAAGGGTTACATCCATGAATGTCACCTCCGTTGGTAGGTACCTAATTCCTGTTCTCATGATGGCGTAAATTTCAGAACCAAATTCCTCAGTGCCTCCACTGCCTCCAACTCCAGGTTCTCATATGAGTGTCATCTTCAAATATATAACATTTAAACTTTATAATAAATACAAAGTATTGCCAGGTAGGTTTCATTATTTAATTATTGGCTTCAATTAAAATGCTCATAATAAAGTTTATTCGATCATCTCTCTGAATTCCCTGTCGTAATGTAGGGAGGGGGTCTGAATACAGGCTCCACCAATGTAGACATTAAAATTGTTTTATTTTCATAACCCCCGAGTAACCAGCAGATGGTTGCAACTAGGGGCAAACAAAGGCCATGGCGTAAGTAAGGAAATTACAAGTTTTAGGATACCGTGTAGTTTAGTATCCGTGGTTGGTACTAAAAACTAGACATTCTCTAGAAGGGTCGCCGTTTCATTTCCCGGTGTTTTTAGATCCTCCACTACGATCCAGGAAGGCTCGTCAAGGTCGATGTAAAAAGGAGCCGAGGCTAAAAGCTATCATGAATAGTTTAACGTACGATATCTATAAGATATACCAAGAATTAGTAGGTAGGTACCTACGTAAGTACTCACATGAAGGGTAATCTCTAGAAGGTGTCTTTTAAGTTCTGCTCTGTTTCAGTTACTACTCCACCGCACCCAATTTCCCGACTACCATGGGACCAAAGAAAATGTGGAGACTGGCCTTATTTTACTGTGATCTTGATTAATACAGATAATTTCGTATTTGATATATACAGAGTGTATAAAAGTATGTGTTTATATAAATTACATTACTGTAGGGCAAATTTAGCAACTCGTCGACGAGTTAATAAATTTTCGATCGATCTCCAGAGTCTAAATGTAGCAACCTTTATTGCTAAAGTGAGATAACACAAGTTATGGTTGGAGAGAGGTGACTCTGCTATTGGTTTAAATGGTATAGACAAAATTGTTGATATTGGATTGGACCGCTGCACTTTCGTCTATAGACTAGGATGTTATAACATCCTATTTATGGATGGTTTGTCACTGATTTACAACAAATTTTGTTGTAGAAAACCCCCCAGACATTACTAGAGGACTAAGACTACCTTATATCACTTGGGGTGGGCCAAACACCCATCTTCCTTCAACGCCGGTGGGAAGGCGGCTTCAAGTCGGCCCTTCAAGCACAAGTCGAAGGAGTGAAGACTTCTCAGGTAGTGCTGACATTTTCACAATTTTGTTCATTACTGTCCACCATTTTTGGATCACGTAGCATTACTTACCGTAAAACCCGTTTTTTTCTTCTTTCACGAAACCTACTTTTCAGAGCGACCCAATCTCATACCAGGCCAGCCAAGTAACGAAATTTCATCGCACCCCCCTTATTGGGATGAATTGTAAATTGTGGAAGTGGTACAGTGTTGACCAAGTATTAATAGTACCTACCTTAACTATTATATTTTTGGCAATATACCTTCCTATTATGTTAGAGCGAGTTGTAAAACGCATTAAATTTTGTCACCTCGATTGAAGCCTGAGTACGAGCATCACTGAGTAACGCTAACGTTATAACGTAGGAATATATTCAGCAATCAACTTCAATTTTACATAACGGCATAATATATTATTCTTCAGCATTATTTGGGCAAAAACTAACTCCATGCCATTAAAAATAGTTTTTAATAACTAGGAGTTAGTTTTTGCACAAATATTAATTATTATTCAATAGTTCCAATGTTACTGGGTTGAGTTCAATAAGGGCAATCAGCTTCTAACTCCGTTTACTCATTTCCCGAGTCGGGAATCCCGACGTTTCAAAAACATGGTAGCTTTCATCATCAGGGGGGGACCTGGCAACAAAATTTGTTTACAAACAAATACAAAATTTAATACAAACAAGGGGGGTGAAATGTGATAATGATAATTGTAACGATTAATATTATATTGGTGAGACTGGTCGACCTTTGAAGAAAAGGATTATTGAACATGATAGAGATTCGTACAGTAAAAAAGACAGTGTATCTGGTATATCGCGGCATTGTCGCATAACCGGGCATCAAGTTGATGCAGATAATGTTAAAATAGTAGCTAGTGAGCCTTGTTTGGCCAAGAGACGAATCCTAGAAAATTTCCATTGTTAGAGGTGGTGAAAACGTCTTGAATGTGCGGAAGAATGATTTAAAAGTATTACACCCTAGATATTTTTGCCTTTTCGAAAAATAATGTCTGTTAACTATATGTAAACCTGTTATGTGGTATTATGAGTTCTTGCGTGGTTAAAGAATTTTTTCTTATGTTAGAGTGAGAAGTTGAAAATTTAAAAAATCTTGCCGGTATCCCCTAATCGATTAAAATGCAGTCCTGTGTCAGCCATTGATGGCGGACATAAAGTAGTAATGATAACGGACGCCGCTTATCGTCCTAACCTGTTGAATTAAATTTTTCGGATGCGCAACGTGCAATTTGTTTTGAAATTAAAAGTTATTTTAATATGATATTAAGTGCCCGTTCCTATAATGTAGACAATGTAGAAACTCTAGTCAGGCCTCTTGAAACCCATATTCTAGTCATGAATGTCTTGTCTGACTGCGTATCCTTAGATGCAAAACCTATTCGTAAATTTGATAACTAGATTGGACTCGGTAAGCGAAAAGTATAAATTAAAGTAATTGACAGGTAACAATAAACATTTTAATAAATAATAACTCATTTTATTGCACATGACAGGTCCATCTATTTTTCTGCGATATAAGATGTGCTGACGGAATGCTCCTTCTGACGACGATACACATGTATTTGAGAATGATTTCACTGTACCTAAGTGTCCATAATTATAATAAGGGTCTAGTTGTTAGGTATTGGGTTATGCCATGGAATAAGGAAGTTCTATTTCTTCCATGGGGTTATGCCTAACCCGTTCCCCCTTGTTTGTATTTGTTGCCAGGTCCCCCCCTGATGATGAAAGCTTCCATGTTTTTGAAACGTCGGGAAATGAGTAAACGGAGTTGGAAGCTGATTGGCCTTATTGAACTCAACCCAGTAACATTGGAACTATTGAATAATGACGGAGGCCACCGAAAACCAACGTAATTATTACATATTATTTTGAAAAACTGTAAACCTACTGTGTTTGAACAGATGACGTACCCCTCTTTACAACTTTTACCAAACTGATCTTCATACAACTAAAAGGATCTTCTCGTCCTTCTCATCTCGTCGTATCTGTCTAATCATATTATGACCAATGGTCATTGACCATAATCAGGCCTGTTAAAAAGTGGGAGGCAAATGCCCAGGGGCCCGGACTATCCTCCGCCATGGTGAGAAAGGAATTCCTTCCTCTATGAGGTCTGACTATATTGACAATAATAATAATAATTATTATTGGCGTACTATCTACTATGTATGGCTGGAGGGGCGAATCTAGAAACCACTCGTACCTACGCTTTTATAGGCCAAACTTTTCTTGTCGTCCTAACTCATCCTCGAAGCCTGGCAGACTTATAAATAATCTTGATAGTTATCGCCATAATCCACTTTAATGTTCAACTTGTTAAAAAGGGGAAAAAATTGAAACCAAACTTTACAACATTAATATCAAGCAATAGTAACTATTGCGTTATATCAACTGTTATGATCCTTTGGTAATCAATATTATTTATTACCCACAGGAAGATATTTGGCGATTTGAAGTGACAGTAACCAACTTAGTTCATGGAGGAGATTTACGACACTTGACAGGTAGGAAGATTGAAGTTTGTCGAATCCATATTGACCAAATGCACCTATAGGTAAGTATACCTGTTTTTTTTTTTTTTTTTTAACCTTTAACCCACGCAAAGGGAAAGCACCGTCGAGTTGACTTCGTTTCGGGCAGTTAGTCCAGTCATTAGGTACGTTATGCCAAAAAATAAAAAAACTCTGCTGCGTTTTTGGATCCTCACATCCTCAATCTTGAAACGAATAAATACTAAAGACTTAATTAGAATTATTCCAGAATTACCTCCAAATGACACCTAGATCGACCTTTCCAAAACCTACAAGGGCGATAATGAATAATTCATTATTATCAATTATTGATAAGCTCTTCCAAAATAAGACAAGTGTGTAAAAAGGGAAATTGAATCATCCACTGTTCTAAAACGCACTGCTGCTGGTGGGTGTATTCCCTCCACTGATTGTTACGTGTTGTAAAAGTTTGGGTGAAAAGTTTCCATCGATTGGTTGGCATAACATTGATAGCAGGGCTTTCGAGGTTTGGCATCTTTTTTAGCCCCAATAAGTGAAATGGTCCGACATTTTCCAGGAAACCCAACAGTTTACAAGACGAATGAAATGGTCGAATGCCTTATTGCCGTTCTTGGCAGTCGTTGCTGCAATGGTCGTAGCAGTGATCAGTAAGAACCTTTTCTTTCTATCCCTCCTGGAGAAAATGAAACCAACAGAAAACACCGAGTTTTACGGCCACCTCCCAAGTTCCTCATACATTTTGGGTGATTCTCAAAGAAAGGGCCCAATAATATTTATCGTGGCACCCCAATAATGAGTTGAGAGCTGAGAAAGGTGTTGGATTTTAATAAAGTTCTTATCTAGGTTCTTCTTCACTAAAAACAAATTCAAATCGCATTTCACCTGTCCTGACCACCTCCGGCTTTCATTTTTTCTACATCAGCAAGAGTCCTTTGCTTTGGAAACATATTTTAATTGATAAGTCAAATTAGGAACTGAACTGTCTATGGCTTTGTACCAGCCCTCTAAGCCAACTTCGACATAATATGTCGATGTGTCTTACTGAATAAAATATTATTTTATTCAGTAAGACACATGCTCAACAAATCTTACATCTGGTCCCAGTTATTTAAAACCATATAAGCAACGACTGCATACTCAAACTTACTTAGCATGGTATGGGTGTGTCTGTGAATATTTACTAGGAACATCAAAAGTATGATCTTGAAACCCTAACTAACATCTTGAAACCCCAACCTTTCGATAGCAACTGCTGTCTTTACATTCACTCGTTGCTTTGGATTATTCATTTCTCACTTATTCAGAGAGGAGGCCGTCCGTTCAAGATCTGAAGGGAATATCGCATACCAAAAGTAAGAAATTGCGAATTTATCAGCCCTTTTATGTAACTCAACTCTTATCGAACATAATTCGTGATCCAATTTCAGGGTATTCGACTCCCACATCACCATCATCAGCCTCTTCGGATTCGCTTTTGAAACCGTTACAAAATAAAAACACTAGGCCCCGAGGACTGAATGGTAAGTCAAGCACTCGATCAAAACGTCAGCTTGTAAGTACGATATAAAAACGAAATGATCCTTTGGCATTCTCTCCAACTATTCTTGGGCAGATCTCTTGTTCGGTGGGCTTGGACGAAATGGGGGTATTTTCGTCGAGACTCATCCATTCGGCATAAAATTTAATGTCTTGTGGAATGTCAGATTGGGCGATGCGTACTTCGATGTAGGATGACTCGGTGGCTACGGCTACTTACCATAAGCGCCAATCCCCCTTAATTGGCATACAAAAAGCGCCAGGTGATTGAGAGTTGTATTGTGTGCAGTAAATATTTTGAGTGTGACAAAAGCGCGAGCGAAATCATGGCACAACGAACGGGCTGTGTGCGATAAGCGCAACACTCTGTCTAGGTAGGTACGAGTTTCATATTCGAGATAGGGTCCAGTCCAACCTACTAAAGCTCTGCTAAAGAAGGCCGGTACTTTTCCGTTATACCTCCCCCCCAGGCGATTTCGGTTGGCTTTGGGTGCCTTAAAGCCATCGGGAGGGGTGTGTATGAAACTCGAAATCGAGTGGGAGGGGGTGGGGGTATTATAACGGAAAAGTACTCGAATTTGGGTGCCTTAAAGCCATCGGGAGGGGTGTGTATGAAACACGAAATCGCGTGGTGGAACCACATTTGTTACATTATGCTGGCGCTTTTGAGCCATTGGCGCTTATGTCATAAGAAAACGGGTGGCGCTTTTTGTACACTCAGTTGGCGCTTATGTAAAATCAAAAGTTTGAGGTGTTGGCGCTTTTAGTCTACTTTTGAAGGTGATTGGCGCTTATGGCCTGCTACGGACTCGGCTGATTCCTCGGAAAATCCCCCCTTTTTAAAACAGTTTCGAACGGTTTCTTCTGAGACTGTCGCCCATGCTTTTGCAGCCAGATGTAGCGCGTCAAGAAGTCCACTTGGTTGGACTGAAGATCTCCTGCCCCTGAGTCGATGGCATCTTGCAAAATGTGCAGAATTCGAGACCTCATTTCATGTCAGTAATAGGCTTTGAAGGTTCGGATGATCCCCTGATCGCAGGGCTGCATGATCGAAGTGGTGTTAGCAGGTAAAAAAAGCAAGTTTTATGTTTATTAGAGGAATGCTAACGCTGTGAGCAGCGATAACAGATAAAACTAAGCGGGACAATGATCATAATAAAAGGGCAAAATCCAATGTTACGGTATACCTACGCACGATTCGGTTCCGGCTGATTTGATCACAATGCACGGGAGATAACATTATCCGAGTTCACATTAAGTGGGGGCCACTGTAATCATATTTTTTGTACCTACTCTTATTCCCTACTCTTGTAGCAGGAAGAACGTAGAAGGAGTCTAAACGATTGTACGAGTATCTACGACCAATGTCAATTATTTGCATTTGACCATCCACTTAGTAACGTAAAATGTATCAACTATTGAATGCATATGCATATAATTAGGTCCTAATGCAGATAACCTACTCCACCTCAGGTTCAAAGAAAAAGTCTTTGGATTCAATCTTGAAAGAATTACTCAATCAAACGAAGGCTACCATGAATCCGCGTCCAATTGAAGCCTCTACAGAAAAACGAATGATCCTTTTATCAACAAAATTTAATACCTAATGACAGTGTCTTCAATGCGTAATATGGGGTTCAGTTTTAAGGAATTAGTACTTTCTTTTCAGTTGTTCCACGACCCGTTACAACTAAAATCCCTGATTGCAGAAAATATCCCAAGTCCTGAGCCAAAGTCCTTGAAATCACATTTTACTTTGTCATCCCAGAGACAGGAGAATGATAAACCCAGAAAACGAAATCGTAAGTAATTGATCCAATAGACTTGGAAATTTATTATGATATGTTAATGAGATGAACTTACCTCCACCTCATGAGATGGGTAACTGCAGTTACCTTGCCGAAATCCTTGGATTTCCTTTCCCACAAAATCGAAGGAAACCACTAAGACCCGATTGTAACTAGGCCTACCTAATTCACCCCATTCACTCAAAAGAGAGCATGAGGAATGATCCTAATCTGGCTTCGAATTGGGTACGAAGGAGGTTCTTGGGTACCTACACCTTGCCGACCATTTTGATCTCAATTCCATAAAAATCAGCTGAATATCAAGGAATTGTGCTTAAGATTTTCGGAATCATGCCCCTAAGAAGTTTGTCCTTTTCCAAGTATACCTACCTACGTATTACGTAGTACAGTGGGTACCGCTTAATATGATCACGTTTAATGTGATCAACCGCCTAATGTGATCAAAATAACGATTCCAAATCCATTTCCGGTGTGGTGTGGTCGGCTTCCTGATTATTCATACTTGGTAGTTGGTGAGGGATAAGCCGCAGGTAGATAGTTTTCAAGGCATATATTTTGCACAAAATATATGCCTTGAAAACTATCTACCTGCGGCTTATCCCTCACCAACTACCCAGTATAAATCCATTTCCTATTAATCCTACGCTAAAATGACTGGGTATTGTAATCACGAATGATGCGTAATGTGATCAACGGAGATAGTCGAGAGATGTTTTTTCAGCTTATTTTGCCCAAGTTCTGTTTACAAATCTTCTTACGGTCAACGTACACAAATGCCGTACCTACAACCCAAACGTGTGGGAAAAGCTGGTGACGTGCAAGATGCTCTCCTCAGATGGTTCAAGCAGGCAAGATCACTGAACGTAGCTATCGACAATGCAATGCTAATGGACAAGGCTACGAAATTCGCTGAAGATCTGGATGTTACCAACTTCACACCATTCCCCAAATTGTCCCCTTGACTACACCGCAAACTCCAACGCCAGGATGACCAGCTCCATTTTCACGGATTTCATAACAAAATGGGACAGGAAACTTAAACGAAAAATCGCCGTAGTCATGAACAACAGTTGTTACTGCACTGCTCACCCGCTCCTCGAATTAAAAAAAAAAAAAACATCAAGTGCGTCTTTTTGCCAGCCAACACCACGATTATCATTCAACCTCTTGATCAGGGCATCATTAGAACAGTAAAGCCCACTATATAAAGAAAATGCGCTTTTTAGAGACTGAGGGAGTGGACAAAGGCCGGCGATATCGCGAAAAAAGTTAACGTTCTGGAAGCCAAACTTGTGTTTTGTGTATTGTGATCAACCGCGTAATGTGATCATACTGGAATCCCCAACTTGATCACATTAAGCGGTACCAACTGTATAATATTATATATACGTAAGTAGCAGGTATACCTTATGTAGGTACTCTCAAAAACCACACCCTTAAGGGCATTGCCTAGTTCACAATGTTCCATGACCTATTGCAGATGAACCTACTCTCCTGAAGTCTAAGTCGAAAGCCTTGGGTTTAGCCTTGAAAAAATTACAAAACCTAACGGATGTTGAACCCGGACTGGCTGGTAAGTGACACTTAGAATATGCACTTGATGACAGTACACCCCCCCCCCCCCCCTCCCACGTGCTAATTACTGAGTGTAGTTGTACCTAATTGATACAAAGGAAACCCTTCGTTGAGAGTTCACACGAGAGTGATAAATCTTTTTAATTTCTGATATAATATACCTATCAGATATTATCTAAAAATATCACCCCACATGTTTTCATAAACTATGATGGAGTGGCCACTTAGTTTCATCACTCCCCCTTAGATGGGCACTACTTCAGAAAAGTTCGATCACTCCCCCTTAATCGGGCTCTAAGTACTCCCAAAAAGTTTTGGAATCATTAGAACTTCGGCTTTTTCAAAGCGCTAAAGCCATGCCTGTTCCTTCTGCGTCAATACAGCACTTCGATTTACGAGTAGTCTTCGAACTGTGCTAACCTCAGGAATGCGAATCTTCGACGACGATTCAGCAGAGCAGTTTTGCGGATCGGTAAAGTTTATCTCAGATGGACATACAGGAACATCAAATGGTAACCAAACGTTGGTTTCGATGAGCGGTGAACCCTGAGATTCAACGCAAATTCAATCTTTGTTCCAGCAGCTTTTGACTGGCAATTTGTCTTGGTCATTTCCGGCGCTAGACTCCAACTGCCACAGCACCACCAGTTGCAACTGGTTACTTCAACAACTTTGTCCCCATTGCTGGCAGTTTCAGGTCCATTTTCACGCGGCTGTAAGGCTTTTTGGCCCTCGAAGAATGTGACATCTCTTGCCGTGGAGTTTTCTTAGACAGCGCTGAAGTTGGTGATCTGTTGTTCTTCAGGTACACATGACAGGTGTACACACATTGTGTAGTCCTAGGTAGTCCTAGTTCACTAGTCTTCAAGGCTTCTTCCCAGTAGCGTTCATCCAGACCTGCATCTTGAAGCAAGCATAACGCTTTTTCCATTATGGTACGATTCACCCTTTCATCGACTCCTAACGAAGGAACTGTCGTATGATGGCCGTGCGTTTTCAGGAAGACTGTCAAAGTTGTATTTACATACCTATTCAGTACCATTGTCGGTCCTGAGAACTTAGCTGCGTTTTCCGGTTGGGTTTTCAACCGTACTTTTAAATTCTGGAAAAACATCCTTCACTTCGCTCTTATGGCGAAGGAAATAAAGAAACATGATCATCCGTGAAAGTTAGAACGAAACGTTTTCCACCCAAACCTGCTAATGGCAAGGGCCCTCAGAGTATGAGGCTGAGGCTCAGACATTTGAATGCACCAATTCCAATAAACATTTTGTCTTGAAACGGCTCTTGCAAAAAGGTTGTTTTTTAATCTTTCCCTTGACGCAAGCTTCACAACATTCGAATTGATTTGGGTTGAACTATACCCCACGGACTACTTTATTTTTCAGAGTGAGCATAGACTTCAATTTTGTGGGCCAAGAGACTGGATCAATTAAATTTTAATTGATCCAGTCTCTTGGCCCACAAAATTGAGAATTGCCGCAATTAACAGCGTTTGCTGGTTTTCTGAGGTTTTTCGGTAACACTCTAGAAACCAAATTTGGGCCTTATTTTGGTTTCAGCTTTGATTCCTCTGTCCGTTCTTCGTTTGATGTACTTAATCTAGTCTCTTGTCTCTCCCAAAGGTACTAACGTAATTAATTCTTGGTCTTTCGTTTCTACACTGTGACGCACATTGCTATTTTTTGTCGCATTGTGTGGACTTTGTGAACTGTTTCTTTGCTACTAGAACTCTCTCACCTACCTGTTGGTCATGTTGACTCAGCAGATTTCGGACTGGAAATTACTGCCCCAGAACGTTCAAGGGCCGTAATCATGGGCTGGTATTTTTCACCTAGTCCCTTCAGCATGACTTTAGTCATGCTGAAGGGACTAGGCGTATACGCCGATGAATTCATCCTCAAGCCCTGCATTAATTCAGTGCAACTGTTGGGACACGGTAAGGATTTGGTTGAGATAGCTGTCTACAGACGAAAACTGGCTTAATTCGTAAGAAAACAGCTGTTTTAGTAGGTCCTCTACTCTCAAAGGTTGACACTAGTTTATTCCAAACGCCTCTGGCCTTTGTCTGGCCAGGAGGCAATTTTTCTTGGGCTTACCTCAGTCCATAGTACTGCATCCCAAAGATCTTCAGCTACTAAAAACATTTCCATTCCAAACTTCCAGCTGGAGTAATTGTCCGAGCCGGACAATTTCCTGATGTTCGGCATCGCTCCTAGCTGACAATGGGATCCGTGGGTGTTGGTAGGTCCTACTAATCCGATAGAAAATTAATCAATAAAGCAGCCATGCACTTTGATTTCAAGTGAAAAAGGGGTTTTTCCAGAATTAGGATCACTGATCCTATTTCATATAAATAGGTAGGTACGCAGCGTTGTAGTTGTAACTGTTGGCGCCCTCTTTCATGGCGTATACTATGAAAATAAAAATGTATCCCGATTGATCAATCAGTTCGTTTGATGCGAAACTTTCTGTGCCGACAAACGTGAAACGGAGAAATCGATGTTGTTTTTTATTTTGGGTCACCATCTTCGCGTTCCGTGATTGACATTTTCTGTTCGTTGTTTTATTCTTGCTTAGCCGGCGAGCTGACAATTTAAGAATTTAAAATATTCGGCGGGCTGGAAATACAGCCGCAGTCACCATATTACCAAACTACTAAACCCATGCCCATTCATTCTACCGTAGCAGGAAAATTTCCCTCGAGCAGGGAAAGGTCCCTTACTCGCAGAACACACGAACTCCCATATCAAGAGGATTCAGAAGTGATTTCTTTAGCCTATGTTACACTCTAAGTTACCTATTATAAACTAACTGAGAGGCAAATTTCATCCAAATTCGTTCGTCCGTTTTTGTGTTACACATCGTGTAACGTTTTAGGAACAACTTGATGTCAAATGAATGATCATTGATACATGATACAATGAATGATATTTAATGGTGAAACGTACCTACTTTCATGATGTTCCAGGTCCTCTTGCACACTTAAAGTCACGCATACAACTATTGCAAAAGCAAATAAATGCTAAACACAAACGACCCAATTGTGAGTATCTGAAAGACTCGATAGTGAGATCATAATTTTGAATCAACTAATCAATACCTATCTATCACCAATGTCGCCAGTCCAGCTCAACATTTTGATGAGAGAGGACAGTGCTGTCTAGCGTTATTATTATTATTATTATTAATTTTTTATTTATTTTTATCATTTAGTGATTAACAGGATGATTTCATTTTTTCGACCGATACGTTACGGCGAAAATGTATGCATATAACATACATAATGAAGTTAAGATGAAAGGTTCGTTGTTACGCGTGAGAGTCGAATAAGTGTAGAAGATGTAAAATTTACATCATATCCTTAATATGACAACGGCGGAAAATGTCGTATGTTAGGGAAACCAGGTGGTTGTGTTAATCATTAAGATCTGACTGTAGGAACGGACGGTTGGCCTACGGTTCTATAGAACCGTCAAGATCTACTACAAATGTTATAACATTTCTAGTAGATCTTGACATTTTTGGTGTGGATTTGGACGGGGTCTAGGTAATGCGTGGAAAAGGTCAAAATTTGATGGTGGTACAGCTTCTTGGGGACTCCTTGCCGACCATTTTCAGCTCAATCACATCAAAATCGTTTGAAAAACGAATAGTTAATAGAAGGAAACCATGGGGAGAAACGAACGGTTCCAGAATCATCGTTTTTAATATTCAACGCATTTTGAATAAACTGAATGAAATGTTCGGGAAATATTCCCAAGATGCTGTAATAATAGGTACTATAATAATATTATATTGTATTATGTTAGAGACATTTCTCGAACATCTCCATCCCTCTCCTTTTCCTCGTAACAAGGTGCTCACTCTTAGAAAAACGGTTTAGTTCCTCTTCAAAAAGCGGAGCCCTCCCGCACAACCTTGAGGGTACCTACCTAACCTATTGCCTTCTTCAAGATATTGTCCTATTACAGATGAACGTACCCCCACCTCACGTTCAAGGAAACGAACCTTGGATTCACTCTTAAAACAAGTACAAAATCAAAAGGATGCTACCACGAATCCACTACCTCTTAAAGCCGAAATTCCTCTACGAAGTCCTGAGTCGAAATCCTTCGATTCATATCGAAAAAAACGACGAAATCGTAAGTAATTGAACCGAAGGACTTGAAACTCAGCACACCCTAATTATGCATTGAGGACACTGTTAATAGACTTTGGTTAAAAATATGATCATTGCATTTTCTTATAATCTGTAGAGTTACATTAATGTGTCCTCAATGCATAAAATGAGGTTCAGTTTTATGGTATTACTTTCTTTTCAGATGATCTACGATCCATTAAAACTGAAACTATCCCAATTCCTGTGCACAAATCCTCGGATTCAAATTTACAGAGACTGGGGAGAATTGATAAGCCCATAAGACGAAATCGTAAGTAATTGAACCGAAGGACTTGAAACTCAGCACACCCTAATAATTTTTATGCAATAATTATTACGCATTGAGGACACTCTTAATAGACTTTGGTTAAAAATATGATCAATTCATTTTCTTATAATCTGTAGAGTTACATTAATGTGTCCTCAATGCATAAAATGAGGCTTAGTTTTATGGTATTACTTTCTTTTCAGATGATCTACGATCCATTAAAACTGAAACTATCCCAATTCCTGTGCACAAATCCTCGGATTCAAATTTACAGAGAGTGGGGAGAATTGATAAGCCCATAAGACGAAATCGTAAGTAATTGAACCGAAGGACTTGAAACTCAGCACACCCTAATAATTTTTATGCAATAATTATTACGCATTGAGGACACTCTTAATAGACTTTGGTTAAAAATATGATCAATTCATTTTCTTATAATCTGTAGAGTTACATTAATGTGTCCTCAATGCATAAAATGAGGCTTAGTTTTATGGTATTACTTTCTTTTCAGATGATCTACGATCCATTAAAACTGAAACTATCCCAATTCCTGTGCACAAATCCTCGGATTCAAATTTACAGAGAGTGGGGAGAATTGATAAGCCCATAAGACGAAATCGTAAGTAATTGAACCGAAGGACTTGAAACTCAGCACACCCTTATTATGCATTGAGGACACTGTTAATAGACTTCGGTTAAAAATATGATCATTTCATTTTCTTATAATCTATAGAGTAACATTAATGTGTCCTCAATGCATAAAATGAGGTTCAGTTTTATGGTATTTCTTTCTTTTCAGATGATCTACGATCCATTAAAACTGAAACTATCCCAATTCCTGTGCACAAATCCTCGGATTCCAATTTACAGAGACTGGGGAGAATTGATAAGCCCATAAGACGAAATCGTAAGTAATTGATCCAATAAACTTGGAAGTTATCATTATATGATTATCATAATAACCACATCAGTTCCCATGATGAAATCCTTAGGTTTGCCCTTCAAACAAAATCTAAGGAAACCACGAAGACCTAATTGTAAGTAGCTAATTCTCCTAAAATACTCGATAATGGGCATGACCCAAAGTAATAATTACTTAGGGGCAAGTGGATGAAGGTGATATGTGACAAATTGTGAAAAACCTACTTTTTACCATGGATGAAGGTGATAAGTACATCAGTTTCATGTCCCCTTATCAGATTTCGCGAAATCCCTCTAAAACGCTCAAAAGTGATGAAGGGGATATGTCGCACTGCTTGGCGAGAAACCTAGTGGAAGAAGGTGATAATGGAGGATGTTACCACCTTGTTCCACGAGAGCGTGCCCCGTTTGAGGCACTTATCACCTTCATCAACTGAATAGGTACTGAGACGACTCCGCTGGCCAGGGATGATTATATTATATTGGTGAAAATCATCAATATTCAGTCTTCAACAGTTATCTACATTTTTAGTCCAATTTGTTAATAACAGAACAAAACTAAATTTCCAAATTCCCTTCACTAAATCAATTTATAAAGACCTCAAAGTTTATTAGGTGATAAGTACAGAAAAATGCTAAAATCTCTAGGTAGTTTTCAGAAAACTAATATACAACCTCTAGTAACAAAAATGGTTGGAAACCAAGAATGAAGAATGTGACACCGTTTTACCCATAGAAAAAACATCCATACAAAAAAAGTAACAGAGAAAAAACTTTGAACGCTTTTTCTAGAAATTTGAAGAAATGTCACATATCACCTTTATCTACTTGACCCTTCTTAGATTCCTTCTTTATCTACTAGACCCTTCCAGAATTATTCTGGAAATGATTCTAATCTTGCCTAAAATTAGGTAGAAAGGAAGAGTTACGATTTCTCGCTGGTTTTTTGAGAGTAGGTTGCGCGGAAAAGAACAAATAATAGGGGTTCCTGGGTAGGGGTAGGGGTTCCTACTGTACATTCATGATGTAACAGCATGCCGCCTGTTTCGATCTCAATTCCATAAAACATAGGTTGAATATCAAGGAATTAAGGAAAGAGAAGAATTCAGACGCTTTTCAGAATCATCTATTTTACTAATTTATACGTCTTTGAAGAAATTGGGCTTAAGATGTTCGGAAAGATGTCCTTTAGACGCTATACCTGCAATATTTAATATTGCAAGTCCAATTCTGACCAATCCGGAATATTACGTAGAATACTCTCAAAAACCCATGTAAACCACGCCCTTAAGGGTATTACCTAGTTCACGATGTTCCATGCCCTATTACAGATAAGCGTACTCTCCGGAAGCCTCACTCGGAAACCTTTCGTTTACTCTTGAGACAATTACAAAATGCAAAGTATGAAGAACCCAATCGAATGTCTGGTAAGTGACTCATTCAAAGAATTCAATAACATGGTCAAATTCGGACTTGCCGCCACGCTTATTCAAGATTCAGCTTGGTACTGTGCTGGTGTCTTTCAATAATTTCGTACCTACCTACTATAATAATATTATAGTACGTATGTACTATATTATAGTACATACGTATAATATTATGGTCTGACGCACTGAGCAGCATTTTTCGGAGCATGCGACTAAAATGTTGGGCTTCAAGTGTTTCCCCACCTGAGGGCTAAGTTTACAATCTTAAAACGCTGCAAATTTTACACAAGGGTTTATTATTATTTGATATTGATATAGGTTACTTGTGCAGCAATTTAATTCTGTGTTAATGAAAAAATTTTAGAAAAACTTTTTTTTCAAATATTTTTTTCCAAACATTTTTGTTTTTTACTTGAAAAATATTTGACCTCCTGGGATCTTTCAAAAATCTCATTTGTAAACCCATGAAAGCCCTATAGATCGCAAAAGTGAAATCGGATCGTTCCGAGACCCCAAAAAATGGATTATACGTCCAAAAATACTTCGAAAATGACACCTGACTCGATCCCATAGCCAAAAGCCTTCAAAAAACCCTCCTAGGGCCCCATTTCAGCACCATAGCGCCCCACGGGTTTGGGCGATCGGGCTGAAAACCGTGCGGGCACAACTAGATAGTAAACCGAGTACCTATTTTGTCAAAATTTCAGATTTTTGAAAAATTTTGAAAAACCTCTTAAAACGGATAATGTCAAATTTTGAGGCCGATCAGAGTCGTCGACCTCCGACGCGAAAACATAGGTGTATTATTCCAAGAATAATAAACCAAAAAATGAAGCGGTTAGGGAGAGAAAAACGACTTCCCTGCTGATTGATGTAGGCAGGTAATAAATAATTTATTACCTACCTTATTGTTTACCTACAATAATTGTAGGTAAACAATAATTATTATTGTTTTTCGAATAAATAATTGTAGCATGGCGACCGGTTTCGAGCAACTCAGCTCATCTACAGTTCCTCAGCTGCAGAGGAGACGTTTTTCTCTCCATATAGGGAGGTTATAACCACCTCATTGGGTTAGACCTCTCCATCTTCGGCAAAGAACCACTTCGTTGAAAAGAAAAGTATTTAGTATTATTTTACTTTTTTTTAGCTGATTCTTCCTCCGGGGGTATTCTACTAGGCGAGCGTGAAGTGGTTGGAATAATTCCCCTCCACTCTAACAATTATTGTTGGAGCGTGAGGTGGTAGGAATTGTCAAGAAATTGTACGGAGGATAGTGACCGTTTCGTTTCATTCGAGAGGAAAGTACCAAATTAGGCAAGAGATGATTTCTTTATTTTCCTTAGAGAGTACCTAGTACCTAGCTCAAGTAGGTACTCTGTAACTAAGGACAATAAAGAGTTTGTAAACAGAGATCGTTGTCCAGGAACACCCGAATCCCCCGATCAATCGGATTCAGAAGTTATTTCGATAGCCTGTATTACAATACAAGTTGTAAACTAACCATGAGCCGAATTTTGTCCAAATCCGAACATCCATTTTTGAGTTTGAAATGAGGTCCTTGAATGATTAAAAAAAAAAAAAAAAAAAAAAAAAAAAAATCCTGGAAAGGTCCTGCTTCAAAAGTTACGAAAATGGATCAACATTGCAGAAAACGCGTCTCTATTTATTTATACCTAGGGCCTTTGGAAAAATATAATATTTGACTTGGACTACTTGATCATCTTTTGATTGGCCGAGAAATCTCTCTCTCGCATCTATGCAAGTTAGCCAACATTGCTGTGCAAAAAGCCGACCCCGAAAGTCAAAAATCGGTGTAATCATCAGAGAAGGTCATTCAAGATCGAGCATCGAGTTATCATCAAAGAAGGTTATAACCTTCTTGAATATATTCAAAATCGACCCAAGTCGAGTGTTTTAACTTAGATTCCATTCAGATTTATCATTCAGCGCTCTGGTAGCTCTGGGCCCAACTACTTGGTGACGTCACGTGCCCTCCGTTTTCATTTCAAAATCTCCAGCATTTCTAAAACAGTTCTGCACGTAATTATACAGGTTTTCGAACTAAAATTTGTGTAGGGCGGGTTTAAAGGGTGCCGAATCCGAATGTGTTGTTAGAAACTATGAATTCAGACCTTTTCAAGGATCGCATTGTGGAACGCTTTTGTAGCGACTTCAAATGAATGATCATTGATACCTCATTGAATGATATGTAATGTGTGATACGGTAAAACGTACTTTCGGGTTGTTCCAGATCATGTTGCACTACACTTACACTCAAAGGCTTTGTTGGCACGCTTGAAACTATTACAAAAGCAAATAAAAGTTAAACCCAAATGTGAGTATTCAATAGACTAGAATCTAGTCATTATCTGATAGTGAGACCATAATTTTATATCAACTAACCAATATCCATCGTAAATGTCGTCAATTCATTGTAAGATGTCCAGCTCAACATTTTAACAAGAGAGGACAAACTTTCTCGCGTTTGTTTTCTTTTGTACTAGGTACGTAATGAGTAGAAAAGGTCAAATACTGGAGGTACAACTTCTTGGGGACTCCTTGGCGACCGTTTTCATCTGAATCTCATCAAAATCGTTTGAACCCCCCTCCCCCACTTAACCATGAGGGTCATGGAAGAAAGAGGGTATTTCTTCCATGCATGAGGGAATTGCCTACTTCAAGACATTGTCCTGTTACAGATGGGCGTACCCTCACCTCACTATCGAGGAAAATAACCTCGAATTCACGCTTAAAACACGTACTAAATCAAACGGATGCTACCACGAATCGACGTCCTATTACAGCCAAAATTGCTCTACAAAGTCCTGAGTCGAAATCCTTCGATTCATATTTACAGAAAGAGGATGATGATAAACCCAGAGAACGAAATCGTAAGTACCTACCTAATTGAACTCTAGAGATGTTAAGAAAATGAAATGATTCCATTTTTAACCAATTAACAGTGTCCTCAATGCATAATGTGGGGTTCAGTTTTATGGTATTAATTTCTTTTCAGATCTTCTACGATCCATTGATACTGAAACCATCCCAGTTTCTGAAAATACTCCAAGTCCTGAGCCAACACCCTTGGATTCAAATTTAAAGAAACTAGGGGTAGATAAACCCAAAGGACGAAATGGTAAGTAATTTAGCCAATGGAAGTCATCATATCATAATAAACATCTCAGTTCCCATGTCGAAATCCTTGGATTTACCCTTCATACAAAACCTAAGGACCTCATTGTAAGTGGAAGTGCAGAGTCTTCTTAGTAGTATCAAGAGCTATTATGTGATATGGGGCCCAGGTAACTTCAATCGGTAGATGCTCAGGATCGGGTGCGGAGACAGCAGGTGTATGGCCTCTCAAGCAGCACGCTCAACTACTTCGTCTACATAATATGTAGTCTTATATTATAAGACACGTAGGTACCTACGATAAGTACCTATGGTAAAAACAAAACAAAAAAGTCAACCGGAAACGTCAACAGGCAACGAGGAAAGCATGAAAAGCAGCCTTTAAAAAAATGCTGCTCCCAAAAGGGCAGACCACAAACAGACAGAAATAACTTATTTCAGATAAGCAAGGTCTCAAACAATCATGGCATCACGAGGTTTCTGTAGCCGAGAAGGATCGGAAAATATTAAAACCCCTTGGTGTCTCATAAACCCCACAGAAAATGATTTATAGGATGAAAAATCGTATTGGGTAACAAGATACCTACTCTTTTTTTTTATTAGGGAGGATTACTAGGCAACGCCTGGATCATTATAATGATCCAGGCGTTTATAAACACGACGGCCCAACGACCAATTTATTGCGGATAGTTATTGCCAAGGGCATCAGAAAGTTATGACATTTACGAGACTGGGTGAACAGCTTCAACGTTCCTATGGACGTTTGCAACAAGCCCACGGATGAAATGGGCAAAATGCGTAGTTATTGATGTTCTTAGCAGTCGTTGCTGCTGTGGTTGCACCATCAATCAGTAAGATCCTATGTAAAATGAAAGGTCAATGAAATCAGCAGAAACCCCCTTAAAAAATGATCGAGTTAATAATTTTATTACAAAACCCACTTTCGGGGTCTTTCCTTTGTCGAGTCTTCTCCAGGATCCATACAACTCCTCCCGGCTGATGAGTAGGTAGATGTGTCATACTTGATTCGACAAAACTGTGGCATTGCTCTGGTTTCCCACTCGATTTGAGTTGACTAAAGAATAATCATAAATATTATTGTTCTTCAAATTTTGAAGTTTGAGTTGGTATAGTGTGCAACTCAATAACACTGACTTGTTCATAAGGAGGTGGCGGAACAAGTCCGCAGGACCCTTTTAGAAAAATCTGTAAAGTTTATTACCACCCCGACACCTGCAGAGCGTTTGTCCAATAGGTGGTCAGTTCTGCAATAAACATCAAGCACATTGGAACCATTAGAATAGTGGAGATTGACCCAATGGAGTATAGGTATATGTGTCAGAGTATTGGGATTAGGGCCAAGAACGGGAAAACTCTACTTCATTTGCCGAGCTTTCGAGAAGTATGTGCTATTCATCAGGGCCTGTAAACAATTTTTATTGACACTTCAACATAGAATTTGGTACAATATATGTAATTTATGGATTATACATAAAAACTCACTATGAAGATGATATCAGGGCATATGGTACATGAACCTGGTCGGGGAGAGAGAGGGAGATGAATGTCAGGCTGTCCTCAACTAAGAAACCAGAGAGAGAAAAATTTTGGTCAGGAAAACGAATTAAATGAGAGCTCGTCATGATATGGGAAGATAACCTACTTGGCCAGTCTTCGTAGGATATGTAACAACGTGTGGTCTATTTTTAACGAAAGAGGGGAGAGGATAAGAGCACCGGCATGCACTACAAATTTAATTTAAATTGACTAACGTCAGGTAACAAACTAACAACAAAAACAACTGGAACTAGTAAGCAACAATTTTGTCAACAAAATAAAAAAGTATTAATAGTATGTTACAATAAACGAATCTTAAGAAATATTTTCCAAAAGAATTTAAAATGTACCGCTTGCCCTGATATCATCTTCATAGTGAGTTTTTTTCTACATCCATAAATGTACAATCCACAAATTACATATATTGAACCAAATTAAATGTTGAAGTGTAAATAAAAATTGTTTACAGGCCCTGATGAAGAGCACATACTGCTCGAAAGCTCGGCAAATGATGAAGAGTTTTCCCGTTCTTGGCCCTAATCCCAATACTCTGACACATATATATATATATACATTGGAACCACTCACGAGAAAAACAATTAGAAAAGTGTGTTTCAACGTCTTTCGGAAAAAAATACTAACTCATTATTAAAATGAACAGTTACTGTGATTGTATGATACCATTTAATGGTATTCGTGCTATCACAGTTATTACTTCTCATTTTGTGACAACGGAATTCACATTAGATATCCTTGCATTGTCATGAGCACATTTTCATTGGGTACCTACATAATATGGGATATTATCCCATTTTTTGTTGATTGGGGATGCCATTTTTCTAATGTTGTTTATAGGGCAAAAGGCCACATGTTTCAAACTGATGTTATTTGAAATAAAAATGCTGTTTGCCAAACTGCTGTTTTCCATCTACATCCAGTTTTAAAGAACTTCACGAAAGAATATTGGATGAACGACGAGTTCAAAATATTCAACTTTTATGTCAAGTATAAAAGTTGTTATAACATTTTATTACTTTCATACGAACACGATTTTCCTTTCAGAAATTTTACCAAATTGATTTTCATACAACTAAAGGACAGAGCTCCTAATCACTGATATGAGAGCTAACTATCATAGTCATTCTGCTAGGAGCAACTCCCCAACCCAAACCTCACCACACCTTTTTAGGCCAAACATTTCCAGTCTTAACTCAGCGTCAATGCCTGGAGGACATAATAATAATCTTAATAGTTTTCGCCATGATCCACTTTAATATTTAAAAAAAAAAAAAAATGTATAAACATTTTTAAATAATCGAAGCAAAAATTTACAACATCTTTTACCTTTGAAATCAATATTATTACCCACAGGGGTAATAATATTGGGGGGGGGGTTATAAGGCGGTTTCAAGTGACAGTATCCAACTTAATTCCTTAATTCATGGAGGAGACTTACGACACTTGACAGGTAGGAAGGTTGAAGTTTGGCCACCCATTTTGACCAGATGTGCATGTGTTTTTTAAAAATAATTAATACTTTATTATTAAATAATAATAATAATAATAATAATTACCCTTAGCAAAGCACCGAAGAGTCAACTTCGTTTAGGGCAGAGAGTTTAAAGCCGCGGTTATTCTATTTCAGCGGGGAGGGGGTTTGATTCCAACTCGGGAAGCTTAATGGAACTTCAAGTGACCGTTGTATTTCGTTTTAAGTTCGCAAGATTGCTCCACCAGTGACGACAAATCCGCACATCGAGAATTATTCGGGGGGCTAATAGCGTAGTTCCCGTCCTGAGTGCAAAAGGCGCGCCACGCCGAAATCTACTCAACCATGCACCTAACTCCAAAAACACCAAAATGGTCGATAGGGTGTTTTATCCTAGGGCGGCAGTAGGTATATATCTATATAGGGGCATACTTTTAGGTACCTAGGTATATAGTTGTATGTAGGGCTTGGACGCGAGCATGTTAGAATCCCCCCCCCCCCTACTTTGCTGAGCAAATAAATGCACAAAACTGCGGTGATAAATGCCTAATCCAGTCGTTTTCGTCTAGTTTCTTTTCCATAAAAATTTCCCCAGAATTTTGGCTCTGTCTGAGGTTTGCAACGCGCATATCGAGGGGTAGGTACCTCGGTATTTCCTGAATTTGTGGGACATTCGAGTAATCCTGCTGCATTCGAAAAAAAAAAACAAGTTTTTTTACTTGTAATTGTCATTTACGTACCAACCACCTATAATTTACCGTTAAGATGTATTTTAAATCGCATCAGGACCAAAAAGCTGTCCCCATTCCTGGACGTGGGTAGGTACAAGGAAATGCCGTTTGTGGACTCAATTAATTTTCATGCCCTTTTTCAAAGGCTCAACAAAATTAAGGTAGGTTTTTTTTACAGCCTTGCATTTGATAGGCAATTAAATTCTCTACAGCTACCACTATTACGAATTTTCGCTAAAACGAAGTCTTCGGGGAGTTTTTACATCGCGAAGTGGTAAGGCAGTTAAAATTTTGTATAACGAGATTGAGGTGGTTACGGAGAGAGAACGACTCCTCTGCTGGTTTGGTCGTTCTCTCTCCCTAGCCACCTCATTGGATTAGACCTCTGCACCATCGGCAAACAACCACTTTGTAACACAAGATTTTACCCCTGTTTTGCAGCCTCGTATCTCCGTTACCGTTGGTCGGACTAAAAAACGTAACGTTTTTAGTTACGCAAAACTGCACGGGGAACGAGTTATAGGCCAAAAATTGAAAAATGCGCGAAAGTTTGACGGTTTTTTCAAGATTGCGAAAAACGCACCAGGAATGAACCTCCTAATGGTCCCAAACAACATATCAAAAAATCAGAACTACCTTCCAGAATTTTTGTTTGGTGAATCCTCCTACGAGTCCCTGGGGGGGGGGGGGGGGGGGGGTGTAAAACATATTTTGTAGGCCCCTAAGTTGTAGATTTTTGTTACTTTTACCATTATGTACATTAATTACGGTATTAAGCATATTTAACAGCATAATAATATGAGTTTTACGAGAACATAATAATATTATGTGTTATGTTGTTATATTATAACAACATAATAATATTATTATGTTCTCGTAAAGCTCATCGAAGATGATTTATAGCTCGGAAGAAAGTTATTGCATAATTCCTCGTTTTTATTGGGTTGGATATCAGCGCATTAACTACCTAATACCTACATGGCCCGTGCTCCATAAAATGAGTGGTTCACTCCGGCCTAACGAGCAATTAAATTTCTGATATTATTGCCAGGTTCTGGTTTAGATAGCGCCCCAACTGGTGAATCTGGTTACGGTGCGCCCCACAATAATATTATATGTATTACATATATTATATGTAAAGGGTTAATTAATCTTTGTTACAACTAGTACCTACAACAATTAATTGTACGTTGATGTAAACAATTATTTGTTATGAAGAGCTAGGTACCTACATTCCTGTACAGTGTTTTGACAGATGTGGAACCTTGAAAACGCTGCAAATTTTACAGAAGGGTTCCTGGGGGGGGGGGGGGGGGCTACGTTGGACTCCCCACGAAACTGAAAAAGTGAAAGCTCGAGTTCCGTCGATAGCGTTGGACTCCCCAACTTGAAAGAGTTGTTGCATTCCAATCTCCAGACCCTTGACGTTAGACTCCCAGAATGAAAACACGGAACACTACACTTACTTTCCAAATCGACAGTATTGATAGCTCGCTTTAGTTGATATGCGCAAGGAGCTCACAGGCTGTGAATTAGCCCCATGAAATGTGCTGTGAAATGTGCGTCATGAACTTTAAAAAGTCCATGCAAAATGCAGTTGGAGCAGTTTGGCCTCGTAGGTACTTCGGTGGTTGGGTGCAGATTCAACTTGGTACAAAATTGAATCGTTCCACTCTTTTTTGGTTTATTATTCTTGGAATAATACATCTATGTAATCGCGACGGAGATCGATCGGCCCTTTTGTCAAAATTTGACATTATCCGTTTCAAGAGGTCTAGATTCCAAAACCGAAATGTACGTCCGCCTTAATTTGGGCAAGTTTTGACAAAATACTTGGTTTACCATCTAGTTGTGCCCGCAAGGTTTTCAGCCCGATCGCTCAAACCCGTGGGGCGCTATGGGGCTACAGGAAGGGTTTTTTAATGCTTTTGGCTATGGGATCGAGTTAGGTGTCGTTTTCGAAGTATTTTTGAACGTAAAATCCATTTTTGGGGGTGGAACGGAACCGATTTCACTGTGGGATCTATGGCGCTTTCATCACGCTACATCCCGTGGGATCCCATGAGATCATGACATTATCTTACATTACATTACATATTACATTGTAATGGGGGCTGCTTGAGGTTCAGGCTGAGGTCTACACGAAGTTAACGCGCCTGTTTCATTGCGGGAGTCCAACGCAATCCGGGGAGTCCAACGTCAAGCCCCGCTTGTTTCATTTCGGGAGTCCAACGATGCCTTTTTACCGACCGGGGAGTCCAACGTAAGTTCCCGCCTGGGGGTTCTTGGGGTTCCTTTGATATAAATTGTCCAAAAATTAAATTATTTCTACCTACTAAGTATAAATAAAAAGAAATTCAAATTTAATTATATGATATAATTAGGTAATTATTATACATACCTAACTCTATATTATGGACACTTTTGTTTTTTCTTGTAAAGTTTTTGGACGGATGTGGGACCCCAAAAAATTGATTATGCGTCTAAAATTACTCGGGAAACTAGACCTCAATTGACTTCCTGGCATCCTTCAAAAGCCCCATTTTTAGCCCCATAGATCCTCTCGGTGAAATCCAATGGCTCTGGGACACCATATAATGGATTCAACATTCAAAAATACTTCCTTCAAAAATGACCCCACTCGATTTTTTTTTAAAAACAACTCATACATGATGTTTAGCCTCACAGAGCCCCGGGTTTCGGCGATCGGGCTGAAAACCTTGGTACAGTAGTTTAATCTGTATGTATACATGGTAAACCGAGTATTTTGTCAAAATTTCCGATTAAAAAAAAATCCTACTGCCCAAAACGGCTCGGACGGCGGATCGACATTTCGTGTTTGGAATCTAGACATCTGAAACGGATAGGTTATGATATTCCAAGAATAATAAACCAAAATTTATTCTACTGGGAAAACGTAATTTCACTAGACTCCCTGACATCCATCATAGGCCCTTAGATCCTTACCGTCAAGGTTCTGGGACCCCAAAAATGGATTCTACGTCCAACAATACTTCAAAACGACACCTAACTCAACCACATTGCCGAAAACCTTCAAAATCCCGTATCGTACTTATTTAGGACAATAAGTGAAATGTTCCGACATTTTCCAGGAAATCCAAACGTACACAAGACGAATGAAATGTGCGAATACCATATTGCCGTTCTTGGCAGTCGTTGCCGCCGTCGTCGTAGCTGTGATCAGTAAGAACCTGTTCTTTCCGTCCCTGCTTGAGAAAATGAACCCCCCAGAAAACAACTGGTTTTACAACCACCACCCAAGTTCCTCATACAGATAAGGCCTTTTTTAGTTGATTCTACTGAGTAAGGTAGTAAAGATTCTCACAGAAGGGGACAGAAATGTTGTTTGGGTCTATAATAATTGTGGTAAGTACAGTGAGTGAATCACAGTGAGTTGAACTGAGTTATTGGATTGCAGCAAAGGTTTTTATTTAGGTAGGTCCTTTTTTCCATTTCAATTTGTTTAATTTTTTTTATGAAGTAAATGACTTCAATTTAGTGAATATTTAATATTGCCAGATTGTCTTTCCCTTGTCTTGTCCACCTTCGTCTTTCATTCCAATTTTTTCTACAACAGCGTATTTTCTTAATTCGAACACTTTTTTTAAAATTTTTCTTTTACAGTCGACTCGCGTTATAACGAACCGCGTTATTACGAAATGCTCGATATAACGAAGTAAAGTGTTGGTCCCCTCGTTATAACGAAATTTTGTACGTATTCATATGGAGTTTGGTCTCCTCGATATAACGAATTTTTTTTTAGGCTCGGGCTCTCGATGTAGCGAAATTTTGAGGTCTGAAGCTCGATATAACGAAGTTTGTTGTCGTTTCAGGCCTTAATTATTCGTTGTTTATATGTATGTATGGCCGTTGGCCTTATTGTTGACCCCGCCTCATCAAGTGCGAATCACTCTTAAACATAGACATGAGAAGAAAAAAGGAAAGTGATTTTGTTTATTGACAACTGCACCGCCCATAACAACCCTCCCCCTCAAGTTGTTGGGATGCATGGAAAGAAATGAGACTCCTAACATAAACATCATACAGGCAATGTACATGGCACACAAAGCGTGGAGCAACGTTAGCCAACAAACAATAGCAAACTGTTTTAAAACATGTGGGTTTTTCAAGTCTACAGAACAACTGGCCCAACAACACGAAAATTCAGAGTCGTTAGAGCTTGCTATCCTTCAGAGTGATTGGGACAAAATACTTCCAGAAATGTTTTGAATCTGCGCTTGATATAACGAAATCTCGTTATAACGAAATATTTTCCCGGACCCTTGGATTTCGTTATAACGCGAGTCGACTTTATTAATCAAATTTGGAACTGACCTTTTCTGTGAGAACCAACCCTCCCCCTAAGGCAACTTCGACATCTACCAACCTATAGTCAAACGGAAACACCCTCAAGAAGTGCGACCTCCATCAGATGTAGGACTTCCCATGAACAGCTTCTGCTCCGGTCACGGGTACCCGCAAGCAACAACACCAAAAATGCTGCACATTTTACACTAGGGTTTATTAGTCTTTGATATGGGTTACTTGTGCAGAAATTTAGTTCTGCGTCAATGAAAAAAATGTGGAAAAAAATGGTTTTTTGGATTTTTTTTTTTTTTTTTTTTTTTTTTTACTTGAAAAATATTTGACTTCTTGGGATCCTTCAAAAATCCCATTTGTACCCCCATGAAAGCCCTATAGATCGCAACAGTGAAATTGGATCGATCCGAGACCCCAAAAAATGGATTCTACGTCCTAAAATACTTTGAAAACGACACCTAACTCGATGCCAAAAGCATTAAAAAAACCCTCCCGTAGCCCCATTTTAGCCCCATAGCTTAGGTAGTAATAAGTACGGGATCTTTTCTTAGGACGGCAGTGTAGGTTTCAGTTCGTTACCCGATAGGATGTTACCAATTTTTATCACGTTAATAGTGTCTCGAGGTCAAGGTATTTTCAAGAAAAAGTAGAGATTACTTCCTCGGGTCTAAAATGAAGCTACTAACCCCTTCAGAAAGATTGCGAGCCTACCTAGGTAAGTAGTCCCAACTCCTGGTCCGGGTCTGTGTATTCATCAACACTTTCCCCAAGTTGGGCGTCGAGAAAAATTTACATGGAGTGGTATGGCAGGTTTTCCTCTGCCGACTATTTCGTCGTGTGTTGTTATAAAGGAATTTAGCAATGTATCAACTTTTCGGCTGAATCAATTGCACCTCGCTCTTGAAATGAAGTAGTTAGCTGCGTTGGAGGGTTAGGTGAAGAACCAGCCTACGCAGTGGGAGGGCTCGGGAAACGGATAGGTAAGAAAATTTTGATCTGGATAATTGCTATATATAGGTAGGTATATATACCTACCTACCACTGAATTTAGCAGCGTTTTTTCCCAAGTCTTTTGCTTACGGGTACTCACTCATACGGTAGTTTACGGCCCTGATCGTGAAACCTTCCCTTTCGAATGCAGTTACATTCACTCCATTCTTTATAATATAAAGAATTATATTCTATTTCTTTCTTATTCAGAGAGGAGGCAGTCTGTGGAAAATCTGTCGGGAATATGGCAAACCACAAGTAAGAAATTGCCGTAAGAATTATTCTAATGGTTCTAGGGCTATTATATTATAATAATAGCCCTATTGTATTTAATAATCAACTCTTCTCAAACATAATTCGTGATATACAGCTTCAGGCGATTCGACTCTCACATCACCATCATCAGCCCCTTTGGATTCGCATTTGAAACCGTTCCACAATCAAAATTCTAAGTATAAAGGACCAAATGGTGAGGTTGCTTGGTACTTGATCAGAAAGTCCTCTAGTAAGTAGTTAAAATGCTAGTAATGATATTAAAATTAAATATAGGTTTTTTTTGTTTTTTTTTTTTTTTGTACTCTACTATAGTATAATAATAGTAGTACAATAATTGTAGCAAGAAGGACGTAGAAAGAATAGCCTAAACGATTGAATGTGAATCTACTAGCAACGTCGGTTATTTACATTGAATGTAAATTAAAATTTAATTAACATTATGTGAATATCAAAATTTGATACATTAAATTTTAATGTATCAAATTTTGATATTTACGTAGTAGGTACAGTAAAATGGATTTATGAATCCATATATTTGTAAATCGATATGTCGTTGAATGTTTTAGGCCCTAATTTAGATGAATCTACCACAACCTTGGGTTCAAAAATAAAAACCTCAGATTTTCTCTTGAAACATTTACTAAATCGAACGAATGCTACCACGAATCTACGTCCTATTAAAGCAGAAATTATTCGACCGAATCCTGAGTCGAAATCCTTGGATTCACGTTTACTGAAAAAGGATAATGATAAATCCAGAGAGCTAAATCGTAAGTAATTGATCCGTAGAATTTTCAATTCATAATTCAATGTTCCCTTTTTTAACCTATACCTAATAAAAGTGTCTTCAATGCATCATAAGGGTTTCAGTTTTATGGCATCACTTTCTTTTTAGTTGTTCCAGGAGTCATTAAAGCTGAAAATACCCCAAGTCCTGAGTCAAAATCCTTGAATTCACATTTACAGAGACAGGAGAATGATAAACCCAGAGGAGGTAAGTAGGTACTTAATTGATCCAATGAACTTGGAAGTCATCACACCACAATAATTACCTTAGTTCCCACATTAAAGTCCTTGGGTTTACCCTTAAAACAAATTTGAAGGAAACCACCAAGATAATCGTAAGGAGAAGTATGTACCTACAGATTCTTCCTTATATGTCTTATATGTCTTTTTATTTCTTCCTTATTATGTGCTATGAGGTTATGGGTTGACCATTCTGGAACAATAGGTTCCAATAGGTACCACGTTTGGACGGATTGCACTGTATACGGATAGCTTCCTTGAGATTGAAAACTCTCAAATTTGGAGACTTCAAAACCGGCTGTTCGAATTCCATGATTGCGGGAAGTTATCCGCATATTTAAATTTGGTCAGCAATTTTTATTGTATAAGTTCGGAACCTCTCAAGCACCTATGGTAAAAGTGCGCACAGCAACCTCAACAGTTGTGGTAGTTACCGTAAGGTGGGGATACTTTGTGACTGGTGGGGTAACTTCGTGACGAGACGTTTTTTCGAACATTTTTCAAATTTCCCGCTTCCCAGAGAGATATAGGCGAACGACCAAAACGCCATCTGATTATGTGATTCGATATGAACCACGGAATAGAAAGTTTCTATTCCGTGGATATGAAAAAAATGGTGTAAGTAGTTCCGAATGTTCTGGCATCACTTCTCCGCAACTGATAAAAATTATAAGAACTGAGAAAACCCGGAAAAGTTGGGAAACTCTTGTTTTTACGTTGCCCGGGTGATCGCCGATGTCCAAGTGAGTATGTTTACTTGAATTGAATTATTAGTTGGCACGGAAATCCGTGGGCCAAACATAACGCACTTATTATTAATCCTAAAAAATTCCAATTTATTATTTTATCCAAGAAGCCTCTTCCTGATACCATTTCCAAACCTCATCTCATTGTTCATGGTTTCCCGGTTCCACACAGTCGGGTTGTGAGGGATCTTGGCCTGTTTTTGGACCCTCAGTCACTGGTTGATGGGGCTATGGAGTAAATCGAGAACAAAAAGAATTTGGAACCAATGGAACTTGGTCGACTCAAAACATTGAAGATCTAAATGAAAGGGAATAATAATAAAATTTCACTGTCACTGTCACATCTTGAAGGAGGTGATACGAAAGGGGATTGAATAATAAATTGTCACTATCATAAAATGTCCCTGTCACGTTTTGAGGGAGGAATATGAACTGCCCACTGACACTGCTGATTGAACACTGGTGACAACATCAAAAACATCCAGTAGTTTAGTCCCCCCCCCCCCCCCCCCCGGTCGCCCCATCCAGCCGGTTCCCCCTTGCAACGCACGGGATTTGGAAATGTTCGGAAAGTTAGGTGCCATGAAGGTACTCACTCAGCTGACTGGGGGTCAGTCATTCATATCCAGCAGTCCCCCGGAGGTCAACATCGTAGGTATAGGCTGAATAGGAAAGAAAAAAAAAGCTCCAGAGCTCTCTTAGCCGATCGGGGGTGAGACATTAAATTTTGTTGTCAGCCATCCCCCGGGGCCTGAATTTCTCTATCCCTTTTTTTCTCTGATAATCACCGGAGCCCACTCAGCTGACTGGGGGTCAGTCATTCATTTCCAGCAGTCCCCCGGAGATTCCCTTCCAAATTTCAACTTCGCAGGTTGAATGGGGAAGAAAATAGCTGCAGAGCTCACTCAGCCGACTGGGGGTCAGTCATTCATTTCCACCAGTCCCCCAGAGCATCCCTTCCAAATCCACCCACTCAGCATTTTCCCTTTCGAATTTCAGCTTCGTAAGTTGAATATGAAAGAAAATAGCTCCGGCGCTCTTTCAGCTGACTGGGGGTCAGTCATTCATTTCCAGCAGTTGCTCCGGAGCACCCCTTTCAAATTTCAACATCGTAGGTAGGTTGAATAGGAAAGAAAATAGCTCCAGAGCTCTGTTAGCTGATCGGGGGTCAGACATCTGTAACAGTTGTCAGCCATCCCCCGGGGCCTCACTTTCAAATTTCAACGGCTCATGCTGACGCGAAATTTTATCGCAACGTAATTTCGCCCTCATATTGCTACTTATCTCGTTTCCCTTGTCATGAAAACCTAATATCGATCAGATGTAACAAACGGCGCATGCTACAGAAATCGTTCTGGAGTCGTTGGAATCAGCTTGAAAACCTCATTCCGGTGAGCCATGTCCCGTCGAAATCGGACAAAAATATTCTTTCTGCTTTTCAGGCTTCCTAAGATTCGCCAAGGATGTAAACAACTTCCGTCGTGAAGGACTCAGGTTTCAGCCAGAACGGCCGCCGTTCGAGCCCGTTTGAATAGCCTAAAACTTTCCCCGTGCTATCCCGATCATTTTGCAAAAAACCGCATCAAAATCCGTCCATCAGTTTGGCCGTGAAAGGGACATACATACACAGACACACACAAACACCGATCATTCTTAGAGAGATTATTTTTGAAATCCCGTTGCGGCCAATATTATATATGTATATTATATTATAATGTTCGAAAAGAGTTATGGATTTTAATGTGAAAATACTGACTTTTATCAGGTAACTTGTGACATCCCGAAACGCTGAATTTCGAGTTTTCTATGTAGGTAGTAATTTACATTAAAGTTTATTGTACATTAATACCTTACATGTAAATTAATACATTACATTTTATGTAATTTAACTTAATGTAATGTAAAAATTTTCTACGTTTCTTTTTTTAAATGTTTTATTTCATTTTTTTTTTTTTATTATATTTTTTCTTATTTCTTTTTTTATTTTATTTTCTTGACATAGAAATATAACTGAGGAATAGCTTCACCCTATACAAGTCACGGGAAACCGATAACTAGCGATTATGTGGATGAAAATTGACAAAATATCCCCACTTTACGGTACCTACAACTGAATTTCAAATTTACTGCATACATGTACCACATAGGAACATTGTGTACGGAGAAATTGTAGTATTCGCACCTAACATTCACTTTTCCAGAGGTAACTGCTTCCAAAGGGTTTGCTTACACAAGGAGCTGTTCGAGAGCAATTTTCAGTTGTGGAGGAAGGAGAAGAAGAAGGTCTGCACCAGCGAGAAGGCCAGCACCAATGAGAAGGCCAGCACCAATGAGAAGGCCAGCACCAATGAGAAGGCCAGCACCAATGAGAAGGCCAGCACCAGTGAGAAGGCCAGCACCAGTGAGATGGCCAGCACCAGTGAGAAAGCGGCCGTGCGTGAGAAGAATTTTTAACTGCGGGGGAGGCAGAAGAAGACGCCCTGCACCAGCGAGAAGGCCAGCACCAGTGAGAAGGCCAGCACCAGTGAGAAGCCCAGCACCAGTGAGAAAGCGGCCATGCGTAAGAAGAATTTTTAACTGCGGGGGAGGCAGAAGAAGAAGAACACCAGCACCAGGTAGGAACCGGGTTTTTTGGGGTGAATGGGGTCACTTTTGAACGGAACCACTTGGAGAGATGATCCAGACAGCATAGCATGGGGTCTCGCCCTCTTATTTCATTTCATACGCGGGTGGAGCTCTCAAGTTTGCCGGAATAAAGAAATGATGTAATTTAAGCCCTGACGCGATTGGTCCACCAAGTGGGGTGAATAGGGTCACTTAAGTCAATTGATGTTATTCCATGTTAAATTACCTACGATGTATGATGCCTGTTGACCTGTGGGTGGGACAATGGACCAGTCGTTATGCATGAAACAATACCTATTTAAAAACTTTTTCAAAGTCTGCTAAAAAAAAAAAGAAGTTATTACGACCACTTTTGAAGATTTTTCGTAACAAAAAAAAATCTATTCTCCTTCCAATTTTTTTTTTTTTAATATCTAGTGCAACGTCCGTTACATATGGTTATATTATACGATAATATTATAGTATATCGTATAATATCATCATAATATGATATAAAATTATATAAAATTTGTATTAATTGGACGAGAAATCACATATAAAACTTTGGTTACCTTATGATAAAATTTTCGACATTCAGTCGCCATCAGTATCTGGCTCTCGCCGTGCCTTCCAAAATGTTGTCCTCAGAGAAAGATGTTGTAAAGACATCACGGGAACTGGCGAGGGGCGGGAAAATTGCCTGGTAGGAAGGTAGGTGGTGAAAGAAGGTAGGTAGGAGAAACGGTTGAATGTTGGTTAAAATAAATCTAAAACAAGAAAAAAAAAATAGAAAGTGTTTTTTAATAAAGAAATAATGTAAATAAATAATAAAAATAAGTGTTGAAAGTAAAAAATTAGTTCCTATTAAAGTCTTGTGCGCAAATAAAGTGTTGAAAGTAAAAAATTAGTTCCTATTAAAGTCTTGTGCGAAAATAAAACACTATATAGGTTAATACTTTATTATATAAATATATTCAAAACGTTGGGGGGGGGGTCCCCATGGCGAGTCTGTCGTTGGCGAATTGTCTGCTATACTATTGCGGTATTATACTGTCTGTTATTGGTAGGTAGTCGATTTTCAATGCCCGGGTTTTCGCCTGCTACGTGCGATTGTCTCTTATAACCAGAGATCAACGGGTTTGAGTGTTTCGGGCTGAAAAGCTTGCGGGTACAACTCGATGGAGAACGGTGTGTTTTGTCACAATTTCGGATTTTAAAAAATCCTTCTGCTCAAAACGGCGTGGACGGCGGACGAACAATTTTTGGACTCGTCACATCTAGGAGCAGTGACAAATTTTGAGGCCGATCAACGACGACTTTGGGCCGAGCAGTGACGATTTTGGGCCATCGACACAAAACCCCTCCTTTCTTCTTTTTTTTTTTAAATTTTTACAAAATATTCCTACTAGGTAGGTTTCAATTATTAAATTATTCCGATCGCTCAGCTAGAAGAATGACTCACAGCCCTGTGGGTTTTCGGTAATTTGTGACTGGAATTAAATTAAATTTTTCATTTGAGTATGGAAACTGTGTATCGTGTCATCAAAATTTGATTCATTTAATGACATTGCTAAGCTATGCTATTGCGTACATTGCTATGTACATATCGAGTATAATCGGTATTAAAATTTTCCTGCCTACTTCACAGCTAGACCTTCACGCAAGCGTGCACGCACACCTTCACCCAGGCCGTCACCAAGACCTTCACCCAGGCCGTCACCGAGACCTTCACCCAGGCGTAAACGTAGACCTTCACCCAGGCGTAAACGTAGACCTTCACCCAGGCGTAAACGTAGACCTTCACCCAGCCCTTCGTATCCCGTGCCAGCACCTAGACCTTCACCCAGCCCTTCGTATCCCGTGCCAGCACCTAGACCTTCACCCAGCCCTTCGTATCCCGTGCCAGCACCTAGACCTTCACCCAGCCCTTCGTATCCCGTGCCAGCACCTAGACCTTCACCCAGCCCTTCGTATCCCTTGCCAGCACCTAGACCTTCACCCAGCCCTTCGTATCCCGTGCCAGCACCTAGACCTTCACCCAGCCCTTCGTATCCCGTGCCAGCACCTGGACCTTTACCCAGGCCGTCACCAAGACCTTCACCCAGGCCGTGGCCTAGACCTTCACCCAGGCCGTCACCTAGACCTTCACCCAGGCCATCACCGAGACCTTCACCCAGGCCATCACCGAGATCTTCACCCAGGCCATCACCTAGACCTTCGCCCAGGCCGTCACCAAGACCTTCACCCAGGCCATCACCGAGACCTTCACCCAGGCCGTCACCGAGACCTTCACCCAGGCCGTCACCGAGACCTTCACCCAGGCCGTCACCTAGACCTTCACCTAGACCTTCACCCAGGCCATCACCGAGACCTTCACCCAGGCCATCACCGAGACCTTCACCCAGGCCATCACCTAGACCTTCACCCAGGCCGTGGCCTAGACCTTCACCCAGGCCGTGGCCTAGACCTTCTCCCAGGCCGTGGCCTAGACCTTCTCCCAGGCCGTGGCCTAGACCTTCTCCCAGGCCGTGGCCTAGACCTTCTCCCAGGCCTGGTCCAGACAAATCACCAATATCCATAATCATAGATGAAAGTAAGTATCCCTACAAAAAGATCAACCATCAAAGTAAATGAGGGAGCGTCCCTTAAGTCGACTAAGTTTATCTCTAGTCAACACAAGTCTTGTGATGGTGGACTGACCATCATCACGTTACGTTACTACAAAATAAACAAATGTTCATATTTCTGTTTCTTGCTCTACAGATGATCGATACAAGGAGATAGATAAAGAACTTGAGGAACTGAGGGAAATCATAATACGTGAATCCAGAATTGACAAAAGTAGGTGTACAACAAGAAACATCCAAAAAACTGAGTTTCACTATTCTGCATTAAATGCAGAAATTTTCTCATTTTAACCATTTGTGGTGAACTTCTAATCTTTAGGAAGAATAAAGGAAGAAATAAAAGAAGATCTGAAGAAAATAATAGTATCAGAAAACGAAAAATACACAAGTAAGTGTTTCCCATGATGATGAGTGTGTGTATGATAATATCATGTTATGATATGCATGATATTACCTATCATGAAGGGAGTAGGAAAATGTTAATCGGAATTTTTCCATTAAATTTTGGATTTTGAACTCCCCCCCTTACCACCAAAAAAGATTTTCGGGTTCATGTTCAGCATTCTTTAAAAAATGAGAAACCGTTCAGCTGAGACCTAGTTTTTCGCAACGGTAATTTTCCCCCTAATTGCATGATGATGACCTGTTCTCGGTAATTGATGCCTTGACATTCATTTAATTATCCTGCATTCATTAATACATGATTCGATTTATTCTCCCGAGAAGGAGGAGAAAAGGCGAGGATTATTGTAATTATAAACACTAATAGGACACCTGGTGTTTATATTGTGAGGTATCTTAGCCCATAAATTACGGCATTATGAACTAACTTCACAATGGTAGTTGATCTTGTTATAACAAGGGATAGGCGCAGTGAGGCACTTTGTGAAACCCAAAAGATGGAAAACGAAACCCCCCTCTCCCCTCCCATCATTATAGGAATTGTAGAAAAACATTGCTATCAAGCGAGACTCTATTCGTGTGTGCCAAGCTTAGATATGGCTGTAATGCAAGATCGGGCCAATTTCAGCCCCCTCCCAAGACGAACCCGTAGGTCGATCCACACATTTCAGTGATATCAGTGAATCCTCGGCTATTTGTGCTCCGTGCCCTTCAATTGCATCAATGATAAAATGTCCAGCGTTACATGCTGCACGGGGCGCCGATGGCCACGGATTCACTGAAACACTGAAAATTTAATGTGTGGATCGTCCTTCAGATTTTTTGCTTCCGAGTCTGCAAGGCAGAGAAAGCATTGTTTTCACTTTCGAAATGAAAAAAAAGTTTGTTCTCCAAATCAAAATTTACACTCACGTTTTGCGTTTCAGAGCCTCCTGAACAAATTTGGTTCCGTGTCTGTCCACATTTCCTTGTCACACCCATAACTTCCACAATTTTGATCGGATTTCAATCAAATTTTCAGGAATTCTGTGGGTATAGGCCTAGATGGATCACCATTGAATCAGTGGTACGCTCAGCGCATGCGCGAACGTAATTTCCTTGCCACAGCAATAACTACCACAATTTTGATCGGATTTCAATCAAATTTTCAGGAATAGTGTGGGTATAGCCCTAGATGGTCCCCTGTCAGTTTCATTAAGATTGAATCAGCGGTACGCTCAGCGCATGCGCGAACGTAATTTCCTTTCCACAGCCATAACTCCCACAATTTTGATCGGATTTCATTCAAATTATCAGGAATTGTGTGGGTATAGCCCTAGATGGTCCCCTATCAATTTCATCACGATGGAATCAGCAGTAGTGCATGCGCGAACGTAATTTTCTTGTTACAGTTTTTGTTACTGTCATGACATACTGTGAGGGCCACGAGAAAGCTTCTTTGCCATGTCCTATTGGCAGTGTATTTCTTTTCTTTTTTTTTCGATACCAGTTCGGAGTGGGTCGAGTGCCCTGACCAGAAATACACCAAATTTGTACGGTTTTAAAGCACCTTTTATTTTTAAAGTCGTGGTTACTAAATAATATTTACACTTACATATTATGTAAGTTATGACAATTTCGTCCTGGTTTTGGTGTATTATTCTTGGAATAATACACCTATGTCATCGCGAGGGTTTATGGGTCTATGGAACCCATTTTATGGAGGTCCCAGGACGATTCGATTTCACTGTGGGAATCTATAGGGCTTTCATGGGGCTACAAAATTTGTAGCCGACTTGTAAACGACAGCTTATTTGAACCTGGGAATTCAATTTCATTCAATTTAATGGGATTTGATGGGAATGCAATTTAATTGGATTCCCTGGAGGTCAAATGAGCTGTATGCCGTTTTCCGAGTAATTTTGGACGCAAAATCCATTTTTTCGAGGTCCCGTATCTGTCCAAGCATTATACAAAAAAAAAAAATTAATTTTTCTAAAAATATTTTCTTAATGATACAGAATCAATTCTTGCATAATGTCTTTATACATAATATGTACTATCAATGATATTATCAAAGAATAATAATTATTCTTTGATAATACATATTATGTATAAAGACATTATGCAAGAATTGATTCTGTATCATTAAGAAAAGATTTTTAGAAAAATTTTTAGAAAAACACGAAGGTTTATTATAAACCTTCGTGTAAAATTTGCAGCGTTTCTTTTTTTTTCTCAGCTTAAGACACTCGTACAGACCACAACGCTCAACCGAATTCAATAAACGTAAACCTTCTAAACCAAACTCGTGACTTGTAAACCAAATTTTGGTTTGTGAATGGGCCTTCTGGTGGTTTCAAATTTTTACGACCGGGAAGGTGGTTATGATGTTGGGGGTAAGACTTGTCCCCAGTGATGCTAGATGAGATTTTACACTTAGTGTAAAATCTCATCTAGCATCACTTCCTGTCAACAGATTTTGATGGAACTTGGTGTTTGGCTCAGCTTTCAAGTCCTGATGTTGACCTATTATAGGTCAACGTACCCTATAATAGGGTATGGGGTGTAGGGTGGGAATACTAAAACTGGGTGTGGAGGATTTATGGATGGGGTTATAGGTTATGGATGGTCCGATTTCAATGAAATTGGTATGCAAGTTAGGTTTGATGTGAAGAGTGTTTCTTATCGAGGATTCATATACTAACAAATCCAAAAGGAGTGCAATTTCTGATAATTAAAGGGGAGTGATACCTTCCTTTTCATATGAATGAAATTCCCCTTTCGTTTGTTTGTAGTTTAGACATTCGAACTCCTTAAAACTAAACGTGTGTTGGAGATCTGATGAAAGTACCACAAATTACTATGTCAACATTATATTATGGTTTCACGTATTGATATTACTTACCTAATTGAATTTCGATTCCAGACATTTCCAAGAAAGACATATTGAGAATAGTTCTACACATAATATTTCCAAATGGACCCACAGGTATGTAAAATGAAGATTTACCAACGAAAACTCAAGTCAAACAATCATATTTTTTAAACTATATTAAATTTAGTTTCTTGTTGATGTTTTTGTTTTTGTTTATGTTTTTGTTCATGTTTTGGCTTGTTACCTTGATAAGGAAATATAATATTGTTTCATATTAAATTTTGTTATAGTTATATGAGAAAAAATATCACGGACATATCTTGAATCGTACCACGAAATCATATTTTCATATTCATCACCTCACGCTATTGTTTGTACTTTTCAGATCAAAGAACCACACCCTATACTGAAGATGATATCATTAGAATTATTCGTTATGTAATAAAACACCTACCCAAAGGTCCTGATGGTTAGTATTGCCAAGCAGAATGTCTTAATTGTACAGTAGATGTGAAACAATCAGGATAATAATAATTATTATGATATTATTATGATTCAATAACGCAATGTGTCGTGTACGACGAAGGGCAAACAGCAGATGCTAATGTTCGCGGCATTTTACTATTGAATAGTAAATTTTTTATTCTACTTTCTAGATTACACTAGACCTACTACAGAATTTCCTGTTGAGGAAATTTTGGAAACGATTCTACGTATGGTTCAACCCCGAAAACCCGAAGGTAACTAATTCATCCCAGCCTAACCCTAAAAATCGCGAACCATATTTTCAAAGTCGGTAATTCAAGAAAGCAGCTTATGTCTGGGACAGATATAAGTTGAAAAGTTTCAAGCACCGCACATGCATTTACGCGTATTTTCTTTTCCAGATCAAACCAATCCGAACACCCCTGTGAAGATTACCAACATAATACAATTTATAATTGATAATCAACCGTACAATCCCAGAGGTAGGAATTAGGTGAAAAAATGTATTATCGTAATGTAATTGAAGATACCTATTAGTTTCTACCTATCGTGGTCATGGAGTGCGTAATACGTTTACCCTTAATGGTAGGTATTCAATATTACGCCTAGCAAGTGGTAGAAAATCTACGAATAGTTCCAATGAGCTCCTTGAAAAGGTCGAAATTTCGCTTTTCTAACATCATTTTCAATCAACATCCTTTAACATTCCCCCCCACCGTACCAATTTTCAGTTAGAAAATCTGTATAGTTTCGCGCAGAGCAGTCACGGGAATTTTTGAGGTATTGGAAAGCAGAGTCTAGTGACGTCACACTTTTGGTCTCGCTGGGCGTCGAACTGGGCAGCCAAAGCCTGCAGTGATATGTTTTATTAGGCACTCACAGAGCCTCGGAATTCAAATATTATATTTTTCCTGAGGCCCTATACAATTTATTAGACGGTTTTCTGGTATGTTTTCGCAACTGATCAAGAATGACCTTTCTATGAAAAATAATATTATGTAACCAAAATCATTCAAGGAGCTTATTATGTACCTATCTATTCCCCTTACGTATCAAATTCCTTTCCAGAACCAACCCCATCGAAACCCTCGGTGAAACAGATCTTGAGGATTATTACGGATATATTGGATAACCTACCCAAAGGAGCCAGCGGTAAGAACAATACTTGGTACCTACCTGACATTGGCCTGACGAATAACCAAATCTAAACGAGGTTTTTAATTATAGTATATTAAAAATAAAAAGTAAATAGAATATGATAGAATTATTCTATGTGGAGAAGGTTAGGTACATATTATATTAAATAATATTTAATATACATACGTGTACATATTATATTATAATATGTACAAATTTTGTCAGTACCTTACATGCTTTATTTTGCTTCTCAGACCAACCACATACGGACATTGATGGGACAGACATCGTAATAATAATTCAATACATATTGAATAAGCAACCCACAAAACCCAATGGTAAGGAACTCAATAAGGAATCACCTTTGAAACAACCCTAATATTTTAGCTAATATTAATGTAGGTACCGACCCATATATAGGAACGTTGAGTTTTACTCATCTTATCCATGTGCCATTGATTTTTACTTTCCAGGCGTACCGATTACTGTGAGAGAGGTCTTAACAATCATCCATTATATAATAACGTATACACCCAGAAATCCCCCAGGTAAGCTTTGTGATTATATTTGTGGACAACAAAGCAGAAGGTTTCACGATGTTATGTTGCACCCAGTTGGCCAGTAGTTTAATCTGTGCAGTTGGCAGAAGGCTCCGGCCTATTATTGGAGCAACCATCAAAATCTCCCCGAGTGGGTGAAGGGTGAGTTAGGAAGTACTTGTACCGTAACACCAAAGGCTTGAGGTTCTATTAAATATTAAATTTTAATCATATGATATTCAAATGAAATCGTTTGAGGGGGAAAGAGAGCATTGTTGCCACTAGGAAGGGGAAAACGTGATGGAAGTTATAAATTTCGAGAAAACTACTTATTTCGATTTCCTCCACCAGAGCTCAGGTCGGTCTCCCGCTCAATATTCTAGTACTCAATAAAGAGGTACAGGAGGTACCAATCAGAACCTCCCTGACTAGAGTCCGGCGCTTAAGCTCCCGAATGACATAGGAATCACCCTGGTCAAAGATCTTAGGTTCCTAGGACAAAGATGAGAAGTGTCGGAATGTACTTATAGTATGAATCAGTGTAGCGAAGATGGAAGTGTCTGTGTCAGGTGGAATTACTTTCATCGAAGGCGGAACCCGTAATCGTTTGATTAATTTTGATAATATCTAGAGTATTATTCTGAGCATTATTAAATAACTTGACGTTAATTAAGTTTTGTGAGAAGAGGATGGATGTATGGATTTATGGGCAGTGTGTAGGAATTTTAATGAATATACATATTCGCATACACGTTTTTGAAAGGTTCAGAACATGGAATTTAAAAACATACCTCAGGGGTCAAACACTGAACCTTTCAAAAACGTGTACCGTTCGGTTGAACTGTTTCTTCATATTCTCAGTCACATGTATGAGATCTACCTAACCTTATCAAGCTGAGATTACCCAAGCACTATACTTGATTTTACTTTCCAGGCCCACCCCTTACTGTGGAATATGTCTTGAGAATAGTTATACGTTTAATACATCTTCTACCCAAAAAACCTTACGGTAAGAATTCCCTATGTTAACCCAATTTTAGAAATACATAACATTTATAAAATACAAAGAAATATGTATTTTATTAGTGAGAGAAGAATACATATTAAATTTAATATGCATTCTTCTCTTACTTATGTGTAAGGTTACAATGTACAGTTGTACAATGTACAACTATGTCATAGTGTCACAATTTTATACTTGTAAAAATACGGTTTAATACTCTTGGTCAAAGAAAGTAGAAAATTTCTATTGAATAGTTTCTTGAATTCAAACACCTGACATATCTGATGATTTTTTTCATTTTTAGAACCATCAAATACTGACATTTCAGTAAAAGATATCTTAAAAATAATACGAAATATTCTAGAACGTCAACCCGACAACCTCTCTGGTAAGAAGTACCTTACATATAACAATAGTAGTGGCTTCTAATTGTAAGTTGTATCAAAAATCAGATTGATGCAAATGATGGTGGCTGCCACCAGTGGCATACTTACTATAAGAAAAATTGTCTTAGTTAATACTCATCACCATCGAACTTACTTTCCAGGCCCACAAACTACACCCTTCACTGTGGAAGATATTTTGATAATAATCCATTATATAATAGATAAACGACCCCTAAAACCCAATGGTACGTAATACTAGGTATAAGAAATCCTATCTTAGGAAATGTGTTTATTTTACGTCTTCTACATGCATTTTTCCTTCCAGGCGAAACGTTTTATGTGAAAGAGATCTTGACAATAATTAATTACATAATCATTTATCAACCTGTAAATCCCTCTAGTCCACCCCTTACTGTTCAAGATATTCTAAAAATAATTATACATTTAATACACATCCAACCCAAGAAACCCAATGGTAAGAATTGTCTACTCTGAATATAAAAAATGACATACTACTCAGTAGCTTGCTTATGATGAATGCTTTAAACGAACAGTTAATAAAATTAATTAATATTCGATTTCCTCCTGTAAATATTTTTCCTTTTCAGACCCAACTAATACAGACATTCCTGTGAATGAGATCTTGAGAATAATACAAAACATAATAGATAATCAGCCCAGACAACCCAAGGGTAAGATACATAAGGAGTCCTTACTAAGGACTGCCCAAAATAAAGAGGTTTAATAATTTTTGAACTAACTGAAAAATGATTGATGATTTAATTTCTGTTGGCTTTTGCTTAATTTGCAGGTCTAACAATTCCATCCTTTACAGTGGAAGAGATTCTGAGAATAATTAAATTTGTACAAAATCGTCAACCCGAACTACCCAACAGTAACTATAACCTAAACTAGCTCTAGAAATGCAATTATCATATTTTCATATTCGGTTATAACTTATGGTGCGTCTAACCTTGAGATGCCACATGCTCTACCTACAGAAATTGAGTCTGATGTTTGAAAAGTGATACTAACATGTAAGTTTTGAAGCGCCTCATATCTTTCATTTTACTTTCCAGGTGTAACGATTCCTGTGAGAAAGATCTTGTCAACAATTCAAAATATATTGTTCAGACCATCTGGAAGTACAATAAGTAAGAATTTAAAAAGTAATAACTAATGCCGCCTTAGAATATATAGAAATCCTGTTGTAATTGATTGTAAGTTCCAGGCTTCAGTTCTACACCCCCTACTGGGAAAGATATTTTGCGACAAACTATAACTGAATTATTCCCTCAAATCATCACAACAATAGGCAAGTATCACCTGTCAAGTAGTAATAAAGGCGATTTGGCTCTTGGCTCACGCCAGATTGACAACAAATGTTCCATTTAACGTCGTTACAACGAGTTGGGCTAAATAACTCGAGGAATAACTGTATTATTCTTCTCATAAGGTGGGTAACTAAAAGCAAACCATATCAGGGCAAGACCTGGCCCTCTGAATTTACAGCATTTACCATAACGCGTACCCAGTACCTTCTCATGTGTGGTACATGGAGATTAAAGAGCCATTCTCAACGTTGGATTCAAAGATTATGTTTAAATATTTCGAATTGTTCTTATTTTCAATCAGAAAAATTTACACACCTTCCAGATAGTATGTACTGCGATACGAGATTTACAGCCAAGCTTAAACTCTTTATAAGTATAATTATTTATCGTCAGAACCTGTTGGCGGCTCCTTTTTTCTTTTGGCCGCTCCTTGTTTCTGTTGGCAGGAGCGGCTAAAAGCCTTTTATGTATAATAGCAGGTATATAGCAAACAAAAATATCAACCGCCACGGCGGAAGTTTTTTATGTTCAATGAACTTTTGATGAATTGAAAAAATAATATTCTTTCTAGAACGATGTGGGCTTGAAAGAGCTCATAAGAGTGCTTTAAGGAAGAGAAAATTATTCAGGCCGAAAAATTAGGATTTTACTGAAAATCGACCAGACGCAGGTTCGGGCGTTTTCTTGAGAGTGGCCCATATTCCATATCCTTACGCTAGTACATTTTGATTGCTTCACAAAAGAAAATTTTAAATTCATCACCTCCTAAAAAAATAAGATTCTTGGATCACTCACTACTTACCTAGCTACGATTTTTTTATTAGAAGGAGAAAGTTTGGTTATTTTCAGTTGCTATCTTTGTTCGAGTTGTTGTTCCGTACAAACCTCAGTTTTGGGAAATCTTTTCATTCCTTTTCGATTCTCCACCTCGGTACGTTTTCGCAAAGGGATTCAAACATTTAAATAGGCGTCAAAATTTGTCCCTATAGGTTTGTTCCTGAAGCGTGAGTGTAAGTTGAGTGTGAGTGGATGTAAGTGTGGATGTGAGGATGTCAAGGATGTCAAAAATTAACTCAAATAAACAAAATTTGTGCGCTTGACACTTTTGAAGTCAGGTTGTAAGAGATCTGGCGAGGATAAAAAAGGTTATCAAGCGAGTTGTAGATGCCGACCCTTACACTTCCTCTCATGGATTTGTGGATCCAACGAAACGATCCACGCGTGGCGAACGAAACGTAGCACTGCGCAAGCGCAGGCTCCTCACCTGCTTTTTCCATAGAGGATTAAATAATGAAATGTTGATGATACTGTTGACCGGTTTGATGGGTTTGGTTAGTAAATTTGTACAATTTTGTATAAATAATTATATCCGTCGGAGAACATGAAAGTAGACAAGGTGAGTGGCATCGTTAAGCTAAATAAGAAAAATTACAAGACTTGGGCGTTCAATCTCAAGCTTGAGTTACGCAGCAGAAAGCTGTGGGAAATCGTCTCAACGACCGACGACGACGCCTTTGACGCGATGTCAGCGGAGGCGAAAGAAAGGGCGTACTTATTGATCGCAAGAACTCTAACTGAGGATATTCAAGAGTCTATTTTGGATATTGAGTGCCCAAGGGTATTATGGCAAAAGTTAGCTGGGAGGTTCCAGCCAAAGACTAGGTTGAGAAGACTACAAGCCTCAAAAAGCCTGTACTCTGCTAAGATGCTACCAGCTGAAGATATGGAAACGTACATCAATCGAGTGCTGGGGTATGCCTCGGAGATCGTGAAAGCTGGCAGTATGAGAATACACGATGAGCAGGTATGTAATGTAATTCTAAATGGACTACCTGAGGAATTTGAAACAACCGTCAGAATGAATGTGGTATGTTTGAATGTGGGTAAAGTATTACGCGATGACGAATGGTTGCTGGACAGCGGTGCAAGCTCCCATTTCTCTCCGGAAAGATCAGATTTCACCACGTATGAAGAACTAACAACCCCTCAGATTGTATCGCTAGCCTCAAAGGTGAATTGCACGGTCATTGGGAAAGGGTTAGTGGTTGTTTCCACAAAAACTCGTGATGGGGAGTTTACCATTCGTTTTGAAGAAGTATATCATGTACCCGACTTCAGTTTTCGATTGGTGTCAATTGCGACGATCGAAAAGAAGGGTTACAAAGTAGTTATTCAAAATGGAATATGTCGAGTATTTAACAGAGATGGTTTTGTGGTGTTGGAAGCTCCGCGAAATCAAGCCAACATGTACTCTCTGAAGAAGGAAACTATCAAATCCGCGTGCTTAACTCAGACCAAGTATCAGGGTTGGCATCAGAGGCTCGGCCACATTAATCAGGACTTGATCAAATTGATGTAAAGAAGAGGCTCGGTGAGGGGACTTGACGATGGAGTTTTGAAGGAACCAGAAACTTGCGAAGCGTGCATCATAGGGAAGAACGCACGTAAACCGTTTCCGAAAATTGGTAAGCTGGTTACTTCACAGTTACTGGAAGTTATTCACTCGGACGTATGTTGCTTGCCAGTGGAGTCGTACTCAAAATTCAAGTATTTTGTGTCATTTATTGATGATTACTCAAGGCGAGCTACAGTTTACTTCATAAGAACCAAAGATGAGGTTCTGGGCTGCTTCAAAACTTACAAGTCGATAGCCGAGAATCAAACTGGTAAGAAAATCAAGTGTTTGAGAAGTGATAATGGACGAGAGTACATCAACAAAGCGTTCGAGAAGGAATTGGAACGATGTGGAATAGTTCGTCAGCTGTCTTGTCCATACAGCCCGCAACAGAACGGATTAGCAGAAAGATTTAACCGAACCATTTTAGATCTGACGAGGTCGATGTTGATTGAATCCAATGCGCCTAAACGTTTTTGGGCGGAAGCTGTCAACACGGCTTGCTACGTGAGGAATAGGTGTCCATTAGATAATGGAAAAACACCTGAGGAAATTTGGACCGGCAGGAAACCAAGCGTCAAGCACATGAAACCATTTGGGTGTAAAGCGTTTGCTCATGTACCAAAGGAGTCTGAGAGGAAGAAATTGGACGACAGAGCGACAGTATGTGCAATGCTAGGATACGCTGGGGCCGCCAAAGGATATAGATTATGGGACTTCGGGCGCAGCAAAGTGTTGATTAGTCGTGACGTTACATTCAAGGAAAGCGAATTCCCATTCAAGGGAAAAAACCAGACAGCAGAGGTCTACACAGAAGATGAAGAAATATTCATCCGAAACCATGTAGAGGAAGAAACTGACAGAGCAGTTGCAACTCAACCAGAGGCTTTGGTAGAAGAGCAACACGAAGATGAACCAGAAGAATTAGAAGATGACGAAGACGAAGAGGAAGCTGTAGAAGAGGCAGAAGAGCCCGAAAACAACGGAAATCATAGAATGCAGTTAAGGGACAGGACAAAACTCCAGAAACCAGAAAGATTTGCGAATTCAGCTGAAAGAAAGGATCCAAAAACCTACAAACAAGCTATGTCTGGACCAGACAAGGAACTGTGGGCTGAAGCCATCCAAGAGGAGCTGACGTCACTGGAAACAATGAACGTATGGGAGTTGACTGACCTGCCACCTGGAAAATCAGCAGTGGGTTGCAAGTGGGTTTTCAGAACCAAGTACATGGCTGACGGTAGCGTGGAGCGCTACAAAGCCCGTTTGGTTGCCCAGGGATTTACCCAGCAAGAAGGAGTAGATTACAACGAAACGTACAGCCCTGTGATCAGTTTGCCAGCTATAAGGTTAGTGCTGAAGCTAGCAGTAAAGAACAATTGGTGGATCCATCAGATGGACGTCAAAACGGCATACCTGAACGGAATCTTGAAAGAAGAAATATATATGAAGATGCCTGAAGGTTTATCAGAAGTCGGATCAGACCAAAAAGTTTGCAGGCTGCTGAAGAGTCTTTATGGGCTGAAACAATCAGGTCGTTCATGGTACGAAACTCTCAATACCAAACTTCTCGAGGGTGGAATGAAAAAATGCAAGTCAGAGCCTTGTATTTACGTAAGCAAAAGAGCGTCAGGGGTAGGCATAATTCTGGTTTATGTGGATGACCTGATATTGGTATCGTCAAGTAAGGAATGCATGACATATTTGAAGAGCATGCTAAGAAAGTACTTTGAAGTAAAAGACTTAGGAGAACTCAAGTATATTCTTGGTATCGAAGTCACGAGATCACGAGATGGAACGATAAAACTGAATCAACAAAAGTACATAAAAGAAATTTTGAGTGAATTCCGAATGGTAGATAGTAAACCAGCCCTGACACCAATGGACCCATATCAGGAGTTAAGCAAGTCACATAGCCCAACGACAGTTAAAGAAAGGCAAGAAATGGAAAGGGTACCATATCGAAGACTAGTGGGGAAATTGATGTACCTGTCCCAAGCAACGAGACCAGACCTGGCATTTGCAGTCTCCAAACTTGGACAATTTTCTTCTAATCCCGGGATGACACACTGGATAGCAGCAAAAAGGGTGCTCCGCTACCTGAAGGGGACGCAAGACAAGGAGTTCATCATTCATGGCCACGGTAATTCCATGGTAGCCTATTCGGATTCGGATTGGGCGGGAAACAAGGATGACAGGAGATCAACCACAGGATTCACTGTGATGATTGGCAGCACTCCCATCATATGGAAGTCAAACAAGCAAACGTGCATTGGACTGTCAACCATGCACGCCGAGTTTGTGGCTGTAGCGTCGACAGCAATGGAAGTAATTTGGCTGAGAAGCGTGTTGAACGAGTTGGGGCACGAACTGGATGGAATCCCCAAAGCGCTTTGTGACAATCAGTCGGCAATTGAATTTGCAAAAGGAAACCGAGTCAGCTCACACTCGAGGCACATCGACATAAGGTACCACTTCCTGAGGGACATGGTCAGGAAGGAAGAATTGGTGCTCGAGTATACTCCAACGCGAGACAACGTTGCTGACATATTCACCAAGCCGTTGTCGAGGTTCAAGCTCGAAGCTGTCTTGAAGGACATAGGGCTTGAAAGGAAAGAAAACAAGCAAGAATCTGTTGGTTGTTAGGCAACGAAATGTCTAACAGTTGTGATTATTCCTAGATTAGTTCAGTTATGATTTTGTATGAGACGTGAGTTTTACGCTCGGAAATATACAGTTCTAACAAATGATATAAATTGTATAAATTTTATACACCAAATAGTAATTATTATTATTATTATCACTTAGACCCACGTGTACTTAGACCAGAGATGTAAAATACCCGGGTATTATTTTTTAAGGGTAAATACCCAGGGTAAATACCCGGGTAAATACCCATTTTGGGTATTTAATAGGGTATTTTATCTTCAATGAATCGGGATCGCAAAAAAAAACCACGTAAAACGTTCTTACTACTCGAGAGCCAGCCTCTACCAAAGTTTCAACAATTTTCGAGTTCAGGATCATCCTATAATGAAAGAAATACTCATGTATTTCCATGTTCGATGGAAATCACACAAACAAACTGCTATAAAATCATATGCCACTTCCCCCTGTACTTAAACAGCTGTAAAATTGACTGCTTTCATGGCCATTAAGTGCCCAAAAACCAAGATGCAATTAAATCTTTTCATCAACCATGTTTTGGAGTAAAAATAATCGTAAATTCAAGATGATAATGTTGGAAATTATTTATTTCCAGCTTTAAAAAACATGCACATTTTAAAAAAAAATTGCTCAAACGTTCGAGTTGTTCGCTCAAAGAAAGTTCGCTGTTAGCTGAATCTGAGTCTTCATCCTCATCCGAGCTGGACTCATCGTGAACTCTCGCTTCTTGGCTACATTATTTTCTAACTTACCTACTACACTTCTTGGCTTCTACCAAGGAGTTTAGAAGAAGAACTTCTTCTTCTAACCTCCTTGGCTTCTACACTTCTAACCTACAAATTTTGTAGGTTACGTTAAGTATCCTTGTTACAGTCATGGAGGAACCATAACAGGGGGGGGGGGGGGGGGGGTAGTCTTTTACGACCATGGGGTGTGCAGAAATGGTCGTAAAACTGACCTTTTACTTGATTTTTTTTTGCAAAACTAAAAAAAAAATGCAAAAAAAATTCCGTATTTTTTTGGTTGGGTATTTAATGGGAAGGTATTTATTCGGCGATTGGGTAAATACCGGGTAAATACCCAGTTTGTAAATACCCTACCCACTGGGTATTTACCCCCTTTACATCTCTGACTTAGACCTACGTGTACTAATGAGGTGGTTAGGGTGAGAAATGACTCCTCTGCTGAGTACTCTGCAGCTTTCTCACCCTAACCACTCATTGGATTAGACTTCTGCACCGTCGGCAAACACCACACTACGTGTACTAGAAAATTATACCTATTTTAGAATAAATTCTATTACTATTTCATATTTTATAATATTTTATTTTTATTTTTTTAGAGAGCGTTTAGTAGAAGAATCAATCTTCTACCATCTGATGGTAGAAGTCATCAATTTGGATGAAGTTTTTGCTTCCACACACATTGTTGCGGTACAGGTGATTGTGAAGATTCGTTGAAATATAGTTGAACAGTAATGAATCCTGTAATTTATTTCTTACTCCGTTCATCTTTCCGAATGAAGTTATCAATACCAATTGGCATTGATTTCTTTGAGCTTTCTCTTGTGGAAATTTCTATGAGAAAATTCGAGGGTGAATCGCAAGGAGACCGGTAGCTGTTAGGTGGTTCACATAGCCTTCTTAGCCGCACTCTGAAACAAAGGGGAGTACCGAGACTTAGGCCAGGCAAGATAGGTTCCATGATGATAGTAAAAAACAATGAGGTCTACCAAAAACTACCTACAACAGCATGAAAAGCAACCTTCAAACAATAAGGCACTGAGCGCAGGAGAGACTCAACCCCATAAAGGGCAAACCATGAATAAGCAACGTACCAAAAAATCATGGAATCACGAAATAACTAATTAACCGGTTAAGGATTACGATGGGGAATTTCTCTGGAGCTCATTTTTAAAAATGGTCCGTCATGATAAGTACTTACCATCTATTGGCGTGGATAATATCCATAATATCTGACTTAAAATGCCAGGATACTCACCGGGCGCTGTTTTCACCCCAAAACTCAACCTGATATTTAATATCAGGTTGAGTTTTGGGGTGAATGTTGACTCGAGTCGACATAGTTTTATATATATTGGGCACACTTGCCAAAATTTCGAGAAAAAAAAATCAATTTTGGATTTTTTATATTAAAAAAAAATCTGAAGAATATACTGGTATAATATAGGTACCAAAAGTGTTATATTATAACACTTAACAAATCAAATCAATGGAATCTATGTGTTTTTACCGTTTCAATGAGAGCCTGCCGCATAGGAAGGTTCTCCTCACTCCTCTTCCAGCGCTCAATCCCATTCTCCAGTCTCCTCCCCCAGTCACGCAAGTCAATGATATCGAAGATAATAAGACAATTTTTACTAAGAATATGCTACTTTTCCGTTATCACCTCCCCCCCCACGATTTCGTTTTTCATACACACCCCTCCCGATGCCTTTAAAGCACCCAAATTCGAGTACTTTTTTGTTATAACACCACCCCCACCCCCCACTCGATTTCAACTTTCATTTACACCCCTCCCGATGGCTTTTTAACGCACCCAAAGCCAACCAAAATCGTGGGGGGGATAACGGAAAAGTACCCAGAATATAATTATATATATATATATATATTATGTTCTACGACAATTTTCACTCAGAATATAGTATTATTATATTCTGAGTGAAAATTGTCGTACTCAGTACGGTAGGCTGAATATTTAGCAGATGCTTAGCTGGACGGGCTGGACGAACATGACGAATCTCTGGATGGAGGAGAACGTGACCTGGGACTCCTTGATCGAGATCTCTCTACTTGTCGATACAGAGTCGGTATCACCGACCAGGAGTGCGTCGATTTTTTTTTTTTTTTTTTTTTTTTTGAACGCGAGTTCGGGGCATTTCAAAATAAACCGCCTCTGTGCGGGGCATTTCAAAATAAAGAGTCTCTGTTACTCTGTGATCCCTAGTGACGGGTAGGTTTCGTCAACTCTTTTCGAGCCTCTTTGTCAACGTTGACAGACATCCCTACCTACCAGCTTTCTGTTACAGAGAGCAGGTGGGTCATTCTCCCAACATGTCGGAATTCATGTCCCTTGGAGTTTCTGGGCTCCGTGTTTAACATAGAGTGGATTTTTTTTTTTTACCAACGGAGAATAGCCACCCTGAGCTTGATTTCTAATCAAATTCAATCTCAATATTCACTCGTTTCCATATCAAAATTTAAATTCAAAGTGCCAAAAAATCAGTCCCTAACCTGTCCCCTGACTAAAATTTCTAACTTCAAAAATCAATTACTCAACCGGTTTTTTCTTTCACACACGATTTCATATAACTCTCAGAAATATCCCAAGAGATGGTAGGCACTCTCTCTCTAGCGGCCAACCCTACAATACGTAGCCTTGAACCCTTGTCCCCAGGTTTTTCGACGAGTCCCTAACTTTTTTTTTTTAACACGCCGCCACCACTCTCCAGAGCACAGCAACCAAGTTTCCAAGTGTTGGCTAGATTGGTCTGATTCCCGCCTAAGTGCGGGTAACCTTTTCCAGGGCAACACCAACCCTACCAACCGCCTTTTCCTACCAACTGTTCAGTTTATTTGTGGATGTCAAGGAAGCCAGATCGAGAATTTCCCATCAAACGGGTCAGTCCCTAACCGTCACGTATCTTCGTCAGATAAGAGGAAGAAAATTATTAACCTGTGTCAGTTTGTGTGTTTTTAGAGGGAGTACAGATTCTCATATTTATTTTTCCTGATAAAAACACGTGGTAGGGTGCACATCTGAAAAACGTGCAAATCGTCAGTCCCTAATGCGCGAGTCCCTAACTTGTTCTCATTTCTTTTACTGAGGGACTGATGCCAAATAAATTAGGGACTGACGTTATTTACTCAAAGCAACAAAAAATTATATTTTGCATGATTAAGTTATGAATTGGAATGTCTCCTCCTTGTAGCATTCAAGTAGGATGCTCAAATGTCGGGATGTGATAATAAAAAGGTATGTCCATGATATTGAGGTAATCAGTCCCTAACTATAGTGATTTTTAGATCATGCTATATCTCTTGAATAGTGAACTTCTATGATAGAATTTTTGGTAAGGGTCATCAGTAGCATGTGCTAAGAAGGAACTCACAAGAAATTGGTAGAAAAAGTTACTTTTAAAATGGTGGAATCTGAAACTCGAAATTCGGAGGTTTTGGGAGAATGACCCAGGTAGCGATGTTGAAAAAGTATCGATTAATATCGATACTTTTTGTCCCCGATACATATCGCAGTATCGATACTTTTTCCGGTATCGGCGCCGATACTTTTTATTATCCCTCACATTTCATAAGATTCAAAACTTACGGCATATAGGTAGTTGACAGTACCTCTACCTAGACCAGCAATTATTGAAGAAATTTGATTTAGGTACCTACCACCACCTCCAGCTCTCATATCAGGAGAATCAGCCGTCCTCGATCAAGGGCGGACCATCAAAATGTTGGCCACAGCTACAACAAACGGGGGAGTGTTCCCCTTTTTTGCTACCTGTACCCCCGAGGCTTGGAGCAAGGTTTTCAGTCCGATCGTCCAAACCTGTGGGGCGCTATGGGGCTAAAATGGGGCAATGGAAGGTTTTTTTTTAAGGCGTTTGGCTATGGGATCGAGTTGGGTGTCGTTTTCGAAGTATTTTTGGACGGAGAGTATATTTTTGGGGGTCTCAGAAGGATCCAATTTCACTGTGGGGATGTAAAGGCTTTCATGGGGCTACAAAAGGGATTTTTGAAGGATCTCAGGAGGTCAAATAGTTTCTGAAATTTTACACAAGGGTTTATTATTCTTTGATATGGGTTACTTGCGAAGAAATATAATTCTGTCAATGAAAAAGAAATTTAATGTTTTTCAAATAAAAAAACAAAAAAGGTTTGAAAAATTTGTTGTTAATAAATTTCATTAACAACAAATTTTTCAAACCTTTTTTTGTTTTTTTATTTGAAAAATATTTGACCTCCTGGGATCCATCAAAAATCTCATTAAATTACAAATTTTGTAGCCCCATGAAAGCCCTACACATCGAATCAGTGAAATCGGATCATTGCGGAACCCCAAAAAATGGATTCTCTGAGTTTGGTTAGGGAGAGAGAACGACTCCTCTGCTGAATACTAAATTGTTTATTCAGGTAAACAATTATAGCGTGGGGACCGGTTTCGAGCAACTAAGCTCATCTACAGCCCTGACAAGAAAACCATTTGTCATTAGCATCAGAGGAAAAACCATAAAATTATATTAACAATGTAAACTCGAAATTATATTATACTGAAGGTATATGAACAAACACAAATGGTGAAAAATTATAACTGACGAAAACGGTCCAGAATGGTGGTACATAACTTGACAATAGTAAATTCGGAATATGGACCCACTGTTAAAATTGGCTCCATGACTGATGGCCAGTGAACCATTTGAAAACCAGTTATGGTATACTACAGGTACTGAAAGGAGAATTGTTTATTATTCTAGTGGCAAAACATCTACTTGATATGTGATTAGTGACAAAGAGAAATTAGAGGTAAGAAAGTCAGAGATAATTTTAAAAATGGACCCATTTGACAAGGTAATTAATTGGTACTAGGAAAGATGAATTTGGAATTATTCGTTTTTTAAAAACAATTGATAAGTTAAAACTACAGAAAATGATGACATACCTAGGTGACCTAGTTGACATGGTGAATTTTGAATTTATACAGAAGGTAAATTTGAATATGAAGGTTTAAATAAAGTCTTTAAATTAATTGAATTTGTGAATCTATTTGAAGTTACTGTTGAATCTTGAGAAGTTAAATTTTTATAAGAGTTAATTTTTCAACAGTTTTCATACTGAGGTAATTTTTGGAAAAATGTTATTAAGTACATGAGGTTGGGTGAAATAGAAATATCTAGATGAGCTTACCAGAGTGACTTGAGGTGGTTGAACGTACAATTAGTTCTGAACAATTGTGTTAGACGCCGGAGGGTTTATATAGGTAGGTACCTGAGAGGGCTGAGGGATTAGGTGGCGGTATCCTTTGAGTTTTTTGAAAGGAAACCGACATTAATAGCAGAAATTTCGAGTTTGTTTGTGGATAACCGTTATTGAGGGTTGGTTATTGGGGATATTTGAGAAGGCTCAAGTATGAATTTTAAAGTTTTAAATTAATAGAACGGGGGGGGGGGGAATAATATTGATTGAGAGAGTTAAATTGGTTTCAGAATTTCTAATATTGGGGATCTACTGATTTTGCCATGGTCGTTTTTATTAAGATCAGGTTGGATAGTATAAGCTTTCAGGATTTCCAGGTTCTCCCACTCATTGAGCAGGCGACCCTTGGGTTGGAAATGTAAAAGTTTACTATCCCTATTTGGGTTAAAAGGATGATTCGAGCTGATACAATGGTCGGCAAAATCATTATAGCCAAGATGCTGAAGGCGAATCTTCTGCCAATCGGGTTCTGAATGCTCTGCCTGATTAAACAATTTAGTATTCAGCAGAGGAGTCGTTCTCTCTCCCTAACCAAACTCATTGGATTAGACCTCTGCACCATCGGCAAACAACCACTTTGAAATGGATTCTCGTCCAAAAATACTTCGAAAACGACACCTGACTCGATCCCATAGCCAAAAGCCTTTAAAAAACCCTCCTGTAGCCCCATTTTAGCCACATAGCGCCCCACGGGTTTGGGCGATCGGGCTGAAAACCTTGCGGGCACAACTTGATGGTAAAGAGTATTTTTTCAAAATTTCAGATTAAAAAAAAAAATTCCTACTGCCCAAAACGGCCCGCACGGCGGATGGACATTTCGGTTTTGGAATCTAGTCCTCTTGAAACGGATAATGACAAATTTTGAGGCCGATCCGAGTCGTCGACCTCCATCGCGAAAACAGGTGTATTATTCCAAGAATAATAAACCAAAACAGTTGGTGCTATCACGGAAAATCCGGGGTGATTGATCAGGGCCCAAGGCCCTGGTGATTTTGAGTGCGTTCACGCAGAAATAATCATCTTTTCGGGTGGGGACTCGTAAGCTGACTTTACGGTTATCTACGATTCTGAACCGAAGTCTAATCTTTCCTATCGGCTCTTTACTTGCAGCAATTCCGGAACAACGTGAAGTGCCTCTTCATCACTTCTTCTGACCCTATTACTTGGTCAACTCCAATAAGTTGGATTTGTAAGCAGTACTTTCTGTTTGTTCTTGTACAGAAACATTTCTCGTAACACTAGCTCACCACGTTCGGCAGATCTCTAACACATTTCAGTTACCTAATAACCAAATACCTACATTTCAAGCAAAAACCACTCACTAGCACACAGCAGAAAAACACGTACATATTCATACACAAACTACACTGGACAGTACCCGAATTTTCTTTTTAACCCTTCCTGATGTCTTCAAGGTGGAAATAACCAAACGAATAGACCTTTTGCCGAATGGCGGACGGGAGGGTGTAACCGCGACTGGTATAACCTCCCGCGCAAGGTTATGCGAGTGTTTGTTTTGACCCGTCCTGTGTTTTGACACTTCTACGCGTTTATTTTAAATTTTTTATTCGGTGTGGACTCAACAACCGGCGTTTTTGTTAGTGACGTATTTGTTTAGTGACTGGGGGATCATGGCGTCGCAGGTACCGTTCAAAAAAATTAAACTCAAAGATGATGATGTAGCAGGCGCTAGACTCCCGAACCAGGTGGTGAGCAAAACCAGGTGCTTACATGTTTAAAATCCCATCAAATTATCTCGGACAATCATGATAAAAATAAAGTAAGACTTGTAAAGAACCTGAGTCAAAGTTTATTATTCATCATGTCAAGTGGTCAATTGCTGCGTGGTCGGCAGAACTTTTGGTTCGGTTCGTGTAAGTTGTTGAAACACACCATGCAGTTAGGAAAGGTAGGCAAATCTTTTACTTACCTATGCATCGATTCGGTAGGTATCATACTACGGTACAAGGGGATAGGACAAGCAGTAGGTAACATACTATAAGTATGTTATATATTTGGCAAATCTTTTACGTACCTATGCATCGATTCGGTAGGTATCATACTACGGTACAAGGGGATCGGACGGTAAGTATCTATTCACTTAGCAACGATTACCAAGCTCCCCACCGATTTTTTATTTTATTTTATTTTATTTTTTAATTAAACTACCAAGTTTGATCGATTCAAGAGTTGACCGGTAAGCATAACTCATTTTCACCAAAACGACGTGGCAATGTGGGGTATTACTCCGACGCCCGCGAAATATGTTTATAAACTTTATAATATAAACCGATCAGTAACGCAAACTTGGTAGGTACTACAGAGCGTTCTTGTACTCTTGATAATATCAAGCAGATGTAGAGGTTGTTTGAAATTTGACGAACTCGCCGGAACCTGTCATCATAATGAATAGGTAAGTAACACCGTTTAATTTTCACAAACACACAACGTAATAATTACTCTACAACGTCGAAGTTTTCTTTATGAAAGTGAGTGCCCGCCGTAGCTTACAATTACGTAGGATACAACAACATTGTAGATAGGAGCCTACCTACGATTTTGCGCTTTTCACATCTGCTCACATGGAGGGATTATTCGGAATTAGTCCAGGTGAGAATGTTATTGCGCAGCAATAAACATGGTTGAGGGAATTGGTAAAACTTGGTTGTTGGGTCGTACCCAGGTGCTCCTTCTTTTCCGGAGCTGTTGCAGATTCCGAAACAACAAAATCTCTTCCCTCGAGACATTGTATATAGTAGAGAAAACGGCATTCGAAAAAATTATTCCCGAAACTGAAACAAGAGGGGTTTTGGACGAGGAGGAACCGATTTGGAAGACTGAATTCAATAGTAAACAAAAACCCTAACCGACTAACCTTCTCACACGATAACCTAAACGTTAGCGTTACTGCGACGCGAAAATCCATTCGGCAAAAGGTCTATAAGGAAATACTACACGAATTTATCACGTGTAACGGGAACTGAGCTCAGGAACTCAGTCAGGGTTGCCAAGTGCCGATCACAAAAACCCCCGCGACTCCCTTGAAAATCCCCCCAAAACCCCCCAAATACTTGAATATATATATATATAGTAGATAGTATATAGAAAAATTAGTAAGGAAATGTTAGAGAAGAGACAGTGAAGTCGAAAAAATTCATTTTTCAAATGATACCAGGAACATGCAAAATGAATTTCCATGAAATACATTTTATTAAACTTTTACTAAAGGCAAAAAAATCCCCCCCCCCCCCCCCCCCCCAAAAATTAGTAGGAAAACGGTAGAGAAGAGACAGTGGAAGTCGAAAAAATTACATTTTTCAAATGATACCTGGAACATGCAAAATTAAGTTCCATGAAATAAATTGTACCCATTATATGCAAAGAAATAGCCAGAAAATAGAAAAAATTAGTAGGAAAATGGTAGAGATGAGACAGTGGAAGTCGAAAAAATACATTTTTCAAGTGACACCAGGAACATGCAAAATGCGAGCTCTTTGACATTGATATGATCGTGCATGATGTGCTTAAAGTTGGACAACATGTCCAAAATTTTGTGCAGGTGATCCCCCTTTCCTTCATGTAGTACCTACATGTAAGTATGAACTGGACAACCTCAAGGGAGAGCAGATTCCTAATCTTATCTTCTACTATGCCGTAAGTATACAGAAAAGGCTCGCTCGACGTAGGCGAGTTGAGTTTGAGTCGAGCAGAGCAAGATGAGCGTTTGTAAGGTAAGGGCATCTCCTAGTGGCGTTGTGTCACAAGGGTTGTGACCTCATGTGAGGATCAACTAGGCAGGTCCACGAATCTATACTTACACCTTACTTGCAGTTGACCATTCAAAAAACCCCCATTTCACCCCAAAGATTTTCCGAATCCCCCCCAAAAAAAACCCAAACAATTCTTCCCCCCAAAAAAACCCCACGCAGGATAAAAAACCCCCAAATTTGGGGGGAAAACCCCCAACTTGGCAACCCTGACTCAGTTCCCCGGGAAATCCTGAGTGCAGACCATTTTTAAAATGGCAATTGGTTGCCAAGGGCGGCCTGGTCGTCGGGATTGATCCCAAACTCAGCACTGCGTTTGAAGGACATTCAATTAAAATATAATTCAAAAGAAAAATATAAATACACAGAGAATGGTAATTAGAAGGGAGGTAAGTACCTCCCTCCATCATAAGGAATGTCATCTCAGCGGCAGGAGAAGAGGGGCGTCACGCCATCGCGTCGCAACCTGTCCACCCTACCGGTACTACCTCTGACAGGCTGGCGAGAGTGAGTCACAGGGGGGTAAAACCCCCACATAATCTAAAATAAGAATAATGCCGAAACGTCTCCATTTTAGTACCCAGGTTAAAAAGAATCTTTATTTAATAAAAAAAACATCATAATATTTCTGTACCTTTATTTACTCAATTTTTTTCATTATTTACGATCCCTTTACAACGAAATAAAATGATATTCGAAACTGAAAAATCATAAGGTGATTGATAGTAAGCTGTTGATGATTATTGCCCTCACCAGGGAGATAAAAGTAAAAGTATCTCAATGATCATTGGCTACTGTGCTCATGAAGGATTGAGAGCTCTCCTTTAATCTTCAGGTAGGAAAATCAATCAATCATTCAACCTCATATTGATGAGCATGTGTTTTTAAAAACCATAACCCCGAAGTTACTTACCCTCTTGACGAAATAATTTTTGTAAATAATAATTTTGTTTAAGTTAGTTAGGTACCGTCTCAATACTAGGTTTGATTCCAACGTTGGAAGCCCGACGAAACTAATCAAACAGTTGGAGTATCCACAGATATTTTATTTTTGAGCTGTTTTTCACTTAATAGATTTTTCTCACAATCTGGTTTTGGGATCAATTTAAAGGTTGGTATTTATTTCGGACGTTGTCAGGACTGACTAAAAATTAAACTAGAAGGAGGGTTTTGAGTACCTATAGTAAAAATCGAGGTAAATTTTGGCATCAAATGTCGCCGAGGATGGAACGTCTTATGAATAGTATCTCATAAATCTGTTAACATAATGTTTCTTTTTTATTACGAAAGATAGTTAGCCAAACCTTATACCTTATTGTTACCATAAATCAAGTGGGGAATTGACCAACTACTGATTTAATTGCTGATACTATGTAGAACATCAGCAAAATACATCAAAAACTGATTTAATTGTGGTCAATGAGTGATCAGTTTTAACATTTTTCAGATCATCCGTGCATTTCCAACAGGTCCACGAATGAAATGGGCGAATGCCATATTGCCGTTTATGGCAGTCGTTGCTGCTGTGGCCGAAACATCAGTAGGTAAAGTCCTATTTTTCGACTGAACGATACTATGAGTCTACATATACCTTATACCAAACCTATGTATGTTGCTCCTATGTGCTATAAGATGAAGATGCCATGATTTCATGGCATTCCTAACTTCCTACTATAGTAACTGTTACTGATTACTTATTGACTAGGTACTTGTGTTATTTATTTCGGAAGGGGAGCCTCCATAAATAGCATAAAAGACCGTTACATGATGTTGCTAAGTGGAGGTAAACCTCACGGTAAAGTTCATTTATGAAGTATACTTACCACCATGTACAGTTTGGGGTTTGTTATATAACCAATCCATTTCTCGTAATGGTTCATGATTCGATCTCCTATTTCAGGCGATTCGACTCCCCAACAACTGAAAACGCCTTCTCCGGGTTCATTTTTTTTACGAAATCAAATGAAGAGTAGTCCCATGGGACTGCAATGTAAGTATGTAAGTAATTAATTAATAATGTAAGTATTTAACCCAAGAAAATTTAATTTAATGATCTGAACATTATATTTTGTAAAATGTTGACTCATGGTTTTGAATCTCGGCCTGATCCATTAGCTAACTTTGTTGTTTCGGGGGTTTCTTGTAGAAAGTGACATCCCTAGCTCGCAGTCTTGTTTATTTTTGACGAGTCTGAGTGAATCACTGCCGTCACTGTTCTTTGAGGCACATCACAACTAGGTAGGTACCTACCATACCTTGCCGCAACTCTCCATACTGCTGAGTGTTGGGGTGGAAAATTTCCACTGGAAATACACGAATGCTCGCGGCCTTTTGGGTCGAAGTATGGTAGGTAATTGTGAGCTCGCCTCAAATGAGTGACAGCAACGATTGACACACGGCATCAGTTTACCTTCCTGATACCTACCTCTTCACGAAAATAAACGAGCGAGTTCTCGAGCCGAACATCACTCATTCTGTACTCTATATTGAGAGTAGTTTGCCCAGTAGTAGATACCTACTCACTCATTTCTCTGGGTCGGAATGGTTCCGAATGAAAGAATCAAGTTGTGTACTCCGAATGCATTCACCCGCTAGGTGTGAAAATTCGGTTTTGTTTGTAGCTCAACCTTATGGCCAAGATGTTACGAAGGATCTCTTTTCAAGATTGAACAACATTAGAACTGGGTTACATGAAAAGACAAGTGAGTTTTTTTCCAAATTTTTTGAGTTGCAAAAAGCAAATAAATAAAAAATAAAATATAAAACTACAAGGAAGAAGAAGATGATACCTACATAATAATCCCATGTTTTGTTTGAATTTTTTAGGTCCCACGTTAGCCGGGGAGAATTTATTAAGCCAATATTCGCCCATAGGACCGAAGAAAAATACGAAGTCCAACAGTAAGTGGGTGTTAAATACAATGAAGTAAAGAAAAGAACATTAGGTCGAGCCATGGTGGATCGGAGGCTGCTATGCGGTCTCACACAGTGCAGCGTTGAAGCAAACTATTTCATACGAGCGGGTGTAATCTCGACCCAAGCATGGTCGACCAAGGGTCAGAGACTGTCTTAACTAAACGTAAACTCGACCCACCCCTCTAATCGCTCATCGATGCAATTATTGTAATCTCGGCCCAGCCTTAGCCAGTCACTCAGTTTCTCTCAGTGAACGGGCACCTACACTATCACGTCTTGTAGACTAGTCAAACGGAACTTGTTATAACATGCAAGGTATACCTTGCAAAATGATTTTTAGTTTTGCCCGATATTAAAGTTTCCGATAAAAACCTCTATGTTATTTTTTAAAGTATACACAATTTCAAACATTCAAAAGTAGATTGGTTTCCCTAGCATTCATAGATCCCGAGATACAGCCATTTATGGGGGTTTCACTAATATCTCGGAAATAGTGCGTCCTAGCGACTTGACCACTTCGTACAAAATGAAACGTCCACACACGGAAACCCCAAAACTTCATTACTGGAGAACAGTTAAGTACTGGAAAATTTTTCTTTTAAGGCTCGGCCGTTCGACTCAGTTCTCATTATGACGCCCTCCCCCAGCCATGAACCGTTAATATTATCATTTCACTGTGTATTAAATTTTCATTCACTATAAATTTTAAATTTTTTTTTACTGTGACATGGGTATGAACCTCAATTTTACGATAAAACTCTTAAACTTCATAAAACTTCGTGCAATGAACGGCTACCTACTTTTAACTAGTTCTTTGGGCCCAGTTTACAGTGAACAAGTTGAGGAGATTACGAGTATGAGTGCATCCGGGGCCAAGTTTACACACCAAAGGGATGGACAATTAGGAAGGATTAGGCCCAGTTTACATCGTGAACCCATGATTTGGGCCCAGATTACAATCGCCCTTTTAAGATATAGCCCGCCCCACTTGTCGCCCTTAATCTAACGACTCATCGATGTGTAGACTGGGCCCACGGCAGTTTGTACGTACGTAACAATTGAAATTGGCAGATCTCGCGCAAATATGTCACAGCAGCCGAACGTAATGTAGGTACCTACCTACGTAAAACGAACGTAAAAAGGCGTAATAATTACGGGAAATTATTTCCCCCATCAATGTGGTCTAAAGAATCTTCGGAATTAAACATGACTACCAACGCACTTTTTAATTGTGCAATATTTATGTTATATCTTGACTTACGTCTTTTTGACTGTCATCACTTCTCATAATATAATAATATTAATTATTATATTATAATAATTGATATTATTAATAGGTACATAAAACTGTCAACTCTCATTTGCGCTCGTTTCACATTGCTCTTAGCACAGCTTGATGAGGTCAGTTAACGAAAGCCTTCCGAGGTGTTAGGCGCAGTTCGCATTCGTCGGGGCTTTGGCTCAGTTCGTCTCTCTCAGGTTGGGCTCAGTACACATTTCGATATGAAGGTCGGATTTGGGGGAAGGAAGGCTTGGGCTCAGTCTACGACAGAGGGTGAGGAGGATTTGGGCTCAGTCTACACTATAATCGCCCGTCGAGAGTTAGCACTACCTAGCGTCGTTCCCCTAAGTCTGAAATAGATTAACTTCTGGTGGAGAGTATGTAGGTATTAGGTAAGTTAGTATTTGCCAGAATCTCCCCCTCGCGCGAATGGGCTTAATATCGCAGGCCCACCGGTCTTCTCAAACTCCCAACCAGGCCCACCGAGAGGGGGGGGGGGGGGGGGGGGGGCAAAGGGGACATTTTGCCCCGGGCCCGGACTTTTACATGGGGCCCCAGCGGGCCCTAGAAAAATAAGAAAAAAGGGAAAGAGGGATAAAAGAAAAGAAAAAAAGGCTGAGTTGCCCCTTGGCAGGCAACGTGGTCTTCCGTGTGATTGGGCCTTGGAAAACTCAAGCAATGTGAATCACAACAGAAAAAAGGTCAAGATTTGGTGAGGAGCGGCGTAGTGTTTTTTTTTTGACAATCTAGCTGGACAAAACTCTAATTACAAGATAAAAAATTCGTTCGAACGCTAAAAATATGTGTTTTGGCTGTAAATATAATGATTAGGGGAAGTCCTTGTACCTTGGGACGCTTGTACCTCGGGACAGTGGTCAAATAATGTAGAAAAAAAAGCGTGAACTATTTGGACTGGCCTTCATTCAGTGATGGATGAAGTGGCAACACTACGTACATGCCGCTTTTCCCGTTATCTCAGCCCATGAGGATGTGATAAGCGTTATTTGTTTTCATCTGCTGCCCAAATTTTGTTTCGTCAGTCATCACGCTCTTCTGACAGGACGGTAAGATGAATGTTCTCTTACTTTGAACCGTTTCCCATCAATTCAAGGGTTGATTTCATGATTCTAGGGTTTTCAAGGTGTGGCAATTTCATGCAAAGCCACTTTTTTCACTTTTGAAAAAACTTGCTGTTTTTGTACCTTGGGACAGGTCGAAAATTGTACCTTGGGACAATAAGTTATATTGCAAATCTCCATTTCTAGTCCATTCTAAGAGGAATTTTGGTTCACTCCTCTGCAGATACTCGGATCAAAGGAAGATAGAAGCAGTGGACGGTGGATGGGCGGCCCATCATGGGCCACTCATTGAAAAGGCAGTTCACCTTGCTACGAAGCACAGCTTTCCACCCCAAAAGCTGCAGGGAGCTCTTTGTGGGAACGGCTACCAACCAGAGGAGAGACTACGATGTTTACCTATCAGGTAATCAACGGAGTCTCACCTTGAACTTACGCCCGGACGACACATTGTTCACTGATATGGTACCGATGACTCTATTTGCCTTCTGGTGGTCGAGGTCCAATCCCTAATACAAGACTTATGTATAAGGTGACCAGACGTCCTGTTTTGAACAGGACAGTCCTGTTTTCGCGTGGAATGTCCTGTTGTCCTGTGAGGACCCGCTTCTGTCCTGTTTTAGGCAACTACCAGCTTGTTCAATTTTTTTTTTTTTTTAAATAATATTGTGTAAAAGTGGGAAATTTTTGTGGAAACGGGAAATTTGGCGCTGACAAAGGGAATTCATCGGGAGAGCTCTTATCTCTTATCTCTATTGTTTTGAAGTTATCAGTGAGCTCACCGTTACTTTTGTCTTTTCCTTTTTATCTTCCAAAAATCTATGCGCGATGCCTAAACGAAGCTGTAAATTCAATGACAACTTGAAGGGGACGTTTCCATTTATTAAAAAAAGTAAAAGTGATTCGGATGTGCTCTGTAATTTATGCAGTCGTGAGTTTTCAATTCGAAGTGGTGGAAAGGCCGATATTGACCGGCACATTGCCTGTGAAAGCCATAAAGCTGCATTATCTGCAGCATCATCATCAAATAAGGTAACCACGTTCTTTAAAAATGCTTCAGCCGTTGGAGAAAAAGAAAAAGAGCTAGCAGCTGCTACACGGTCAGAGCTTCAGCTGTGCTTCAAGTGGAAGGCCAGCATGTTTCAGCCACTGAAGTGGCACTAGTATTGAAAGATTTGCTCAAGAAGAACGAGGACTTACTGAAGAAGATTCATTCGAATGAAAAATATTCAGCTGCGAATTGACATCATAAATTCTACATATAAACATTCATAAAACTGCTGTGAGTCATAAATAAATTTGAATATATATATATATATAAACTAGAGCGTCCTGTTTTGAAGGTTTTGAAATCTGGTCACCTTACTTATGTATCACTACGACTGTAGGTCCATCAACAAGCCGGGTCGGCGGCCCCCAGCTCTCCCCCCTCAGTCGTAGATTGCTGTGGCTAGTTTAACGTTCTCAGCAAACGAAGACAATGTTTTTTTTTACCGGTCCACCAGATTTTTATCCCGGTTCGAGGTCCCAAGAGAGGTTCGTTCATGCGATCCCTCGATCTTGTGTGTTGAAGACGGATGTCTCGGCCGCCTTCGTCACGGGAGCCTCTGCTAGGATTCACATAAACGTTCCAACGTTCAGAGGTGAATTGTCAACCGACAAGACAGGTATTACAACACATAATTGACTTTTGGTCAAACATTGGTGTTCTTCCCCGGATTCGAACCAGGCTGATCAGCGCTCCGACTGATTGTAAACAGGCGTCTCGCTGACGCCTTAGTCCACGGGGCTACCCTGTCCCCTTGCAGGGAGCTCTGGGAGCAAAGTCGTCTTTTGGAATTCCAAGTTGATTTATCACATTTTATTATTCAATGATCAATATCTTTTTTCATAAATACCTATATTTTTTGTATTTTTATTGCTTTCATTTTGGTTTATTATTCTTGGGCAGTAGGAATTTTTTAAAAATCTTAAATTTTGACAAAATACTCGGTTTACCATCTAGTTTTGCCCGCAAGGTTTTCAACACGATCGCCCAAACCCGTGGGGCGCTATGGGGCTAAAATGAGGCTACGGGAGGGGTTATTTGAAGGCTTTTGGCTATTGGATCGAGTTAGGAGTCGTCTTCGAAGTATTTTTGGACGTAGAATCCATTTTTGGGGGTCCCGGAACGATTCGATTTCACTGTTGCGATCTATAGGGTTTTCATGGGGCTGCAAATGGAATGTTAGAAGGATCCCAGGAGTTCAAATTTTTTTCAAGTAAAAAACGAAATTTTTTGAGAAAAAATAATCCCAAAAAAAATTTTTTTCTAAAATTTTTTCTATTGACAGAATTAAGTTTCTGCTCAAGTAACCTATATCAAAGAATAATCAACCCTAGTGTAAAATTTGCAGCGTTTTCAAATCGCAATCCAAAATGATAAAAACTGTTTTCAGTGAAAATGTTTATGTGATTTTGGTGAAGAAAGTCCCAAAGAAGAGACAAAATGTGATGTGGAGAATATTTTAATAAGAATATTTGAATAAAATTACAAATTATGAACTAATGAGACGTGTTTCTGTTAAATTTGCCTTCCTGTCCCAAGGTACAAAGCCTGTCCCATGGTTCAAACTGATGTGTTCCAAGGTGCATACCCAGTTTGCACCTTGGGACAAAATTGAAAATTTGAAAAATCTAGTTTTGACGTGTTTAAAGTGTTTTGATAATTATGTTTGATACATATTATTAAACCTTAGGCGTAAGAGTAAATTATAGACCCTTTGCTTGATTTTTAAAAATATTTATACTCGAAAAAAACTTGACTGAAAAAACTGTCCCAAGGTACAAGGATTTCCCCTACTAGGTTCCACAGCCCGATTGCCTCAATGTCAAGTGTCCAAATGTACTTTTTACTTCTGTAAAACGATAAAAATTGAGGTTTCAACGTTACAGGTAGGGGGCTTCGCTTTCCTGGTATCTTTTCACGCTGAGTTGATTGAAGCCATTCTCAGACCCTAAAGATGCTTGAATAAGCTATAAAATAACGATGTTTCGGTAAAAATTCCTCAAAAATTTTTATTATTTTACTGCAGTCTCTTGTCATACAACTTGTCAGTCTAAATATTATTGAAAGAATTTTTGGATGGTTGTTGGTTTGGATGGTGTTCATGTCGTGACCAACCAACACCATCCAAACCACGACCATCACGACACGATGAACAATTTGAAGTTACTATCAGCTACTTCTCATAGCCGTAACGCTTTTCAATTCATTAAAACATGCACAATTTTTATCCCCGTACTTCAGCACTTTCCACCACTTCAAAACACGCAAAAATGCGAAAACATCAACTTCAAAACGCTGTATCTTGTAAACCTGCAGGTTCCTGCAGCTCATTTTGGTCCAGTCCCATCCATAAATAGCTCAAGTTTAACGTAGTAAAAAGATCCGAGTGAACCGAGGTGGACCTCAAACGTTACAGTCCAATAACTGTTACAGGAGCTCTAACGACGTTTTTCGCTTAAAAAACGTAAATACTTCAAAAATATCGTAAATTCCAAAAATCTCATAGAACCAACATTTTGGTTTATTATTCTTGGAATAATACACCTATGTTTTCGCGACGGGGGTCGACGACTCCGATCGGCCTCAAAATTTGACATTATCCGTTTCAAGTGGTCTAGATTCCAAAACCGAAATGTCCGTCCGCCGTCCGGGCCGTTTTGGGCAGTAGGAATTTTTTTTTAAATCTGAAATTTTGACAAAATACTCGGTTTACCATCTAGTTGTGCCCGCAAGGTTTTCAGCCCGATCGCCCAAACCCGTGGGGCGCTATGGGGCATTATAATAACTAGTGGGACGGCATTAAGCAAAAGGGAACCAGCGGCCATTTTGAGGTTTCGAGAAAAACGAAGTCAAAGTCTAGAAGCTCTTGTAATTCAGCTAATCGTCCGACAAACCTCGTTCTGGTATTTTTAGAAAGATATTGACTTTATCGATCATTTCCAACCTCGAGAGAATCGATATTACCTGTACATTCCCCAAAAATACGCTTTTTTGTGGACTGGTTCTCTTTTGCTTTTTAGGACTAACCCATTTATACATTCATCTAAGGAACCACGTTGACTGGTTCCTGTTAGGTGAAATAGTTAGACAGCACGATTGGTCACAATGCAGGAACCACTATGACTGGTTCTTTTTTTGGTGTAGGAAAACTCTTACTAACTTTAAATTTCTGAATATATTTTTATTGTCTTATTGACTTTTAGGCACTGTTTTATCACAAATCACAAACGTTTTTCTACTTGAAAAATATTTGACCCCCTGGGATCCATAAAAAATCTCATTTGTAGCCTCATGAAAGCCCTATTGATTGCCACAGTGAAATCAGATCGTTGCGGGACCCAAAAAAATGGATTCTACGTCCAAAAATACTTCGAAAACGACACCTGACTCGATCCCATAGCCCAAAGCCTTCAAAAAACCCTCCCGTAGCCCCATTTTAGCCCCATAGCGCCCCACGGGTTTGGGCGATCGGGCTGAAAACCTTGCGGGCACAACTAGATGGTAAACCGAGTATTTTGTCAAAATTTCAGATTTAAAAAAAATTCCTACCTACTGCCAAAGCGTAAAAAGATTATCAATAAAACTTGGTATAAAAACATTATCGATACATCGATAATGTTTTTATATATTCTATAGAATTTTTAGAAACAAAATAATTTTTTTTAAAGGATCACAAAAGAGTTGTCAAATCACGGTAGGTACCCACTTGTATAAAAACAGCATGAAAAATGCTAATAGGTACCTTTATAAATGCATTGAAACCTAAAAAAAAGTAAGCCCAACCCATTCGCAATGTTTTAGTACCTACCTAACAAAAGTTATTTTAAATTATTCATTCCCTCACTTTCAATTTTCAGTTTTGGTCTGAAAGGACTAGTACTATAAAACGTTCCTACCTAATACAAAATACACTGACGTTACTTGCCTCAGGAAGCAAACCACTTCTTGTCTTTCATTCTTCTTCTTCCAAGTCAAAGTCAGGAGGAGCACCAAACCCTTCTAAGTCATCCACAATATTGCGATCTCCGAAGGACTGGTAGAAACTTTTGGCATGGGATGGAATGAGGTGTATCAAAGCTTTTAAATCTTTTAATTTTGGAGGGGCTATGGGCTTGCTCTCCTCCCATATGTGCTGAAGATGCTGTTGAAACGAAAAGGGGTTGTCAGTAGACTTCTTTCTGCCTTCTGTTTTTTTTTTTTTTTCTCAATCCAAATAATTCAGCAATTATTGCTGAATACTCTGCTTTTAAATCAGGACGACAGAAAAATGTTAGGGGCTCAGAATTCACTATTTTGATCCCCCTCAACAGTAGCCAGTTAATCTTTTCGTTGTTTTCCCCAACTTTACGGTTAGTTATTGCTTCTTCTAACTATTGAGTCCCAACAAAGTCAGAATCAAAACGAAAATGAGCAAAAAATGAGCTACCTACGCTACCTACCTGAGCTACCTACTACCTACCTGCTACCTACTACCTACCTACTCTAACTTACTCCTCTACATCTCACTACTGTTTTGTACACAAGAAAACTTCATAACTACATTATTGAACACGTTGCCAACAAAAAATTTCACTAAAAGGAGCCAATGTCAGTAGTTTAATCTGTGGCCAATGTGCAGTGGTTCTCTTTTGCTTATTGCCTTTCGTTGTTGCAGTGGAGTGGTTCCTTTTATTGAAACAAAATGCCCTACTAGAGATTCACCCTTTTTTTCAACCCTTTTTTTCAGCTTAATACTATTACTTTCGGCTGACACATTTTTTTTTCATACAACAACAACCTCAAACTACCCAGAAAAGTCCTAACTCGATTTTCATGATTTTGTGGACTGGTTCCCTTTTGCTTAATGCCGTCCTTAATGCGTATAGCTGCTATTTAATAGCTCAAGTTTAACGTAGTAAAAAGATCCGAGTGAACCGAGGTGGACCTCAAACGTTACAGTCCAATAACTGTTACAGGAGCTCTAACGACGTTTTTCGCTTAAAAAACGTAAATACTTCAAAAATATCGTAAATTCCAAAAATCTCATAGAACCAACATTTTGGTTTATTATTCTTGGAATAATACACCTATGTTTTCGCGACGGGGGTCGACGACTCCGATCGGCCTCAAAATTTGACATTATCCGTTTCAAGTGGTCTAGATTCCAAAACCGAAATGTCCGTCCGCCGTCCGGGCCGTTTTGGGCAGTAGGAATTTTTTTTTAAATCTGAAATTTTGACAAAATACTCGGTTTACCATCTAGTTGTGCCCGCAAGGTTTTCAGCCCGATCGCCCAAACCCGTGGGGCGCTATGGGGCTAAAATGGGGCTACAGGAGGTTTTTTTTTTAAAGGCTTTTGGCTATGGGATCGAGTCAGGTGTCGTTTTCGAAGTATTTTTGGACGTAGAATCCATTTTTTGGGGTCCCGCAGCGATCCGATTTCACTGTTGCGATCTATAGAGCTTTCATGGGGCTACAAATGGGATTTTTGAAAGGAGGATGGGATATTTGCCCAGGAGGGCAAATATTTTTCAAGTAAAAAAACAAAACAAAATTTGAAAAAAAAAAAATCAAAAAATCTTTTTTGGAAAAAATAAAATAAAAATTTTTCTTAAAATTTTTTTCATTAACAATAAAATAATTTAATTCTGTGTTAATGAAAAAAAGAAATTATTTCTGCACTAGTAACCTATATCAAAGAATGATAAACCCTTGTGTAAAATTGGCAGCGTTTTTCAATGAGCATAATGTACAACTTCACTTGAAAAATTATCAGAAGGCCCTAGGCGAAGCAGCCGCGGTGAATCACTTGCAGTTGAATGAACATAAGGTCGGTTTTAGCCAGACGAAGAGTGGGATTTTATGATACGACACGATTCTGTGCCTTCTGAACTTTTTCACCTTTGTTTCTTACCTTGCCAACTATCTATGAAGAGACTTCAATAGTTATTTCGAAGAAGAAAAGAAATTTTTTTTTTTTGTACTTTTGTCCAGCTAGATTGGCGAAAAAACACTGTGCGGCGGCAAAGCGGTATAGGATGGTATGAAGGATGGAGCATCGAAAGGAAAACATTATTTTCACCATTATTCGTACCAACGCTTACATGGGGGCCCTATGCTTCTTTTGCCCCAGGCCCGATTTTCCTCTCGGCGTCCCTGCTCCCAACATAACTTATTATGTTACTGTTTACCTAAATCTAAATGAATCCATTAACTTCGTTCACCTGGTTTACTTTTTAGGCCCCACTGACAACGAAAACAAAAACAACAATAAATATGGAAGGATCGCTGGTAAGTTATCGCTGTGAAGGTTTCCTTGGTATTGAGTTGCAAACAAAAAAATAAAAATAAAAATAAATAAATAAAAAGAAGAACCTAACCATACGAATAAAATGTATTCGTATTTAATGGTCCTGTTCTGTTTTAACTTCTTTGATCCCACGTTAGGCGGGGACGATTCTATAAAGAAACATTCGGCCCTAAGCGAAGCGAGGAAGAATACGAATTCCAAGAGTAAGTGGATGTTAACTACAATTAAGCAAAGAAAAGTAGGTAGGTACCAAGGAGGTCACGCCAAGGTGGTATTCTAACGTAATACCAGAGAGAATACTAGGAGAATACCATGCTCCTCAAACACATTGTTAGAGGAAAGTACCTTCCTACTCGTATTTCAGATTAAGGAGAACGACGATGGGTTCCACTACTACCTATCGCCGCTCCGTCAAGTCTGAAATAGTTAGTTAAAAGGTTAAAACAATACATGGAAGGACGAAACCATGCGAATAATATTCTCACGGTTTGTTTAATTTCTTAGGTTCCTTCTTTGTCGGGGACGATTCTATAAAGAAACATTCGGCCCTAAGCGAAGCGAGGAAGAATACGAATTCCAAGAGTAAGTGGATGTTAACTACAAAAAAGCAAAGAAAAGTACAAGTAGGTCACAGAAAGTAGGTCAAAGAAAAGTACAACTAGGTCGTGCCAAGGTGGAGCGGACGCTATTCTAACGTTTTCCGCTTAGTGTTATAGCAAACTAGTTCAGACTGAGGGGAACGACGATAATAAAATAACATACCTATTATCTTCCCCTAAGTCTGTAATAGTCATAACTTCCAGTTGAGCGTATTATTAGGTAAGATAGTATTAAACTCAAGGGTTTATTATTCTTTGATATAGGTTACTAAGTAATGTATGTATTAAACTCAAGGGTTTATTATTCTTTGATATAGGTTACTAAGTAACCTATATCAAAGAATAATAAACCCTTGAGTTTAATACTATCTTACCTAATCTTGTGCAGACTTATTCTTTGATATAGGTTACTAAGTAATGTATGTATTAAACTCAAGGGTTTATTATTCTTTGATATAGGTTACTAAGTAACCTATATCAAAGAATAATAAACCCTTGAGTTTAATACTATCTTACCTAATCTTGTGCAGAAATTTAAATCTGTCAATGAAAAAAAATTTAAAAATTTTTTTTCGGATTTTTATATTTCAAACAAAAGTTTTTTTTTATATTTTTTTTCAAAAATGTTTTTTTCAACATTTTTTTGTTTTGTTTTTTCTTGAAAAATATTTGACTTCCTGGGATCCATCAAAAATCTCATTTGTAGCCCCATGGAAGCCCTATAGATCGCCACAGTGAAATCGGATAATTGCGGGACCCCAAAAAATGGATTCTACGTCCAAAAATACTTCGAAAACGACACCTGATTCGATCCCATAGCCAAAAGCCTTAGAAAAACCTCCTGTAGCCCCATAGTGCCCCCGGGTTTGGGCGATCGGGCTTAAAACCTTGCGGGCACAACTAGATGGTAAACCGAGTATTTTTTCAAAATTTCAGATTTAAAAAAAAAAAATTTCTACTGTCCAAAACGGCCCGCACGGCGGACGGACATTTCGGTTTTGGAATCTAGTCCTCTTGAAACGGATAATGACTAATTTTGAGGCCGATCCGAGTCGTCGACCCGAGTCGCGAAAACATAGGGTATTATTCCAAGAATAATAAACCAAAAGTTGATAGGTCCTAATATTACTGTTTACCCAAATATGATGAAGAATCCGTTAACTTCGTTCACCTGGTTTACTTTTCAGAGCACACTGACGAGGCCTTTATCAAAAACTTCCGTAAATATGGAAGGATCACTGGTGAGTTGTTGCAACACATTAGAAACTTATTGAGTTGCCAAAGGAAAGACCGAATCATGCGAGTAACGGTTTATTTTTATTTTTTGATCCGTTGTTAGATGGGGTGAATTCTAAAAAGAAATATTCGGCCAGGAGCGCACCGAGGAAAAATGAGAAGGCCAACGGTAAGTGGATGCATCCACTTTTACAGGAAAGCGAAGAAAAGTACAAGTACGTAGGTACGTCATGCCAACGTTCTGCTCCATTACAATGTTAGAGCAAACTATAAAATGCATAGTTTCTGTCTGAAATAGGTAAACTTCTGGTTGAGCGTATCATGTTAGTATTTACTCAAATCTGTAGGTACCTATGCATTCTTGCCCCTCACGTGAACAGGCTTTATATTGAAGGCCCAACTAAACCCTTTCGGGCTTCTCAGACGGAGTTCCAAGTGAACTTACTACCTATGTTACTGTTTGCCTAAATGACCTGAATGAATCCGTTAACTTCGTTCACACGTTTAATTTTTAGGCCATTCTAACAACGTTCAGCAAGCCTTTTTCAAACTCAGAAATCACCATTGAATATTATAATATTCAATATTATTGAATATTGAAGGTCGGCTGGTGAGTTGTCGTCGCTATAAGGAAGGGCTTATTATGGTTTCCTTGGTTACGGAGCTATAGCCGCTCAGCAGATTGCTGATTACAATTGATAATACAGGGGAACAATAAAAAGGGTTAGACAACGCAAAATCCTCACGAGATGGCCAAAAGGTTAGCCTTCAAATCAGTGTTCTGCATGTCTCAACCAATGGGAAACAACCTTTCAGATCTTCTGAGCCCTTTTTTGTACCCCTGTATTATCAGGGCTCAGGTTCGCCAACGCATGTGTTAACCCATCAAAATGTGAAAGGTGAAAGGTTCGACATTAAAAGGAAATTTGAGTTTTGGACAACCCTTCTATGTCCAATCCTCCTATTCTAATAACATTTTCATCGTTTCACTGGGTTTTCATTTATTGGGTTCCTTTTTAGCCAGGCTGAAATCTATCGATAGCATGCTGCCAGATCTGAGCAAAACAAAGCAACAGAAAACAACTGAAAAGGAGACTACACGTGAGTGGGGTTTAACAGCAGAAAGTGATATCAGATAGAAAAAATTCTCTCGTTTATTGCATAAACCTATTGCGGCGTTCCACCGGGTCTGAAAGAGCTTTACCTACTCCTACTGAATTAAATTCTGAATTAAACCTTATGAATTTTTCAAGTTCATTCGAATGAAGTTTATTATTTGAGTAGTAAACTACAGACCCTAATACAAGGGCTTCTCTGAGGAACCTTTTGGCAAGGATGACAAAATTTGTCTACGCGCTGTTTTATCAATTAGGTACGTTGTTTTATTAGTTCCGCTGTTTAATGGAAAAAATGGATTTGACAAAACGCTGACTTATGTGCCTATGTCTCTGGCATGTGGCTGACTTGTTGCTCCATCTCATCTTTGCATTTTTTTAGTAACCCATATCTGCTTGTTTTTATACACCTTAGTTTAACGGTCTTCATTTGCAGAACATATCAATTCGACGGTTTCTCGGGACCATGCCGCGCCAAAATCGGAAAAAAATCAATCGAAGAAACCCATAAAAATGGCAGGTGAGAATTAGCCCAAGAACTACGATAAAGAAGTTTGGTCAATGAATCTTCTTGAAAAAATTCTCTATAATATAGGGCCTCTCTATATTATAGAGAGGCTCTCTATATTATACTCTATAGCCTAGAGTATATTATACCACTCTCAATATTGAATACCAAAGGAGGGAAGTCTGACCCGCGAACCCGCGTATTGCATTAAACCTAAGGTGTAAAACTTTTGTAGGTACACATCACGTTCATGTTTGAATTTTAGACCTATTTAGTACAAGGACTTTTCCAAAGAGTCTTAGATAAGAAAACTTGTGGAAACAATGATTTTGAAAAAAAAAAGGTAGCAAACTAAGTTTGTGGTTACATCAAACAAGTCTTGTGGTTACATCTCACCCGAGGATTTGTATTGTAACCCACATCTGCTTGTTTTTATTCATGTCATTTGAACGGTTTTCATTTGCAGAACGAGCCAGTTCAACGGTTTCTCGGGACCGTGTCGCGCCAAAATCGAAAAATAGTCAAAAGCTACCCATAAAGACGACAGGTGAGTAGCCTAAAAACTGCAATGCTTGCTTGGTTCTTCTGAAAAAAGGTTTTTTAGCAGTGTATAGATTTTAGCAGTGTAAGTACGGATTTTTAACATTTCCCGTAATTTGAATGGTCTCTTGTACTCTCATAAGGGCTCTTAATAGCAGTCATAACTTTGAAGGTTTGAATGTTAGTCCTAGCCAAAAAAAAATGCATTGAATAAAAGTTGTACATCGTGACAACCGCAGACATTTGGCGATCATCCTAGTTTTCAGATTAGCTGCCACAGCGGCCGCGTAAGCAGCCGTTATGGGGAAATGTGATCACTTTGGTGGCACAATATGGCTGAACAGATTCTAATGTGTAAGGAGGTCATTCGACGCAGAGTGTTATGTTTTTCGATTTTGTATTTATAACGTTTTCTCTGCTATGCTTATTTGTCGAGTTATAGGTGAAAAACTGGAAAATGTCCGAAAAAAATCGAGGAGTTCTCCCAGAAAAAAATGTTGCTACCGGTTTTGATATTCTCATGGATCTAAACAACTAAATATTATTTAGTTGTTTAGATCCATGAGAATAATGTAAACAAATAAAAGCATCTGCACCATTTCTTGTACGAGCCCCCCCCCCCTTTCAATCCTCTGGTGACTGGCCTATTATATGTTTAAAAATGTCTAAAACGGTAGCGTTTTTTCTTCCCATTTCGTTGCTGCGTAAGTTATCAGTGCAAAAACGTTTCAATGCCGGTTTCATTTTTTTTTTTACAAAAATTTACACCGACGACCGGACCCTTTCGCCAGTTCAATCCGCTCCTGAATCTGATCAATATTAAATTTTAATACAATCGAAATTAACGCGTAGGTAGGGAAATTACGAACATGGTCGGGGAAAGTAGGGTTTTTTTAATATTCGGTAGGGGGCGAATTCCGGGGCAAGTCATCTGGCTGCCAGGCTCTGGCTGCCAGGCTCTGGCATCACTGGTTTGTAGCCACTTCTTCCTGTGATGACCTGGGGGTGGACCACCCTTGGTGGATTCCGGGTGGTCTTCCTATTATGTTTGTTGTTTTTACGGTGTTACTATGTTATTGTTGTGTAAGTACGTAGGATTTTTCTCAAGAAGTTTGGTTTTGTCAACCAAGCGAGTAGGTACTTTAAAAGTTGTAATACTTAATATGAAAATTTGCCGTACCTATTTTAGCAAGGAACACGCTAAAATTCCTCCAATGGACCGGGCTAATGGCCGAAACAAATGTCCCGAATGAGTATGATACCAACAACCATTAATCAACCATACCAAGTATTGAGGACAAACATGTTCTGCCATCAGGATATCCTTATCTCTCGCTTTGCGAGGCGTGGAATTATTTTACAAATTCTCTATTGCCTACCTTTTGAAGCGAAGCTTTTATACGGACGCCCCCCGCTCGCCGCTCGGGGAGTCTCCCCGTGGAAATCGTGAGTGAGTCTCTAACGCGATATATATATTTGATATAGATGGGGCGCGTTTGGCTCTTCCAACCCGGCCGCTGTCAAGGAAGTCGGAAAGACGTACTCAGAATGGGTGGAATCCGGGGTGGGGCTTCAGGGACCTTACAACGGTGGAGGAGGCGGGGAAATTTTTTTTTTGCCGACCTTTTAGCTACGAATAGGGGGGGTCGCAGACCCCCGGCCGAGCGTAGCGAGGCCCCCCTGTCCGAATAAGCGCTCGGCCGAGCGGAGCGAGGCCTTATGTCTGATTAAGCGGTCGGCCGAGCGAAGCGAGGCCCTACGGGGGGTCTGGGGGGCGGAGCCCCCCAGCTGGGTGCGTAGGCGAGCAAAGCGAGCCGGAGCATCTAGTAGGACACTATACTGGCAGCTGATTTTTGCAAAATGATATAAAGCTTCGCTTCCTTTTTTTTAGGTGGCACTTCTCGGGCCGACAACTCAATGAAAACAAAGAAAAACAAAAAAGTCAAAAGTAAGTGGGTTTCAAAATTTGAGGAATAAATATTACATTCATTTTCACAGTGGATTTCCCTGAGACTGTGTGATTTCAAGTTCGTGTTTACCTTGTCTTAGAAGAGCCGTCTCCGGCCGATAAAGCTCGCCCAAGAAAATCTGAGGAAACTATCAAGTTCGAAAGTAAGTGGGTTTCAAAAGGAAAAAAAAAAAAAGTAAACGTAATATTCGCATTTAATGCCATTTATCACTAGATTTCCATGCGACAGCTTGATCCCAGCGCCCTCCTTAGGGCTGCGTTTGGTTACAGGGTGATTTAAAAAAAACGGAAATTTGGGGTTTCGTTTAGGCCGAAAATTTTTCCATCGTTTTCTCTAGAAGTGTTATTGATTCCGTTCCAGGGAAAGCCCTAGTTTTCGAAAATATATAGGGTGAGATACTTTATGTAGCCCCCAAAAAGATATCACTACAAAACCACGACAGATTTATGTGCTTTCCTCAAGACCATCACATGAATTGGTGTTGGTATAACTATTGAGGAACTCAATATATATTCCCAATTACTTTCAGTATCCGTAGCCAGTAACCGAATATAAAATATAATTAGGGTTAGAAACTAGATTTGAAGGTCAATTTCTGCAACTGAAATGGAGAAAGCTAGGTGTGAAGGACTTGAGTTTTCGTGATGGTCTTGAACTTTGGTGTGAAGGTTATGAACTCTTGAGTGAAGGTCATGAGTTTTTCACAATGGTCTTGCCTTTTACCTAGTAATAATACAATATTCGTACATATATACTACAATAACTTGGTCAAGTCAATGAGATAGGTTATTAAATCATCCAAACCTTCACTAATCCCTCATGACCTTCACAAGTTTGACTTGGTAAAACGTGATGGTCGCGTGAAGGTTTTGAGTGTGACGGTCATGAGAAAGTATCTCAAAATGGCTGACAAGCTAACTCTGTTGTTCCAGAAGGGTAAACTGGGCTTTCATCGCCACACGAACCCGTTTTGTGTTCTAAGGGTGATTACAATCTAATCAAACAATTTGAATTACTCATTTTACGAGCGTGAATGTCTGGAAAAAAAGTATCTCAACAAACATGGATTAGCTCAGTAAACTCTGTGAAAATTTTTCTTTGGCTGCTGGAGATCCCCCACGAGCCGTATTTTCCCTTCCAGGGATGTTGGGCTACTGAACGGACTAGCTCGGAGATCGAAATAGTTAAAAACGCGCTCTTCATGCGAAATGAAAAACTAACTTTTTTTCTTGTGCCGGTCTTGAGTCATCGTGAGTACGCAACTTTTAGAGGGTGGTTCTGCATTTAGATAATTGATAACACCTTGAACGTAGTAAACTATTGAAATATGGAATCTCCTAATCACTTGGGGAGAAGGCGTTGACTGTAAATCCATGATATGGGATCTAAAATCGATTCCAAACTTGCTCATAGGTCTTGAGTACGCGTGAAGGTCGTGGAGTTTTCTGTAGTAAATCTCGATTTTCTCCTAGTACATTAGTCGAAATAATTCAGAAGTATTTAGAGTGGTAGAGCATTTCGTGTGGAGCTATACAAAAAAAAAAGTTGGAAGATTGGGTAATTTTTGGAAGCTACAGAGGCGAGTACTCACTGATTTCCGTTTTTTTTTTTAATCACCCTACCTACTATGGAAGTGGTTGTTTGCCGACAGTGCAGAGGTCTTATCCAATGAGCTGGTTAGGGAGAGAAAGCGACAAACGTCAAGTCGCATTCTCTCCCTACCACCTTTGGATGTGAATCCCTCCCCCACCTTCTATGGATGCGAATCCTGACGAAACGCTGTTCGTTGGCTACGTCGATGTTTGAATACGATTTGAGCATTCAAAACCGTTTGAAATGTTCATTAGACCAGATTTCGTCACATCCATAGTAACCATGGCCTAGGACTCATCAGATTGACGTTGTTTTGAAATTTTCGATTACCTTTCGATGGTATACTGGTGAAGGCACCAGTATCAGCCATTAGAAGAGATTCCAAGGTCTCTGTGAGATGAGGGTCGATTTCATCCAACATTGAATGTTTATCAGGGCGTCAGAATCAGGACCCCCAACTTCCTCACAACAGTTGTCAGTTACTCATAAACGCTTAGAAACCGACGTATTTTGGTTTATTACTCTTGGAATAATACACCTATGTTTTCGCGACACAGGTCGACGACTCCGATCGGCCTCAAAATTTGACATCAATATCAAGGTCTGTTTCAAGAGGTCAAGACGTGTAATGTGCAATTTTGAGGCCGATCAGAATTTTCGACCTTCGTCATGATTACGATGAAGTGTATTATTTGAAGAATAATAAACCAAAATAGGGCAAAAATTCCATGAAGGGGTTGCGCACCTCTTAGCCACCTTGTTAAAGGACCACGCCATCGAGGTCCCGATGCTTGTAACCATTAAATGATTATAAATTTTATAATCGTTACTGAACTGGGAGTAACTCTCTGAGTTTGTAATTTCGCTACGACCCACTGGGAAGACCTGCCTGCACCAAGTGCCCATGTATGCTGTGTACCTATGCCTGCATAACTGTATGCTACTAATATATTTATGCCTTACTTATTTATTCACCTTAATTGAGCGGTTTTATTTTGCAGAAATACGCTTTGCAAAGCGTCCCAAGCCCACTCACGTGGCAAAATCCGCTTCGCTCGGAAGAAACACGGCCCCAAAACTGCCTTGTGAGTAGAACCGTACCGATCTATCTAGTTACTGCAAAATAACTGAAATTTCCGCCGTTTTTCGTTTAAAGTCTTAGATTCCATAACCAAGAGACAAAAAAGCAGAATAGTCATCAACTCGCCGGATGGTACTGCTCGTCACAGAGGTAAGCGGGTATTAACACCAGGATAAGGGACTCTAAAACCGTGGATTTTCGTGCCACGAAAAAGCGTGCAGGGGCTAAGTCCTCCTTCCCCTTCTTACACCTGTGAAAGTTGGGAAAGTAGGTACCGCGAACGACTTCTTCCCTTCCCAGATTGAGCCATGCAGATGCTACGAAAGAACGAAGGTAGGAATATGAATAAACATAACAAGTTCACTATGTTATCATCCAAGTTATTATTTTGGAATGTGAATAGAAATGACTGTACCTCTCCATCGTTTCTGGATGAGCAAGGGCCTTAGCAGAATACTTGGTTTTGTGAAAATTTTAACCCCTGCCAAAACCTTCACAAAGCCTCACCTACAGTCCCCCTGGCTTTTCTTATTCGTAACGTATTCGTAGCAAAAGCCCTGAAACACTGAAACACCCCTCTCTTAAATTGCAAGCCCTAAAATTGCGAGTTTTCTCCTGCCTATTCCGAATTTCTGCTCATTACTACTGGGTAGGATGAGATCCCACGTAGATATACGCAAACAGGCGCTTTTGCGCCCAACTTCGTTAGTTCAATATGGTGCGTTTTATTATTTATTTATATATATTGGTTATCTATATATTTTGGTGCGTTCAAATTCTCCACTACATTTAATCGCCTGAAACGCCCATTGAGCTCAAATAGGTGCAAATAATTGTATCTAGATTTCCGTGCGACTGGCTGTTCTCCACGAGGGGAATCCGAACTCATCGTTAATTTGTGCCATTGCCTTGTTCCCTTTGTCTGAAAAAGTTAGCTGCACTGCCAATAAATAATTATTAATTCCATCTACTGAACGCTTGTGCAATCTTCTCACCTTAGTCACCCTTCGAAGACAACGAATCTTTTTGAAAAATAAAAAATAAAAATCCAGTAACTACTCTTAGTATAGAACACAAAACGAGGGAAGTTTGGATCGAGAACCTGATCATTTCCTTTCGGGAGGTGGGTTCCATGTAGGTAAACTGATGATCTCTATCTGAGTCACTGCTACCTGAGGAGACCTCACACCTGCCATAGGTACTGTAGCTTAGGTACCTGTATGCTTATCAGTAGTATTTACACCCCAATGTTCCGCAGATTTCCCAAGCCGAATTTTCCCAGTTTTGTATTCTCCATGAGAAAAGTTTACAGAGGAACTGGTTCAAGAAGATTCAGTGACCAAGCAACTCGTCAATTGTTGAAGCTTATTGTCTTTGACTTCATAGATGACGAAACCTCGGGTGGCTCAAGACGCACGTCGCGTTTCGGGGATGGAAGGGTCGCCATTCGAAGACATAGAAAATATAGAAGAAGTAAGCTGTATTGGGGAATAACCATTTTGGCTGGTTTATCGCCAATATTTAAAATAATAATAATAATAAAGAAAATAAAATAAAATGAAAAAAGACAAGTTTGAACGACAGACTAGTTAGTACCTACTTTAGTACCTAGTTAGTACCTTACTTCGTCTTCTTACTCATCTTTGTTGGTACTTTCTCAGGCAGGAAATCTCGGAAAGGTATCTCAATGAAAAATAGAAGAGAAAACTACCAAGGTAAACAGATATTTCATTCATTTATCTTTTGATGATTTGTCCTCTATGGTGATGGATATTATTAACAGCAAGGTAGAAAAGGTTAAAGTAAAGTACTGAAGCAATGAGCGGAACAGATGTTCACCTCCCAACAGAACGTAATAATAATAATAATATTGTTAGTGTGTTTCACACCCGCATGTCACATTAAATTAACGGGTTTACCTTGCAGACCAAACTTCTGCGGATTACTATGAGAAAAGTAGGCCTGAAGTGAATATTCACACAGGTAGGTCGAACTGCTTGCCTAACCTACTCAGGTAACGTGCCTGTACAGCTGAAAAGTTCTTTTTTGTATTAAATTTCTTAGCCACCATCGTGGAGAGAACTTCATCAAACCCTGAGTTTGGCCACTCGACTCCAGTAAACCTAAAAAAACGAGAGAGATTAAGAAGTAAGTTGGCTACAAAAAAAGAATGTAAATTACGTATTTTTTCCTTCGTTCATCTCATAAGTATGTACCTTCCCATAATTTTTGTTGCCCTCTTGAAGATACAGGTAGCTCGGCACTACGTGACGAATCGTGGAGTAGAAGATCTCAACGTCAGACTTCCGGGGCTGAAATGGAAAGTGAAAACATTCAGTCGAATAAAGACTATAGGAAACAACAACGTAAGTAACCATTTGGGGAATACCACTCTACGGCAGATCACCTTTGAAATAAAATGTATTTCAAAGATAATGATTATCCTTAAGTAAAATCAGCCGACTAATTGTAGAAATTGCGAATAAGTTTGTACGATGGTCAAGTAAGTTGAACATAACCATAGAAATAACATAGGTAGTCATATCTTACTGTTCAATGTTGTTGTTAACTTCTCAGGGAAAAGGGCTCCTGTTGAAGTTCTCTCAAGCTCGGTAAGACGCAAAAGGGGAGAAAACCACCGAGGTAAGATCATAGTAAATGAAACGAGAATGTCAACCAAGTGCACTGACTCATTGACAGGTTTACCTTGCAGACCATGTTACATCGGAAGATATCTTGCAGAAATCCAAGCCTACATTTCGAAGTGTAACAGGTTGGTATATCTATAAGACATAACTTACCGTGTGTATAGAACAGATAATTCTGGGTTTTTATACAATTTTGTAGAGACTGTGATACGGAGGACTACTTCTGGTTTGGAAAACCCGACGCCAGAAAAGCGTAGAGTAATAACCAGAACAAGAAGTAAGTGGTACAGCTCAAAGATAAGAATGGAGAACTAGTTTAAGAAAAGTAAATTCTCTCATTTTTCGTTGTTTTACTTCCAAGATTTGAGTCGTGACAAAACTTGGGGTGAAAAACCTGTACCTCCTCCTTCAAACCGTCGTTTCGCTATTACCATTGAACAACGTGCCGGATATGGAACACACGAAAGTAAGATTTCCGAAGAGGAATAATCCATCATCATTATAAAACTGAAATATTCCCTTTTCCGTTGTACACTAGCAGGGACCCATCACCAGGGTATGGAGGGTTATAAAGCTGCTGATGTCCTTGCAAAGGAGAGCTTAGTATGTCTTCAAATAAGGTCCTGAGCCCTTCTTTGGGAAGACTAGGAACTTTCTAGCAGGCGGAATCTCTGAGTGGGAGGCAAATGCGAGTTCCTTGTACTGGCATAGCCTCTCTGGTCAGAGGCAACTTGCCTCAGGCAAGCGAGACTATTCATCAGATTCTTCAATTCAAGAGAGATGTAATTTTTCCGTCGTTCTCCGTATACGTGCACACAATTTTGGTTTTACCTTTTCGACGATGTGTACAGGAAATTCGGCATTACGTGACGAAACTCGGAGGAGAACATCTCAACTTCCGACTTCCAGGGATACCATGGAAAGTGAAATCATTCAGTCAAATAATGACTTTATGAGACGTGAACGTAAGTATTCTATTGGAAAATACCACTCTACGATAGGTCACATTTGAAATAGGTAAATCACTAACCAGAAACCCCGAATAAAAATGAACGGTAAACAGACTCAGGGAATATCTTTGACTTATGTATAAATTTAATAATCGTTGTGACAAGACCAGCATCGAAGAACATGCAGGTTTGGGTTGAGAGTTTTGTTGGGTCTTGACCTCAACCTGGCTAACGTAAAATTTCTTGACCCAAGGCGTAACTGGGAGTCTCATCGTTCTCGCTTATTTCAAGTTTCAATAATTGAATTTATTATTATTAACGCTTATAAGCTGTCCTGGCGGCTTATTATGCGTATTTTCAGAGCAGATCTGTCTATGCAATTCTCTTCCCCTGCTGCGTCCATTACTTTACCAAAGCAAGGCTGTATGGGTTGTAGCTGGTATTCGTTATTGAGAAGATTGTAGACCAGCATTCGTTAAGCTAGGAATTCTCACTGTCCTTGATGTAAGGAAAAACATTTTCAAATTCCTCAGACCCGACATCACGAACTGTGCCCCAGCAAAAACAACCTCAAACTCCCTTTTCACCGACTCACTAGTTACGGTGGTCAGACTAAAATGTACATTGTACTACTTTTTAGGGCAATGTCCTGTGTACCCTCGAAAAAACACTGAATTGTACTACTTTTTGAAAAGCGCACTTCCTGAAGAAAAAATAAATGAAATAAAAATGATACGGCGATTGAGTGGGTTGCAGGAAATTCAGTCGTTGGACGACCAACAACTTGTCCAGATATCGCTGTGATAGTGATGAAAAACAAAAAATTCAGATAGGAAATGGAAAGATCATCAATATTGGAATTCTGATGAAACAAACCTAGCACTTATACTTTTCGATCAGAGCTACTGTTCTCCATTTGAAGGAAACAGCTATGAAGTCCGATCTCGGATGCGAGAGCTTCGCGAAGACACAGCCAATAAAATCGTACAATGTACGTGGATGTAGGAAGATAAATAACTGAAAATTAGTTAGAATTTCAATAATCAGAGATTATTGAGTTTTTTCTTTTAAATATGGGTTTTCCTACATTTCGTTCTCGACACGCAAAAAATGTACCTAATACTTTTTTGCACAAAAAATTCTGGCCACCGAAAAAAAAAAAAAAAATCTGGCTCATAGTAAGTAGGTACTTGGAGGGGGCTCAAATTTTTCAACGCTCTCCCTGCAGACATCGGGGATGCTCCGGCTGGTCCGTTCAGGGCTCGTATCAAGGGATACCTCGTCAAACTGGCTCCGTACAGTTCTAATGAGTTCTTGGCAGTTGTGTTAAATTGTTATAATATAACCATGTTATATTATATCAGTTATATTATAGCTTGGCTTGTTATGGGGATGTTGGCATACTGCGTTTCTTGTTTCTTAGTATTTAATGTTTCTTGTTATACCTACTTAGGTTTAGTTCATCATTTTTATTGCCAAGCCTCATATAACAGTAGAAATCAAGTAGTCTTAATATGACTAGATAAGATGTTTTAAAATATTGAGATAATATCTTAGATGTTGTTTCCTTCTTAGGGAAAAGGGTTCCTGTTGAAAATCTCTCAAACTCAGTAGAACAGAGAAGAGAAGAGAACTACCAAGGTAAGAGGAAATGAAACGAAAATAATATTTTCAATTATTAATATTATCAACTAAGTGCATCGACTCGTTGAAACAGAGCATTTTTCTAGCTGCAGCACTGTTTTTGACTTAAAATCCTTTCACCATTAGGTGGAAAAGACCCTTTTAGATTGATAAAACGACTTATCTCATTTTGACCATTTTTTGACTTATAGTAACTACTCGTAGTTTTCCCGCTCCGCCTGATGTATTATTTCTGATGGTAAGAGTCCGAAACACTCTTCCCAAATTAAACATCCCTAGCTTTTACATGCTACTAGGAATTCCTTAGATATCCCTTCGAGGTTTCACAGTATCATGTACCATTGATAATTCTTGCATTTCGTACAATTTGGTAGAGACCAAGATGCACAGAGCTACTTCTGGATTGAGAACCCCAATTCGAAAGAAGGCTAGACAACGAACAAGTGAGTTGGTGCAGTTTAAGACATGAACTAACTACTTTATTAAAGCTGCAACACGAGGAGTAAATCCCCCCCCCCCCTTTTGGTACCGCATTTGATCGCTAACGGCACGCCTGGGAGTAGGTATCCTCAATACTAATAAGGGCCAAGACGTTTGCCTTTAGACGTTCACAGATCGCGCCTGGACATACCCACCTGGTTGTTTGTGCATTTACAGAGAGCAAATGAACTTCAAACGATTCATCTCTGCGGGGGGGGGGGGGGGGGGGGGGGGGGGGGGGGGGGGGGGGTAGCAGCGTCTGGTGCCTGGTCGACGCTGTCTGGAGGGAGCAGGCTTTATTCCCCAAATATTCGCAAACCGCAAATTCCGCCTTCCCACCGACCCCTGTGAACATCTCCCCCCCCCCCCCCCCCCCCCCCCGACACAAAAATCTGTATTTTTTAAGAAAAACAACTACACAAAATGGGAAAACGATTTGTTAGGTCTGAGGCCAGGTGGGATACGGTCGGGGGTTGGCTGGCGCAGCCAGCAGGGATGGCCCCCTAGTAACTAGCTAAGAACGAACATCAACTTCTTTACTTTGAAGAAAAGACTTCTGTGGATTATTCTTTGGGAGATTACATCGCGAAAAGTAGGCCTGAAGGTAAAAGTCACGCTGGTAGGTTGAACAGCAAGTAACATGCCTATGCAACAGTTACTGTCAAGCTTAATTTCTTAGACAAGTTAAATTTAATTTCTTAGACACATTCATGCAGAGAACTACTTCAGAGTCTGAGTTGGGCCACTCGACCCCAGTAAACTCAAGAGAACGAAAGACATCAATAAGTAAGTTACGTATGAAAAAATAATGTTCAATTTGTACTTGTAAATTGAAATTTTGTTGATTTTTGTTTCCTTCATCCACCGTATACACATTAATTTTGTTACGCTCTCGCCATTCCATGCAACTCAACATCACGTGTCGAATCTTGGAGTAGAACCAACGTCTGATGATGCTGAGTTGCCTGGAATGGCAAGAGCTTAACAAAATTTGAATTTATATTATATTTAATATAAATACTTATATTATATAGGTACTTATTTATTTACATTAGGGTATATTTAATATAATGTGTATGTTACAGTTATTACCCGAAATCAGTTAATTCTAGTTCTAACTAGTCAATTCTAGTTCTCACTAAGCCCCTCCGTGAGAACTAGTTGTGACTAGTTAGAACTAGAATTTACTGGGACCCTCACCGCTAGAACTAGAAGTCACTGATTTTTTTTCAGTAAGAACTAGTTTTGACTGAAATTTATTAGGCAAAACTAGAATAACCTGGTGAAAAGCCGTTCTAAGAAGTGATTTTAAAAGTTAGTTACAACTAGTTTGGACTAGTGAATACTAGGAACGCTGAAAAAAAAAAAAGGTTTTTTTATGAAGGCCACTGTTGAATTTTGAAACTTTCAACATCCACAAAAATTGACTTTTTTCATACCGGCAATAAAGTTAGTCGAGAATTCCGTCCTTAGTTACAATTCTGTTCAGATCATGCTCGTCCTCTCCATTACCACTCCTCGACAGTAAGGTGAGAAGTTGTGAGCCCCACTTTTGGATCCACTCCAAACATAGCATTTTGATTCCGGCGTGGTAGGCCCTGTTTTTCATAAATTGAACGAACTTCAAGCCGTGAGACCATTTAGTCGTTTTATTGTCCAGCATCCTCGAAGCAAGCATTCGCTCCACAGACCCTTGACTTTGTGAATGCCTTGGCTTGCCATGCACTATCTTCAGCTCTGGCCATAGTACCTTCAGCTCATCAATGACGCAATTCACAAATTCTCTTCCATTGTCTGAATAGAGCAAAACGCGGGCTCCAAAGATGAAAAAAATGAGGTAGTTAGGGTGAGAAATGACTCCTCTGCTGAGTACTAAATTGTTTATTTAAATCAACAATAATTGTAGTAATACAATTATTGTAGCGTGGGGACCGGTTTCGAGCAGTTATACTCATCTACAGCCCAGGGTCTTCCAGGGGAGTCCTTTTTTCCCCAAATTTTTCTTTTTCTGGCAAGTTTCACACAATGATAAAAAAATATTAATCATACCGGTAGTGACGTTCGCGTATTTTCGTGCGGTCTCTGCCTTCAGGCGATCCCTTCCTCCATGCCCTACAGCGACATGTGCCGCGTCAATAACGTCAAAAATTTCAAATACCGCAGTGATAAGTCTGAAGTGATCCCGAGTTCCTCATCATCAACATTGCGTCACCAACTTATAAGATTAAATGACTCACAACAAAGCCGCAGTAGCCGATCCTGGCTCTTGTCACATAAATGAATAGATCAGTGAATTCTAGTTTTAACTGACTCCATTAAACCAACGGGGATTTCTAGTTTTAACTAGTGACTTCTAGTTTTCACGAAGGGGCTTAGTGAAAACTAGAATTGACTAGTTAAAACTAGTAATAACTGATTTCGGGTAATAACTGTAACATGTATAAGGTGGATGAAGAAAAGAAAAAACAACACAATTTCATTTTACGAGAGATTCTCTAACCGTCCGACATCTAGGGATGAAATGAAAGTGAAATCATTCAGTCGTATAAAGACAATAGGAGACATCAACTTACTAGTAGGTAATTATTCTATTGGGGAATACCACTCTTCGGCAGATCACCTTTGAAATACCTATCACTTTACCGGGCTGATTGTAGAGGGTGAGAATAAATTTTAACGATAGTCATGTAGGTACAACTGCCAAACCTAACAAAACCATAGAAATGAAATAATCATGTTCAATGTTGTTGTTCCCCTGTCAGGGAAAAGGGCTCCTGTTGCAGAGCTCTCAAGCTCAGGAAGCAGAAGAGAAGAGAACTACCGAGGTAAGATCATAGGAAATGAAACGAGAATGTCAACCAAGCGCACCGACTCATTGAAAGGTTTACCTTGCAGACCATGACATTGTTACATCGCAAGATTTCTTCCAGAAACCCAAGCCTAAATTTCGAAGTGTAACAGGTTGGTAGAGCTACGAAAAATAACCTACCGTGTTCATAGAACTGATTATTCTTGTGTTGCTTACAATTTTGTAGAGACCACGATTAAGAGGAGCACTTCTGGGTTGGAAAATCCGCCGCCGGAAAAGCCAAGGCGACGAACCAGAACAAGAAGTAATATAAGTGGTACAGCTGAAATAATGTGGAATACGTTGAAGATCAGTAAATTCGCTCATTTTTTTTTTTTTTTTTTTTTTTTTGAAGGTATCTCTCAAAACATGAGTCGTGACAATACTTGGAGCGGCCAACCTGTACATCCCTCAACGCCGCATATCGCTATTACCATCTCAGCACCCACTCAGACGTATCGCGAATATGGAGCAGACGAAAGTAAGCGTTCTTATGATCCAACGTCATCATAAAACGGAAATATTTCCCTTTTTTGTCAATCGACCATCTCAATGTCCAACATTGCCGTCTTACTGGGATTCAATGGTGAGTGAAACCATTTGAGAGAATGATATTTTTCACATTCTGGGTGACGCAAACGTGAGTAGGCCTCCTTCCTACTCTATTAGAGACTAATATCGTCACTTAAGTTAAACACCACGTAATTGACATTTTTGCAACGTTACAGGAGTGGCAAAAACTGTTTTATCAATAATTGATTAGGTACGCGCTGTTGTCATTCTCGTTTTTATGTTTTCAGGTGACTTTGGCATGGTTACCATTCTTCGGCTGTATCGAATGAAATGAAAAACTCATTATCGTGGTGTTAGAACTTAAGTGACAATAATATAGACCGATTTGTCTCATATGATAAAAAAAAGAAGAAGAAAAAAAATTGCCGCCTGTGGGTGTATTGCCGCCTGTGGGTGTATTGCCGCTTGTGATTTGTGTAGATCATGGTACATGATTGTCTTATGACTTACCTGTGGGACACCCCCAGACCCCCGGATTATCTAAGTTTTGATCAAGGATCATAGCAAGGAAACATGGTACATGTTTTTCGGATTGGTATATTTAAATTCGCGATAAGGCGCCTATAAGTCACGACAGACACACAGACAGAAAGCTCAACATCTCAAGGGGGGCTCGACCCCCCTAAGCAGACATAAAAAGTCCACCAAACCAATAGAAAAAAATTTCATCAAAATCGGATCAATATTGGCTGAAATCCCCACTCCCCAAATCAAACCCACACCCCCCCCCCCCCCTCACTCATTCAAATCCGTTCAGCCGTTTAGGCGCCTATAAGGCGCGACGGTTTACGGGGGGTGTACTCACATTCCAATCCAGAGAACGCCCGTAAAAACATGTACCATGTTAAAACGTAAAAAAGCGACGGGTCCGAATCCTAAATGAAACTATAGGAAATCCGTGCCAAAGCAAAGACATGAAATGTCAAAAAGAATAGCCGTAAGATAAGTTCCCAAAAACCCAAGAATTAGTCCGAGATAGATAAGTGGGGCTTCGCATCTCTCAGATGGTGGGGAAGGTTTGAGCTATGTTGATTCAAAATCCGAAAAATTGTACAACTAAATACCTCTTCTTTCCCTCCCTCCCACCGTTCTTCATCACCAAAAGGTGGTCAGGGTCAGAAAGTGATAAACTTATTCCAAACTCCAAATACCTAGGTCGTCCCTATTCCTGTTTCTTCGCTACGTCTATGTCTACGCGCTAGAGTGGGGAAGTGTTAGACCAACTCTGTTTGTCTGTCTGTCAGAATTCATTCGGTCTTTTCAGCCGCCGAAACGTTTAGGGTCTTGCCCGGGGAAAATGCTTATGTCCTCACATGAACTTCTTTACTTTGTAGAACATACATCTGCGGATTATTCTTCGGGGGATTACTTCGCGAAAAGTAGGCCTGCAGGGAAAAGTCACACTGGTAGGTTGAACCACAAGCATTAACCTACTCTCCTATTAACGTACTAGTAAGTTGGGTAGATACCCTAATCTACAGGTAACGTGCCTATACTAGACCAGTTCTTATCTTTATATTTAATTTTCTAGACACCTTCATGCAGAGAACTACTTCAGAATCTGAGTTGGGCCACTCGACCCCGGTAAACAGAAGACAACGAATGAGGAGTAAGTTGATAACGGAAAAAGAACGTAAATTTTGTCTCCCCCCCCCCCCCCCCCCTGTCCACCCAATACCCACACACAATATCTGTTACCCTCTTGACGATACAGGTAGCTCGGCATTACGTGACGAAACTTGGAGTGAAAAATCTCAACTTCCGACTTCCAGGGATTCAATGGAAAGTGAAGTCATTCACTCGAATAATGACTATGTGAGGCGTCAACGTAAGTATAATATTTACGTATACAATAATTCTATTGGAATGCCATTCTAAGGCTGATAGTAAAAAGTGCGAATAAAATTTATTCATTCATTATTCACATTTATTGTGAATAATTTTAATTAATTCAAATTAAAAAAATAATAATTTTTTTCCTTCTCAGGGATGGCTCCCGTTGAAGATCTCTCAAGCTCAGTTGGTCGCGGAAGAGAAGAACACTACCAACGTAAGATCATAGGAAATAAAACGAGAATATTAACTCAGTGCACCGAATCATTGACGGGTAGATCTTGCAGACCATGTTACTGATTATTCTTCGGAAGATTCCTTGCAGAAACCCTAGCCAAATTTCGAAGTGTAACAGATAAACAATAACCTACCGTGTACAAGAACTGATTATACTTGTATTGCTTACAATTTTGTAGAGACCACGATTAAGAGGTCTACTTCTGGTTTAGAAAACCCGACGCTAAGTGTGCCTAGACTACAAACTAAATCAAGAAGTAAGTGCTATAGCTATAGAATGTGGAGCACGTTTGAGAAACGTAAATTCGCCCTTTTTTGTTGCAGGTTACTCCCAGGAAATGCGTCATGACAATACTTGGGGTGTAAAACCTGTAGTTCCCTCAACGCCGCATTTCGCAATTACCATCTCAGGAGGTACCGGATATGGAACACAGGAAAGTAAGAATTTTGATGATAAATAATCCAACATCATAATAAACGGAAATATTCGCCTTTTCGTTATACACTACCAGGGTAGGGTAGGGTAGGGTAGGGTCCAGACACCAGGGTATTGAGGGTAATAAAGCTGCTGATGCCCTTGTAAAAGGTCTCTTAACTAATGGAAATGCTCAACCTAAAGAGGGTCATACGAATTTGTTTGTCGGTGTATTCAAAGTTCACTCCATGCTCCGGTATCACCTCCACAAGATAGGATTTTCAGACAACGATGGGGTGCCGTTTCTGCAATGCCAAACAGTAGTCGGAGGAGCATGTTTTATGCAGCGCGCTCGAACGGTTCCATTTTATAGCACCTAGGCTCTAGGCACGTCTTGTGTATGGGGAATCTGTATCGCTTCATCAAGGCTAGGTTGGGGGGGGGGGGGATTAAGGATTAACCACCGTAGGAATTAGAAATACGAAGGAGAAGAAAGTAGTTCAATCCTTGTCAACAAGTAATTGGTGCGGATGAAAATTGGGCGTGTGTCAAGCTTACTGCCACAATCAGACCCACAAGGGACAGCAGTGACGCCCGTGAATAGTTAACAAAAAAAAAAAAAAAAAGTGTTGAAGAATTGTGACTTCATGTTCAATGTTTTTTACAGCAGCAAGACGCCATCATTCTGAGGACGCGTACATCGCGAGGACTCAACAGTATGAAAGAAGGAAGATTCCCAGAAGGCGGTCAAGTGAGTAGCACTGCTAAGAATTACACAAAGTTACACCGAGTTACACGACCGTAAAAAGGAATTGTTCACATTACTGCATTAAAATTTTCATTTTGTTCATTTTTACTATACGGCAGTAAATTTTATTATCTCTGGATGCATTTTACGTTAAGCCAGCTGGGTTGGTACTTTTTGCAGCGAACCTTTGAGCATTAATTTATGCCCGTTGGGAACTTGAACTAGACCTCTAGGTTGGGTGACAGGGGCCATCCAAAGAATTCGAAATGACTGAGAACGAGGCCTGGTACCCAAGTGAAACAACCATGAAAGGGAGATGTTAATAATTCTGATTTTAATGTCTTAGGTACCGTTGTACGGACTGTGGAAGAAAAATCCCACGATAACGAAGAAGAACGAGGTAATAAATAGAAATCGTGGGTGGGGGACCGGGGATGGGGATGATCAGGTGTTAAAACTAGTATTTTGCGGGAAACGTTGTAGGTACCTTCAAAGTAATAATTACTTACAATTATTAATTAATTACATGCACAATTATTGTGTGAGACGAAATTTGTTGAACATTTACTCACACGAACGATTTCGTCTTCCAGAGCCAAGTTATACGGCCGAATCCGCACGGCATTTCCTGTCAATAATGAATAATGCGAGAAATCCTCATTTCAAACCCTCAACAGGTTAGCACGATCGCATGTACCTACTTACTTACTGAGTAATTACACCAAGACTTATTATAAGGGAATCATAATGATCTTTTGTATTCAATATTTCAGAAATGCACTCGAGCTCAGGAAAATACCGTGATTTCAGTGATTGTAAGTTTTAACTCATTGTATAAATACAATAATGGGCCACGGAACTAGGTCAGAGAAATGGGAAAATTCGGCCGAACATAGTTGAACTAGTAATGAACAAAGTACTCAGTACAGTTAGCACTGAGAAATTAGGTGTCTGAGCAGAGGAAATCACTAGTGAATATTTGGCGTTTTGAATTTTCCCGCGGTGCAACTATAACTAATCCGCCAGAGTGCGCTAGCATAAGAAGGGACCGACGGGAATCTGCCGGAGGTGACGGCGAAAATGGCGGCCGTGAGCAGCCAATGAGAGAAAGGTGCCACTTTTCCCTCCAGATTCAAAGTTGAAATTTTCGACAGTGCCCTGGAAATTTGTATTACACCGTAGGAGCCCAAAACTCACTGCTATGCCTTCAAATTATGAAGTTCTTTCAGAAAAAAAGTATTATTCGACAGTCGGTTCCGGGGCCCATTGTGATTATTGTAAGCGCTGGGTCGTAAGATACTTCTTCTGAGTTGTGGCTGCATGGGCCACACTCTTCAGACTTAAAGTCGCTCTCCAACCCTACTTCGTTCAGTCGCAGGCCATAGGAAGCGCCATTTCCATCTTCTCCGCCAAGTCCAGCTTTCTCTCGCTAATGATAAAGCTGCTAATTACTCAGACTCCCCGATCGCGCCGCCGGCAACATCATTTAACTTACCGGCTATTCTTATTGTCATATACAAAGAATGTCAACTTCCATTGCATTTTGGTTTATTATTCTTGGAATAATACACCTATGTTTTCGCGACGCGGGTCGACGACTCCGATCGGCCTCAAAATTTGACATTATCCGTTTCAAGAGGTCTACATTCAAAATCCGAAATGTCCGTACGCCGTACGCCGTCCGGGCCGTTTTGGGCAGTAGGAATTTTTTTTAAAATCTGAAATTTTGGCAAAATACTTGGTTTACCATCTAGTTGTGCCCGCAAGGTTTTCAGTCCGATCGCCCAAACCCGTGGGGCGCTATGGGGCTACAGGAGGGGTGTTTTGAAGGCTTTTAGCTATGGGATCGAGTTAGGTGTCGTTTACGAAGTATTTTTGGACGTAGAATCCATTTTTGGGGGTCCCGGAACGATCCGATTTCACTGTGGCGTTCTATAGGGCTTTCATGGGGCTAAAAATGGGATTTTTGAAGGATCCCAAGAAGTTAAATATTTTTCGAGTAAAAATTAAAGAATTTTTGAAAAAACACATTTTTGAAAAAAAAATCCCCCCAAAAAATTTTTTTGAAATATAAAAATCCAAAAAAAAAAATTTTTTTAATTTTTTTTATTGACAGAATTTAATGTCTGTACAAGTAACCTATATCACAGAATAATAAACCCTTGTGTAAAATTTGCAGCGTTTTTGATTGGGACCAAGGACTGTGCCTCCCTTGGCGACATTTCGTCCGGGGAAGCCAGCCCTCTGATTCCCGTATTAAGTGCGGATAGAGGGAGAACTAATGTTGATGCCGACACTTCACTAGTGTTGTGCGGGAAACGTTGTAGGTACCTTCAAAGTAATAATTACTTAAAATTATTAATTAATTACATACACAATTATTGTGTGAGACGAAATTTGTTGAACATTTACTCACACGAACGATTTCGTCTTCCAGAGCCAAGTTATACGGCCGAATCCGCCGTATATGTTGATGCTGACACTTCAGCTTCAATATTAGATTTCCCTGGGCTCCCTTCCGAATACCAACGCATTCCAGACTACCACGACACTTTCTATCGGTCTGGAGATCGCGGGTCTCCCGTTATTGCCTCGATACCACCTCCTAGGATCGCAGATCGCGACATCTTGCGTTAGGGGTTAGATAGGGGTATTCAGGTACTCCCTTCACCTTCCTCTAAAGACACTGGGGACGAAATCCCCGTTACGCTGTAGGCCTTCCCCCAAACACACAACATAAATAGTGATAGAACTAATAAGAACTTAGGAACTCAATTTGTGCATGTAGGCACACCTGTCACATCCCTTAACCAGGGTATGATACCTACATGGGTCATTTTCCGAAATTGGGGGGTTTCAACTGTACATTTTAGGGAAATTTTGTTTCTTGAGTTGTACAATTTCTTCTTTCAAGTTAACTTTTTGGTTTATTATTCTTGGAATAATTCACCTACGTATTCGCGATGGAGGTCGAAAGTTTGGATCGGCCCCAAAATTAGACATCACGTCTCACGACATGTAGCTTTCAAAAATCGAGTGTCCGTTCTCCGTCAGGGCTGTTTTGGGCAGTAAGAATTTTTTACAATCTGAAATTTTGACAAAATACTCGGTTTACCATCTAGTTGTGCCTGCTAGGTTTTCGTCCCGATCGCCCAAATCCGTTTTAATAAAGGCTGAGCTCCGGAGGGACATGCTGATTCGTTACGGTGCTCATAGTGGGCGGATTGAAGTCTGGCATTTAGGAGGCGATACACGCCGAAACGAAGATTCTAAAGACGATGAAACTGAAGGAGTGCTGCTTATTGATGCCTCCAACGCTTTCAATGCAATGAACCGTCCATTAGCCCTTTGGAATGCAAGACGTTTTTGACCAAGGTGCTATTTAATGCGTATAAGGGGTTCCCACTCTCAAAACTTGACTTTCGACGATTAGACTCCATGAATACCCCTATTGTGTTCTTGAGATGCTTACGATTGCATTCTCCTTTCATGAACTTCTTTACATTGCAGACCATACTTCCTCGGGGGATCACTCGGCAACAAGGCATTCTGGGTCACCCGAAAGATTTGAAAGGGGTAACTAATGCTTCAAGACAAGTCTTGTCCTAATCAGCTAACATAGCTATGCAACTGAAAATTTCATGCCTTGGTATTATATTTCTTAGGCACCATTGTGAAGAGTTCGACTACTCGAGTAGACCACACTACCCCAATAGAGCGTAGACAACGAGATAGATCAGGTAAAGAAGGACGTGATATAAGTAGAATTAAGGTAAACCCTCTAATTTGTCTCCTTATGAAACTGAAGGAGTGCTGCTGATTAATGCCTCCAACGCTTTCAATGCATTGAGCCGTCCATTAGCCCTTTGGAATGCAAGACGTTTTTGACCAAGGTGCTATTTAATGCGTATAAGGGGTTTCTACCCTCAAAACTTGACTTTCGACGATTAGACTCCATGAAGACCCCTATTGTGTTCTTGAGATGCTTACGATTTCATCCGCCTTTCATGAACTTCTTTACATTGCAGAACATACTTCCTCGGGGGATCACTCGGCAACAAGGCATTCTGGGTCACCCGAAAGATTTGAAAGGGGTAACTAATGCTTCAAGACAAGTCTTGTCCTAATCAGCTAACATAGCTATGCAACTGAAAATTTCATGCCTTGGTATTATATTTCTTAGGCACCATTGTGAAGAGTTCGACTACTCGAGTAGACCACACTACCCCAATAGAGCGTAGACAACGAAATAGATCAGGTATAGAAGGACGTGATAAAAGTAGAATTAAGTTAAACCCTCTAACTTTTGCTGCTTATATCTAATGCAGGTTACTCTCATGACTTCGCTCATGATACTTGGGGTGAATCGCCTCGACAACCTATACCGGAAGAGTTCGCGAGTGGTGTCTCCGGAAGACACGGAAGTAAGTGTTCTGATCAGGATAAATTCAACATTATCCTATCATAAGAGTAGGTACTTTCACATTATTGGCATAGGTGAGTAAATTGTGGGTTGTAGTAAGATCAGTGTCCACTGATGTTCTTCATTGGGGGGGGGGGGGGGGGGGGAGAGAGAGAGAGAGAGAGAGAGAGAATGGGCGAGCACAGTAGGTACTAGAAAGACCAAAACCGTCAAATAGTTGCTCCATGTGGCGTGCGCCCGAAGTGTACCTACCTACCAAAAAAGTGGGCATGTTTATTTTGGTCACTTTCCGTGGAAGTATTACGGATTTTTAAAGAGGAATCCGAATTTTCCGCCCTATTTTCAACCACGTGCCGTAAACAGGGCCGAAAGGGCGATAATATCTTCTTATCGCCCTTATATTATAAGAAACATTAAAATTAGGAAAATGCAGCTTCACTTCACGACACTTAAATTTGATTTCTTCTATTTTTCTATCATGTTCTCTTAGATTTTGTCTTGTTGAATCCCAGTTCAAAATGGGATTTAAAAAAAAAAAAAAAAAAAAAAAAACTTGTAAGTAGTTCTGTCGATAAAAAAAAAGACCTGATAGTGAGTCCCATTGATCACGAAGTGGTTGTTTTCCGACAGTTCAGAGGTATAATCCAATGAGGCGGTTATAGAGTACAAACGACCCCTCTGCTGATGTACTACCTAGGTAAATAGTTAACTATTGTTTATTCTAATAAAATGATGGCAAGTCAAACATCTGAACAATTTTTAGTTTATTCACTTGCCATCAGTAATGGAGGCGATTTTTGAAAATGGGTACACGTACCCATTACGTGTAATCCAAAATTACTATTGTCAAATTCCCTACTGCCATTCTGCACCGGTTTCATCAGCTTAAATTACAGAATAACTACTTGCTATGCCTTCAGTATAATATACTATTATGTTTGTCGCTGTGATCCTAATGTTTTATGTTTCTTGCTAGGGCTGAAGATGAGCTTAGTTGCTCGAAACCGATCCCCACACTACAATAATTATTATTGTTTATTAGAATAAACCATTTAGTAGGTACATCAGCAGAGGAGTCTTTTGTTCTCTCTAACCACCTCATTGAGTCCCATTGTTTAATCAATAATTTGTGAAAGTCTTGCATTTAATTAAATGAAATGAAGGTACCTATAATAAATTTTCATATATTCGCCTGTATCATACTACCTTGAATGTTTTCCCGCAGAATCCAAATTTGAAATTGGACGGTCGGAGTATCAGATAGTAGATTGTACTCTTTCAACACTTTAACACAGAATGTGTTTTTACGGAGGTCATTTGGTTGGGCTGCGTAAGGTAAGATTCAACAGAAATATCCCTCTCGCCGTCACCCCCCCCCCCCCCCCCCCCCCGGTTGAGAAACGCAACTCCTCCTAACCCCACCCCATGACCCGAGTCGATCTCCGCGCGGAGACGCGCGTCACCCCGCCAACATAATAATATTATGTCATATTACTTATGGCGGGAGTAAAAAAAAAAAAAAAAAATTATCGGCCCCCAACATTAAATTTGACCATTAAACGCTTCATGATGTGTAGATTTCAAAAATATTCTTTTGACAAAATACTCGGTTCTCCATTTAGTTGTGCCTGAAGGTCCGCGGACCCTGTATCGCCTTTTCAGATTAGGCGTTTCTGGGTCTGTTGACCCAGGTGCTGCAATTTAACTCAACCCCATAGCTAAAATTCTTCAAAAACGCTTCTATAGCCTCTCAGAGCCCCGCGGGTTTGTGCGATCGGACTAAAAACCTTGCAGGCACAACGTTCCTGGTGCTGGAGTGGGTGAATCCTAGAAAAACCAGAAGCCTCAGTTGCGTGTGACTGGTTACTTTCAAGTACAAATTCCACCCGCCCTCGTGGAATCACCGAAAAACACATTCTGGGTTCCATTGGTTTGATCTTTGGATCGTTGATCATAACATAAATAATACGGGGGTCTGGGGGTGCACCCCAGTACAACGGTAAAACCCACACCTACATAGGCACAGGCGGCAATTTTTATTTATTTTCACCTTATTGAAATTCCGTAGGAGAACGAGTTTTCTCCTATATCTTCAATTTTAGATGTAGAAAATGTCTATGCAATAAAATGGTTTTCCGAGTACTGATCACATGGAGAGAGGCCACAACGATCGCACCCTCATAATATAATTTAGTGCTCCTCTGGGAAGAACGAGCGTTGGCTGGCGAAGAGAGCAGGGCATGGCCCCAATAACTGGGCTCCATTCCCGTTCTCACAACCTAAATACCTGAATTTGATTCTTCCCCATTGTTACTTCGCAGACGCTCAGAAAGTTCGAGCCACTTGATGATGTAAGTTTTAACTCCCTTACAACTAAGGGCGAAAACAATCATTTAACAACAAAAACGTCGAAGAAGTTGATTCAATTATTTAATTATTAAATCAACTTCTTCGACGTTTTTGTAGTTGAGAATTAAAGTTGAGTAGTGTGAGAAGCAAACCTCGTATTGGGCATTCATTTGAGTCCATTGGGAATTTGAACCTGGCCTCTACGTTAAGTGACTGGAGCAATCCAACGGATTCGAAGTGAAAGAGAACGAGGGCTGGTGTCAAAATGAAACAGACATGAAAAGAACATTTTAATATTACTGTATTTAACGTCTTAGGTACCGTTGTTCGGACGACTGTGGAAAAACACTCCCACGATCACGAAGAAGAACCAGGTAATACAAATGACGTGGGTGTGGGAGGGGGGTTTCGGGAGATGAAACATCCAACTGAAACTGGAACAGTCTGGAGTAGTTTGCTTAGGCTGTACGTTCAAGTAATTTTGTGCAATGTGCTGTTCATTTAATGGATTCGCCTTACTTGAACAATTTCATCTTCCAGACATAAGTATTATGGATAAATCCGCGCGACATTTCCTATCAATAATGAATAATGCGAAAAATCCCAAATTCCAATCCTCTGGAGGTAAGTACGATCACAAGGAATATCTTATTATGTAATGTGTACCAAGACTTATGAGGGAGACTTACGTTTGACCCTAAGATCTTATATTTTGTATTCAATATTTCAGGAGTGTTTCTACGGAGCTCGTCCTCACCATCAAGTTACAAAGAATACAGTTGTAAGTGGGCATTAACGAAGTCAAATAAACTCTTCATATTGTTGTGCTCCACTTCATTCGTTTACCATGAACGTTTTGCCTTCCAGATCATGGCCCGTTAGAAGCTTCTACTTTGTCAAGATTTATAGGAAGTCATGGCAAGTCAGGTAAGATGGGCCACATGGAACAACCTACCCAGTTACATTGGTACCTACATACATGACTGAAAAAAACCTTTGTATTCAACCTTTCAGGATCCGTTGTACGGAGCGTGTATTCGGTACATGATCACTCGTCCTCAGCAACCCCTACAGAGTATACAGAATTCAGCTGTAAGTAAGAACGACCGGAAACCTGAAAAGCAATAATAGTCCGGCTACTATTTTGACGCCTCATCCTCTTGAGTCGTGAAGATTTTGCCCCTCAGCTGAGCGTGTTCACACAAATTTATGCGCGTTTACAAACTAAACATAAACCGGCTTTCATTTACAGACCCAGAGAGCGGAGAATTAGCGAAATCTGCGGCTCATTTCTTGTCAATACTGAACAGTGGGAGAGGCATCGGATTCCCGAGTCTAACAAGTAAGTGGAACTGTAATAATGTATATGTTGGAACCCGAACCCGAAATCGGACCCGGGCCGAAGAAAACCACCCCTTCGGGACGGGAACATTGCCAAAAGTCCCGAGCCCGAGTAGTTCACTCCCGCCGCGATGGGGTCGACTAGAATTTGCGCCCATCACGATGAGGAAAAATTCTGTTGGCCCCATCGCAGCGGGAAAAAATCCGTTTGATCTCATCGCGATCTGCGGATTGGAACGCACCATGTGAAAAATACGGAGATAAATGCATTTGAATTTATATAGGTAAAGGAATTTTATTTCCCTCGTCTACAAAAAGTAGAGTATTTTGTTAAAAATCATGCTCCCCCGCGGCATCTCTTCGGCCTGTCTTTTCATGCTTTGAGCGCATTCAGTGCGAGCGGTTTGTATGAGTTCATGTCTTCCGTCGACTACACTAGCTGAGTCGTCTTGGCCTGACGAGGTCTCAGGTTCAAGTCGGGAATCCAACATACAGCGCAGTTGTTCTTCGGTTTCAACAGCATAACCTGCGCATGTGACAGCTCGGGTAGGTAACGCAAACCATTGGTTAATTGCACTCCAAAAAGGGGCGAACCTCTGACTCGGACATCTTGATGAACACTGAAGAGAAGTTTGGAGAGAAAGAAGCAAACTCATAGAGCAGGGAGAGATAAGTAGTTAAACACATCGATCAAAGATTAGGATTCCATCGATTAAAATCAAACATTGTAGACCCTTTCGCGACGGCGTCAAACTCGTTTTTCCCCAGCGGGACGGGATCAAGTAAAAGGGGCCAACACCCGAAGTTTTCAGCTTTGTCGGGCTCGGGACTTTTGGCAATGCTCGCATCCCGTCGAGGTCGTTTTCGTCGACCTGGGTCCGATTTCGGGTTCGGGTTCCAACATATACATTACAAACGTGGTCAACAGTTACTGAAACGTTCATATTTTTTATACCTACCTACTCAATGTCAAAGGCGACCTTTTTAAGTTCACTTATGTTAAAGATTTTTATTTCGAATTTTTATTTACGAATTCAAGTAAACTCTTCATATTGTTGTGCGCCACTTCATTCGTTTACCATGAACGGTTTTGCCTTCCAGATCCGTTAGGTACTTCTTCTTTGTCAAGATTTATAGGAAGTCATGGCAAGTCAGGTAAGAGGGGCCACATGGAACAACCTACCCAGTTAAATTGGTACATAATATGTACCAGTTTTTTCTGACTAAAAAAAACTTTGTATTCAACCTTTTAGGATCCGTTGTACGGAGCGTGTATTCGGTACATGATCACTCGTCCTCAGCAACCCCTACAGAGTTTACAGAATTCAGCTGTAAGTGTTTAAGAACGACCGGAAACCTGAAAAGCAGTAATAGTCTGGCTACTATTTTGACGCCTCACCCTCTTGAGTTGTGAAGATTTTGCCCCTCGGCTGATCGTGTGCACACTAATTTATGCGCGTTTACAAACCAAACATCAACCGGCTTTCATTTACAGACCCAGAGAGCGGAGAACTAGCGAAATCTGCGGATCATTTCTTGTCAATACTGAACAGTGGGAGTGGCATCGGATTCCCGAGTCTAGCAAGTAAGTAGAACCGGGGGGGGGGGGGGGGGGTAGGCAGGTCGGGAGATCGGGCGACGGCCTTGTTCCTCATAGGGTTGATGGCAAGTGCAATAAATGCGTAATATGTGCTACAAGGTGTTAAAACAGTACTCGCGTTGAGGAGATACTTCCATACCTCGTCGTATGGAAGTATCTTTTTGATTTACAAATTTTGGTTTATTATTCTTGGAATAGGTAATACACCTTTGTTTTCGCGACGGGGGTCGACGACTCCGATCGGCCTCAAAATTTGACATTATCCGTTTCAAGTGGTCTAGATGCCAAAACCGAAATGTCCGTCCGCCGTCCAGGCCGTTTTGGGCAGTAGGAATTTTTTTTTAAATCTGAAATTTTGGCAAAATACTCGGTTTACCATCTAGTTGTGCCCGCAAGGTTTTCAGCCCGATCGCCCAAACCCGTGGGGCGCTATGGGGCTAAAATGGGGCTACAGAAGGTGGTTTTTGAAGGCTTTTGGCTATGGGATCGAGTCAGGTGTCGTTTTCGAAGTATTTTTGGACGTAGAATCCATTTTTTGGGGTCCCGCAGCGATCCGATTTCACTGTTGCGATCTGTCGGGCTTTCATGTGGCTAAAAATGGAATTTTTGAAGGATCACAGGAGGTTACATATTTTTTGAGTAAAGAATAAAGAATTTTTGAAAAAACGATTTTTTGAGAAATAAAAAATCCAAAAAAATTTTTTTCTTTTGACACAGAAATAATTTTTGCGCAACTAACCTATATCAAAGAATAATAAACCCTTGTGTAAAATTTGCAGCGTTTTAGTAACGTTTTCTACGACCCAAGTAGAGTGTTATAACACTCTTATAACACTCTTCTATAGAAGAGTTTTTTTTAATTTTGATCGCCCTCACAATTTGTCATTATAATATGATGATATTATCTACGTTTCAATGGATTTCAAAACTGAAATGTTTTGTGCACCAATGTCTTCTGCTTGGTATTTTGATTTCCGGTTGTTATCCCAACTGGCTCGCCTGATTTTGCCATAGAGTCCTAAATTTTCGCGTGCCCCTGAGTCTGAAATTTGTTCCTCTTCTTCGCCTACCGTTTGACCGTTGTTGTGGGCAAAAAACCGAGTTTATTCATTGACGGTTTTACTTTGCAGACCGCAACTCCGGAGTAGAAGATGGAGGTAAGTTCAATCAATAGAAATCCTCTACACTATCAATAGTTTGTAAACTCTAGAAACGTCGATTTCGTGATCATTCATTTTATTCATACATTTGACTCTTTTTACAGAACAATGTTCTGTACAGCCTTTTCCCCGCTCACCTCGATTCGATTTGTTGGTGGATACCTATTACACCAGTGATGTAAAAGTATACTAAACTGTGGTGTAAAAGTATACTAAACAGGGATTTCATAGTATCTATCTAGATTATCAAGCAACTGTCTATTCCTACCGTCCTATTATCGAATCTTAACTTTACTTTTCCACTCTTCATTTCCCATTGCCTCGACCCCCTGTATCTGGAGGAATTGGCCATTCAACGGAACTTGAACTGGTTTGCCAAATGTGTATGCTTTCATTTACTTTCCAGGACACAGTTCTACGGAGACGTACCGACATTTTCATGCTGTTTATAAATAAGACGGAGAAAACATGAAAAAGGGCGTATTTCTTGAATGATTCTCTCTAGTAGCAAAAGTATGTATAATAATGAGGAACTGTGATCCTGAAAGTTCTACTTTTGTGGCTATTGAGTGGCAATATCAAATTTTGAGTTCCACTTATACGTTAGGGGTCTTCATGGTCTGGTAGTTTCACCGAAGAATTATTGTCGAACTGCGATCGCAGCGGCAGTTTCTCCTAAGTAATGATAACCTCTTAACTCACTAATGTCTGTTCCTTATGTCTTCTCATTACCGGCTGATTCAAGCTTATCAACATCGATTAGTCTCGCAGGGTGTGATGTTTTCAAAGCTCGACGGTAAAAACCGGAGAAGCCTCACAGAACTCTCCTTTTAAATTATGTTTCGTCCTACCCACCATGAATTAGGCTTCAAAATTGCAGTGTTTTCTTTAATCTTTATTGGAGAAACATCTGTCACAATAGATTAAACGTTGCAAGGGTGTATTATTCTTTGATATTAGGACATCTTCTTCTTCTCTGGGTATCGTACCTGTAACCAGGCGTTGGCTACCTCTCGCTATTAACCTCTGTTGAGCGTGTTGAACAGTTATTACAGAAGTAGTAGGGACCTACCTACTGTTTAACGCCGGCTCCGAACGACAAATGTGAGAGATTTTCCTGGGCGAAATACTCTGGTGGTTCGCCATTGCCTTCCAAGAGGTGATTATCAGTATAAAGAAAGATATCTTGCGGCTGCTGGGGTCGAACCAGCAACCTTCGACTCAGCAGTCCGACGCTCTAACCACTGAGCCACTGATAACCAAAATATTAGGACATAGGTCAGAGTAATTCTGGTAATTTAAAACCGTTCGGCCCATGCTCAGTAGGGCCTTTCACAAGGGCCGTGAGTAGGGGGTACCTCGGCTTCCAGGAATTAAACCCTCAAGTTCTGAAGCTCTGCGAACGCAGTTCTCGTGTTGAATGAGGTGGTTAGGCTCCTCTGCTGAGTACTCTCCCTAACCACCTCATTGGATTAGACCTCTGCACCGTCGGCAAAAACCACATCGTGTGGAATTGCTCGGAATTGATTCCGGCAGTTCTGTGGTTTTTTTTAGAACTTACAGCTGATTCCGACTGCATCCATGGATCATGAGATATCACGCACGCGCATTGATTTCCTTCTGAGATCTCGTGATGGTTATTACCTTCATTGGGACTTCTTAGTCGTTTGCGGAGGAGCCGAAGTTCTGCCCGTTCTAAAAGCGGAGGGGAGAGCGTTCCAGTTCTGATTCGGATTGCGAACGGCCAGAACTTGCTCTGCAAACGCGGGTAGATATAGAAAATATATATTTATAACATCACAATCTTTGGGCAGACGTGGAACTTCGAAAAATGGATTTGCGTCCAAAATCACTCGTAAAAAGGTACTTCATCAAATGAGTCAAATTTTGACCTCATGACATCCTTCTAAAGTTCCATTAAATTTTGTAGCCCCATGAAAGCCGCATTGATCCCAACGGATTCTACGTCCAAAAATACTTAAAATCCGACACCGCTGTGCGACACTTCAAGCATGTCAGGCTTGTCAAGTAGATCATGCTCTCATTGCCATGACAGCCATCACTACCTACAAATCCATCCTTTCACGCCGAATTCCGAGACAAGCACTCGTTCGCGGCCCCACCGTCAGAGTGACATCCCAAGGACCCAAACCTCTATCTTTAAATTTTCTCGCGCGTAACAAAGGCCTAGCTCAAGATTCTCGTTCCGTAGAAAACATCTTGATTCAAAAATCATCTGATACTGAAATAGTATGCGATCGAAATTTCGTTTACACGTAAACAAATTAGTAATTTGTCATTAATCATCGTAATTTGAAATTACGATGATTGATGAGCTAAGCGGACCATGAATACCCCTATTCTTCTAAGGAGATGAAGATTCAGTAACAATATGCCTTAATGAAGTAAAGGTTTAATTTATGATAACAGTAGAATTGAAATTCTTATATTTTCATATTAGGGAGGGGCTGAACATTGATGGCGTCAAAGGCGTGACCTCCAAATCTGAGCACAGCCCTTTATGCTCATATTTCTTCATCCTCGACCTTCAGTTGCAGCCTCTATTCCGCCGCGTTCTACAAGTTTTTGTGCCTACTGAAAATTAAATTTGACCCGAATAAACAAAGTTGTTTTTATGTCAAGTTTCCTGTTTCCAAAGCACCTTGGATGGAGAAAACTGACAGGAATGGGGTCGGTTTTCCATTTTCGACTCGGAAGGTCCTAAAGGGGAGACGCCTTCAAGTTCGAGTATTCATTAGTTAGAAGGGCTTATCATAAGAAAGGACTAAAATGACGGGCTGAAGTAGATCGTATACATGTGGTGCTTATAAATTTTGCAGCAGAACAGGAAAGCAAATTTTTCAGAAGAATAAAAAATCGAAGTCGGTAAAATAAAATTAAAAAATGACATTTTGGATTATTAGGTAGGTATAGATTTTTATAACATACTGTTTGGATCCATAAGCCGTTTTAAGATTCAATAACTAGAAATCATCGAAAAATCGTAAAACCAACGCGCGGAAAGCTTCCCGAGGCCCCTTCCACGCCTTCTTTGTTTTCTCATGATATCTGATATCATCAGATGATATGATATAAATATCAGATATTATCTGTTGATTGTTTGTGCTCTGTGCTGCGTGTTGTTTTTCGGGTCGGTGGCTACAAACTACGATGGTTTGTTTACGATGGAAATTTTAAGAAGGTAGGTATCCACCTATAAAAAAAAAAAAAAAATCCCTCTCATTCTGGTTTCATTATTATGTTCGCAACGAACTAGAAATGTAATAAATCAAGTTATAGTTAGGAACTGAATGAAAAGAAGCCAAATCAACTGTGGAACACAAATTACTTTTTTGCACAATATAAAAAAAGAATGAAATTGTTGGATGGAAATTACTCCAATACATTCTCATCAATAGCATTCATGAAAATAAAAAGAAAAAAAAAAACTGATAGAAATTCTGACTACTCCAGTAGAGATACCTACTGACGTAGAATCTTAAATTTTTGCTTATCCCTGAGTCGTTTTTGTGGGATAACAACTCTTGTTTACTCATAGACGGTTTCACGTTGCAGACCTTGACTCCAGAGAAGAAGATGGAGGTAAGTTGAATCAACTGAAATCCTCAACTCTATCAACAGTTAGTAAACCTAGAAATCGTTCGTTCATTCTCCTCCCCCTCCTTTTCGTGTTGCTGCTCCAATATAAGGAGACTTGGAAGCCACCCCTTTGGCAGCCGACCCACAATTTTCCCCACCTAGCCTCTGACCTAACAAGTCGCTTTATTCCGATTATGTCGTTTTTTTTTTTCTTAAGGAATAGAGGATGACGGTTTTTGGAAATCCAATATAATAGATTTGGATTCTGCGTGAAGAATGTATGGGAAACCGATATTTCCGAGTGCCGTAGGCGTTCGTTTGGAAGGGCAAATTTATGTTCGTCTTTTTTGGGCAACTTTCGGGAGTTTAGATATGCCACATGGAGCAAAGTTTTGGTGGTTTTAGACTGTTCTCGTGCTCGCTAGGACGATTTTTTATTTTATTTTTTCTGACGACTGAATGTACCATAAAGATACTATAAAGATCTCCTCCTCCTACAGTGAATTTCCGAACCACGAAAAAGCGCGCGGGACAAGTTTGCTAATCGTTACCGTGAAAGTTAAGAATCTCATGTAAGAACCTCGAACGGCTTTTTCCCTTCCCAGATTGAGCCATGTAGGTAAATACCACGAAAGAACCATCTTTCCTGCTCTCCTAACCCTAACTGGCCGGCACACTTTTGACTTCTTCTCAGCGTTGGGAGGCTTGAGGCCGGGTGGATCAAGCCGGGGTTCCTCGTGACCCACCTTCTTGCTGGCCATGGAAATTTCCCGGCAAAGTTCTCCTCCCTCGGGTTGGAGTCGTCTGGTCAGTGCTCCTGGTGTGCTTCCCGAGGTTCCGCTGATAGGGGTCCTGCTATGTGAGCAATGCCAGGACCTTCAAGGCCCTGGCAAAGTTCGCCCAGGCCGCGCAAATAACGCGGCCTACTGCCCACAGGCCTATGGGGCTTAGAGCCCCTGAGGCGAATGCTGGCGGCCCTGGACCTGACTAAATAGGTCTCGGGTGGAGATCCCCCTTCTGGGGGACCCGTTCGTGGCCATGGGCTGGCTCAGCGGTGTCCGGCATTTGCCTCTTTGAAAAAAGTTATCGGAGTGATTATTTTGGAATATGCGTAGAAATGACTAAGCCTCTTCGTCGTTTCCGGATGAGAAAAGTCATTAGTGAAATACCTGTCCACTTGTTTCTATAATAATTCTTTTGACTGAGTGAGGCCCAGTAGCAGACTTTGGGGCCACTCTTCTCTCTTCACCAGCCAACACTCGTTCTTCCCCCAAGGGCAGTAATTGGCGGCCTGGCGGGCGGCTCTCCCTTTGTGATCAGGAGAGCCATTACATTACATCGAAATTTTCTACATGTTATTCTAGGAGGATTCTAGCTCGATCTGCTGTAGAATTTTAATGAGAAAAAAATCATTGAAACTGTAGATAGTCCGATTTCAAATTTTGATTTCAGGAAAACATTCAAGGGTAAATGATACATAACAGGTGAATATAATAAATGAAGTTTAAGACTAAAAACTTATTGAATTAACAATGGGAATCGCTTTCCCGTGCTTTTTTGCAGCCATCGCGGTGTGGCGTTGGGTAAACTACTGTTTCCCTCGATCAGCGAAGTTAGACACCGTTGGGCGTGGGTTTGGACTTGGATGGGTGACCGCGTGAGATGCGGGGTAGAATTTTTTCTGCGGTCAATCGGAGAGCGATCCGCTCCCACCCCAGGGGGACTGCGGCAAAGAGGAGCCATTTCGCTCATGAGCGTAATCGTCTGAGTGGGAACATCAGACGATGTCCACGACGGCAGCATCTAGTTGAACGGTTCATGGGCGAAATTCCTCCGAAAAATCCACTGAAAACTACTTTCAATACAGAATACCAAACGAGGAAAGTTTGGCTCGAGAACCTACTACTTGAAGCGACCTCACACCTATCACGCCTTGCTGCTGCTTATCTGCAGTATCTGTATTAAATATTGCAACACAAAGTTCAGTTGATTTCTGTCTATGGGGTTGCAGCAAGGTAGGTATAGTAGGCGTGAGGTTCGTCCCAAGTGACAGTGATAGCAGTGAAAGACTCAGACGTATACATCATCATTATGTACTTCTCAAAAATAAAGAAGCGAGGTCTCAAGACAAAGTTTCGCAGTTTTGTATTCTCCACGAGAGTACCTAGTTAACAGAGGAAGTTGTTCAAGAAGATTCAATGACCCAGCAACTTTTCAATTATTGTAGCTTATGGTCATTGACTTCATTGATAACGAAATCTCGGGTGGATTACCTACCTCGCACGTCTCGTTTTGCGGGTGGCAGGGGCACCATTCGATTACCTATATGAAGAAACTGGAAGACCCTTTAGTTAGTACATAGGTATTGCATTGAGGAATAACAATCTATTGTAGATTCGTCGCCAGTATCAAAAAAGTTAAAAAAAAGACAAATTCAAACGATAGAATTGTTAGTATCTACTTACCTACTTGGTATTCTTACTCAATTTTGTTGGTACTTTCTCAGGGAGGAAAACTCGGAAAAGTATATCGACTTCAATGAGAGAGAGAAGAGAAGAGAACTACCAAGGTAAGCAGATATTAAGAGCAGAAATTTTATTTATTTATCTTTTTACGACATTTCCTCTATAAAACACGAAAAAAATATTAAAGATGGTGATGGATGTTTTTAAGAGCAAGGTTGAAAAAGTTAAAAGTTGTAAAGTTGTAACGTGAAAGGCTGAAGCCACAAGCGGAACAGATGATCATCTCCAAATAGAGGAATTATAATATAATCCCTCTTTTGGGAGATGAATATATTATATTCTGACAATAATTTTGTTATTGAGTTTCGAACTCGTTACAATGTAACGTTACAATGTCATTAAGTTAACGGCTAGCACAACCTAAGTTCTGCGGATTATTCATCTACAAATGGAACAACTGACAGACTAACATAACCACAGAAATAAAATAGTCATATCTTGATGTTTAATGTGCACCGACTCATTAGCGGGTTAATCTTGCAGACCATGTTACTGATAACCTACCGTGTATATAAAATTTTTTTTCTATCAGTTACTGTTAATTCATGTATTGCATACAATGTTGTAGAGACCATGAAACAGAGTTCTACTTCTGGGTTAGAAAACCCGACGTCAAATATGCCTAGACCACGAAGTAGTTCAAGAAGTAAGTGGTAATACTGAAAGAATGTGGAACAAGTTGAAGAAAAGTAAATTCAAGAATTTTTTCGTTACAGGTTTCTCCCAAGACTTGAGTAGGGGCAATACTTGGGATGGACAACCTTTACGTCTCTCCACGCCGAGTTTCAATATTACCATCACAGGACTTGGAAAATATGGTACACATGAACGTAATAATTCTGAGGATTAATCCTACTTCATCATAAGACGTAAATATTGCTCTTTTCGCTGTGCACTAGCAGGGTCCGGTCACCACGGTATTGAGGGTAATAAGCTGCTTTTGCAAAGGAGAGTTTTGCATGTCTTCTAATAGGTCCTGAGACTTTCATTGGGACGACTAGGAACTTTACAACAAGTGGGATGCAAAGGCAAGATTCATCAGAGTCTTCAAATCAAGAGCAAGGGAAATGCTCAACCTAGAGAGAATGAGATGCATGTATTATGCTCATGCAGTGCGCAAACGGTTCCGTTTTACGTCTCTAGGGCTTGGTGGATGGAGGTGGGCGGATCAACCAAAGTAGGGACCCTGTGAAGAGGGAAGGGCCAGAGTCTAATCTATTAAATCAACTAAATGGTGTGGATGAAAATCCAAACCAGTTCTTCAGGTCACTTGAAAGGGCACGTGTCCAATTCAATTTGGTAGGGCAGGCGAGTTGTCCAACCACCCAAATTTTGAGTAATACAAACTGATTGGAGAGGGCGTGTATCCAATCCAATGGTACAGACTCAGGATTAGTATAGGTGCCCAACCAGCATGCAGAGCGCTAAGAGACAGTCAAGTAAGCAGGGGCACGTGTCGCCGCCACCACCACCATCAAAACCTCAAGAGAGAGTAGCCCGTGTCTGGTTCATTAAAAAAAAATTTGATAATAATTATCGTATAATATAACTATTATTAGTTAGCATCAATTGTGCCTTTTATGTCCATTGTTTTTTACAGTTAGAACTTTTGTAAATCATTCTGAGGACCCGTCCTGGAATCAGCGGCATGGAATGAGGGAGATTCCCAATTTTCGGTCAAGTGAGTAGCATTGCAAAGATTGGTAGGTACCCGAGTTGAACTACCGTGAAAAGGAATTTTTCGCATCAGTGCTGAGCGCATCAGTGCAATGTGAAAGTATTTAATACTTTCACATTGTTCGCGGCAGTAAATTTCACTATCTTGGGTAGCATTTTACGTTAAGCCAGCTGGAAATTAGGTTGAGTTGACAAGAAAGAAAGTGGGTAGTATAGGGTAAGAAGCGAGCTGCTGAGCACTCATTCCATGGGGAAACTTGGGAACTTGAACCAGAGTGACGGGGCCATCCAATGAACTCAAAATGAGAGAGCACGAGGGCTGGAACCAGGTACTTACATAATAGACTTGTACATAATTGACTTGGGGGGTGTAAAATGCAATCAAAACTGGAGTAGTCTGAAAGAGATTGTGCGAATTTGAACAATTTCGTCTTTCAGAGGGCCTGTTTCACCAACTAACCGCTCCGAAAATTTGAACGAGCTTCGCACTAATTTCCATGCTAATCGGTGCCCTCCTCGGGGTTTCCTCGGCGTTAACGCTTAAACGCTCTGTTACTCGGATGGTGAAATAGGCCCAGAGCCAAGTTATAATGTGGATACATCCACGCCACAATACCTATCGATAATGAATAATACAAGAAATCCTCATTCCAAACCCTCATTAGGTAAGCATGACCACAAGTAATAATTACTTGTATTCTGTAAGAATACCAAGACCTATTATAGAAGAGCTATAACGTTTGACCCTAAGATCTTTTGTCATCAATATTTCAGGAATGCACAAGAACTCTAGAAGATACCGTGTAGTCGATGATTGTAAGTTATACAATAATATAGTTATATAAGAATTATAATGGGTTCCACTAGTAAAAATTTTGGGGAATGTTTTTAAGCTTCACTATCACTGTTTAAAAATAACACGTGAACTTGAACAGAGAAATTATTTCTTTCTTCATGATCACTTTTCATCTTTCATTTTGATCTTGGAAGTAACTCATTCCCGAATCGAAGATTATTTAGATTATTATTCGTTTATGGTATATCAAAAAATAATATTCTTAGCATATTATGCTAAAATTTAATTTTGCCTATAAAAACCATAACGAAAAAGTTCATGACAGGGTTTATTTGTCTTTTGTGTGCAAAAATTAATTCAACAACAATAATAATACTTTCTTTAAACTGTATACATACATAGGTTCTATTTGCTCTGCATTTGGGCAACAGATCCCCGTAAATACTCCGTAAATAGATACGACGTCCAAAATAACCACGAAAACGACACCTCGCTTAACCTTTAGACCTCCATCAAAAGTACATTAAATTGACCAATTTTGATGCCGATAATTATTATCAGACTCATCCGACCTCTTCATGGGAGGTCGGATGAGTCTGAAACCCCCATAAATGGATTCCACGTCCAAAACTACATCGAATATGAGTGGATTGGCCTCTCCATTGATTATTAGCATAATATGTTATTTATATTATAAATATTGACCATTGCCTGTATACAATTAAATCTGCAGGTATTTATATCAAAAACCTCTACGGGCGGATCACATTCACATTGTTAAAACTTAACTTTCGACAATTAGATGTTGAACTACCCTCTGAAGACCCCTATTCTGTTCTGAAGATACGAACGATTTCATTCACCTTACTATTTATTTATTTACCTTATTATTACATTATTATCTCCTTTACATTGCAGACCATACTCCTTTTGGCGATTACTCGACAACATTGAATACTGGATCACCTAAAAGATTTGAAAAGGGTAACTATTGCCTCAAAACTTAACCTACGTATAATAGTTAACATTACAATGCAACTTTCAATTCTTATCTTTGTACTCCATTTCATAGACACCGGCGTGAGGGATTCGACTTCTCTGGTAGACCACCTGCCCCCAATAAAGCGTAGACAACGAGATAGATCAGGTAAAGAAGGACGTGGTATAAGTTGAGGTAAATAAACTTAAAAGTAAACCCACTTATTTTTGTCCTTACATCTAATGCAGGATCACCACACGACTCACGTCATGACTTTACTTCCGACTCTTTGGGTGCATCACATCAACATGCTTTACCGCAGGATTTCGAGCGTGGTGGCTCGGGAGCCATTCGAAAGAATGATGGCCATGAAAGACCCAGAAGTAAGTGTTCTGATGAGGAATAATCCAACTACCATAGGAGTACTTTCCCATTACCTGTATAGGTAGGTACGTGGGTAAATGAATTGTTGAGGGTTTGTTGTTCGATTAGTGCCCACGGTTTGAGGGGAAGAAGCAGCACTCTCCTCACGTATTCTGGTCATTTTTATTTCAGTGGTCGTTAAATTATAGAGATAAATTCAAAACCGCTGAAAGGTTGCTCCATGTGCCGTATCCGAACACCCGAAGGGTAAAATAAATTGGTTATTTTAGGACGTTAAAGGGAAATTTGAATATTACCGTATTTAATGTCCGTAGGTACCATTGTACGGACTATGGAAAAAACACTCCCACCCTCAAGAGCGCAAGAAGAAGAACCAGGTCAATAATAATGAGTGCCTAGTAGGCTATGTAATGTTTATCCTTTCCGCGCGATGAGGGTGGGGGGGGGGGGTCCGATGGAACGTTCAGGTAAAATTAGACTAGTCTGGAAGAGGTTGTAGGTAATGTTTCATGTAATTGCGTGGAACAAGATTTGTTGTATATTATTTACGTGAATACATTCACCTCACATGAACTATTTCATATCCAGAGGAAAGTTATATCGGTATATTAGCGCCACAGATCCTAGCAATAGTGAATAATGCGAGAAATCCTTATTCCAAAAGCACAGCAGAAATTGACCACCTACAAAGTAAGTATAGCAAGAATAATAATTATTATTATTATAGTTAGCTGCTATAAGGGTAATGCTATTATAGGTAACTATTATAAGGGAGCTATAACGTTTGACCAGAAGACTTTTGTATTCAACATTAAATAGGTATGAAATGTTCAGGAATGCACTTGGACGCTGGAAGATACCGTGAACTCGTTGATCAACGTTGATCACGATCACGATCGTTATACACTTGTATGAGTATACAAGTGTATAACTTTACCATTGACATCAATGGTAAAGTTATACAATAATCACAAAAATTATTATTTTTAGCGCTGGTCATCTTAATAATCCAACTTTCAACACTTTTTGGGAAATAGGAAGTAAACCCACTCATTTTTGCTCCTTACATCAGATGTAAGGATGCAGATGCATTAGAATCTGATTCTAATGCAAGATCACCGCATGACTCGCGTCATGACTTTACTTCCAACACTTTGGGTGCATCACATCAACATGCTTTATTGCATTTGTTTATTTTTTAAATTAGTTCATTTTTGACATTTTATGTCTTTGCTTTGGCACATTAACAAAAAAATCGTCACGAAAACTGTTGACGAAAAATGTCCCAAGCCGTTTCTAGGGAACTTGTTTAGACATAAAATGTCCCAATGTGTTGCAGACTCGTATGTTTTTAAACATTTTCTTTAAGATTAATTTTTATTTAAACCTAATACTTATTTGTTTATTCATTAAATTATTCTTTATTTTATATCAGAAAAAATGAATTTCAATTTCTCTCGAAAGTCATACCTCCGACTGTTTTTCGAGCATCATACCGAAATCATACACGCATTCAACAGCATACCTCATCTTCATGCATTTCTCTTCTCTTCTCTTTTTTCTAATTTCTCTTTTTTCGAATTACCAATATGGCATTCTTACTCAAATTCACGGACGGGCGCGTTTTTTGGTACCACCGGGTGCGAATTTCCGGGTCACCGTTTCAAACATAATCCCCTGTCAGATTTACGTCTGGCGCCTAAACGAAACTGAAATTTTACCTGTGAATTTGGGGGTAACGAATTTGGGTCAGGTAGGGACGGGCGCCGATATGATACGCACGGAAGTATCCATCAACCTTTTCTTCATTTTCATTCGGTAGTCGTAAAATTTTGAAAAAAAAAAAAAAAAAAAAGTTGCAAATTTTACACAAGGGTTGATTATTCTCTGATACAGGTTAGTTACTTGTGTAAAAATTATATCAGTCTGCCTTTTTTTTTTTTTGAAAAATTTTTTTGCCCGGAAAATACAACCAAAAAAACAAATTTTACGTATAAGAAAAAATCGTATTTGACCTGGGATCCTTCAAAATTCCCATTTGTAGCCCCATGAAAGCCCTGTAGATCCCCACAGTGAAATCGGATCGTTCCGGGACACCCAAAAATGAATTCTACGTCCAAAAATACCTCGAAAACTACACCTAACTCGACCCCATAGCCGAAACTCTTCTAAACATCCCTCCCGCAGCCCCATTTTAGCCCCATAGCGCCCCACGGGTTTGGGCGATCGGGCCGAAAACCTTGCGGGCACAACTAGATAGTAAACGGAGTATTTTGTTGAAATTTAAGATTTAAAAAAAAACTCCTACTGCCCAAAACGGCTCGGACGACGGACATTTCGGTTTTGGAATCTAGATCTCTTGAAAAGGATAATGTCAAATTTTGAGGCCGATCGGAGTCGTCGACCTCCGTCGCGATTACATTGGTGCGTTATTCCAATAATGATAATATAATACAAGAATAATAATATAATATATTATTATTTTATAATAATACAAGAATAATAAACAAAAAGGGGGTAGAATTTGTTCGGCGTGCATAATACGGGGGGGGGGGGGGAGGAGGTAAAACATCCAGGTTACACTGGGTTAGTCTGGAACCGATTGAACGTTCTAAGTAATTAACTATGTGGAACATTATTGTTGTACTTTTAATGGATTCACCTCACTTGAACAATTTCATCTTCCAGAGCCAAATTATTCGCGTAAACCCGTGCGACAATTTCTATCAGTAACGAATAATGCAAGAAATCCTAATTCCAAACCCTCAACAGGTAAGCACGACTACAAGGAATTGATTACTAAGTAAGTATACCAAGACTTACCTATTATAATATAAGTCCCATATTATGGGAGCTATAACGTTTGACCATAAGATCTTTTGTAATCAATATTTTTAGGAATGCACTCGAGCTCTAGACGATACCGTGAAGTCGATGATTGTAAGTTGTACAATAATTACATTAATTACTGTTATAGTCGTAAGCTACATCTTGTGGCCCATTTTCTTAGAATTGGGGGTTCCACTAAGGGTCAAGCCACAATACCTTCCAAAAACATCCTCACTAGACAATCTGATGGTGTAGTACAGTACTAGTAACTAGTGTTATCATACATCCATTGTAGGGAGAAAACAAATCACTGCACAGCCCTGTTAGCTCCTTATCAGGAATTACTGTCTAATACAGGGAGATAATATTCTTTATATAGGTATAATTTTCTTTCTTATTTTAACATGGAACATGTTTTAGCCCTGAGCTAACTGGCAAAAAAACGGGACAGAGAGTTACAAACGTTAGTAACTCTCGCAGTTTTCATCGGACAGAAATCGTTCACCAGTCGTTGGAAATCTCTCAATTTATTAGACAAGGTGCGTTTCTCCAATTTGAGTGTACGGAAAGCTGAGTTATGCGCATGACATCAAATCATTTTTGTTTTCTAACATGTCCACAGGAAAACGTACCTTAGCTTCCGGATGGTTCGTCAAACAATTGCCAATTGTCGATTTCTTTCTGCTTGGCAACGTTACTAGGCAAAGCATGTTCCATGTTTCTTGCATTTTAGCCAGTGGGGTTTATCTAAGCAGTAACCCGTGGGTTTTTGGATGAACATATAAGAAAGAAAATTTCTTACGATTTTATTGAATCGACAAGTCAAATGACCTCAAACAAAATCGAAATCGTCGTTTGAGTCGACCTCAAACTCTAACGAAATTTTGAAATCACAAACACCCCAATTACCCCTATTATGTTTGGGAGATGCGTACGATTTAATTCGCCTTACATGAATTTCTTTACATTGCAGACCATACTCCTTCGGGCGATTACCCAACAAGAATATATACTGAACCACCTGAAAGATTTGAAACGGGTAACTAATGCTTCAAGACTTGAAGCTACCTACATAGCTAACATAGCAATGGAACTTTTATCTTTGTACACCATTTCATAGACACCGGCGTGAGGGGTTCGGCTTCTCTGGTAGACCACCTGCCCCCACTAAAGCGTAGACCACGAGATAGACCAGGTAAAAAAGGAAGTTGAGGTAAATAAACGTAAAAGTAAACCCACTCATTTTGCTCCTTACATCTAATGCAGGATCACCACATGACTCACGGCATGACTTTACTTCCGACTCTTTGGGTGCATCACATCAACATGCTTTACCGCAGGATTTCGAGCGTGGTGGCATGGGAGCCATTCGAAAGAATGATGGCCATGGAAGACCCAGAAGTAAGTGTTCTGATGAGGAATAATCCAACTACCATAGGAGTACTTTCCCATTATCTGCATAGGTACGTGGGTAAATGAATTATTGAGGGTTTGTTGTTCGATTAGTGCCCACGGTTTGAGGAGAAGAAGCAGCACTTCCTCACGTATTCTGGTCATTTTTATTTCGGTGGTCGTTAAATTTTGAAAAAGAGGGTAGAATTAGCTCGGCGCGCATAGTACGCTGCCGCCCAACGGAGAAAAGCCGTAGAAAAAAAGAGATTGGCGAAATCCAGTTTTGAGAAATCAGGCGTGAAAGTTTTTCGACCATTGGGCGGTCATTTTTCGACATTTCTGCATGATTTTTTTTTTTCATTCGATTCATAATTTGATTCTGCGTCTATTGGACTCAGTCCCATTAGGTTTCATCAAAGTGACACGATTTTATTTAAGTGACTGTTTTTCTCCGTTGTAATGGCTGTGATAATCTTTGAATTGAAAAACAGTAGGGGAATCGCTACGGCTTTTTTCTGTTGCACGCAAAAGCTACGGCCTTTCTCCGTTTGAAATTAGGTTTTCATTCTACATCTCTTCAAAATTGAATCAAAGTACCTTCTTTCTCTATTGTCAAAATGGGCCTACTGCTTTTTGCTTTTGTAACGCGTGATTAAAAACAAAGCTACTTCTCAAATTTTCAGTACCCATTTTCTAGGAAAATCAGATTGACTTCTCTTCAAATCAATAATGTCAAGATAATAATATTCATTCAGTCAAGATAATAATAAGTATATTATACTTAACACCGCATGAAAGCACTGCAGATTACAGGGTAGTCACTAACGTAGTTGAAGTAGTTTACAATAACAGAGGTAGGTAATGTTTTCAATTCAAGGTAAATTAGATTCCTCAAACAAACGAATACCTTACAGAATTTAGGGGTGGTCTTGCATCCGGCCGGGGCTTGTCGGTTTCTTACGTTATTTGGGGTGCTGAATCCGAGTTCTTTTTTTTTTTTTTTTTGTGTGAAACCTTTCAGAATTTTTCATTGAACATACATCTAAATTAAATGCCTTTCAAAGGTGCCTAACTTATGTAAAATTCGCTGATACCGAATATCACCATAATTTTTCCATTGCACCGCTCCAACCCCCCGTTTTCACAAAAAACTTGCGAAAAGTATGGAAAAATCCCATTTCATGAGCCAAGATAGAAAATTAGGCCAGGAAAAATTCTTTTGCGCCCGCAAAACCGAGTTCAAAACATTTAATCACATATCTTCATTAGGCTTCCTCATACAATTTATACCTTTTTAGAACATTTTTGTCTGCAAGTTTCCCCTACCCAGCTTCTTTTCAGGGTTCAAAATAGTAATTATTTTAGAACTGTTCTCCTTTATCTTATTGATTGATTGGAGGTGACTTCCTATTGGAGGTAAAATAAATACCTAGTATACTAGGTATTTATTTGGTTGGTCTGAGCGTGCATTGATTCCAAAAGCATAATATGAAGGATGTCCTCTACAAGATGCAGGTGCAAAAGAATTTTTCCAGGCAAATTTTCTATATTGGCTCATGAAATGTGTGGAACAAATGACGAAAAATTGGGATTTTTCCACACTTTTTGCAAGTTTTTTGTGAAAACGGGGGGTTGGAAGCGGTGCAATGGAAAAATTAAGGTGATATTCGGAATCAGCGATAAATTTTACATTAGTTAGGCACCCTTGGAAGGCATTTAATTTAGAAGTGTGTTCAATGAAAAATCCTGAAAATTTTGTGCATAAAAAAAGTGAAAACAAGCTATCTTATGGAAAAACGAGCTAAACAAAAAAAAAGACCTCGGATTCGGATTCAGCACACCAAATAACAAGCTCCGGCCGGATGCAAGACCGCCCCTAAATTCTGTAAAGTAGTGTAATAATTACACTAATTACTGACTAATTATTAGTGATCTTGGTCTGTATGGGACTCAGGTAACTCATACCGTTGTGGGAGGTCGAGGGCTCACATTTTCCACCAAGACATTTGGATCTTCGGGAGGAAAGCGATCCAAAGAGGGATCGGCGTACGTTGGCTTTAGTCCCCACATTTTCCTTGTTGTCATCACTCCCGCACAATTCAACCATTTTCCTCACACGCGAAGTCATGATGAAGGCATAAGGCAAATGAAAGTGAAACTTATTTAATTTAAACCCCCACTCACAAACCTAGCAACGCTTGCATACGAGTCTGCAACACATTATAACATTTTATTATGTCTTTAGATTAATCAATGCTAGGGAACCAACCGTAACGCTTTTAACACTTAACGCTTTTTTCGTTTTGTGCCAAAGAAAAGACATAAAATGTCAAAAATGTGACGAAAAACAAAGAAAACACTCGATTTCCCGTCCCCGGTTGGGATCGAAACCTTGGCCGCAAGTAAACTGATAAGAAACGTGATACAACAGAGAAGGGCCGTAGAATCTCTACGGTAGCTTGGTTGAAGGTTTTTGGTGCTCTTTTCAAAATGGAAAAGCAGTACTGCATTATGGGTTGTGAAAAATTGACGAAAGTTTCAACAGAGGAAAGCAGTACTGCCTACTGAGATATGACGTTGAAGTTCTCTTTTTCAACAAATAAAGACCGTAGGTATTCGAGGTACCGCGTTTCTTTGTTGTAGAAAAAGCTACGGCTTTTTACCCTTGGAAAACCCCTAAAAACTCAATACACCGTAGATATTTTTCCTTAATATCATTTGAGGGATTTTCATTTCAGCTTTTCTGCAAAGTTCGCCAAATAGAGCTCAAAATTAGGAATCGAATGATATCAGAATCTCAAAATTGATAAAAGTGACGAATTTCATGTTCTACGGCTTTTCTCCTTTGGACGGGTAACGAGATAAGTTCAAAACCGATGAAAAGTTGCTCCATGTGCCGTATCCGAGAACCCGAAGTGTAAAAAAAAGTGGTTATTTTAGGACGTGAAAGAGAAATTTGAATATTGCCGTATTTAATGTCTTAAGTACCATTGTACGGACTGTGGAAAAAACACTCCCACCCTCAAGAACTCAAGAAGGAGAACCAGGTCAATAATAATGAGTAATAGGCTATGAAATAATTATCCTTCCCGAGGGGGGTCAGATAAAACGTCCAGGTCTAATTTTAGACTATTCTGGAAGAGGTTGTACGTTTCATGTAATTGCGTGGTACAACAAATCTTGTTGAGGCGTAAGCACGAATGTCTCAATAGATTCACCTCACATGAACAATTTCATCATCCAGAGGAAAGTTATATCGGTATATTCGTGGGACAAATCCTAGCAATAATGAATAATGCGAGAAAGCCTCATTCCAAACGCACAACAGAAATTGACTACCTATAAAGTGAGTACCTATAGTAAGAATTTTCTATTATAAGGGAGCTATAACGTTGACCAGAAGACTTTTGTATTCAATATTAAATGTGAAATTTTCAGGAATGCACTCGAACGCTAGAAGATACCGTGAACTCGTTGATGGTACGTTATACAATAATCACAAAAATTATTATTTTTAGCGCAGGTCGTCTTAATAGTGGGGTCCAACTTTCAATATTTTAGGGGAATAACCTACTTTCTTTTTAGTTTTACTATCTCTTTCTTCAGCTTCACTTTTGATTTATTATTCTTGGAATAGGTAATACACCTTTGTTTTCGCGACGGGGGTCGACGACTCCGATCGGCCTCAAAATTTGACATTATCCGTTTCAAGTGGTCTAGATTCAAAAACCGAAATGTCCGTCCGCCGTCCAGGCCGTTTTGGGCAGTAGGAATTTTTTAAAAAATCTGAAATTTTGACAAAATACTCGGTTTACCATCTAGTTGTGCCCGCAAGGTTTTCAGCCCGATCGCCCGAACCCGTGGGGCGCTATGGGGCTAAAATGGGGCTACAGAAGGTGGTTTTTGATGACTTTTGGCTATGGGATCGAGTCAGGTGTCGTTTTCGAAGTATTTTTGGACGTAGAATCCATTTTTTGTGATCCCGCAGCGATCCGATTTCACTGTTGCGATCTATAGGGCTTTCATGGGGCTAAAAATGGGATTTTTGAAGGATCCCAGGAGGTTAAATATTTTTCTAGTAAAGAATAAAGAATTTTTGAAAAAACAATTTTTTTGAAAAAAAAAATCCAAAAAAAAATTTTTTTGAAAAAAAATCCAAAAAATTTTTTTTTCCAACAGAAAAGAAAAACTTTTGACACAGAAATAATTTTTGCGCAACTAACCTATATCAAAGAATAATAAACCCTTGTGTAAAATTTGCAGCGTTTTTATATCTAGGTACCTAAATGTTAAAACTCATTTCTATCATATAAAATATCGAAATTAATTAAAAACGAAGAAAATGTGATGTATTATTCGATTATAATGTGATAGAATATTGTATATTATTTTTAGTGCCAATAAAAAACCATGACAAAAAAAACGCCAAGTTTACGCAAGTATTTATGAAATTTGTTCACACCTTTTGTGTGAAAAAGTTAATTCTATGTCAAAGATAAATTCGAAGCTGTTTACGTCTACCTGTTCACTGTTTGGACAGATAAGGAACCTCCACAAAATAATATTTAATAGAGTTGTCGTCCAAAATTACCTCGAAAACGACACCTCATTCAACTATTATGGCCTCGATCAAAACCTACATTACATTCCTACATTTTTATCCACATGTTGGCCCATAGATCTCCTGATGAGGTCGGATGGATCAGAAACCCCTAAACGTCCATTAATAGATAGGTACCTACATCGTGATTGGGTGAATTTTACTCTCCATTGTTTATAAGTTTATTGAAAATATTGGTCCAATTAAGAGGCTTCTTTAAAACTAAATCCGAGTGTTTTAATATCCAAAACCTCGATGGGAGCATAAGCACAGTGGCCTTCGTCAAAACTTCGCCTTTGACAAGTAGACGTTGAACCACCCCATGAAGATCCCTACTGTGTTTTGGAGATGCGCACGACTTCATCCACCTTACGTGAACTTCTTTACATTGCAGACCAGCCTCCTTCGGACGATCACTCGACCACATTGCATAGTGGGTCACGTGAAAGATTTGAAAGGGGTAACTATTGCCTCAAAACTTGACCTACATGGTTAACGTAGCTTAACAAATAAATTTGAATTTATTTTAAAGTATCAAGACCGTAGATGGGTGGTCAGTTAGATCTAACTAAATTTGTTGTACTCCGGGCTCTTCAATCGAAACAGGCCACTGAAGTTGCTCAGCCTTCTGGATATTTTCACAACATTTCATTCTATTTATGCACCCGATGGGCTGAAAGGCAGTCAAGTAAGCAAGGTAACGTGCTTACTACCACCGCACAGTGATCCAGATCCCAAATCTAGCTGATCAAAACCCCTCCGTCTTCGAGTTTAACCTTTTCACTTGCATAACACTCTTGGTTTATTATTCTTGGAATAATACACCTATGTTTTCGCGACGGGGGTCGACGACTCCGATCGGGCTCAAAATTTGACATTATCCGTTTCAAGAGGTCTACATTCAAAATCCGAAATGTCCGTCCGCCGTACGCCGTCCGGGCCGTTTTGGGCAGTAGGAATTTTTTTAAAAATCTGAAATTTTGACAAAATACAGTATTTTGTCTGACAAAGACGGTGAAGAAGAGAACCCTCGTATCTCCAATTTTGAAGGCTACCTACCTTGATCTGGTTTTTGAAGGCTACCTACCTACCAGGAGGGTTCCCACCGATTTTAGAGCTTACAGTGGCGAATTCGTAAACTACAAGTAGGTACTTTGGAGATACGAGGTTTCCCAAGGATACGAGGGTTCCCACCGATGTTAGAGCTTACAGCGGCGAATTCGTCAACTACAGATTTTGGAGATACGAGGGTTCTCTTCTTCACCGTTCAGTATTACTTGGTTTACCATCTAGTTGTGCCCGCAAGGTTTTCAGTCCGATCGCCCGAACCCGTGGGGCGCTATGGGGCTACGGGAGGGTTTTTTGAAGGCTTTTAGCTATGGGATCGAGTTTTTCTCTAGATTTTGTTTCTGCGTGGTATAGACGGTTTCCGGTGTGGCTTCATTAAATGCAATTTACACCAATCAACATACGGTTTTTTCCCCTCACAACATCCCACTAGATTTTTTTTACGCTGAACACGATGGTAAAAATCAGATTTGAACTATCACTTTTCCTTTTTTTAGATATTTGAGTACAATTTACAAAAGATAATCTTCACTTTTCGGGCAGTTAAGTAAGAGCTTAAAAAAATGTATACCAAATTATACCAATTTATTAAAACTAGAACTTTTCTCTTCTCCCTAACTGGCAAAGGTTGGTTCCTAACTAAAATAGTGGAGCGATGAGATTTTAGATTTTTTATCAGCGAGATTCGCGATCCGGACCACTGTGCACCGTCATACGCTCGAGGGACTTCAGAGGCGCTCGTGTCTGGTTCATTAAAAATAAGAAAAATGGTACCTAGCGAAAATTGTGCCTTTCTGTTCAATGTGTTTAACAGTCCCAGCTGATGGCCGTCATCATTCTGAAGACGCATACAGGATTCCCGTAAGGCGGTCAAGTAAGTAGCACTGCGAAGATTGGTACAACCGTCAAAAGGAATTGTTCACATTACTGCATTAAAATGTTCAGATTTTTAACATAACACAGCCGTGGATTTTGCTATCTTAGGTAGGTACCATATTATGTGAAGCAAGCCGAAAGTGAGGTTGCGAATTACTTAATCGGGGGTATGTACTGGGAGAAGCGAACCTTTGAGCATTAATTTATCCTAACATAAGTGACCTGGGCAATCCAATGGATGGGGGGGGGGGGGGTGTTGAAACATCCAGGTAAAACTGAAGTATTCTGGAAGAGATTGGTCGTTCCAAGTGTAGAACAAGATTTGTTGTACTTTTAATGAATACAACTTCATCATCCAGAGGAATGTTATATGGGTAAATCCGCGCGACGTATTTCATCAATATTGAATAATGCGAGAAATCCTAATTCCAAACCCTCAGAAGGTAAGCACGATCCTAAGGTAGTTTAGTAAGTAAGTATACCAAGACCTATTATAAGGGAGCTGTTACGTTTGACCCTAAGATATTTTGAATTCAATATTTCAGGAATGCGCTCGAACTCTGGAAGATACCGTGAACTCATTGATGGTAAGTAGGTATACTAATGGATAGCACATACTGCTCGAATGCTCTGCAGATGAAGGAGAGTTGATCCCGTTTCTTGACCCTTAGCCCAATTACTCTCGGACACTTACAAAAATTTACTTTTTGCCTAAACAAAACCATAAAAATAAGTAGCTCAGTTTACACAAAGTTTATTCAACTTTTTGTTTGTTTGTGCAAAAACGAATTCTACGTCAATAATAAATTATTTAAAAAACTACAGGGTCTATAATATAGGTCTGTTAATTATAGACTCTAAAAAATAATTAACATCTTCAAAAATTAACAGACCCCTTGTCTGTCAAAACACAACATTGTAAGGGATCTCTGCAAAAAGATTTGACGTTCCAAACGACCACGAAAACGACACCTCACTAACCTGACTTCCATCAAAACCCACGCTAAATGTAGCCCCATGTAAGCCCCAGAGATCCCACTATGTTGTCGTATGGGTCAAAAACCTCTAAAAGGATTGCATGTGTGAAAATAAGTGGAATTTAGTGGATTCGACTCTGCATTGTTTATAACCATATAAATATTGATCAAGAAGCTCGTTTGAAGCTAAATCTGCGTGTTTCAATATCCAAAACCTCTACGGGCTGAGCAAATTTACGTAGGCTCTCCACAAAACTTAAATTTCGACAATTGGACGTTGAACTACCCTACCTACCTACCTAGACCTCTATTCCATGCACCTTATATGAACTTCTTTACATTGCAGACCATACTCCTTCGGACGATCACTCGACCACATTGCATACTGGATCACCTGAAAGATTTGAAACAGGTAACTATTGCCTCAAGACTTAACATACATGGTGTTGTGCCAAGATTTTACCTAATAGCCTAATGGAGCCTATTGATGCCTAATGGAGAGTTGGAGGATGTACTGACTCTGTATTAGGAAGAGTGTAGCTTTGGGCGGAACTCGCATCAATGGGGTGCCAGCCGTTTTAGACTAAATTGCAAGGGTTTGAATTTACACTTGTTTAGGCGGAACTCACATCTCAGGGGTGCCAGCCGTTTTAGCAAAGACCTAGTAAGACGGATCTCACATCACAGGGGAGCCTGTCTGTTGTTTAGGCGGAACTCACATCAAAGGGGTGCCTGCCGTTTTGTCTAGGAGCCTAGTGCGACGGATCTCACAACACAGGGGAGCCTGTCGTTTTTTGGCGGAACTCACGTCTCAGGGGTGCCGGCCTTTTTAGTTGAAAAACCCTAGCAAGAATGATTTTTAGGCGGAACTCACATCTCAGGGGTGCCAGCCGTTTTAATGCCCTAAAGAGAACTTCTAGAGGGTTTTAGGTAAAAGAGCACACACAAATTTAAGAGGTAACACAAGGAAAGGAGAGAGCTGTTGATTGGAGCTGAAGGCGACTTAGAATGAGGCTCTCTGGCCTGGGAGGCTGCTTATATCCTGTAAGCGCCCCCACCAAGAAGCCCCCTTCTCTCAGGTGTGAGCCTGGGAGGAGAAGCCCGCCTAGTGGGGGTAACCCCCTTGGCTGGCTACGCCGGGCCTAAGGGGCGCGCGTCGGTACCTATGTTTCTCTCTTCTTTCCTTTAGCTTTATTATTTATCTGTAGTTATTTAATTTATAATATGTGGGAGTTCCAAACTTATGTTATGTCAATATATGTGGGGGGCTCCACACAACATAACAATGCAAATTTGCCAGAGTTCAGAAGAAGTACGAAGATAAGAATTCGACAATTGCATTGCTATGTTAACCATGTAGGTTAAGTCTTGAATCAATATTTATGAAAGAAGGCCAGTGCCTGGGGGCCATTCAGCACTATCGTGGGGGTCTGTGAGGTTTTGGAAGGGAGTCAGCTTCCCAATAATGCTAAATCCATTAGCTCGACACGAGGAGGATCAGGATGAGGAGAGTGACCTTTTTGGTCATCTTTATGCTAGTGGTCAGAAATTTTATAAAAAGAGGGTAGAATCAGCTCGGCGAGCATAGTACGAGATAAGTCCGAAGCCGTCAAAAAGTTGCTGGGAATGTGAAGACGCGACATCACACACCTTATCCTCATCACACTCAAAGAACACTTCAAAATGCTCTGCAAATCTTCTTGGGGGATGTCATGGAACAAGGAAATTCCTTGTTCCATGGGGGGATGTAGTACGCCTATTGAAATGAACAGGGTCCAGAAGCGGCACAGTCGGACGAAACCCGATTCTAGCGGGTCGAAAGTCTGTAATGACAAAAAAAATTGAAGGTCAATATGCATGGCCTTGGAATGTTTTTTTGAATGGTATCAGATTGATTCTAAAACGTTGTTGACGTATTTTAGTGAAATGTAGCTCCCAGCACGAAATATAAGTAGACGGAAAAATTAAAACAAATTAAAAAGTAAAATATAATTTAATTAAAAATAAGTGAAAGTTCCTTAAAAAAATAGACGAAAAACTACTTCTTTTTTTCAGTAAAAAATTCCTCCAAAAATAGAACGAAAAGTTAAAATTTCCTCCATTTCACAAAAACTATCAAGCGAAACACAGACTTTTGACTTGCTAGATTCGGTTTTTGCCCCACTGTGCGGCGGTGACGCTCCTATGGTTGCACACTGGAACTTGAGGAAATAGTAGATGAATACTTATTCATCTACTATTCATTATAATGAATACGTAGCCAAAGTATGAATAATAATGAGGAATAACTCCACAACCCATAATCCCGAAACTTTTATATTAGTATAATTATATTAAATTTGTGTGACTAATGTGTGGCAGAAATAGTGCCGATGTTCAAATCTTGCCACTATTACTGCCCTCTTGATACTTTAGGGGTCTTCATGGTCTGGTAGTTTCAACATCGAATTGCGATCGCAGCGGCAGTTTCTCAAAATAGTGATAAGCTCCTTCTTCTCATTACCGGCTTAGTTTCGCAGGGTGCGATGTTGTCAATGATTCGATGGTAAAAACCGGAGAAGCCTCACAGAACTCTCACTTTCAATGATTGACGATGATTGACGAACAAAGCAGGCCATGAATGACCCTATTCTTTTAAAGAGACTCTTGATAACGAGATGAAAATGTTGTAATAATGTGCCTAAAGGTTTAATTAAACCTAAGAATTTAAACTCTTACATTTTTATATCAGGGAGGGGCTAAACATTGAAGGCGTCAAATACGTGAACTCCAAATTTGAGCACAGCACTCTATGCTCCCATTTCTTCATCCTCGGCCTTCAGTTGCAGCCTCTTTTCCGCCGTGTTCTACAACTTTTTGTGCCTACTGAAAATTAAATTGGACCCGAATAAACAAAGATGTTCTTTATGCTAGCTTCCTTTTTACAAAACACCTTGGATGGATAAAATTGACAGGAATGAGGTCGGTTTTCCATTTTCGACTTGGAAGGCCCTAAAGGCGAGAAGCCTTTACGTTGAGTATTCTTTAGTAAAAGGTAGATGATAGGAAAGGCGCAATGATATCGCGGCAAATGACGGGCAGAAGTAGATCGTATAACGAGCTGACCCCTTGAAAGTTTCCTTTCCAGACGACCCCAGAAGCAGGTTCATGAAACAGAATAACAAGGACACGAAATTTTTCAATTTCGGAGTTTATATTAGATGAGAAACATTTCATCACAAATTTTTAACAAATCATCTAAAAATATTCGAGCTAAGAATGATTGCTTTGAGAACAGTAAATTTCAAGAAAGTCATAAGCATTTTGGATCTTTACGTTGAAACTCCTCGCGCCAGATTGTAGCAAAATCCAACGACTCTTGCAGAGATTCAGCATGACGCTCCCACATTTCCTTTTCTTTTTCAACCAGCGTCAACCTGTAATGGAAACGCTTGTGATTGGTACGCTTGACAGCGAAGATCTGAGAGGACTGTCAACTGTGATAGTAAGACTTACTTGTTGGAGGCTAATTTTATGTTATTGAGATTTTCATTCAACTGGGCCATGTGCTCTGCATATTTTTTAGCGTTCTCAATCACCCTCTGTTCTTCGCGAGAGAAAAGTTGTTCTAGGCGCGATTTGAGCTCTTCGGTTTCATCTCCTAAAACAAGCAAATTGAGCTAATCTTCTGTTCAGGTGCTCACAGAACGTATCAGATCTTCGTTTACCTTCAGGAAGGCGAACGTTGCTGACCAGTTGGCACCCCTTCAGGTGGTTGACGAGCTCTTCTAGGGTTTTAACATGATCCTGCGATGGCGTTTTAACTGAAACATGCATTTGTGTTTATTCATGACATTCATGACAGTGGTTGGCCGATTCAACACAGGTGGAACGCCTTACTTAAGTCAAGACGAGCCTGAGCTTGGTTGGCAGCTGACTGAGCTTCTAGTAGTACAGCGACTTTTTCGTTGAAATCCAAAATCATCTCGATGTCCCTGGTGATTTCTGATATTTTCTTCTTTAACTGAGGACAAGCATGAAAGCAGTAGCATAAACGACACTTCGCAACAAAAGTTCCAATCACGAGTCACAAAATAGTTTCCCTTTGGCTGGGAAATTTCAGTCAATTTCATCGCCCACGTTGACATCCTACCCTTAAAGACCCCAGTGTAAATTTCGAACCGATAATGAAAGTTTCTGGCAGATAACGTCTAGTACTCTCTAAGTTCACCTCCAATTTTTTCGTTTGATTTTCACGTAGATCAGGAGGAGGAGCCCACGTCAGCTCGGCTTCGGCTATTAGCGCTTTCGCTTCAAGGATGTCATACTCCATCTCCTTAGCTTCCTTATATGTCTTGTACTTGTCGAGCTGAAAGAAAGTAGACCAGTTGTTCATCGTGCTGCTGTTGGTTTACTAAGTGTGGAATTGCTACTGACCTGTTCTTGCCGCGAGGGGCCATCTGAGGGAGGAAATTTAAAAAAAGAATTAATGGTTACCTAATGTTATAATTAAGGAATAGAAATGAGCCAAGGGCTTTACCAAACGTTCTCCTTGTCGAGTCATGACGAGATAACGATGAAATGGCAGACACACCGGAGATATTCAGGTCTGGAATGTGACGAGAGGACGATGGGGAAGACGTTCGGATGCAAGATGAAGCTGTGGCAGGACGGCGACTTTCTCTTGTAACAAAACAACACTGACAGTTATGGGACAGTCCAGCTGACCTGCATGCAATCCCATGATGTGAAGCGTATTGAGCACAAGGATCGCCCCAATGTTCTTATCACTCAGACGATACTAGCTATCCATAATATGGATATTATCATACTTCAATTGAAGTATAGGGGATTAGGTAGTAGCCACAACTGATGAGACTTGAGAGGGTAACTGGAGCCAGAGGGCGTTAGAGGTAAACGACGAGCACTACCCTTCGCCCTCGCTTCCATCTCCGTCTACTGTAATATTCTCCGCTATTTTGCTACTTCTACTTTTAAAACGACCTAGTAGCCGTCCACTGGAACGACATAGAAGGACTGGCAAGCCAAAAGGCTTGGGTATCATACCTTTTGCACAAGGCTCTTATGTCTATAGATGACCAATCTCCTCACTGGCCCATTCAACGACCACCTTAACAACATACCCATAGGGTGGTCCAAAAGAAATTGCTTTCTTCGAGGTTTATTTGCGTCCGTAGTCTCTGGTTTGTCAGGATGAAAAAATAGCCCAGGTAAATTTACAGACAATTTGAACAATTTTTATAAGTTGCGCATGGGCTTTTTTCATTTTTGGAATCAGTGAATATCTTATCAAGTTAAAATTGCATGAGGGAACGTGCAGAGTGAGACATTTTTTATTTTTTATTTTCTTCTTCAAGGAACCCGATAGGGTCAATAATTTCTTCCTATAGTGCGTCAAAGTGCTAAAATCCGAAGAAAAAAAGTCCAACATTTTCCAATAAGTAATCTTATTTTTTGCCATAAGCACACTCTGAAATTGTCAGAACAAATTTGTTCACTACAACAGCTTCAACCTCTATTCTACATCTACTGCTTCTGTTTATTAAGGGCTTACTTTTAGATTCAAACTCTCTCATTGTCAATAAAACCGAATTCACATAATATGCGAATTCGGTTTTATTGACAATGAGAGAGTTTGAATCTAAAAGTAAGCCCTTATTTTAATAGATACTTATAAATTATTGCATTAAATTAACATGAGGTTTCAGATGCCCTTCAAAAAATTGAATATTAAGAGCAATAGCTGGAGAATAGAGGTAGATGCTGATGTAGTGGACAAATTTGTACCGACAATGTCAGAGGGTGTTAGTGACAAAAATGAAATTTTTGAAATGACTTTTTCGGATTTTCATAGTTTTATGGCACTTAGAAGAAGAAGGAAATAATATCTTCTTACAAGGAGGACCTGAGCTGCAAAACTCGCTCGTTCCACTCTAACGCAATTTTCAGAAATCACAAAGAACTTCGTACATCCTTGAAACTGATCAGATCAAAATGATTCATTTTGCCTTCCAAAACTCCTGCAGCCTAGAAGAACTAAGAGAGAAATAAAAAACGTTGCCACCCGGGTGTATTAGGGAATGGAACGAGGGAGTGTTGCAGCTCAGCTCCTCAATTATTGACTGTATCGGGTTCCTTGACGAAAAATCTGGTGCTAAAAATTTCTCACTCTGCGCACCATTTCAACCTCCCAGAATGCGCCCTCTAAAACTTGTTCAAATTGTCTGAAAATGTACCCTTTTTTCATCCTGACGAACCAGAAACTACGAGGCAAACGAACTTGGAAGAAACCTTTTTTTACCATCATAATGGGCAGGTCAGAGACAGTTGATCTTCGCTTCCGCCTAGAAGACGAGGAAACGGCGGAGCATGTACAATTCAATACATGAGCCGCGGTAATTTTCGTACTTCCGACTCGAACTCCCCAACGTTACGGAAGCGACGAAGGGCGTACTTGAGGCTTCATAAGAGGAGCAGGTAACTCGGTACATACTACAGACGTCTTTCCGGTCGCGGCTATGCTGACTTATTTAGGACCTACTTGCCCTATTAATAATTTTGAAAAATGTAATCATTACAATGCAAGCAGGCACATAAAAAAATCATCCCAGTCAAACAGGTGTGTTGATTATACGACCGGTACTTACCCGCCACAATGATAGAAATGAGCGGATTTTTTAAAGCGAATATTAACGTCACACTGCACTCACCTGCCTTTGACGGATTTAGGTCTCTCGTTCATGGTGATAATACAATGAAATGAATTATTTCTTGTATTACATAAATACAAGATTTTTGAACCCACTCGAACAACTACATAATGAAATTAATATGGGGATGGGAATGGACAGTCGATGTTTCTCTAATATTGATAAGCGCTTCCACTGAGTATCGATCCTTTACATCGATGTAGCAATCTGGTGCTAGCTAGGAAAAGAAAGCTTCAACGTCCTGTTTGAAAGTAGGCTAGTGGAAGGTTTTTTCCCCCTTAACCATTTGTTAAGGGGGAAGAAATTATAATATAATAAATAAACTGATATTATCAGTTAGATGTGTTTGCCTGCCAGATTAGTTTTGAGAAAAACATTTTATGCTCCCCTAAGAGACCTCCTTTAATTGAAAATTTGAGCTCATCACTTGACAAAAATGATGGTTGGCAACATAGAATTGCCTTAATAATATATATTCCCGAAGGAGGTTCCAAAATCTCAGATCTGAAGAATATTTGAAAATTCGGACACCCCAAACGGGGTGTCCGAATCCTCTAGGAATCCTCCCACAGTAGGTATACTAGAGGTTGCAACCTCTGGTATACTGTGTATACACAGTAGAGCCTTTAGCAATCTCGGATTCCAGGAATCAAACCATCAAGCTTGGGTGCTGTGCGAACCCAAAACTCCTTCAGAATCAATTCTGAAAGTTTTACTGTTTTTTAAATTATTTTTTATTGTGTATAGAACTTCCCGAACTGATTGTGACGGCCTCCTCGATCGTAAAATTTCGCTCCAGCGCATATCATTTGAAGACCTCAGGGGAAAAGGAGGATAGGTACCTAACGAAACTTTTCAGGAGAGCATTTTTACTGCAGAAAACGATATACATATATGTGTCACTCCTCATGTGGGCTACATTGAAACAATTTGAAACTACCACGGGGCCACGGGAGCAAAGCTGTAACAAATTCTGAGCCAAGAGATGGCGCTGACGGTTGCGGGGATTTACAAGTCGGCCTACTGGTGGCGGAAATAATAACTAAATGAACTACCGGATGGTTTCCTCGGCGGAGTGTTGTGTTATTTCCCGTGTTATTCCGTTGATTATGGATAATATCCCATCCATAATAATATTAAATATTATTATGGATGGGATATTATCCATAAATTTTATTCCATAGGTACGTTTTCGACTTGAGTGTCCTGTTGTACTGCGAGGACCGGCTTCTGTCCTGTTTCAGCGTGTTCAAATTTTTCTTTTTGAAAATAACTTTAATTAATTTTAAGTAGGTATTATTTTTTTAATCGATATGGAATTAATTTTTGCACCGTTGCCGGAATTAAGTTTTACACAAGGTAAAACTGCTGCTGCTGATTTGCGTAAAATTTGCAGGGTTTTTGAGATTAAGCGTCATGAATGTCACATTTTGGGGCCGATCAAAATTGTCGAGCCCTGTTGCGAATACACGCTTGATGAGCGCGAAGAGAGTTTTCTAGTTAGGCCCACTGACGAGTAGTTTGATCCTTGAAACAGCAACAAATATTAGCTAAGTTGGTAGTTTATTTTCAAAAGGCGTTCTGGTTCACAATTCATGCTAGCGACCCTGACGTATTAAATTTTTCAAATTTCCGCCTCAACTGGCTTGATGGCTCAATACTCAGTTCAATAGCAGGCCATACACCTGCTGGTTTTTTTTCGCGGAAACCCGAAAACCATGCGGGTTTCCAAGAAAAAACTGAGGCGCGTAGATAAAACCGGCATGTTCGAACTTCCAAAAACTTTTTGGAAATTTAATGTTAATTTCCCAAGATTTAATTTAATCCGGACAACAAACGATTAAAGTAATCGATTCTACATAACTTGGGTAATCGATTCTTTAGTCGAATGAGACTTTATCTCGAATTACAACAGAGGAGATCATAGTCCTGATAGAAAACTCGAGTTTCTCTGTAATGTCCTTGAGCCGTGTGATAAGAAGGTAACGGTAGTTTTATCACTAATTTATCGACATGATGAGTTGTTGTTGTCTTAGTTTTCTAGAATTCACAGTGATTGGATTTTTGTTGAGACTTCGATTCGGTGTACACCTATGAGTGTAGCTTTTACGATTTACGAGTTTCCCTCGCGTCTATTTGTTTGAGGCCGCTCTTTGCAGAAATGGGGATCCGAGGTTTGGAGTCTTATTTGGAACGATATGACTCATTCGCATGTTTCCCCGTGAATGTGAAAGAGATAATTGAAAAAGCTCGGTAAGTCGTTGTCTACTGGTGCATTTCTCTCGACAGAGTTGATGAAAGGGTTGATGTACAAATTTTTTTATTTTTTTATTTCAGTGATGAAGGGCGTAATACCACCATAGTCGCCGACGGGATGTCTTGTCTACGCTACATGTACGGAGACCTTTCTTGGGTGCCCGGAGGACAAGTCAAAGAGTTCGTCGAGAACGTTCGGGACTTCGTGTCGAGGTTTACTTCTTTAGGAGCTGAAATGGTTTTCTATTTCGACGGCCCGCCCGCCGAAGTGAAACTCGCCGAGTGGAAAAGGCGGCGGGTGGAGACGATCGACAAGATCGAGGAACTCTTCGACCTATTGAACGCCGGAGTGTCAGTTTCGTCGGTGGAAACTTGTGACTGGCAAGTGACTCCTCCCAACATCGGGACTCTGTCTGGAGTGATTTTAAAACTAGCTGGTTGCAAGGTAAGGTCGTTCTTAATCCTTTAGGTAGGTTATCGGGCAACAACCATTGTGAAACCCATGAATTGTGAATAGTTGTGTAAAGTACTTAGGAACGTACCATTCATAGACAAAGTGTGGAAGTTGGTGTTTGACGAAAAACCCACAATGTTTTCTTCCGGATCATTCAGAAATAAAAAAAGTTTCGTATCTATTAGTGGTTGTGTTAATAGCGTTCAATGCATCGCTCAAAGGGGAGAAAACTTCGGACCCAACTCGCGCTCTACCCTGCCTCATTAAATTTTCCAGGATCCAACTCGAGTTTATCCATGGGAGCTTTCGGTTAGATCCCCCTTTCAAACTCATTTTCAGGCCCACCAGTTGTTCAGTTTTCATATCAGGTGTCAGGTTGTTCGTCGCTAATTTGTTCGTTTTTATCAAAAGGTGATACGCTCTGTGGTTGAATGCGACGAAGAGATCGCCCGATACGCCTACCAAAACAGTTGCCTGGCGATCCTCGGACAAGATACGGACTTCGTCATTTACCCGTCGTCGGTTGACCTCCATTATCTGTCGGTCAAACACTTCAACAAACACAATATGACAACTGTGGAATACAACGGGAGGAGATTGGCATCGTCGTTGCACATCAACTACGACCAGCTTCCTTTGCTCGCTACCTTGTTGGGCAACGACATCGTCAAGAGAGACGATCTTATTGTAAGCCTGCTTGAAACTTGTGACCAATGGTTTGAGTTCTTACTGCACCGTGGATATTGGCCACTTAACTAATATCTACCCATTTAGTGATGACTCCTAACAACTTAACCTAACTTGGAACTGTCCTGTGCTTGTCATTTAGATGTTTCACAAAAGCCTCGCTTCGAGCCGCTACGTTCCCAAGTACGTCAATTTTCAAAAATCCATCCACAACGTGGCCCGATTCGTCAAAGGCTACCCGTCTGGTGACGCCCTCGACCGGCATTTGCCCGGCATAGCACAGCAAGTTTTTCACGACCACAGCAAATGGCAGCTTCTCCGTGACAGCGTTCAGTCGTACAACATTGCCCAGCCTGCAAGAGGTACCTCATCTTGTCTGAATGTGTCCGCCTTTGGTGTTGTTTTTTTACTTCTTTTTTCCCCCCAGACGATCTTGAGTGTGAATCTGGCGACGAAAATTGGGACGCCGTTCTTCGCCTCGTGAGGGACTTTCATATCCTCGGCGGAACACCACAAGTGTACGGCGCTGTTGTTCGAGGAGTTTACAATTGTTCAAACTGTTTGGAGGATTACAGACTACATGACCTCCCTCCAAATCAAGTGGTAATGTGACCTTGATTGATACAGCATAAACATAATAATCAACCTTTTTCTTCGCGACGGGGGCTGAATCAAATAGATGCTGATAAGCCTCAAAATGTGTCTTTTTGTGAGAAGTTCATCGTTTCCACCGTATTATTAAGTAGAGGTCCCTTTTAAAATCTAAATTGTTTATTTATTTATTTGTGTCTTTTATCTTTTACGGGCCTAGAAGCCCAATTACAGAGACAAATTTAAATAGTGTATCTGATGATGAATCAACAATTGATAACCATCATGTAAGGCTATAAATCACTCTTTCATAAAGAGTCTTGTGCAGTACTACAACTCAGGGTCCTTTTAAATTGTGCAAAAGTGTGTTTAAATTGTGAAAAAGTTTATGACAAGAGCACAGTGTGCTCGTCAAATTGGTCCGCCAGCCTCATGAGTATACTTCCAGGCGAGTGGTACATTAGTTAGTAGAGAGTTCCTAAAGAAACATCCGAGATACGTCGGCCGTAAGGGATTTGTCTAGGGAGAATCAAAGAAAAGCTAACTTCACATAACACCATAACAGAGATACGGTCACCGTATTACGGTGTTATCATAAGTCACGCTAAATTTAAAGTGCCGCTATTTACGTTATATTGCTCGAAATTAACGGCGTTATCCTTAAGACCGTAAGCTTCATCGCCGTAACTTAACAGCAATAACGGCCGACGTTAGGCCTAAGGACGTAAGTTATCGCCCTTATTTCTGCGCATGCGCGAAATCTCGAGTTACGTCGACCGTAACTCATCGCCGTTAGGCAAAAGTGGCTTAAGGAACTCTCTAGAACCTACTCTTTAATTGCACTGCAAAAAGTTCATTACTCCTGGTGTTTCTGTCAAGCACGAGTAACAAAAGGGAAGAGGGATTAGGTACGCCAAATCGATGAGGTCATTTAGGACCTTATAGTGGAAAACCAAGTCGTGGACCACTGACCAACCGCTGGAGCCCACGAATCTGAGCCCTCTTCGGGAAAATCACGTCAAGGGGGATCCTGTGGTACCATTTGCTGGAAACAGTGGTGAACTGCCTCCAGTGGTAATGGGCCAGTGGTTTATTTGTCTTCATAATACGGTGACTATTTATGTGCTCGTCAAATTGGTTCGCTAGCCTCATGAGTCTAGGATCGGCTGGACCAACGAAAGGTAGAGCAGCCTCATGATCTCGACACGCTTGACGTCCCGTGAGGCTCTCCAGACAACACCTGTAGCCACGACCGCATCAATACGTGCAACGAACTACAGCTTTTGGCTCAGCAACACCCCAGGATCCCAGACTTGAAATTCCTACAGCTCGAAAGGCGGACGGACATTTGATTTTTGAAAGCTAAGCGTCATGAATCGTATATTGTTAATTTTCGAGGCCGGTCAAAATTGTCTGCCCTAGTCGCGAATGCATGGTGTATTATTCCAAGAAAAGTGGTATCGATACCTACCCATCCTTACTGTTTGGCCGCTCTGATTCTCCCATCCTTACTGTAAGGTGTCGTTCTCGGGAAAATTCGGAAAGTAAAATCGATTCAAGGGCAATAAACCTCATCGAGCACTATTCGAGTATGCCCAGTTGTTTCAATTGATAAATTTGTTTTCTCCAGATTTTGAAGACATTACGGCGAAGAATATACGGCATATTGCTCTACGAGAAACCGAAAACTGGTAATGAGGTCCACGCAGTGAGGGAACTTGCTGTTTCTGGTCGGAACAGTTTAGAGCACTACGTCAGCAACCCTGTGATATTACCTAGCGGTAGGTAGTTTTATGAATAGTGTTATGTTTCCAACTCAATGTAGGTGTTGCCATGTTCTACCGTTAACTGTTCAATAAAATTTATTTAACTGCTATACATATAATCTCAGAATAGTTACTCCCGGTTTCAGTGCCACATCCCGGCTTGGTGGCTTTGTGGAATACGACTGACAACACGATGGATGACGTCCGGTGGGCGCTTCTTTGCAACGCTGTCCCTATCGATCCCAGCATTCTCAGGGATGGTGTGATACCTCTTCGCCTCGGAATCTTCCTTCTCACGATGAAATACTTGATGGTTGGTATTTGGATGCTGGCTCGGTAAAGTACATGTCCCCCTTTTTGGATTCTGGGCGAGCTTAGGACAGGCAAAGTCGTATCGGGCACAAGTGCGGGAAGTGTGAAGGAATTTAAATTACAAATTTTTTAATGCAATTGTGATAACCGCGTTCCCATAACTTGCCTCAGTTCTGAAGAGGGCCAAAGGCAGGAGGTGCAAGACTTAGCCATTCCCTTGAGAGATCAAAATTAGGGAGAACAGCAAAAACATGTTTCTGGACTACCACTACTCAAGTTTCAACTGCTGCATTTGGTACCAGTTTTGTTATTGAATAACGTGTTAAAGCTGTGATATCATAGCAAGTCCATAGTTTAGTCCAGAAAATCTAGTTGGGTTTTCCGGTATAGAAGTGTTTTCCCAACGGTTCTCAATGTTTTTCGGGTCGCTGAATCCGAATTTGAGGTTTACCCACATGCCAGAGGAGAGCTAATTTTAGCAAACGCCAGAAACCTCGAAAAATTGGAATTTTTTTTCTTCAGTTTGCTGCACTTATCTCGAAAACAGTACGTTTTAGCCAGCGCCGGATTAACCTCTCGTGGGCCCCGGGGCTGAGACTTAAAAGTGGCCCCCTATATATATGTACATATAGGTACACATATATATTATATATGAAAGTGGATCCTCTGGCAGGAGTATCACGTAAAAACCACTAGAAAATCGCGTCTGTCGCTTCACAACCAAAAAATGGGTCAAAACAGTAATAAAACTCCGAATGCAGGGCAATCTATTTTTACAACTAAAGTAAGAAAAAAAGTTTCTTTTTACAATAAATAAAAATGCTGCAAATTAAACCCTATAGGGTTTATTATTCTTTGATATAGGTTACTTGTGCAGAAATTTATTTCTGTCAATGAGAAAATCTCAAGAAAAATCTTCTTTTTTTTTTTTTTTTCGAAAAAATGCTTTTTTTTCGAAACTTTTTTGTTTTACTTGAAAAATATTTGACCTCCTGGGATCCTTCAAAAATCCCGTTTGTAGCCCCATGAAAGCCCTATAGATCGCAACAGTGGAATTGGATCGTTCTGGGACACCCAATAATGGATTTTACGTCCAAAAATACTTCGAAAACGACACCTGACTCAATCCCATAGCTAAAAGCCTTCAAAAACCCCTTCCCATAGCCCCATTTTAGCCCCATAGCGCCCCACGGGTTTGGACGATCGGACTGAAAACCTTGCGGGCACAACTAGATGGAAAATTTCAGATTAAAAAAAAAAAAAAAATCCTTCTGCCCAAAACGCCCGGACGGCAGCTGCCGTCATTCTAGATGGCGGACGTCATTGTATGCGTGTTCAATTTCAGTGTGTGTCATTGTATGTGTGTTCAGATTTTATTTTTGTATAGGCTGGTCGTGTTAGTTTTAGGGAGGGGAGGAAATTTTTTAGAAGTACTCGCCCTCCACCAGACAAGTAAACGTGGAGAGAGCAACCACCCACGATCCGAAAACTACATGTTACGAGAAGAGGTAGAAGAGTAGGGTCGGTCTGCTGCATTCCGCAGTCACCAACCACCCGAACACCACAAGTTTCAAGAAGAGGTGAAATATTTCCCATAGAGCACAGAGCATAGAGAGGTGAAATAGATATATAGTAGGTAGGTCTGCTGCGATGACTCCTGTCCCAAAGAATTTCGAGCCAATTTACATGATAAGACCTCCTTTAAAACCCGGCGCCTCCACATTGGTCCAACCCAGGCACACCAGAATGGTGTGGCTAATGCCGGAGGGGAAAGGAGGGCCCACTGTACTACCCCTAGGAGAGATCTGAAGAACAAGGTAGAAGAAAGAAGATTTAAGCAATGATAAGTGCACTTCCTCAGGGGGAAGAAAGAGAGCAGAAGATACGATAAAGGTTGTGATGGGCCAGAAATGGCCTTAGACACAACCTTAGAAGCTCTGTACAGCGGATGGCGGACGGTGGACGGCAGACGGACATTTCGGATTTAGAATGTAGACCTGTTGAAACGGATAATGTCAAATTTTGAGGCCAATCGGATTCGTCGACCTCCGTCGCGAAAACATAGGTGTATTATTCCAAGAATAATAAACCAAAAATTTAACAAATTATTTTTGTTTTCATGAACCAAATGCGGTACAGAGTCCAACCCGGTTAGCAAACTCTGAACCACCGCTACAGTGTGGAAAATCCGTGAGGTCTATAACTCGCGTTGGGAGTGTAGACATAGACGACTCCATGAGGTTTTCAGGTTTTCGAGTAGTAAGGAAGGTATACCTTCCACTATAGTGGAAGACTTAGTGGAAGGTAGGTAACTTGAAACTTTCCGTTCACCTTCCTCTTTTTCAGGAAAACAATTTTTTGGATATCAGCATAGGAATAAGGAAGAACGGTTTGTTAATTTTGACCACAAAAAAAAAAAAAAAAAAAAAAAAATCAACGGTGGCGAAGTGGCCCCCTTGGGTTGTGCGCCCCGGGGCTATAGCCCCCCTAGCCCCCCCGTTAATCCGGGCCTGGTTTTAGCTTAAATACATTTTGTACAAAACTAAAGTGAACAAAGATTCCTTCAATAATATATCATAACGTTTGGTTTTAACCGAAATAGGACAGCCGCTAGAGCGCTTTGCAGATGGACCTATTTTTGGCTCCAAGTGAAAAAACGCTGCAAATTTTACACTAGGGCAAAAATTATTCTTTGATATAAGTTACTTGTGCAGAAATTTAATTCTGTGTCAATGAAAAAAAGTTTTAGAAAGAAAAAAATTTTTGTTCTCAAAAATTTTTCGTTTTGCTTGAAAAATATTTGTCCTCCTGGGATCCTTCAAAAAATCCAATTTGTAGCCAAATGAAAGTCCTATAGATCGCAACAGTGAAATCGGATCGTTCCGGGACCCCAAAAAATGGATTCTACGTTCAAAAATACTTCGAAAACGACACCTAACTCGATCCCATAGCAAAAAGCCTTCAAGAAACCCCCCCCGTAGCCCCATAGCGCCCCACGGGGTTGGGCGATCGTGCTGAAAACCTTGCGGGCACAACTAGATGCTAAACCGAGTAATTTGTCAGAATTTCAGATTTAAAAAAAAATTCCTACTGCCCAAAACGGCCCGGACGGCGGACGGGCATTTCGGTTTTGGAATCTAGACCTCTTGAAACGGATAATGTCAAATTTTGAGGCCGATCGGAGTCCTCGTCCTCCGTCGCGAAAACATAGGTGTATTATTCCAAGAATAATAAACCAAAAGTGTGGGACACGCTCATACGTACGAATACAGGAGCGTGTCCCAACACTTTTGGTATACACTTCCTTGGTTATGATTGCAGTAGTCTACAATAATTGTAATGCAATACCAATTATTGGAATGCAACCTTCTGATTTTGATGAAAGTATCCCATTACGATTCTGGTCAATCCGATCAACTGGGAGGAGTGCAGCACTCCTGCGGATTAGATAGCTGTTACAGCAGCTGTAACAGCTATCTAATCCGCAGAACTCCAATTTCTTTGAAACAGTTTCAAAGAAATTGGAGGTCTGCACCTCACGATCGTTTCTTTGAGACCGCCCTTCTCCCAGTTGGGCGGATTGACCAGAATCGTAATGGGATATTTTCATGTTGTGGGATGTATTGAAAAATATTTTACAGGCCTATCACAACTCAATGGCAGGCCAAAAAATTGTTGTTTTCGGGCCTTTTGAACCTGGATTTACTGAACTGTTTACTATCTCTTTTTCAGGACGAAGGGATGAAAATTCAAAAATTCGAGCTAATAGCTCTTGTCGCCTCAGCCGTTGTACTTGCAGACTACACGCCTGACATGCTGAAACGCCTTCCGTCAGACTTGGACACCAGAGGACTGCGCTTGTACACGTTAGTTAGCCGTTCCTATGGGTCGCTGATCCTACTGAATGATTCTTGTGGAAATCCCATCCCTAAGAACCTCGTGAGTTTCCTAGAGACATTCCATTTAAGTTTTTGGTCTTTGTTGATTCTAAAACTTGTCTTCATGTTAATTACAGGCATCCGCTGACAACTATCAGGACGGCAAGCTTTTCCATCAAATATACCGTAAAGCCAAAAATGGAAGTCAACCTGAGCAGCTATGTGAACACAAAGTAAGAAATGTTTCAGAAGGTATTGCTGTTAGGTAAAAGACGATTGTAGACGATCTAATAATATTGTAAAGAACAAACTGGCTGGTTCAACAACATTCCCAAGGCAACATTTCTTCAGCTAAAAACTCTCGAAACAAGAAGTTACGACGCTGTGGCCACTTAATTGATGCTGCCAGGTTATTCAGAGGTTCGGTATTCATCCCAGATTGAACTGCATCAAAACCATGAAATTCGACTGGATTTAAATTCGGAAAGCAAGTTCAACTCGAAAGAAACAAGATCAGATAGAAGTATGAAGAAGAAGCGACGAGAAATTTGCTGAAGTGGAGAAGGACGGCTCGAGCTACGAGCAGGGGGTTACCGAGTTCAAACTCCTCTATCTCAGATTTTTTCTCCTGAATCTTACATAATATGTAAGATTCAGGGTAAAAGAAAATACATATATTATATTTATCTAACTAATGAAAAAGTTGTATTAAAGATTTCGAAACAAATTTGGTATTTAATTTTATATAATTTTTCAGATTGGCCATATCGAAGTTTTCAATGCCATCCTGGATGTTTTGCCGGGCGGCAAATCACTCGTGTCCGCCGACGTTTGACGATCCCCAATTTGACGTCTACGTGAACGGTTATTTCCTTCGCTCACGTGTTATCCACGTATACAGGTGAATTGATTATCCAATCGTTCCTTTTCGATCACGCTTTCAAAAGTCTTTTTTCGCTGACGCTAAAGACTCATTCTCTGCAGATAGCTGAAGTCGAGTCTTCGCGGTGTCATCAGACGTCTCGCGCGTCTCAAAGGGAATTCATCTATCAGCCCTTCAATCATTTCTCCCCGCAAACACAATCAAGGCAAAATATTTTACTCAAAGTATCAAGTGTAATATACTTTAGAAAATTGTCACGTATAAATTACATATCTTTTACAGAATCGAAAGTTTCACGATTGATTACTAGTCCTTAGCTTTGATATTAAAGCCATCATAATATCACGTAAGTTTACGCTTGTTACAAATTCGAGGTTTACCTCTTGCGTTGACGGTTTTTACGTGTTTTATGTTGCGCTAAGTTCACAGCCTTTCAAAATGATTCGTGTTTACCGACTTGGGTTTTTAGTGGAAAATGTGAACAGTCTTGAATATTGTGTATAAAAGTGGCACTTGGGTTGACAGCGGGTTGCGTCGCTGAGTTTATTCGTCCAGAGGTGATGCTAACCCTGAAACAGGAAATTATCATGATTGAACCTGGTGATTGAAATTGATTGTAAAGTGCAAAATTATTTACTAAACTTCAAAAAAGCAGTCGGCCTAGAAAGGAGGCGTTCAACAGTTAAGGCAGTTTGTTTTATACAAATCTTACGAGTAGATCCGTCCGCGTCTACTCTCAGACTCTGGTTGATGTTGGCCTATTTCTCCGTGGTGGGTAGGGTTCGCTCATGGCACCGGTCGGTTTTACGTTGTCTGTCCTGTCTGTTTGAAAAATCAATCGGTTCATCTGAAACACCAACGTCAGGTGTTCTAATCCGTTTTTGTTTTTTAATAACTTGCGCATTGAAGGGTTTGCTCGTACAGGTTTGATGAAGGTGGGTCGGTTCAATTACTAAGTACTTACGAAGCAGTACTGCATTGGAACATGAGGCAAAAGATTGCATGGGCTTGATTGATTGGTCGAATATAGTTAAAAAGTAACAAACAGTGCGATTAGCTAACGGAAATTTGGCATTTTGAATTCAGCCCACTCCCCCGTAAAACAAACCCGCCAGAGGGCACTCGGGGGGGGGGGGGGGGGGGGGAGCTAAAAAACTATTGTTTTTGTTTTGTTATGTTGGTGGCAATGAATACGGTCTGTCCCTCCAATTCGTCAATGAACGTCCAATGAGAGAGCCGTCCCAGAAATTTGAATTGCCAGTAGGAGCCCAAAACTCACTGCTCTTTGAAAAAAAAAAAGTCGAGACGCGGTTCCCTAGCCCATTGTCTTCCACTGGCGCTTACATTTTGTTATGCATAAAAGGTATGTATACCTTTTAGACATGTAAGTTAATGATTGGTCAGTGCTCCTGGAACCACTATTTTCAGTTGAACAATAGTAGTGTTCCCATGGTTGGGAATTCTCACGTGTAATCAATTGAAGTGTGCTAGAATTGCGATTGAGTGGTTATCAGTGGCTCAGTGGTTTGAGCGTCAGACTGCTAAGACAAAGGTTGCTGGTTCGATCCCAGCAGCCGCTCGACATGTTCCTTAATAAGGAATATATATAAATATAAAGTATAATAAATATACTGGCAATCGCCTCTCAGAAGGCAATGGCAAATTGCCTCTCACAATTGCCATTTGAAGGCGTCGTTAAACAGTGGGTCCCTACTACTTTTGTAACAACTGGTCAACAAGCTCTACAGAAATTAGTATTGCGACCCTGAGAGGTCGCAAACGCCTGATTAGGGGTATGGCACCCAAAGAAAAGAAGACGTAATAAAATGCCATTATCAGCTGTTCTAACCATAGCATAGTAGCTTAGGTGTGGTGATTTTCGACAACAACCATGTTATCTACCAAAACAAAATGGCCGTCTTTTGTACGGATAAGGTTCATGGAAAAAGGAATATACCTATTCCTTCTCCCGTGGATAAGGTCAAGGAATATAAGAAAATTCCTATCAGACACTCCATTTTTTCTACATTCAATGTAAAAGAATGAGGTGTCCGAACAAAATACGTTGTTGAAGCAGGTAAGTTGTTACAATAAGGAATGGACATGCAGCCAAATTTCGGGTTAAATCAATGTCTGGTTAATGTCTGGTTTCCGCCGAAAATTCCAATTGATATTTTTCCTTAAATTCTATAAATTCGTACGAACTTGCAATTTGTGTTTCAGCCCCATTTTTGGTGTTACTTGGAAGCCTTCTATCGATAAAAAATAATCCAGAAACCCGTCCATTCCTTATTTTGCAGAATGACGTAAGATTTGGCCCTCCTGTTCACGTTTTACTTCTTTTTTTTTTTTTTTTTTTTTTTTTTTGTGAGATAAAACAAACTGAATTGAGTGTAAATGTGAAGAAGTGTTAAAATTTAACACTACCGTGCCCTCATGTTGGGCGTCTCATAATTGAGAAAATAACGAATTTTCCTAATTTCGATATTCAACATGGTAAGCTTGACTGTGACTACCCCTCATAATTCCTATTTCCGAGCTATTTATTCCTGGTTATTAAAAATCAGAATCAGTGGATCGAAAATAATGGTGTCCTAGAAGAGAGTCAGGCTGGAAAGTAGACTCCTGGTTATCAGCCACCCTGTTTTCAATAAAAAGAGGAAAACCAATCATTTAACAATTAAATGGACAGCGTTATGCACTGGAATATTTATAATGGAATCCGATCATCTTTGGATTTCTTTTGGCCAATTATTCTATATCACTGTCCCCCCAAATGGCCACCAAACCGAATGGATTATTTGTTGCAGTTGGCAACTCTGAGTGCACAGAGCAAACTGTACTCTCAGCGAGTGTACCAACTGAACATGTGGGGGGGGGGGGGGGGGGGCCATCTCCCCACCCTCAACTGAAATTCTGTCTCCTCAACTATGCGAAATACCTGTAGCTGCCATAGGCGTACTGTTAGTACCAAGTACTAACATTCATTTGGTACCTAGCGTTCATTCCCTAGTTGACTGAGTATATCTCAGGGTATACATACTGTAGGGGCAGGAGGTGCATCCGGTTGCGAATATTTTCCTTCGAACAGGAACCCGAAATTCTTGTCGAGGATGAAGAACAAAAATGGGTGGTCGGCCTTAAACGGGAGCGCCGACGTTTGTGAGAGCGTTTCAGCGTACACAGCTGTGAAAATAAATGTCAATAGGTGACGGTATTGCTTCTGCGTGTTGTAAGAGGCTCATACGGGAAATGTCGCACCTGTGCCTGCCGCTGCTGTTGTGCCCTCTTCGCTCACGACAATTTTCGCTTTATGGATCACGTCTGTGATCCGAAGCTTTGCCGTATTCCCAAAGATTCCTGAGAGGTCGGCTTGGTCGCTGAACATCGTCGTCACGCTGAGCTGTTAGGACAAAACACAATTGATGAGAGGAAATATTGCGTGTTAACAGTTCGCCAGAGAACACTAACTCACGTCGTTCAGCGGTTCCTTCATTGATTCCATGTATTCAATAGTGAACTTGGGTATGGCCACTAGTAGCTCCGAGAAAGCCATCCGCTCGATCGTGCTGAGAAGATTGCTGTGGGGCAGATTCCTCACCATTTTGGGCAAACCTTTGTGACTTGTTGGCAGCACGATAATCATTGAATACCTGTCATCCTGTAAATAATATGTTCGTTGAAAATTCCTGCTGAATTCTGAATAGGTATGTGCCTAAAAACCTGTTAGGTCAATGGGCCAAGGAACTAGGTCAGAAAAATGGGAAAATTCGGCCGAACATAGTTGAACTAGTAGTGAACAAAGTACTCAGTACAGTTAGCACTGAGAAATTAGGTGTCTGAGCAGAGAAAATCACTAGTGAATATTTGGCGTTTTGAATTTTCCCGCGGTGGCACTTTTACTAATCCGCCAGAGTGCGCTAGCATAAGAAGGGACCGACGGGAATCTGCCGGAGGTGACGGCGGAAATGGCCGCCGTGTAGCAGCCAATGAGAGATTAGCGCCACTTTTCCCTCCAGATTCAAAGTTGAAATTTTCGACAGTGCCCTGGAAATTTGTATTACACCGTAGGAGCCCAAAACTCACTGCTATGCCTTCAAATTATGAAGTTCTTTCAGAAAAAAGTATTAGTCGACGGTCGGTTCCCGGGCCCATTACAAAACAGCTAAGAGAGTAGAGTTCATTATTTGAATAGTTAACTTGGCATCATTATCCAGCCATGTATGTTCTGGCTTAATATGAAACTGTACACTAGTGCTACCTTCACTGTGTGTGGTAGCACTGTGCTACCTTCGATGTGTCGGACAGCGTTACTGTGACTTTAACCAAGTCTCACATTGGAACAGGTTCTAGCTGTGATAAGATCTCTGCCCTAGTCAGTACAGCTACTTGGACCTGGAATTATATTGGGAAGGATGGAGCTGTGGCCGCGTGTGATTTCACGAAGTGGGAACGATGGTGCTATGAACATTTCATCATGTTGTTGTTACCACGAGTAACTCTTGCAAATTGAACCGTACCGAGTACTGGACCAGAAATGGGTTGATTGCGATTCCACCAGAGAGAGTTTATTAGTCGTAATCCAACGGTTACGCTTTGACTGAATAGTTGGAGTTCATATTATCAGAGCGAGGGACGCAAATCGCCAACTACAAGGTCGAATGTTGCCGCCGGGCCTTCAGGGCAGCCGCGGCAAAGGGACCGAACGCCCTGTGTCTCGACGGGCTGGAGACATGCCTGCTCCAATCCTCCCGTAGACCGTCAGGGAAAACCTGTGCCCCAGGACGGCCCCCTCAAATGCTGGAAAACTTCGAACCACGTGCCTTGCCAAGCCTTTAGGGCCTCCGCACCATGTGCAGCCAGGGTCGTCAGCCAGTGCCAGGCGGTGCAGGATAGCCGGGAAGTCCCCACGGCCACTCAGTAGGTAGCTGTGAGATCTTGTGATCAGGGACAACCCGGCATCGGCAACCACTGAGCCACAGATGGGAAGAACTGAAACGTGAGTCTCCCTGTGGACTCAGCAGCCCACTCCTCCTGCCACTGGCCAACAAGCACGGCCAGCATATCCTGGCGCGGCCTCGCCCAAGAAGGCCTTGTCTCGAAGCTTGGCCCAAGCACCTAAAAGGGGATTGACAACCTTTGCGATACTGACGACTGATGCATCTACAACTATGAATGAAGAACATTTCCGGTGAAATTGAAGGCTCCCACAGGTCCAGTGGAATTGATAGCACCTCCAGTGTAATTGCAAGAACCCCCAGGAACGACAGAGAGTTCGATTCCAAAAAGGGATGGGTGTGCAAAAGGGCTTGTATTTGTTTTTGGATCCCGCGATCCCGTCCTCCCCGTCACATCACTTCCATTGGACCTTCTATCCTTTTAGTGAAATTCAGAACTGAAACTAGCAACCCTCTCTCCCACCTTTCCTTCGTTTACAGTTGTTCTCTCACTGACAAATGACTCCTATTCATAAATTAAAGGATCTTTATGAAATTCTTGGTTTTTTAAACATATAGACTGAACTTTTCCGTTCCTGAAATTACGGGTACTGGCCAGTACTGGGGTCGCCATGGCTCCTTATCATCTGGGAGCCAGAGGAATGATCTTATAGTTCAAAATTTGTGGACTGCTAGCTCTTAAATCGGTAGTTGCTAGGTAGTAATTTTTGTTTGAAAAATGGGATTACACAAAATTCACTGGATTCATAGCAACACTGTCGTCGTGTAAGTTGACGCTAACGAGGCGTTTCATTTAACTCAATATCCCCCAACCACTTTAAATAAGGAATGAACGTGCGTCTGAATTTCGGGTTAAATCATCCTGGGCCGTGTTTTTAGGCGTCAGATGTAGGGAAATAATCATTTTTGAGACTAAAGTCTTTCATGATGTGGATGTCTGTCACAAAGAATCTGATGTTCTCAACGATTTGAACTGGAGGCCACTCATGAGGGATCCGATCAGTTGCCTGGGGAGGATGGACTGTGTTGTAGGGAGGGCGCGTTGGAGACTGATTTCAACCTAACAGCAGATTCCTCGTCCTGCCGCGAATTCAAATTTTGACTTTTCCATAAATAGTATAAATTAGAATGAACTTGGGATCAGAACTTTGAGCCCACTTCGATTATTATTGAGATGCCTTGTATCGATTTAAAATAATCGAAAAGCAGGGAGGGGAGGGGAGTGGACCTTGTCCACTCCTTATTCCAAACACACTACTCAATAAATCCTCAACTACAAAATATCTCCAAACCGAACGTTTTCTCTGAACTAGTAGGTACCAACCTCATAGGGAAGTTCCACGACTGAAGCGTCGAGTGACCGAATGAAAGCTCTACGAAACACCCCCTTGGTTTTCATCATATCCGTCATTTTGCACTCGTCGTTTTCCATGTAAAAGCAGGCTTTGGCCGTCATCGCCGGATCAAACTTGGCCCTCCATCCACTTTTGAAGTAAATGGCGTTGACAATTATCATGGAGGCATTGGTTCGTAGATTCCCTACAACATGTGATAATATCAAAAAATAAGTCATTATAATATTATTATAACACAGATTAAGTTTTACATATCAAGTAAAACTTAATCTACATTATCAATTCAGTTGACATGTCATTCTGTAACTTTAGGTTCTTACCTATAAAAAAACCGTACCTTCTGAAATGAGTTGAGGGATGGCTCCCTTCGTTTGCTGGCTACTCCAGGCGTTGACTTCTTTCACTACCGCTTCCGGATGGGCGAAATCTGCGGTGACGATGTCGCCGTTGTACGTCTTGACGGCTTCGATGAAAGGCCCTTTGGCAGCAAACCCTTTCCTCAGCAGGATCCTGTTGGCCGACACCACGTGAGCTCCTTCGGACGGCACCTGGTTAAAATTACGCTGCTAAAGCGATCTTCCGAATCTCTCGAAGGTTCTCCTTCCCGAATTGATTCCTACCTGAAGTCGTCTTTGGAACGCGTGCAGCTGTTCCTCAGCTTCTTCTCTTTCAGCGGGCAACCTCATTGCGGAGGAAAGTTCGTCCGCCGTTGGTCCTTTAGCTCCCTCGTAGATGAGAGACAAAGCAGTTTTGACGCTTGCAGGAGACAAAACCCAATTGGCTGGTCCACATTGAAGGAATCGCTAAAACAATCATGATTAATTATTCTCCACTTCGTTGAAACTATTTATTTATTTTACCTTTTTTAAATTGATTACCGAGACCAATTCGACGTCGAAAAAGGAAAACGTGGTTTTGTCCAATCTATCAACGCCTCCATGTCTTTGTGCGGATGCTTGCTGTGGTTGGATAGCTGTAAATTTAATTATGGAGTTAGGTTTTACTCGGTTTAACTACGAATTGAATATTCTCCTGATTGATCACCCGCGAACTGGAAAATAGTCAAGATATTGTCATTTATAGAAGCGAAATACATAATTGTACCAGGTAAATAGATAGGTACTAGGATGTGATACACGATTCTGAAGTACAACATCATTAAGAGGTATCAAGTTGGTATAGGTACAGTCTGAAAATTTCGGAATCGAGTGTCACACCCCCACATTTACCTGAGGCCATGTACTTCGCTAAATATAATAAGCCCCCCTCCCTTTATTTGATCATTATTAAATGATAAATTCATATCGTAATTGCACCTGCCGAGTGTCTGGTGATTTATATATTAATAATTACATTTTGCACCGACTGGCTCCCCCAAACCGCACAGGGCTCGTTCTATGGTTCTGGGGTGTTTCCATGTACTGAACCTAACAATTTAAGTTGCGTTTTTTTTTTTTTTTTGCCGGAATAAACTTTGTATTGGTTCATTGTTCGTATTCAGGATGAATACCAAGTGATTCCCTGTGTGATTGTTCGAGTGTAAATTCCTATTGAACAAGACATTGTATACAATGATTTATTAGGGACCAATATAATTATTATATTGAATAGACAATCCAAATATGTAGTGTCTTTGAGGTTAGAGATTAGATGATTATTATAATTGAATCTGCAAATTGACTCTGACGCCATCAAATAAAAGACAACTAGTACTTTATTACAGTTATTTTGGTTTATTATTCTTGGAATAATTCACCTGTTTTCGCGACGGAGGTCGACGACTCCGATCGGCTTCAAAATTTGACCATCCGTTTCAAAATGACTTGGCGATCAAAATGTACTAATACAATATTTCCATTCATAGGTTCACTTGCAAGATAGATGACATTGTTTGGGATTTTCCGATTCTGTTTTGACTATAAGATTTCTTCCAATTTTGGTTTATTATTCTTCGAATCCCAAAAAGTTTTTTTTTTCCAAATTTTGGTTTATTATTCAAAGTTTGACATTATCCGTTTCAAGTTTCAAGAGGTCTACATTCTAAATCCGAAATGTCTGTCCGCCGTCCAGGCCGTTTTGGCCAGTAGGCATTTTTTTAAAAATCTGAAATTTTGACAAAATGCTTGGTTTACCATCTAGTTGTGCCCGCAAGGTTTTCAGTCCGATCGCCCAAACCCGTGGGGCGCTATGGGGCTAAAATGGGACTACGGGGGGGTTGTTTGAAGGCTTTTAGCTATGGAATCGAGTTAGGTGTCGTTTTCGAAGTATTTTTGGACGTAGAATCCATTTTTTGGGGTCCCGGAACGATCCGATTTCACTGGGGCGATCTATAGGGCTTTCATGGGGCTAAAAATGGGATTTTTGAAGGATCCCAGGATGTTAAATATTTTTCGAGTAAAAAATACAGAATTTTTGAAAAACATTTTTGAACAAAAAAAAAAAAAAAAAAAAAAAATCGAGATAAAAAAAAAAGAAAAAAAAAAGTTTTTTAATTTTTTCATTGACAGAATTAAATTTCTGCACAAGTAACGTATATCAAAGAATAATAAACCCTTGTGTAAAATTTGCAGCGTTTTTCTTTCACATGATTAATCGTTGAGGATGAATGTGGGTGGAAAGCTGTTGAGGTTCGGACAAATAGAATGAAGAATTTGGCGACGTTTCAAGAGATTCTCCTATCAACAGGGTCTAATGAAATGAACACAAATTGAGAGAGAGAAATTGATGAGAGTAGAGTTCATCTCTCAAAACGTCGGCACATTCTTCGTATTATTTGAACGAACCTCAATAATTAATTATAATTTTAATATTAATTAATAATAATATTTTAATGTTAATTAATTAATTGAATTATTCAATACCTAGTGGTTTACATTTTTTCAAAGCCAATATAAAATTCTGTCATGTTGACCTTCACAGTAACTGATCGTTTTTGCTGACGTTCATGCCCTCTACGTCTTACTAAATATCTTTCACTCGTACGCTCTAAAAATTTCACCATGTACTGTATTTGGATTATTTTACCTGCATTTATGAGCAAGAAAGCTGCAATCCATAGGTTCATTGTGGCACGCCTCCGTTCTCACAGGCTCTACGCATCAAACCCGTTCTGTATCTGATTGTTATCGTCTTGTAGTGGTCACCTTATCCTCATCGGCAGTACTAAATCCTCGCGATTTTTGCGAATCTCCGCTGAGGTCAACTGATTGTTTGCTCCTCTAATCGCACCGGGGTTTCCCCAGGATTCCTCCTGTCTCCCTCCCTCGGCCAGTTCTTTTTCCTCTTTCCACGCCCTGCCCCACGCGCACCTAATGGCCGTTGGATCTGCAAGTATAATTGGCCTTGAGCTTCAATCCCCTCCAAAGATGAGTTTAACCGGTTGTCGGGAGTCAATCCTTGGACGCATTGGCTGTAAGTTCTCTTATTAATGCGAAGTTGAGAAAATCACTTTTGTATTTCTGTCTGGACACCGTTCGGGGCCAATTGGTTGTAATAGGACGCCATAAGAGCTCCATAAGAGTCAATTTTTCAAAGCCAAGCAAGCCAATTGGTGATGAAAACTGCCATGAAAGGTGCATAGAGGGGATCTTCGATGAGTGGTTGAAAAGTGGACTGGAACTTGGTAGTAAGCCAGCTTGGAGGGAACTTAATATCCCAACACATCAAATCATCCCCAATCAAATTTTTACGCTGAAAGAGCTTCGCTGGGGGAATTCCCAGAATTATTCAAATAAGCGTAAAACCCTTATTGTTTTGTCTCACTTTTCCCATCCTAACGGTACCGATCCTTCGAAAAATTCGAACTCGGGAAATCCCCTGCCATGACCAATCTACGTGATGACTACCTTTCTGAATGTTCTCCCGTCGTCATACTGAGTGAGTTCGCAGAGCAATTACGACAGTTAGTGATGGGAAATCCGAATGCCGAATCGAATGCGGCATTTGATTATTGAAATCATTCGGATGATTTCAAGCATTCTTTTGAAGCGTTTCACTTGAGTTGTGGCGTTATGAGCGTTTCCAAAGGTGTACAAGTTTAATAAGCTGTTCAGTGAGGCGAGTCGCATGCTCCATTATAGAGTTGCGGTTAGCTATTAGAGGGAAAATTAGTCGAAGAACCCGATGAAATGTCACAAAATATACGTTTATTGTGCTGGTACATGTTACACATTAAAAAGACGCAACGAAGTTAGTTCGTAAAAGTTTAATTTATAATAGAAAGTTAAATATATGCAGTAGAAAAGATTTTCAGTCAAAAAGTTGGAAAACAAATTAAATAAGTGGAGGGGTATTAAGGCCAGTCCAGGTGGTCAAGACTAGGCTACGTCATCAGTACTTGTCATGAGTTTGACCGTAGCAAGGATTTGCTAGGTATCTTATCTCTGGATAAGTTTTGTGATGTTCAAGGAAATTTTGGACCCATTGTGGTGCGAACTTTGGAGTAGTGAGACCAATCTTTGAACCATTCGCCATGCTAGGAAAGAGAAAATGTCGAATTTATTCAGTCGTTATTTGATATTTCTTGCAAACCAGTTAGCGAAGTCGTAGCGGCAAAAGTTGAACAAAATTAAAAAAAAAAAAAGAGTCGATGGGGATAAACGGCAAAATGATTTAAAAAAATGTCTATCCGGCGTGTCTGTAGGGATCTGCACAGTTTTTACTAAACTCAATAAGCGGGTTTGGCCATTTTGGATGAGATGACATCAGAAAGCAACTCAATGTGACTTCAATAGCTTCTAACGTTACGACGAAGCCCACGTTGATCGTAGCGCATATTTTGCGCATGGACAGAACTTTACGGCGGAGTTGCAACCAACCATAATGGTGACATGAGTGCCAGATTTATTCCTCCTAGACAACCAAATATAAAGAGGAAAGTCGGGTTAGACCGGGTACCATATCTATTTGAGTAGTTCCATAAAAAAAAAAAAAAAAAAAAGCTGCAAATAAATACATGAATGAAATTAAAATTACCCCAACATATTTTTATTCAAGTTCTGAACGCAGGACGACGTGTGAACACCTCCGAAATGTACTTTTTTCGGAAAGCAGTGGTCGGATGGACTCTGAATGATAAGGTTGAGCAGTTGTGTCTCCGTGCCTCAGAATTCGAAGGCGATGAAACATTCAAATGCAGAATCGAATGCGTCTCACCCAACTTTCCCCTACACCTTTTGATCGAAATGTTTGCTACAACCATGTTTAGCTCTAAACTAATTCTGATCTTGGGGGCCACTCCTAGCCAATACCAGCACGTTCCTTTCAGGCTGGATGGATGTTGCGGCTTGGTGGGCTGCTTTCCCGGACGGGTTTTTGTAAATCGGATTCCTCATTTAAAAAAAAGGCTGTATGCATAAAGCAGACTCGATACAAAAAAAAAAAAAAACGCCTTTTATTTGTAATTCTAATCCCAAGTTTCAACATAAGAATCTACATTATGGATTCATCCGATTTCTGCGAAAGTAGGATGAAACGTTTTTGCCGGTTTTGATTAATCTTGGCAGCCTTTTTCAGAATCAGAGGACACCTACCAAGAAGTTATTATTTCCCATTTTTATAATTAAATTTATAAATAACTATGTAATCAAGTGAGGAATTCAAAAAAGTCGGGGAAAATCGCGGCGCCTTGCGTGTGAGGAGAAAGGTTACTCCGAGAAAGGATTTTCAGGTTTAAAATTTAGGTAATTCTGGATAAGTTATTACAAGAAATTGTTCAGGCTACTCTACAGATACCCAGAACAAGCCTTAAACCTTAATGTTACCAAATTAACGGTCGTGAGGGTTTCAGGTTTGATGCACCGCAGTCAGTTCCATTATGGCCCATTACAGTCACCGTTAGAGTGGGGATGACAATGAACTCTATTGGAGAGGCAATGTATTATCGACCTGAACTACCAATTCCTAGGAGATTTGTTCGCTAAGTCTGTGTGGAAAGTTCTGCAACTTCTTAAAAAGCTTGCGTGAAAATCTAATGTTGATCACCATTCTGGTCTTTTATATAGTGATATCCGACTGAAACCCGCCATTCCGGGGCAAACACCTGAGTCCCAACATGCTTTACCGCCCTCGGGGTTTACCGGCTGGAGTAGTCGTTGTCGTCGTCGTCGGAGCGGACGCCACGGGTTTCCCCGAGCCGTCTGGGTTGCTGACCCTGGCGACGAAAACCACCGCGTTGGTCGTCTCATCTTCGATGTACAGGATGAACGGGTGGGTCGCCTCGAAATCCACTATGTGCTCTCCGAATTTGCTCACCAAATCGATACCTGTGGATTGAACATGTTGGAGGAATATGTTGCATCTAGTAGAAATTACGAATGCACGGTTTCCTCTCACTTGTTGCCACAGCTGCCACGCTCCCTTGCTCGTTTATTTCCAGGGAGGTTTTTTGGATGACGTTCGAAACCACAAGATCTTTCACGGATTGAGCGATACCGCTCAAATCGGCGTTGATTGAGAACATTTCGGTTAATCCCAACTGAAAATGAAGAAGAAATAATTTTTTTAACAATGTCATGGTAAACCTTCACACTGGCTCCGTTTGATTTTGCGCCATTGGAATGAACTCAGTTGCTGATCTTATCTTGGAGGAGAGCTCTGCATTTTGGAAGTAGGGACCACGTTTTCACGCGTTTTCTTCAGCTTTAGCTGAGTAATATGTGGAACAGATCAAACGCTGGAGGAACAAGTTCTTGGGGACATCTTTCCGACATTTTGAGAACAATAATTGTTATTGTAATTGTATTATTATAATTGTCCATCGGAAATTATTTAATCGGAATTGGTTGAATTTAGGAGGAGATAAAAGGGCAAAACTTTTCGTTTTGCAATATTGGACTCAAGGTCTCCACGGACTTATGACAGCTCCATGTTCCATGAGTGTCCAAGTAAGAAGTGACACTCTGGAATACAAGAACCCAGCGGGTTCTCATAGAAACGCACTCATCAACCACGAAACGTGGAGCTTAGTGGAACTAGTCACAGACGCCTGATTCGCAAAGTCTAGTTTTTTCCGCATAGGTACACAGGTAGAGTACTCCTACGTTTTTGTACTTACTTAGCCCGATCGCCAGAGGGGGTCCACCATGCGTCCATCAATCAGTTTCATTAACACAGAATGTGTTTTTTCCGGGGGTCTTGAGGTTTTTTAAGGACGCATTTTCAATGCGTCTGTCCTTCCGCCCGTCCCAGGCCCAAGCATACTTGTCTTCTCTGCCTTCGTTTACGTTCCCTCGTCCCCTCAACCACTCCCCTGCACTGCTGAAGGATTTACACCTGAGTGAGGCGACAGTCCCCCCCGAGGGAATAACACTCAAAAGTGAAATAATTATTCCAATAAGGGGAGCCTCCTCGGCCCTTTCGAACAACATGCAGTCCAGTGTGAGTTGCCTGACAGTGCAAACATGATCGTGTTTACGGAGGTTGACAATTTGGTTTGAAGTTGTTGTTGGTTGAAATAACCCGCCAACCTGAGCCAACACCCCGAGCCCCCTCCCTCCCACATCCTGAGAACTGCAACTCCTTCTAACCCCACCCCACGCCCTGAGTCCATCTGCTTTTCCATAAATTCTATAAATTCGTACGAACTTGTTATTTGTGCTTTAACATATTCGGTGTCATTTGGAAGCGTTCTATAGATAATAAAAAAATAATAATTCAGAAGCACGCCCATTCCTAACTACGTGAATGAGGTACCAGATCACATTATTGACGAAATAGGAACCGAAAGTTGACTGATCAACGAGGATCAAAACGACAAAGACAAGTGATGAGAAGTTCCACTACTCTCCGCAAGCAGGTGAAGCCGTGCTTGTACTCATGAGCTGTCTGCAACGGCTCGTTCATCAACCCACTCGACCAGAATATTTTTCAGTTTCTACCTTGAAATTACTTTTTAACTTTGTTATAACAGGTCTACATACCTCTTTCAGAACTGGCGCCAAGCTCGCTGAAAACTCAAAATTAAACCGTGGCAGCTTGATTTGCACCGACACAGATTGCATTTCGCTCACTGTTTTCCGAACTTTCTCTGGCGTCATTTCTTTGACCAAAGCAGACAAACCATTTTTGTCAAAAGGCAGCATGATATACATCGCAAACTTCTTCCCCTGAAAGAACAAAATCACCAATTCATTAGACCGTAAATTTGTTGTGGACTACAAAGCCATGACGCGTGCTTTCCCATTATTCACCTGGTAAGGCAGCCTCACGATTGAACAATTCATCTCGAAGTTCTCCCCATACTTAAGGTTCTGCACGGCGTTCATGAAAGGCACTTTGATCGGTGTGACTCCGTCAACGTAGAAAGTGTCGTCTTTTGTTTGGTTCAAAGGAAATTGGTTTTCCCAAAGCCCTTTGAAGAACAAAGCGTTGACCAACAGCAGCACCGTGTTTTCTTTTGAGTCAACTGGAAGGCGTAGTGAAAATGAATACACGTCAATTTTTCAATGAGGCAACTCTAAGGAGCTACCTATTTCGTCATCAGTCGTGTTATTCTGAAATATTCAATACAAAATGGAAAACTTTTCAAACATCTTCCAATCCCAGCGTGTTTTTACAGTGACGCATGATGCAATTACCTGCCATTCATTTCCCATTAGAGCAGCTCATTATCGATGGGCCTCAGAAATGAGCTCAACTCTTTGGCCTTTTGATCCAAAAATACATTTGTCCAGTCAAACGACGGGATAAATGAAAACTTTAAATGCAGCAGTTGACATAACATTTTGATTGTTAAAATCATACGCCGCTTGCGAAATGTGTTACAAATCCTGTGTTTCATGAAATGAGGTCTCGTGATTTGCAGTGAATGGTGTTAGTGTGGTTTCATTGAGCCGAATCAAGAAGTAATTATTCCATCAAATCTGGTAATTGTCTTAAAGATGTGCCCACCAGCACCACACCGCAGCAAGAAGATACTTGCATCATTCAATATGCTAACCCACAAAGTTCAGGCAGGAACAGACAGAATTCCGTTTTGAGAACTGATACCTGAAATCTGATTCATTTCATCAATTTCGAAAATCGTTTCGCTAACATGAGAACAAAAATTGATACTTTTATGTCCCACAAACTCAGAATGGTGTCTAAAATAGCCCCATTGAGTTGGCAATTTTAAAACGTGCGTTTTTGAGCGTAATTTCTAATTACCTACCCCAACTGTGGGGGCTATTTGAGAACGCCATTAACAAAATATAGGCCTATAAAAAAATCCCCCTGTTAGTTTAACGCTAAAATGGAGCCGTTCTGCCCAAACAAATTTGAGCCGTTCAAAAATAATTTTTTTAGTTCCTAGGTACATTAAATTGAGATAGAACCAGAACATTTTCTCAAATAGCCCCACTACGCAGGAGTAAATACGTAACTAGGTAATTCACGCAGGCTTACTTTCTGACAGCAAATGTTTGATGTGGCCTCTGGTGACGGTTTTCGCCCACGAATTAATTTTGCCGACGGCTTCGCTGGTCTTTTGGAAATCGATCTTCTCAATGGTCCCGTTGTAGAGAGTTTTGATTTTCTTTTCGAAGGCCGGCGTAGGAGTTGCGTCGTCGGCCAGGAAGATTTTCGTCCCGACAGCGATTTCGTACCCTTTGTTCGAGGCCTGCCAAGAAACAGGATTCAAATAAGGTGAAGATTTTCAACTTTATCTCAAGCATCGGTGGTTCAGTGGTAGAATGCTCGCCTGCCACGCGGGCGGCCCGGGTTCGATTCCCGGCCGATGCAATGTTTACATTTTGCAGTCAAGAATGATAACCTGTAACGATTGAAGTATCGTTGACAATCTCTTCGTACTCAAAGCTTTGGCGTCTTTAAGGTCCAACACTCTTTGAAGTTCTACAGACGTGTTCCCTTTGGCTCCTTCGTACAGCATCGCCAGGACTAATTTGACGCTGACGGGTGACAAAGCGACGTTTGACTTTTCTTTAGCGGCTAAAAGCTGTAAAACAAAAGTGAACCCTGTAGACGAAAAATGCGTTTATACCTTCGTGAGCTGTATAAAAAAAAAATGCGTTTATACCTTCGTGAGCTGCATGTCAAAAGCGCTAAATCGTTCAAGGTTTTCATCCCCGGTTTGCCGTTTTTGCACAATTTTTCCCTGCGTACCCAGAACGCCAACTGCAAAAATAAGCCATCATCAAAGGTAGAACAAAAACAATGTTATTTGAAGATGCAGCGAATATGGCGGCCGAGCCGGCTTGCCTCCGCGGGGTACGAGAGACCTTTAAATGCAAATGAGCCACCGGTTCCACGATAATTGCGATTCCATTCAGCCTTGATAACCTAAGAAGTCCCTAACCAAACCAACTTCGCCGGTTATTTTTATTCTTGATTTTCCTTCCATCGAATTCCTTTGGAGATTTTTCCCTCTCGGCAGTTGAGACGAGGCAATTTTATAAATGGCCAATTGAGAGATTCCCACGTGCGGTTATACAAAGTAGATTCCACTAGTAGGTGTATGATTTACCAATTACGTAGTAAGTATAAGTAAGTGGGATAGTGAGGTCAGTGTCTCAGTAGGCCCCAAAACACCACATGCAGTTTACACGTTCTCATGTAGAAAACATACATACATGTATAGGTTTCCTACGTTCTTTTTGAACGTTTTGAAAATAACTTCACGTTACTTTACCAGCTTTAGGTATTTCAACAGAAAGATCTTCCACGGCGACATAATCTATCTATACCACTAATATTTTTAGTTTTGTTCCAGGTGTGACGGAATGTTAACAGAAATCGCCGGAGACATGCGCAGTTTAGAAACTGCTGTTCCAGGTCGATCGTAAGTTGGACGGAAACCGATAGCTCGAGTATGTGCGGTCGGGTTCAGTCGACAGCCGCGGTCAGACCTGGAACAAACCTATCAATAATAATTATTATTACTAATTATAATAGTAACAGTAAGCATAGGCCGAAATTTGAGTGTGTTGCCCGGACTTTGATATTCCATCCCATAGGAGCCGGGATTTTCGCATACAGAAGTTGGGGAATGGACTACTTCCCGAGTTATGTCACTTATTCGGCAATTCCCGATTAGAACGTTGTAGATACCTAGCGACTTATGAAACGCCGCTTTGTCAGTTTCCTTCTCGCCTAGAGGACAGTAGGTATATCTGCTAGAAAATGGTGTTTTCCTGAGCAGCAGCTATGAAGGGAGTCGGAAGCTCTAGTGGCGTTCCTTGAGGACAAAGACCAGTCCCAGCATGATTGCCTCGTTTGGCGATAAATCCCGCATTTGCAGGGATCTCACGGGAGGTTACGTCCAAAAAAGTGGGACCGTACATCCTGAAGAGATAACGGGTTTCACAGTGGAAGCCAGTTGCTATGATAAAACGCGCAACTTGGAAGTGGGAGATGTCCACGCCTGTTTTGGTATTATATTCCGAGGCACCGAAGTGAAACGGGAATGTTTTTAAGGGAATCTACATCAAATTATCGTAATAAAAAAATTGGACTCATACACAGGTGGAACATCGCAGTGTTACATAACTGTTATAGCCCAGTCATTTAATCAGCATTAGTAAATAATTTTATGATGATTGTGGAGTCATTACATTCTAATGGGATGGTTAGGAGCATAATTCCTAAAATTTCTGAGTCCACTCTTTGGTACCGACAATAGGTACCTAATTATTGTTGATCGTGTCAACGGGTGAGCTGTATTTGTTGAGTCAATCAAAATCTACTCGAATACTGTGTTGACCTTTCTAACAATAATAATTATTGTTATTGTTACCAATAGTTGTTGTTTCATCTTCTACCACCAGGGCCTAGTGTAGAAAACGCTGCAAATTTTACACAAGAGTTTATTATTCTTTGATAGTTAGACAGAAAAATTGTGCAAAAATTACCTGATACTGTGTCAAGAGAAAGTAGGTCCTATTTTTGAAAAAATTAAAAAAAAAAAAAACTTCTGTATGTACAATGTTTGGGCAGATGACATTGTGGGACCTGTAATGAATTATGCGTCCAAAACTACTAGGAAAACGACTCCTTATTTGACTTCCTGGGATCCTTCAAAAAGCCATTTGTAGCCCCATGAAAGCCCCATAGCGAATTTTTAGAAAAACCCCTACTGCCCAAAACGGCTCGGACGGCGGACGGACATTTCGTTTTTGGAATCTAGACATCTTGCAACGTATGTATAATGTAAAATTTTGAGGACGATCAGAATTTTCGACCTCTGTCGCGATTACAGAGGTAGGTGTTCCAAGAATAATAAACCAAAATGACTAGAAGACGTTTTTAAAAATAACATTTATTGGGCGATTAGGTGCTACTACTTATTTGGAAAACTTAACTCTGGAGACCAATCTGAAGAAACCAGAAATGAACAAGATTGAGCACTGATAAGAAAGTGAAGGTAGTTATCCCATTACTACAGAGATATAGCTCTAGCGAGTGAATGTGTAACTAAATTGAGGATGCCAGTGCAAGAAGGGCACATAGCCCCATGTGCCCTTTTTGGGGGGAATGCAGAAATCGACTCGCCATCTTGTCTTCCATGTCTGTACCAAGTTTGGATGAGAAAATCCTGATAGTTTTGATGGGAGCCGTGTTAGAGTCAGCTGTTGTTATATGCCCTTTTTGCAGGGAACCACTTTTTAGCTAAAAAAAACATTTAGGTAAAACGTACCTAGTTCCTTGCTTCGTATTGTGATTTTTTGACGATTAAATTACATAAATCGGACGTTTTTGGGCTTTTCCCCGAAATGCAGAATTAGAAAAAGGCTCCGGCCCAAAAGGACGTGTATACTATCACTATGCCTGCAACCCCATAATATGGGTTATATTATACGGAAAGGCAGGTACTATTCACCTGTTTCCTCCTGCAGCGATTAAATTACATACTAAAATGACATAAAATGGCAATTTTTCGAATAAATGATTTTGAAGAAAACAAGAAGAAATTTTTTTTTACTATTTACTATTTAACTTACCAGGTGCTTACATGTTTAATATCCCGACAAATTATCTACTTATATCTAAATTATATTAGGTACATATAATATTATTATGTTTGCGAAATGTGGAACAAACGTAAGAGAATGCGGCGGTGTGGGGACGGAAGTACAGATAGCCTACGGCACCCTAGGCACCCAAGATTACGTCCACAAACCGTAAACCATTCTTAAAATTTCATGGACCCAAACACTGGAGCACATACACAGGCAATAGAATGCCAATGGAGAGTGGTCAAATTTTGCTTTGTACGGTATTAAGCAGTACGGGGCATGCAATCTTTTGGAACGAAAACCCATCAAGAATGGTGGTGATCACTTCATCCAGACGACCCTTTCGACGCTTTATTAGACGATATGAAAACCACCACCCTTATGAAGTGAGAACGAGAGGAATAAATTACTTTTACGCTTTGTAGACCTACTCATGAGACCTGTCTCATCGATTCGGTAGGTAACATACTAGGGGATCAGACGGGCGGTAGGTAACATACTGGGGGGATCGGACGGGCGGTAGGTAACATACAAGGGGAGTACCTAAGTTTGGGTTACTAAGTCAATATTTTTCTATTGTCAGAACCTATTTTGTATTTTAAAAATTTGAACTAAGTCAGCATTTTGTATTTCGGAAAATCGAAACTCCTTCGCTTATTTTGGAAAATATGTTTGAAAATTCCCAAGTTGTTTCAAAAAATTTCGCTTTAAAATACATTTAAATGGTTTAATATAGTTTTTCTATTTTTTTAAACCTTTTGGTTCCATATGCCCTTCTTGCAGGGAACTAGCGAAGAGTTCATTTTTGCATTCCCTCCAAAAAGGGCATATAACCTACCTTCACATATCGTTATTTTTCTCAGTACCAATAAAATTTATAGCCATTTGGTGTAGTGGTATTTCAAGTAGGATAATGATGAAGTCGTAGTGAAAAGGATTGGAAAGGATAAAACTTATAGACACTCCAGGGTGTGTGTTAGAAAACTTTGGAGTCCATTTCCTCAAAACGCAGTTTTGACACGTAGGCCCTTCTTGCACGGACCTCCTCAATTGCAGCTAAAGTTTACCCCTGGAGCTCTTTTCACTCAAGCTATAATCATACTTCGGCTTTTGGATTATTATTCAATGATAATTGCATTAATCATGAACGCATATGCGATAGGGGTTGAACATTTTGATCGGCCTGAAAATTTGACATAAGTCTCATGACGTAGATTTCAAAATTCAAATGTTCATCCGCCGTCCAGGCCGTTTTGGGCAGTAGGAATTTTTCTTTCAAAGCTGAAAATTTGACAAAATACTCCGCTCACCATCCAGTTGTGCCAGCAAGGTTTTCAGTACGATCGCCCAAACCCGTCGGCCTAAAAAGGGGCTACGGGTGGGGTTTTTGATAGGGTTTCGGCTACGGGTTAGGGGTACATTTCTTGTAGAATACATTTTTGGGGGACACAGAACCATTCGATTGGTTGGGATCTATGGGCTTACGTGGGCCTACAAGCAGAGCTTTCGAAGAATGTCAGGAGATCGAATGAGTGTTCCGAGTGATTTTGGTAATCAATTTTTCGGGGTTCCACATCTGTCCGAACATTGTACAGAACGGGGGGGGGGGGGGTGTTGTTTTCGAAGTATTTTTAGACGTAGAATCCATATAAGGGGGTTTACCCGGCCACACCGTAAGGATCTATGTTTCTATGGTCTCCAAATGGGGTTGTTTGAAGAGCTTCAGCCAGGAAGTCGTATGAGGTGTCGTTTTTTAGTTAAATTTGATGTAGAGTCCATTTTTGAAGGGTCCCTTTCGTATAAAATGCATACGTAAGTATACGTATACAATGTATACAATATGTATACGAGGTAGGTATACTATACATGTGTACAATTAAAAAAAAATTTTAATGTTTTTATTTTTTACTAACAGAATTAATTTTTTGCTAGATGCATTTGCAAAAACAAATAATAAACCCTTTGGTAAAACTGCAGCGTTTCTAACTTATACCGCAAAAACCTTAAGTTCATGTACTATGGGTTTTCTGAAGCAATTCGTGGGTCAAGTGACAAATAAACTCATCATGGAAGATACCTCATAAAAATTTATCCTCTCTCAAGACGGAACGTGATCTTGTTCAAATCCAGTATCAACCTAGCACAAGCTTAACTATAACATTATCCATTTTCGAGTTCCCTCCGGAGGCTTGTCTCTTAATGGAGTCCACCATGACTTCATCCGACCCCTAACATAGCCTAAAAGACCTCCTATACGGATTATCCCCAAGCACATGTTCAATCTCATTGAGAAAACTTGATAGGCCTACTTATTCCGGCATGAAACGTATTTATTACCTAACTGCCATTCAATCTCAGCTCAGCTACCCACCGTTATATTCTTGTCTAGTTCTGTGTACTTAAATTTGAAACTGACTGAGAAGGTGGCCGTAAGAGTGGCCCTTATGTGTTCAACTTTTTCAAGATAAATAAACAACCTATTTTAACTATTTGTGTGTTTGACGAACATAATAACAAACGTTTCGTCAAAGAAATGATAGCAATACCTGTGAAGCATCTTAAAAGCAAAATTAAAGACAAAACCAAAAAGTTTGTTGACGGTGCTTGAAATTGATTGATTTAATCACTGCCCTCCCGCTTTTTTCAGAAGAGCTTTCAATTTTGGAGCTCAGTAAATACTGAAAAAGTCAAAATCGAGAGACAATTTTGCAGGGCAATAGCCATTGAGGGCCGTTATGCTAGATACTTATGAAATGAAGTCCCACAATAACTTGAGGCTCTCAAGACTGCTACTGATCAAAGTGACTGCTTGTGTGAACTCATCAATCGTCAATTCTAGGTGGTTATTTTCAAATGAACTCACGGGTGCAGAGGACAACGAACAAGATGGAATTCATAGAACTAAGCCGAAGGTTTCACAGGCCGCGCACTGGTGACAACTGAGGGGCTCGAAGACCGGCCGGACGTCCCCACCTAAGCCCCGATCCGATCCGACAAGAACCTGAAACACGAGGAAGGACGAGACCGAATCAGAACATCGTCTCGTTTGCGTATCAGTCGAAATGGGAGCCAGAGGTGAGCAATAATGAAGGGGGAAGTAGGAAGATGTGGCTTTTCGCTCAAAACTCTCCTTTAATGCGTTCACGTTGAATCCAATAAGCCAAATTCATGTAACAAAACCATTTAAAATGGCCCCTAAAAATGGATTCCACAATCAAAAAAACTTTGAAAACCACCGAACATATTAAACCCTTCAAAATCTCTCCTTCAGCTCCACTGATTAGAGCGATCGGGCAGAAACCTTGCGGACACAACTAGAGCACGAATGATGTCATTATTAAATTTTTTCCTGGCCCTTCTTCAAAAGTTACAAAAACGGGCCAACATCATAGAAAAACGCCTCCCTTATTTAACATTAGCCCACAGGAATAATAAAATATTTGAATTCCAGAGCCTGAGAGCTGGACGAGACGCTTTAATTGTCAGCGGTTTTTTATTGGTCCGGGAGATGCAAGTAAGCCAACCTTGCTACGCGTCAGACCGTTTTTCAACAGCATTCAAAAACTTTTGGGGCGTTCTCTTATTATCAGGGGCGGATAGGCGGTTTTGACCGGTCCTCCCCCTCCTCCACACACACAGTTACCTTAGTTTATTTACCTTAGGTTGGAGTAGTCTGAATTATATGATTTGCACAGAATTACGAATGTTGTTAAATTTCAAGGATGGGGGTGGTACTGATAAGTAGACCTGAAGATGGCACAGTGAGGCCAAAAGCTTGTCACCAGTTACTGTAAACAACAAGGTTTACTGTAAACCAGCAAAATCAAGCGGACTTTTTCTTACGCTCATCCCGTCAAACCCTGTTATAATACTTTGGCCATGACTGCCCGATGGGAAATGGATACACACGTCCAGAAGTCCATTTGTTCCTATTGACCGGTAGGTATTTTTTCAAATTAGGGCCGAGTTCTGTATGCTAAGTCGAATCACGAGCTCTGATTAATAAAGGACGTGACTCTGAGCTTGAGAAAAGTGTTGTATAAGAAACTTACAGTACTATATTTTTAATAATTAGACACATTGTATCGGCAGACCCATCATGTGGCACAAAACACACTAATTGTGATTCAGTGCGTACATTCTTACCTACGAGAAAGCCTTGTTCTACCATTGAGATAGTGAGTCACTTGGAAGGAATACACATCACATCCGAAATGTAAACAAAAATGCAACCTTATCGGGTCAGCCGACAGTGGCACCTGGGCATCTTCTGTTCTCACTCTACTCGATTCATATCAATACCTTAGGATAAACCACGTAAAGTCGAACACAATAGGTAGGAGAATACTTTAAAACCGATCAGCGGACCAAATCCATCACATTGACAAGATGCACTCATTCACTAAGATCGCTCTCCTCTTCGGTGTCGCTTACGTCGCCCAGGTAAGTTGTTTTTGAAATTTATTGTCTCACTTGGCATTAGCTTGATTTAGCTCCAACATTAACATTTCGAGAGAAAAAAAGCGTATTAAAATTAACAAAACTATTTCAACTTCTCTTTAAAAATGAAATCGTCGCTGTAGAAGCAACACCGCGTAACCCACATCTCCCAACTTCACAGGTGACACAAGAAACTGTTATTTAAAAAAACCTTTTTCGTTTAAAACATTGATTCATGTAACAGAGTCATGTAACTGTTCCATTTAATTGTTTCATGTAAAACCCGTTTCATTTAAAAACAGCTGTTTCATTTCCCGACCGAAGTGGGTTAGGATGCTGCTAAAGCGACGAAATATTCAAAAGCTCATCATTGGCTTGGTTCTAATTTAGCGTAGTGAAAGGTGGAGGGCTTGAATTGCTATCAGGGCGTTTTGATCAATTTTATGGTACTCCAGTCCCGTAACAACTGAATCCAATCATTGAGAGCATTCATATCTGACAAAACGATTTTGTTGTTTTCAGCTTGCTTCGGCAGCACCTTCACCGGCCCCTGTGGCTGTGGCTGAGCCCTGTGGTGGCTATGGCGGATGGGGAGGCGGCTGCGGCGGGTGGGGAGGCGGCTGTGGCGGATGGGGAGGCGGCTGCGGTGGATGGGGAGGCGGTGGATGGGGAGGCGGCTGCGGTGGCTGCGGCGGATGGGGAGGCGGCTACGGCGGTTACGGCGGCTGGGGCGGCGACTGTGGTTGCGGCTGCGGCGGCGGCTGGGGAGGTTGGGGCGGTGACTGCGGCTGTGGCTGCGGCGGCGGCTGGGGTCGCGGCGGCTGGGGTGGTGGTGGCTGGGGAGGCTGCGGCGGTTGGGGCGGCGGCTGCGGTGGTTGCTGGTGCTAAACCCCGTTCGTCTGTGATAACCGTTGAATGTTTGAACCTGGTTCACAGCGCAGCCTTTCAAAGACTCACATTGAACCAGATCCAAAATCGTCAACACCAACCAAAAGTATCAGCTCATCACAGTACAAAATCAATCAATAAAAAAGATTTTCTCAGAAAACGCATTCTCCATTTTATATCCACACTTCCTTGTTAACTGGTACCTATCAAACGTAATATTTATTCGCAACAGTAAAGGGCCGCACTGTAGTATTGTGGCGCACCAGCGACCTTCATACGACCTTTGGAGAAACCAGCACAGATTAAACTACTGTAAAGATAGAGCCTTTTGAAAAAATGCGATTTTCCCAAAAAATTTCAATTTCAAGTTTTGGTCACATTCAGACCCATATTATGTACAAAATACTTATTCTACGAGGATATTCGTTTTCTCGGTTCCTATTTGAGCTACAGAACCGTACTCAAATTGTAGGAAATTTAATGTAGTTTTGATTATATAATAGTGTCCATACCGCTAGGATGCATCGTTCAGGCGCTGTGAGCAAAATACATGCATGTGCAAAATATATACTGCATGCACGATGAGCATAGTGGGTACGTGCTCCACTGACTTATGGATGAATAATTCACTCTGCAGAGTCCGATAATCGTATCATAAATTGATGATAATATGGTGATAACAAATTGGTAGTGGCCTATGATAAGACCGACAAGACCTATGATAAGACATGGCACCTCCCTAGCTATTTATTTGGACATCCCAATGATCATTTTTTGCCTGACCAGGGAGCCTTTGCTCTGGGTCTGAACAACAAAATAATATTTTGATGATAATATTATTATCAAAAATGGTAGAAAAATGTTGCTGGGAGAACTTTTGGCGGCCAAAAAACCTCGAGTGTTTCGGACATTTTCTTGTTTCCCACCTACAACTTGAAAACTAAGCATTGCAGAGAAAACATTATTAAGATAAAGAGCATATTATGCTCTTCAGAATTTTATTAAAATTCTGCGTCGAATGACCTCCTTTCACATTAGAAACGTGGGTTTCCGCTTATTGGGAGTTTCTTGTTTTGGTTTAAATTCGTTTTCTCGGTTAGAAGTAGTATTTTTTTTGAATTTCAGGTGCTCCCTTAACTCGTAATTTGATGTTCTACAGCATAAATTGTGAGCCACTTCATTTGCATTATCCGTTCATAAAATACAGGGGTTGAAACACGAGCGAATCCTATTTTTCATCCAAGTTGGAAAACAGCCTACATTAAATATAGACCAAATTAATTATAGCGTCAAATTTTGACGCTTTATGATGGCTAAACGGCTGAACCGATTCTAATGTGTAAGGAGGTCATTCGATGCAGAATTTTATGCTCTGCAACTTTGTTATGTTTTCTCGGCGATACAGTTTCCGAGTTGTAGGTTGAAAACTAGAAAATGTCCAAAACAATCGAAGTTTTTTGGCTCTCCCAGCAAACTCTGTTGTCCCTGAACCATTTATGTGGACGAACTGAATTTGCTGGGAGAACTTTTGGCAGCCAAAAAACTTCGATTTTTTCGGACATTTTCTAGTTTTCCACATTCAACATGTCATGTTGAACCCCCCTTCGCAAGGAAATCAGGCGCCTCATTACCAAGCAAGGGTCACATTTGTCCCTCGCATGGGATTCGAGTTGATTCTTACAGCCCCAGATGTGATTGAAAACGAGGCTAAGACTTTCACAGCGGTCTGACTTTCCGACAAAAAGTAGATATGGGATTTTTATGTGATGTATCAGCGCGGTGAATGCACAATGGTGCCCATGGCGTTTACTTCCACCTGAAAGATGTTAGACACAGCTAAGCAGCTCTGATATCTAGGGCAAAAATGCCTAAACCAGCTCTAGCATGACTGGTCCTGATGGTCTCTTTTGGTGGCGATAAGTCCTTAGTTTTTAAGCTCTTAGTGCATGAGTTACGAGTGCCTTTACCCCATCGGATTTCCGTAATGACAACTCCCTGTGAGAGTTGAACACTCAGCCCATCGAGAATACTTCACGCCTGGACAGCATACCCACCAGATGAATGTCACCCAAATCGCACAACAATCTGAGGATGCAACGTGAGGCTTTGGGTCCCCCACCAGCGCCGCGGGATAAACCACGTTTGACTTCTATTTGGGGACTTTCTGCCTCCTATATATACCGCTTGCTTGGGTCCACCAAGTACTGCAGAATCAACTCACGACCAAAACAAAAACTTCCAAATGTTGACCTCCAAGCTCGTCCTCCTCTTTGGACTTGTTCTCGTTTCATCTCAAGTAAGCTTATTATTATTATATGGCGACACCCAACTCAATCACTGACAAAGCCAAAAACGCAAGCATGCAATTTTAAAGTAGACTTCTCGAGTCTAATTATGTCTCTCATGATAGTACTGCCAACGAGACAACGTTGTACCCAACAGGGCCTTATTCCTATGATAAGCTATTAGAAACTAACAGGTAAGGAAGGGGTCGAGTCGTAACATAATCGAGTATGGCAGACATTACATAAATTAGAACAGAAACATTTTCAGTTCCTTACAAGAAATGCTCACCGCCACAATTGCATATATTATGAGATTCCCTCAATGGCATTTTACGTTTGCAGTATGGATACGCAGCACCTTCACCAGCTCCCGTGCCAGCAGCTGCTCCAGCGCCTGAACCTTGCGGCTGCTGCTGCGGTGGATGCCCTTTATTCAGTGGATACGGAGGATTTGGTGGATACGGAGGAGGATATGGTGGATACGGAGGAGGATTTGGTGGATTCGGAGGAGGATTTGGATGTAGTGGACTAGGATACGGCGGACTTGGATGTGGTGGATTTGGATGTGGTGGACCTGGATATGGTGGATTTGGATGTGGTGGACCTGGATATGGTGGATTTGGACTCGGCGGATATGGCGGATACGGCTGCTGTTGCCTGCCCATTGGCTTTTGCTGATTACACAAGAACCAAAATATCCAATGCCATCATGGGACAGAAATTGTGATTTTAGGTTATTTTTGTCAATCCACCTCCTCAGCCAATAAACTGTTTCAAAGAACTCTCTTGCTCTATTAATCCCACTATACCTGAGCCATAGTTGTGTGGCACTTTCCCAGGTTTTTCCTAAAAAATTCTCAAGTAACCTCCTCTCAATGTAAAATAGAAAATGAAGTTACTGAGGCAGGAGTGAGCCTCGTTTACTTTTACACAGAGACGGATGGCAGACGTGAACAGCCCCTACACCCTGTAACCTACTAAGTGATGTTGTGTAGTTTGAACCCACATTCCAGTGTGATAGGAGGTTTTGTAGAGATAATTTGAAGTGACATTCTTTCATCGAAAAGGACTCATTTGAACGTGTGCCATCTAAATGGGCTACCGAGATAATATGCGGGATCCCTCAGCGTCGTTTTTAGCTGTGCTTTACATTTATCGAAAGTGAAACGTCAAAGCAAGATTACTTTATCGTTCTGAACCGCATCTTCCATTTTTCAACTTTCCAAAAGTTGTTCAGGGCCGAAACTAGATATGTGTGTGAGTTATTTAAATGAACTACTTTTGTTTGTCTTTTCCTCATTAAAGGTTATATTATATTATTTATTAACACTCCTCCCACAAGGCCGTGTCGTGTACGACACGTTCAACCTACTTTGGGGACTGCATGCGTGCATGAGTTCACGGATCGCCCCTCGTGCCAAATTACCCTACCAGCAAGTTGTACTGCATATGTTGGCGTATTGGAAAAAAAAAAAAAAAAAAAAAAAAAAAATTTGTCTCCATTGACACAGAAATAACTGTTGCATAAGTAACCTATATCGAAGGATAATAAACCCTTGTGTAAAATTTGCAGCGTTTTCCCCTTGAATTACGTCCAAAAATTACGTTCAGGGAGCAATCATGGTATCTACTGTGTCTTATACGACACGGCCTTGCAACTCATGTTCCTTGTGGGAGGAAGGTTATTATGTATACATAATAATAATATAATATAATTCACTATAATATAATTCATTCAATATAATAATATAATATAATTCGTCATTCTATATTATCTATATCATATCTATATCATATATCTATATCATCTATATTATAGAATGACGAAAGCGTTTAGTAAACGGCGTTTACTATCAATGCAAATCGGTGAGTTCAACTATTAATTCGATTGTTTTGTTTTTCTCGCTCTTTCTAAGAGTGATTTTGATGTCTCCGGCAAAAGGTGTGACAGACATCATCAATTCAACCAATGAAATATCAATAAGTTGCTCCTACCTCGCAACATTGGGCTGATGCAACTTCCACGAAAATGGGAGTCAATTTAAAAAAAATCTTTCTGAACAGTTGAGATACGATGTTTTATACGATATCAATGACTATTCATAACCCTCGTTCAGTCCCTCTCGATTGCTGGGGCAAATGCGCACAAACGGGCGAACTTGCGCCTAACTCTCTTATTTCAAAAGGACACTGCCTTCTTTTTGCAAATTCGAATTCTGTACCAAATTTTACGTTCCCCATTGCCCATCGAACGCCATTTGCAAAAGAGCAGCTTTTAGTCAAATCCACCAAGCCTGTTGAGGTGTCTGGTGATACGACACCAGGTAGTATACGACAAACACAAGTAGTTTCATCACTCCAGCAACTCTTCATTCTTTGATTTCTAAAAAAAAATATCAAGGTCTAGCGTAATCAAATTTACATGTTCTTTCGTATTATTTTTTTGAAACTTTGAATAGACTTAATATTTAAAACGTGAATATTTTAATCAATAATTGATCAAAATATCGATTATTCAATAATCGATACTTTCATCTACTGCCCAGAGTGGTTTAAATCAGGTTTGAACTTTTGGGAACAACTTAGGGATGCAAACTGCACAACTGACTGTAGGTATGTACCAATATCTGGGATTTCTTCCAAATCCCTTCCTTCAAAATTTGAAGAATGAATTTAATTCATTCTTCCTTGAAACTGTCTACGCTGTCATTGTGAACGTAAAGGAGGTAGATTAATATCCTATAATTCCGGTACCTACCTAATGACTTTGGTCAATGAACACCTTTGGAGACTGAAAACCAAGCGAAAGTACCGGTTTCATCTTTATTGCATGATGCAATTTGCATCACCACGATGTGAGAACCTGCCGTCAAATTTTTCTCCGGTCAACTTCTTCACCCGCACGTGAGTTTAATATTTCTCGTTCCCCAACACTTATCGCTGATTAGCGTATTTTCTTCCACCCATTCAACCGTCGTCTCCCGTTCCCTCCGGAGCCCATGGAATTCCCCTTCCTTCTGGAAGGAAGTCCCAGACACGTTTTCCAGGTGATGGGGTCCCCGCGCTGTTCCGTAGCCGTGTAAACACGAGGATCAAACCCACCAACTTTCCGACACGTATCCGCGTGACCCTGTGGCAAAATCAGGCCGGTATATAACCGTTTTTGAGTCGGTAATACCCCTCATAAACTCGAAGATCATGAAAGCGGTCATCGTCCTTAGTATCGTCTTTGCACAGGTAGGTCAACAAATTATTTTTATTATCATAACCTTACAATGTTGAAATGGTTTCCTTTTTCGTTAAGAGAATTCCGTTTCAAACTGTGATTATTATTTTGATTTTTACGCCTAATAGTTGTATACTTAATTTGACCAATTTTTGGTTCATCAGGTCATCAGCGTAGCCCTGTGTGAAGCCCAACAGCCCAAGTTTTTGGTACCGCCGCATTTCTTCTTGCCAGGATTTTTCCCAAGGCCTGGGCCTCCTGGACTCCCACCACAACCTCCGTCTGAGCCACAACCCCCTCCAATTCCCCATCCACCGTTGGAGCCGTGTACCTGCTGTGGTCCACCAACTGAGGGTCAATCGCCTCCTTTAATCCCATGTCCCGATCCAGAGCCCCCAAAGCCGGAACCATGCCCATGTTGCAAGCCGCCGACCGGAGCTTTGGCCTTGTTGTTGGACATGGTCGCTCACACCATGAACTTACCGAAAGGATCGCTCAGCAAGCTACCACTGTGTTGTGCCAAAGATGTGACGCTGCCAGCTTCGCTTGCGGCTATCACCGCTCCTCTGTCATCCATTGCAGCTAATCAAAAGCTGCTGACACTAGGACAGATTTATCAACTCATTCAGCTTCTGAAGACACCCCAGGCTTTCGCTCAGATCATAAAACCCACTCCAAATCCCTCCTTTATCCTTCCCCTAAACCCTAACATCGTCTTACCTCCCCATTTGCCCAACTTCCCTTCGCCATGTCCTCCTCCTGGAATCCTCCCACATCCTCTACACCCCCAACCCCCACAATGCATCAACCATCAACTAGTACCACAAGTTCGCTCAGTCGAGGATGAATACCACACGAACGTCCCAGTGTACCAGAACACCATCAGCCACGAAGAAGAACAAACCATACGGAACGTGCCAGTTTTGGAAAAAACCGTGATGAACCAACAAGAAGATGTCGTCCGCCATGTACCCGTCGTCAGAAAAATCACCAGACCTGTCCTTGAAACCCGAACCCGCCACATCCCCGTCATTCGGAAGAGGATTCGCACAGTTGTCGAGCCCTACACTTGCCACGTCCCCTTTTTGGAAAAATTCACCAGACCAGTCGAGGAAACGTTCATAACGTCCGTCCCCATCATTCAAAGACGCAGCCGTCCGATACTCACCCAAACAGTCCACCAAGTCCCTGTGACACAAAAACGCCTGCGGCCCGTCGTACAATCTCAAATCACACAAGTTCCTGTCAAACAGAAGGTTGTCAAGCAATTCTTAGAGCACAGAGTCAAACCCTACTTAGGCCCTTGTGAACACTGTGACACTCCTGCTCCAGATCAGTCTTATTTCCCCTACCCCAGTACATTTCTAAACGTGCCTGGTACCCCCTCCTTCCCATGCCAGCAATAACCTCTTAGGATAATTTTAACACCTTTTTATACTTATTTATTAATAAAAACTTTTTTACCTCTCCATCAGTGTTCTGCAACCATCTCCTCCGCTACATCAGGCCAACAAACATTCTGAAACAATAATAATTATGTGGTTCAATTATTAAACCACACAGGAGGTTCTAGTAAGGTGGCTCGAAACACCAACACACTCAAAATACATAATATAATATATTATACATCATAATATGCCGTATATAATATTATATTATATTAATATTATAATATAATAGTATATATTATGTTATAATATATTATATTATATGATATCATATAATATATGGGATGAAGCCAACTAATAGGCGAAAATTTAGGTAATTGTTTTTATACTTTTTTTAGTGTTCCCTCTACTACGTACCTACCATCTGTCTGAACAATCAAAAACTTATATTATATAATAATATTATACTTAATCAATACTTCTATGAAATCGGGTTTCTGTGTGTGTGCCTTATAGACGCCTGAACGGATTTCCACGTTTTTTGGTTTATTATTCTTGGAATAATACACCTATGTTTTCGCGACGGGGGTCGACGACTCCGATCGGGCTCAAAATTTGACATTATCCGTTTCAAGAGGTCTACATTCTAAATCCGAAATGTCCGTCCGCTTTGGGCAGTAGGAATTTTTTTAAAAATCTGAAATTTCGGCAAAATACTTGGTTTACCATCTAGTTGTGCCCGCAAGGTTTTCAGTCCGATCGCCCAAACCCGTGGGGCGCTATGGGGCTATAATGGGGCTACGGGAGGGGTTTTTTGAAGGCTTTTAGCTATCGGATCGAGTTAGGTGTCGTTTTCGAAGTATTTTTGGACGTAGAATCCATTTTTTGGGGTCCCGGAACGATCCGATTTCACTAGGGCGATCTTTAGGGCATTCGTGGGGCTAAAAATGGGATTTTTGAAGGATCCCAGGATGTTAAATATTTTTCGAGTAAAAAATACAGCATTTTTGAAAAAGACACATTTTTGAACAAAAAATCCAACAAAAAAAATTTTTTTGAGATAAAAATCCAAAAAAAAAATTTATTTATTTTTTTCATTGACAGAATTAAATTTCTGCACAAGTAACGTATATAAAAGAATAATAAACCCTTGTGTAAAATTTGCAGCGTTTTTTTTCTAACGATCTCGCGTGCTATTGCCCGCAACAGAGGCTATATAAAAACCCAGCGCGACGCGCGGAACCCTGCGCAATTGCGCGCAACTGGTATTTTGGTCGCTTATAACCCCCATTTGTTATCGCGTATTGTGATTCTACGTTAAATCTACGTCCGAAACACCCATCAGGAGTGGTCAGCCGAGCGAAGCGAGGCCTTGAGTCTGGATGAAATGGTTGGTCGAGCGAAGCGAGGCCCCCTGTCAGGATAAAATGGTCGGCCGAGCGAAGCGAGCCTTGAGCCAGGCTAATAGGTTGGCCGAGCGAAGCGAGCAGCTACCAGTATTATAATATAATATAATATAATTACATTATATATTGTATAATATTATTATACCCCATTAAGTGGATGTGGATTTCCGCAAGGAATTCCTGTATAAATACTAAATTAAATTACTGAATTAATTACTAAAATTTAGCAATTAACATTTAATGTTAATTTTTAACATTATGGGGAATTCTTTATCTTCGAAATGATTGCATTACGTGGAATTGCACAGATCAGAGGCGGATCCAGGATTTATAAGGGGTGGATGCCCAAAACTCCACTACAGCCGTAGTATTAAGCCCTCATTCAACACCCCTACAGCATTTTTTCGATTGTTTTAGGAGGCATTAAAATGTTACAACACAGTATACATAGCTGGGCGGTTAGATGATGAAACAGCGTAAATATCCTGACAATCCTGCCAGAGCGAAAGAATTGTTTTTCACAATATTTACACTTGGAGCAGGCCAAAGAGGGAAGGCTGGAGATGGTGGACGTTTGCACTTGTCATTCAACCCAGATTCAAGTTCATTGTCACAGTGACACGAATCAAGGACGACCTCGGGTTTTGAGGTCAGTTGGAAATCCTTCAGGCGCCTGTCCATTTTCTCACCTCACTTCGAGGTGAAGTATGTAGGTATGGTAGTACTCTTCTAATTTGTCAATATGCCTCAGGCAGCTCATGGGCTTCTATTTTTGAATTTCTCAAATTCTTCCTTAATTGAGCATTTACTAACTGTGGTACCTACAGAGTTTAAACTATTAAACTAGTGATGGACACCGGGAATATTTCTGGGGAACTGGCAATTTATTGAAAGTATTCTCCAAAAAATGGATAATTAATTTTGCTTTTCTTGAATTTATCAATTTTTTTTCTGTTTTAAAATATTTAAAAAGGATTAATTGAGGGGCCGTACCTATGCATTCAAAAGTTGCTTTAATCCCTCCTTTGCTATTATTTAAATCTTGGCCGCCCCCTTTATTATTATTATTATTATTATTTTTTTTTTTTGGTTTGTTTTTTTAAATCCCTGTCCCATTTGTAAGGTACCTGCAATTTATTTTACGTCTCTTAGCAAAGTAGGTACTGAAGTGGCAGCGCATATAAATGAACCCCTGATTGTATATAACATTTTTTAAATTTCAAGTGTCAGGGGATTGTTAAATGCGCCAAGTATTCCAACAACTCCATAGAACTGAAGAAAAATTTGTGCAAATTTTCCACAAGCGTTTATTCTTTGATGACATGGTCTTAAGATGACATTGTCATCAAAGAATAAACGCTTGTAAAAATTATTACATTGTATCAGTAATTAGACCATTTCCACGCAGTAGGATCGCCCGTAGGGCATGCGGGAGATTGTGAGGAAGGATCCCCCCCCCCCTCCCCCGGGGACCATCAATGTTTCCGTGAAGCTAAACAAAGTAGTATTAAATAAATAATAAATTTACTGGCGCACATTGAAGCACAGGTGACACAGTTCACGCAGCACGGAGCAGGGCAGTGTTTTGTGAGTCACACAGGATTCAATGAAACCGCGGATAATGAGACGCAGGGCAAGGCAGGAAAGATCTGCGCCCCACTCGCCAAGGGACACACGTGAAGCACAGTCGCACGTGACGCGCAGTTTTCGCTTCCCGGTCAATCATGGAGTGCATCGAAGAAAAATTAATTGAACTGGTGCGTGAGAATCCTGTCTTCTACGACACCAGTCATTCTCAATACATGAAAACAAAATTCAAACAGGAGATTTGGGTGAAAATAGCATTTTTTTTTTTTTTTTTTTTGCTTCATAAACTCGGAAAATATTTGATCTCCTGGGATCCTTAAGAAATCCCATTTGTATCCCCGTGAAAGCCCTACAGATCGCAACAGTGAAATTGGATCGTTCCGTGACCCCAAAAAATGGAGTCCACGTCCAAAAATACTTCGAAAACGACACCTAACTCGATCCCATAGCTAAAAGCCTTAAAAAATACCCTCCCATAGCCCCATTTAAGCCCCATAGCGCCCCACGGGTTTGGGCGATCGGGCTGAAAACCTTGAGTTTTCTGATTAAAAAAAATTCCTTCTACCCAAAACGTTGGACGTACATTTCGGTTTTGGAAAGTAGACCTCTTGAAACGGATAATTTCAAATTTTGAGGCCGATCAGAGCTGTCGACGCCCATCGGGATTACAAAGGTGTATTATTCCAAGAATAATAAAAGCAAATGAAATTTCTCGCCAGACTTCTCGGGACCTCACTCAACTGCTATCCAATGTGTGCTGGACTGTCCAGCCTGGACACTGTGCTGCCCTGCCCATTTCCCAGTGCTGCTCCGCCCTGCTCTGTGCTGCGCCACGCAGCTCAATGTGCGCCTTAGTTTAGTTTAGGACAGTATATCTCGTGCCAATATTGTTTTGTGGAGTAGGTAGTACTATAATATAGTACTATTATGCCGACATAATGGCAGCCCTTGTCCCTTTCGTACAAACTAAGTTTAAGCCCAGGTGAATTCCCCGGCGCAATTTTGCCGGCTGAACCTGAACATTGTACTCTCAGGCAACTGAGGCGATTTCTTGTTTGCCGGGGTGTTCAAGCAACTTTCGATCGAGATGCGTAGTGAATGTAGTTAGAGAAGTATCGGCAAAAAACCGACCGATTGATATCGCTGTGGACGGGGGAAGACATCTCCAAGAAAAAGCTGAACGGCTGAGGTAAGCTCACGAACTCTACTCTTGTTGTTGACGTCCCTTAATCTTGTCTATTCGCATACGAAGGACGAATGGCTTTATTATCTTCAGGGGTATCGCGGAATGAGTACCTACCTACATAGAATTGACGCGAGTTAGACAAAAAACTAAGCGGGCACCTCCCCACCTGTTTATAATAATATTATAAAACATCGGCACAATGACAAAGGGACATAACTGCAAAATTTGACACCTAGGCTTCACTTATGATAATATTATATAATTATATAATTATATTATATAATATGATATTATCATGGGGAGCTTTTCGGTCGATTTTCTGATCCCAAACATTATTTTTACCTTGGAAACCCATGAAATTTCGGTCACGCGAAGGGCGTACATACAATGTACGACTTTTGAGAATCTTGGCAACGACAGTTGGACGTATGATGCTACGACGTAGCAGCTACGTCCGTATTTCTGTGGTTGTCATGAAACGTTGACTCATGACGTAACTGATACCTATCAGTTACGTCATGTTCTAAATTTCGATCTCAGTTGGAAAATAATTATTCTACAAACAAAGTAGAAATTATTTCTACTTTGTTTGTGCAGACACGTCAGATGAGGGACCCCCAAAAATGGACAATGCGTCCAAAATTACTCAGAAAACGAAACCTCATTCGACCTTCTGGCATCCTTAAAGGCCTCATAGACGGCCACGGTAAAATTGGATCGTACCGGAACCTCCAAAGATTAATTTTACGTCCAAAAATACTTCGAAAACGATATCCAACTCGACCCCCATAGCCACAACACTTCAAAAATCCCTCCCGTAGCCCCATTTTAGCCCCTGAGCGCCCCACGGGTTTGGGCTATCGGGCTGAAAACCTTTCAGTCCCAACTAGATGGTAAACCGAGTATTTTGTCAATTTTTGGTTGATTTTGTCCGCCCGCTGATTTATCATTCACCCACGAACTTTCAAACGTGTATATCTCAAAACTTTGCCGATACGTCCCTTTGTCATTTTGCATATTTCAGCTACCTAAGGTAGATGTACCAGTAGTCGACCACGTACCAGTAGTCGACACCCCTCTCAAAAAACGCGAAAAGCTAAGGTTAAGGATATGATCCATCGTTTCTAAAGGTGGCATCTTGATCCTTGATGTCTTCTGAATGTCTTATGATAAGTTACCATGGAATCAGGCGGGAAACAGGAAAACAGTGTCGGAGGTTTTGTGGTCTGTCTCATTCCGACCGAGTTGGAGGCGACTTGTAAGCTGTTTTCGTAAGGACTCACCTCACAGAGTAAGCACATTCCACCCATCAAACCTTAATTTTCCGTTTGTTTTCTTTTTCAACTATTCTTTGCTATTATGGAGTTCGTGTTTATTCAGTGTAGATGAATGTTCTATCACATAATACCTGAGTTTAAGGTATGTCGAATACTGGTACAAATTTTACCCCAAGTTCTAGAAGTCGACAGGGGGTGTCGGCTATTGGAACATTCGCATAATTACCTTGAGCCAGTAGTCGACAGGGGGTGTCGACTTTTGGAGCATTCCCCATTTAACCTTATTGAGCCAGTAGTCGACACTCAATTTACGTGAATATTCTACTCTAACTCACACTATAATGTGAACTTACATTGTTGTTTGCACTTAAATTTATTTTAATTTAGTTTAATTTGATTCAAGTGCAGACTTAAATTTATTTTAATTTAGTTTAATTTATTCAAACTTATTATTGTTGTTTATTATTATTATTATTGTGTTATTATTATTGTATTATTATTTACTATTATTGTATTACTTAACTTTATTTTAATTTAGTTTAATTTTAATTTAATTAAGTTTAATTTAAGTGCAAACTTAAATTTGTTTTAATTTATCCAAACTTATGTATTGTATTTAATTTATTCAAAACATTTACCGTTTCTATCAAGTTCCTGCTTACTTAGGTTTTTTTCTAGTTAAGTAGTATTTTAGACGTTGTCATTTTATACTTAAAACCCTCAAAAAGTATTACTAATTTGAGAATTCAATGGTTACACGGTCCTGTGATATCGTAAAACAATAAATCTGAGGTTAGTAATTAAATGCGTTTTACTTAAGCATTAGGTGCGTTCAAAAATAAGTAAATTTTACTTTTTGATCAATGCTTTCAATAATAAAGCTGTTACAACTATCCTGCTATGTCGACTATTGGTTCATACCCCCTGTCGACTACTGGCGATTGTATGTCGACTATTGGTTCATACCCCCTGTCGACTACTGGCGATTGTATGTCGACTATTGGTGCATCGGCCATGTCGACTACTGGAAAATTCAAGATTAGCCATGTCGACTACTGGCACAAATTAGATAATTGAAAAAACTCGTTTCCTTCTTCCCAGAACGTAATTTTAATTATAATTACTATTTCTCCTTGTCAGGAGATACCTAGAGCACACTGTAAGCATATTCGCAACTTAAAAACAATTACCCAGTAGGGGTTACATACAATTGAAGTCAAAATTTCCCTAGAGGTGTCGACTACTGGTACGTTTACCTTACATAATATTATTTGAACAACAAATTTAAAACATAAGACCTAACTTACGCTAGGTCTTCGAGAAGCACTACGAGGAAGGTGATCCGTCGAAGTGGTCAGAGCAGTATCTGCTGTTGGTCTTTAATGTTCCTCGGAGATTGAAATTTAGCGTCGTTACGTTCACACTTCACGTTTTTTCACATGAACTCTCTTTTCCGCACGGGCCACTCCATAAAATAATGCCGAAACACAGGACACGGTTTTGGAAAGGGGAAAAATCGGACGACTGTCTGGCCTTCCAGGAGACTCTCGATTGCAGTCACAAAAACAAGGTTTTGGAAAGGGGAAAAATCGGACGACTGTCTGGCCTTCCAGGAGACTCTCGATTGCAGTCACCAAAACAACAATGTTTATCCTTCGGCATTTTATCACTTGGAAGGCAGTAAAATTACGAATAGCGTGTAAATAATGCAGAAATGCATCACATAATAATATTATGTAATATGTATTATGTAAACAATGAACAGAAAACCGACCTGGTCCCGGATGGTTCTCGCTCTCAACTGTTGAGACTAGGGTTGAACATCGATGTTCGATGTTATCGAAACATCGATGTTTTGGCTCCGATGTTCGATGTTTTTACCATCGATGATTAGCTAGTCGATATTATCGGACATCGATGTTTTGGATCCAACATCGATGTTATAGTTCGTTGTTGGGTTTTCTGTCTTCAAAATTTGAAGACAGAAAAGAATTGAATGAATGAATTGAAATGAAATGATTAATGAATTGAACGAATGAATGTTTTCAATGAAAACTAAATTTAATTTAGTTTTCATTGAAAGACAAAAACTACAAGGAAAAATGCTATGTGCGAGCCCGTAGAGGCGCTTGGAATTTTCAAAATGAGAACATCACACGATGGAATTCTGGTCGCACATCATGCGGCAAACACAAAGATCAGGTCCAGCCTGGACCGTCCAGGACAAATAAAACGGAAAAAGAACAAGAAGGAAGGAGCGATGACGCATGTCTTTGTTGTTGTTTTGTATTATGTTGTCGAGTTGCGTGCGTCTAAGATCATTTTTTTTACCCTTAGGTCTTCATGGTAAACAATAAGCATCGAGACTATAATAATAATTGTGGCTATTTAAATAATTATACTTGGGAGATCGAAAAAAAATCACGATTAAATTTATTGAACATCGATGTTATATCGATGTTTTTGGGCCGATGTTTTTCTCACATCGATGTTGAACGTCCGATGTTGACATCGATGTATATATCGATGTTTTGCTCTCGATGTAATAACCCTAGTTGAGACTCAACATGGCGTAGTGATGCTAAAAAAAAATCGATTCTTGAAAAAAAGCTATTCTTAAAAAAATCGATTCTTGAAAAAAATATATTCTTAAAAAATCGATTCCTTTGATTATTTCTATTTTCTATTATCTAGAATCGGTCCGATTCGATTCTAAATTTCCAGAATCGAAAACCGATCCTTTTCTGCTCTTAACAAGTATTAAATACACATTAAATGTTACGAAAATTTTTTGTATTCAGTTGTTCTGTAAACCAGATCCATGTTTAAAAGAATCAATATTATTTGTAAATCCTCGGTTGGTGGCGGACATGAAGGTTCACGGAGTTTGGGACCAAGAGAGGACAGCGTACTTTGATACCCGGGTTGTAAACCCAGACGCCTCCTCTTATGGTGCCCTTGACTGCCCAACAATCTCCCAGAATGCAGCCAACGCGAAACACCGCAAATATCATGCCGCAGCAGAGGACCTTCGGGGTTCTTTCACGCCTTTGGTAGTCGGCTGTGACGGGTCCCTGCTCAGGGAGTATGATCGGTTTCTGAAACGAATGGCCGAAGCTCTGGCAGAAAAATAGTCGAAGCCTCTGTCCCAAGTCACGAAGAGAGCGAAGATGCCCATATCTGGGTCCTAGGAGCCCTTCAATCTCCCGGGTTGAACACCTACTCCTAGGGCCCATAATTTCTTTTTCCTTTTTTAAAAATGCTCCCAATCCCATACTCCTTCTCCCCTCCTCTTCCAGCCCCTCCTCCTCACCACATTCTTAAGAATTCTTGGCTGCCGTTCAGACCGTAAGTTGTCGTGCTTATCTGTGGTCTCCCTTCAATTCAATATATATTTATAAATTTAATATATATAGGTAAATTGCGCAAAAAATTAATTCTGCGTCATTAAGAAAATATTTTTGAAAAAATTAAATTTTTTTTTTGTAAAATGTTTGGATGTGGGATCTCGAAAAAATGGATTTTGCGTCCAATATTACGTGGAAAACGACACTTTGACCTCCTGGGCTCCTGCAAAAATCCCATTTGTAGCCCCCATGAAAGCCCCATGGATCCTCACAGAGAAATCGGATCGATCCGGGACCCTCAAAAATGAATTCTACGTCCGAAAACGACAGCTAACTCGACCCGAAAACCTTCAAAAACCCCCGTAGCCTCATTTTGGCCCCATATCGCCCCACGGGTTTATTAGTTCCTCTAGATTGTCTACTGGGCTGCAAACCATTCACTTTGATAGGCATACTTTCGAGTTGTTCAGAACATAAGTAAGTCGACTTACTTCTGTTTTGATCGGTTTGTTTATCTGAGCAAAAATTTACCATACCTATCATAGCATTAAAAATAGTGATTAATTAGGTAGGTACCTTCCTCAATCAGCATGAATTCATGCTTTAACGGTACCTAATTATTGTGATCAGAGCATGGGATTCTCCTTGTGCCAGAGGACGTCTTAGTAAATTCATCAGATAGTAGGTCCCTACCCAATCTGATTACAATAGAAGTCACAAAGTGGTTGTTTGCCGATGGTGCAGAGGTCTAATCCAATGAGTTTGGTTAGGGAGAGAGAACGACTCCTCTGCTGAATAGGTACTAAATTGTTTATTCAGGTAAACAATTATAGCGTGGGGACCGGTTTCGAGCAACTAAGCTCATCTACAGCCCAGAGTGACTTGAGGTGGTTGAACGTACAGACACGGCCGTACCCAGGGGGGGGGGGGGGGGGGGGGGGGTCAGAGGGGTTGGAACCCCCCCCGAAATTTTCCCAAAAATAAGCATTTTCAAACACATAGGAATTAAATTTACTCAAGTTATAATAATTATTGATCTTCATAGGTAAATAAGGAAGAGTACAAAACAATTTCTAGTTAAAAGTATACGTAAATAATTTATAAAATGTATTACAATTTTACAAACCCATTCGCATACGTGGATGGACGCGGTCCTCCGCTAACGGCGTAGACCCAAACGTTCCATTACGGAAGTTGCCGTAAAGCATGTAGTTTGGCGCTATGTATTACGATAGGTAGCAGCACGAAAAATGACCGCCATTCGACTTTGCAAATCCCTGACTATATTCTGTAGGTTGTTTTTCTATGATCAATATGTTTTATATGTTGAGTCTTTTTGTATTGTCTATCTATTTATTTTCCTAGTCACCAAATTAACAGGGGAAATTATTTTTATGTTATTATTTATATACTTAGTGACACTAAGTTAGTGTCGTTCTAACTTTTGTCAATAAAAGCTTAAAATGGGTTATTTGACAATTTTTTAAAAAGTTTTATTGGGTAGGGCCTCCGGACCCCGCCTGGTGCCACAACCCCCTTTATATACTTAGTGTCGTTCTAACTTTTGTCAATGAAAGCTTAAAATGGCCTAAAAATGGGTTACCTATTTGACAATTTTGGTTTTTCTTGGAATAATAGGTACACCTATGTTTTCGCGACGGAGGTCGACGACTCCGATCAGCCTCAAAATTTGACATTATCCGTTTCAAGAGGTCTACTTTCAAAATCCGAAATGTCCGTCCGCCGTACGCCGTCTGGGCCGTTTTGGGCAGTAGGAATTTTTTTAAAAACCTGAAATTTTGACAAAATACTTGGTTTACCATCTAGTTGTGCCCGCAAGGTTTTCAGTCCGATCGCCCAAACCCGTGGGGCGCTATGGGGCTAAAATGGGGCTACAGGAGGGGTTTTCTGAAGGCTTTTAGCTATGGGATCGATTTAGGTGTCGTTTTTGAGTATTTTTGGACGTAGAATCCATTTTTGGGGGTCCCGGAACGATCCGATCGCACTGTGGCAATCTATATTTCTTTCATGGGGCTAAAAATGGGATTTTTGAAGGATCCCAGGAGGTTAAATATTTTTCGAGTAAAAAAATAAAGAATTTTTGAAAAAACACATTTTTGAAGAAAAAAATCCCCCAAAAAAATTTTTTTTGGAATGTAAAAATCTAAAAAAAAAAAATTAATTTTTTTTTTCATTGACAGAATTAAATGTCTGTACAAGTAACCTATATCGAAGAATAATAAACCCTTGTGTAAAATTTGCAGCGTTTTATTCTAAAGTTTTATTGGGTAGGGCCTCCGGACCCCGCCTGGTGCCACAACCCCCCCCCCCCGAAAATTTTTCCTGGGTACGGCCTTGCGTACAGAACTAATTGTTCGTTCAACCACCTCAAGTCACTCTGGGCTGTAGATGAGCTTAGTTGCTCGAAACCGGTCCCCACGCTATAATTGTTTACCTGAATAAACAATTTAGTATTCAGCAGAGGAGTCGTTCTCTCTCCCTAACCAAACTCATTACAATAGAAGTGACACCCTTCATAAACTCTTGGTCATTCGGTTAGCTGGACTTCATTTCAATTTTATAAAATGTTGAAACTAAGTATAGGTAATAATAATATTATAAACGACAAGGACCTTGAAAGTATAATAATATATTCCTCCTCTGTATTCGGGTCCTCGTCGTTTTCCTCACTACTATTCCATTCCATTCCGTCTCCAGGTCAAACCTGATGTTTACACCGGCGAACACGGGCCTCAAAATCCGACCCTCGTGGCTATGCGAGGTTCCGCCTCCAAACACCGAGATGGATTTCGTGATTTTTCACCGTCTCCCCGAGGGAAACAGCAGGCTCCTAAGGTATATATTTGCTGCCATCGACCCCTTCGAAAACAGTTTGGGGTCAAAACGCTTAAGATGATCACGCTGGGTCTTGCGGTGTTAGCAGTTGTTCAGGTACGAACCACTATAGTGGTGACATATAATATATGTGACATATTATGTCAATCCCACAATGCCACCAACCACCTCCTTTGCACTGTTGAAAATAGGATAACATTTGAATGAAATATGCACAACGATTTTTTTTTTTAAATTCTTCTTAAGTATAGGTACTTAAGGGCTATAGCCCTGAGCTTTGCATTCAACATGGTTTTTTCTGTTCCAGGTTTGTTTGGGAAATTGTGTTGACAATGAACACGTTGTCAGCCCACTGGAAGCTCATCAACAACATTTGAACTGTCCAAATTCTCCAGCACTTCCTCCACCTCCAAATCCAGAAAGTCCTTGTGACTGTTGTCCAGAACAGTCTTGCCCAGGATTTTGCCCTAATGATTTACAGGAGTATCCTCTTCCTTGCATCCAAAGCTTGACGAAATTGGGAAACAACCCTTTGGCTTATCAGTATGGGTCAGTTCTGCAGTCGACAATTGGAAACCCACTTTGTTGTGATCCTTTGGTCCCAGTGTTGCGAAACCACGTGGGGCAGCGGGTTGTCAAATGCGTCAAGCATGTACCTGTTTTGAAGAAATACTGCAGGCCAGAGCTGGTCATTCGCACCAGGAACGTCCCCGTTGTCAAACACAAGAAACGCATTTTCCTGGAGCCTTTCACCGTCCACATTCCAGTGACTGACAAGCTCATCCGCCAGGTGATCCACCAATGCCAAGTCCACGTCCCAGTCGTCCACAAGTGTGTCAAGCCGTATACCTACCAGACAGTTCATCACGTCCCTGCCAGCCTGGCCAAATGCATCCCATCGTGCGCTCAAGGAGGGAACCCACTTTTGAATAGTCCATACCAATTCGGCTCATTCCCTCCTACTGCCTGTGGGGCATGCCAGGAATGTCCTCAGCCATGTGACCAATGTGCTCAACCTCTCCCGTGCCCTTGTTCACTTCCTTACTCTCCTACTTGCCCGTCTCCCTGTCCATGCAAACCCTAAATTTCGAGCACGAAACCAACACTCACGACATTCCCTTAGGTTAGTAATTTATTATTTTTTCTAATAAAGAAAAGTTTTTATTCCAACATTTTCCCCGTATTTCATCCTCAATAACCCTTACATTGTTATCAAAATCTTGAGCTTCAAGTAGAGAAACAAACAATTTATTCCATCAGCAATGGATGGAATGCAGATCAAGCAACAGTCTGACTGCAGTCTAAGTGATTGACCGTTCAATCAACTTCAGAGTCGATGCACTATTGCACGAAAGTTTTGACAGCAAAACCGAATAAATTTGCATACCTATTATGGAACTTGAATTCGCAAGACTTCAGCAGTATACTTAAGTAGGCATGGATTGGCAGGAACTTTCAAAATTTTGGCAGGAATTTTCACAATTTTGAAGTAGAAAAGGTCCTATCCCGAAAACTTGAGAAAAGGTACCAATGAAAAATTGGCTACTAACTACAAATCAATTATCCCTTTCAAAAGAAAATTACTGTTTAGTGTTGCAGAATCAAGTAAAGTGAGTTTTACGTCAAGATTATTGACCTCTTGGGCCTGACATGACGGGGCGCTAATTTATTAATGAATCACTTTAACCGTTGCTCTCCATAAAATCCCCCCCCCCCCCCCCCCACCAACAAATTGTCGGGGTTTACTATTTAAATCTATATTATCGTTAACACCTACTTCATTAAATGTGAACGAGAAAAAAAACAAACATCATTTGATGGTGAAACCATTCAACTGTACATAGTGGGTATAAGTAATTCCGTTATTTATTTAAAAAAAATCGATAGATAATTATTTAAAAATTAAATGAATTTATTTAAAAAAGCGAAAATAGATGTTGTTAAATAGCTAATAATTATTAAAGTGCTAATTAGGTTCAGTGCTATTATTAGAATGAAGAAATTATTTCTACATCGCCTCAGTCACTCTTGTACCTTCCAAAAGGCAAATACTGTAGACCCGCAAAGCTCAAAAAGAATGCAGAACAGCCTGAGAGGCTGACTGCAGGCATTTGGTCGTTTATCCCTTGAACACAACAACAACTTAATAATAATAATAAATAGGTAGGTAGTAATTACCTATAATAATAATAATAATTATTATTATTATTTATAATGTCATTCTGCCTAGTCAATGACCACTAGTCATGGAGGAAAGGTTGGTAGTATTTTACCGCAATCGTAAACCATAGGTAGCAGGTTTAACCATTGCAATTCCTAACAAATTGATTCAAATTTTGTCATTATTCAAACCGATTTTAAACCGTAGGTACACTAGGAATAATATTATAAAATTTTGATTTAAGCTAGAATAAATCTTTAACCTTCACATTGCGAAAGTTTTTGTAACGGGAATGGTGGTTTAATGATTTTGAATGTTCACATCAAGTCATAAAAACATAACATAATTGGTTGGTGAAATCCCTGATTTCTAGTATAATTCAATTTTTATTTCAAAATTTGAAGAATAAATAAATTTATATTTATTTAAGAATTCAATGAATTTATTTGAAACATTCTAAAACTGATTTTGGTAAATATCTAATAACTATTACAGTTCTAATAGATTAAAGAAATTATTTAATCGCCTCAGTAACTCCTTACCTTCCAGGAGGTCTTCGAGACTGTAAATGGAAGGAAGGATAGGGGATGGGGGAGTATGCCCTTTTCGATGTATTTTTGGAGGTCGAATCCATTAGATAAAATTTATCTATTTAATACCGAGATGCGTCAGCCTTCCCAGCAGAATATGGACCGTAAAAGTTTCACTATGCGTAATCGGTTAGAGGAGGATGACAGAATTTCTTAACAGTGAAAGGTAAAGGATCAGGGCTTCTCCATGCTGTAGATTCGATTGAGAGGGTCAAAACAAGCCAATTTCAAGAAAATTTCTTCTTCCTTCCTATTTAATAGGAAATGAAAGGAGAAAACCCTTACCTAAGGAGCATTAGTTAACTGAGTGGCCACATGGCAGCGTCTTTTTGGGACGTTTTCACTTATCCGAATGAAAAATCTCACGGAAAATTGAATGGGATAGGGAACCTCAGGTTGACTAACAGTTTTTTCTGAAAGAACTTCATAATTTGAAGCAATAGAAGTGAGTTTTGGGCTCCTACGGTGTAATACAAATTTCAGAGCACTTTTGAAAATTTTCAACTTTGAATCTGGAGGGAAGATTGGGTGCTCTAAGACTCGCTGTTCGTCAGGCTTTCAGTTCAATGGCTGACGTACAGCCAATGAGAAAGCCCATCCTGGGGCACCCAATCTTCCCTCCAGATTCAAAGTTGAAATTTCCGAAAGTTCCCAGGAAATTTGTATTACACCGTAGGAGCCCAAAACTCACTGCTATTGCTTCAAATAATGAAGTCGACATGAGGTTCCCTAGCCCATTCACTCACCTCATCCTCCATTCTGCGCTCATCTTCACGAACCTGCCAGAGTGATTCCATCCTTCCAGTATGAGATCGGAACGTCAGCCATTCCGAACGTGAACCTGGATGTGAGGTCTTATCTCGTGCCGAAAACCAGAGACCGCACATCGTATAATAACCCCTGAAAAACTACTCAAGACTCGCAACTTCGACTGAATTGTTCTTGTTCGGCGTTTTCGGGATTATTTTGGTAAACAACACTGACGTAAAGGGGAACTCACAGATTGCAACATTACGGGATTACACCTGGTTGCATAACATAACAGAGAATGAGGTCCGAGGCGTTATTTTGACTGATAAATAGCATTAACCGTACACCGGAAAACAGTTTTGTTTGGCTCATCCAACTACCGCAACACAGATGTTTTTATTATTATTATGGCATAATTGTATATTATGACATATTTTTATTATTATTATTATTATTATTATTATTATGACACATTGTATTTTCTTCCATTTAAACAATACCAGAAACGAAGTTTTTATTATTATTATTATTATTATTATTTCATAAGCTTCCTGAGAGATATCGAGGTGTTTTTTAGTGGGTAAACTGAGGTAAGCAGGACTCCCACACGAAGGGTGGGGACTTCCCCGCTGACAGTCCATAAAGGATTTTTCATCTCGTAAAAAAAAAAAAATTATTATTTCATTATCTTTTTTTTAAATCTATAGAATCAAAATTTAATTTAATTGAAAACTTGTAATTTACTTTGTTGTACCTACTGTGGGCCGACACACTGTCTGTATTCTCAGATCTACCAACAGTTTTTCTAGACAAGAGAGATAGTAGGCCGTTGGACAATAGTGGAGCCTACATACAGACAATTTCTTTTTTATGATATATTTTATTTTATTTAACACTTGTTCTCATGGAAAACAGCTTACTTTTTCTTATTCTGAAGTAACTTCTTGTGTCAAAGTTTGCCAAACTTCTTGTTCAAAGTTGCCAAATTTCAGTTCGTCCCTCACTTGTTTTCTGTTTCTCATAACTCTCCACCAAATAAATTTACCGCCGCTCTATTAACGTGATCTCATATCGAATCAACGAGGGGTCAAAGGCCTGATGACTGCTGATAAGAAGATGTAAACCTGTTCTCACGAGAACATCGGAAGCCTTGAAAAAAAGCTGCAGTGTTGACGTGAGAGTACCGCGAATACGTGTCTGTGGGTCAAAAGATTTCTATATAAACCCTTCACATGGTTGGCCGGCTCGTCAGAGCACTGCTGTATCGATCGACATGAACAGCAATTTCGTTTTGCTGGCGTTGGCCGCAGTTCAGGTAGGTAATGGTTTCCGGCAGTATGTTTACTTGTTGACAGATCTTGTTGAGCGCGATTTGTAGATATGCCTCTAACATGATTATATGGGTTTCAGGTGTCCTGCTCTCTTGAATGGTGCCGGCCACATATCAGAAATTACAGGAAATTTGATAAACACGGGCAATCAGATTCTTACGAGGAGGATTCACATCAAACGTCAAGCCGTCGCTTACTCTGGTCACCCCACTCAGATGACCATAAAACAGTTTATGAGGACCAAAATGATGACCGCTTGCATCACCGACCAAGGAATGACGAATGTGAAATATTTGTGAATCCAATCCGTCCTCCTTACGGAGAACCAGCTGACAACCATGAAGCAGGAGACCGCTTGCACCCCCGACCAAGGAATGAGGACTGTGAAATATTTGTGAATCCAATCCGTCCTCCTTACGGAGAACCAGCTGACAACCATGAAGCAGGAGACCGCTTGCACCCCCGACCAAGGAATGAGGACTGTGAAATATTTGTGAATCCAATCCGTCCTCCTTACGGAGAACCAGCTGACAACCATGAAGCAGGAGACCGCTTGCACCCCCGACCAAGGAATGAGGACTGTGAAATATTTGTGAATCCAATCCGTCCTCCTTACGGAGAACCAGCTGACAACCATGAAGCAGGAGACCACTTGCACCCCCGACCAAGGAATGACGAGTGTGAAATATTTGTGAATCCAATCCGTCCTCCTTACGGAGAACCATCTGACAACCATGAAGCAGGAGACCACTTGCACCGCCGACCAAGGAATGACGACTGTGAAATATTTGTGAATCCAATCCGTCCTCCTTATGGAGAACCAGCTGACAACCATGAAGCAGGAGACCACTTGCACCGCCGACCAAGGAATGACGACTGTGAAATATTTGTGAATCCAATCCGTCCTCCTTACGGAGAACCATCTGACAACCATGAAGCAGGAGACCGCTTGCACTGCCGACCAAGGAATGACGACTGTGAAATATTTGTGAATCCAATCCGTCCTCCTTACGGAGAACCAGCTGACAACCATGGTGGCACAGAACATGGCGATTATGAAGTGTCGACGAATCAGCAATCAATAGAAGAATCAGCACATCAGGACATTGAAAGACGGTCAGATTCTGAGCTAATATCTGAGGAAGGAGATTTGAGTACTTCTTCACGGCTTAGATCATCTCCTAGTAAACAACTAACCGACCGAGATGTCCAAGCGTCCATTGCCCATTCTGCAATCAACGGACAAATCAAAGCAGCTGCTTTGAGAGAGAGAAATATCCCTGCGCCTGTACCAACCAGATCTGCAACTCAATCATCTCTTCTACCTGATGCATTACCGATTAATCTACCAGTTCTCGGACCATCCCCACAGCCACCATCACGTCCCATACCACCTCCAAACTTCTGCATCAGGCACAGGCTTGTACCTGTTCCAGTCCGAGTTGTTGACGAGTGCATCACAAACGTCCCTGTTGTAAGAAAAACGGTACGCCACCAAGTGGAAACTGTCACTCATCATGTCCCAGTTGTTCAGAAGACTATTACCGAACAGCACGAAAATATTGTACGTCATGTGCCAGTTTCCGGCAAAACTCTTCGTAACGTGGTTGAAACGAGAGTGAGACACATTCCAGTAATCAGATCTCGCACTAGGACTGTCGTTGAGCCCTATACTGTACATATTCCAGTCACCGTACGATTTACTCGGCCCGTAGAAGAGTCGATCACCAAGACGGTTCCTTTCCAGGAAGTTAGGACCAGACCTATAGTGACACATAAAACCCGCTTTGTCCCAATACTTGAGAAGAGACTCAGACCAGTTGTTGAGCAAAGTGTCATCAACGTTCCTGTGAAGAAGAAGTACCTGAGGACTATCGTGGAACAACGTGTGACACCAGGGGTTGGTATATGTCAGCCATGCATATTTCCAGCCCAACTGATTGGACTCCCTTGGACTCCCCTCCCTGCCGGAGACATCCCGAAAATCCTCCTCAGCCCCTACTCGGACTTATCAGAATCCCTAAGTGGAACACCTAACCCACAACTTAGCACAGCTGCTACAAGCTCAAGGAACACACTTCTTCCCACAGGACCTTTCGCTCTCCATGGAGATCTTCCAGGAGTACCTGGTGGGCAACCTTTTCATGAGCCAGCTTGCTCCCCACAAATCATTCCTTGTTGAGTACTTTAAAAATATTAACTTATGATTTTTTTACTGTTTTTTTTAGAAATAAATCAATTTCCTTTATCGATTGTGTATGCCAATAATTGGAAGAAGGAATTATTCCTTCCCCAATAACTCTGCTAAGCGGGTTCAGTAGAAAAAAATGTAGCCTATACCGCAGAGGACCTGGAACCTGGCACCTGATGCTTTTCATAAGAGCTTTTCTGACGAAGTCTTCGTGGTCGTTCTCGACCAGTTAATGTTTTAAATGAGATTAAGCCTCTTAAGACTCCCTCTCTCCCGCCATGGTTGAAATTTTGATCGACAGAATTACCCCATTTAAAAGTAAGCCGACAACAAACTCTGCCGACAAAGACCACATCTGCAAATCAAAATCGGTTGCTCAATCAAGGTAGATAAGCTCTATTTACCCCAGAAATTCAAACATTAAGTAAGGCATGCCAAACATTTTGCATAAATTCTACATAGGAGAAAATGGAAACGAGAAATCAACATCTTACAAAACAACCAATGCTCTCTGCGGTTTTTAAAAATCGTAATTTCAATAATTGACAACGAATCGACCTTTTGACGCTTTCTACCTACATAAGAAAGCAATACCTAGCCGTGTAAAATTCACAGTCTATTTAATATTATCTGAAGATTCTGAGTCCTGTTTCATTCCATTCATCATCAGATAAGTGAACAGTTGGGTTAATAACAGTGAATGTATCTACCTGAAAGACGTTTAAATAAATTCATGAATGAGCTTTTTCAGTTTTTAAATTAAGTCATGAGCTTTTTAAATTATTTTAAATTTGGGTATTCCGCGTGTGAACGAGTCAGCAGTTTGAAAAGTGAGAAACGTTCCCTCGGTGTTCTCATGATGTAACTATGGTGTTGAATAACAATTTTATGAATCATTGACTGCCGGTAACAACTGTGGAATGCGCCACACAATTTGCAAGATATAGGAGGCTTTGGTGTTTGTAGAATAATATTCTACATAGGTATATTATAATATAATATGCCTATGTAGAATATTATGGCTTAATACCATAGCGTATAGGAGGCTTTGGTGTTTGTAGAATAATATTCTACATAGGTATATTATATGGCTTAATACCATAGCGTATTCATAAAAACTTGCACCTACTGCGTTCGTGTTATATATATTTCTCACCATCTATATATAGGTGAGATAGATAGCGATAACGAACGACTCAGCAGAAACAAAAGTAGCGCTAGCTATGCCTCGCTCTTTTACCGTGAATGCTACCTGCACTTATCATATAGCACTTATAATAGCATTGAGGCTGAGGTGTAGTAACTAATACCTACTACATAACTAAATGAACAGCTGGTGCACAACCGCCATGCATGAACTTACCGAGGACGTAATTATTTTAAATATACGTATAAATATCCAATTTCGGTGGAAGAAGAATAGGGAAGCAAGAACACATTTTTGAGAAAGACAAATAAAAACTGTAATTAGGGTAAAAATTTATAAAAAGTATAAAAATTCATGTTTTGCAGTTTTGATGTGTTGAGTGAGCTTTTTAGCAGGGGCATGGGGGGCAGCCAGAAGAAGCAATGATGCCACTGCCGTAGGAAGTACCAGCGGAGTAAGCAGAGCCAGAGAGGGATTGCTCACCACCACTGATGTATCCAGAGCCGGAACCACCAAGGGCAAGAGAGTCACCACCACCGATGTATCCAGAGGCGGAACCACCGAGGGAGAGGGAGGCAGCACCTCCGATGTATCCGGAAGCGGAACCACCAAGGGCAAGGGAGTCACCTCCACTGATGTATCCAGAGCTGGAACCACCAAGGGCAAGGGAGTCACCACCTCCGATGTATCCAGAAGTGGAACCACCAAGGGAGAGGGAGGCACCACCGAGAGCAAGGCCGGAACCACTGTTGTATTCGGGAGGGCATGGGTAGCATGGACCGGCAACTGGGATGGAACGGTGCTCGACGACGGTCCTGATGTATGGGCGCTTGACAGGAACGTTTTCAACGTGGGTCTGGACGATAGGGCGAAGACGGCTTTCAGTGACTGGGACAAGACGAGTGCGGTGAGAAACGATGGGGCGGCTCCTTTGCTCGACGACTGGAACAGTGCGGGTAGTAGTCTCTTCAATGGGGCGGTTGTAAGTCTCAGTGATTGGGACGTGGGTGGTGTAGGGCTCAACGACAGTGCGAGTCCTGGATCTGACGATTGGGACTTGGCGGGTGCGGGTTTCAACAACGTTGCGGATGTTCTTCTGGGTGACTGGGACTTGACGAACAACAGACTCTTGCTGGTGAGAGACCTGTTTCTCAGTGATAGGGACTTGACGGACGAAAGTCTCTTGCTGGTGACGGACGCTCTTCCTGACAACTGGGACGTTGGTGATGCATTCGTCAGTGACTTGACGGGCAACAGGTTGAAGGCGGTGCCTGACGCAGACCTGTGGAGCAGCGATGGAAGAAGCGCCAGAGAGCTCAGCACCGCCAATGAGACCACCGGAAAGGCCACCAGAGTAGGAAGAAGCTCCGGAAAGGCCACCAGAGTAGGAAGAAACTCCAGAAAGTCCACCAGAGTAGGATGAAGCTCCAGAAAGGCCACCAGAGTAGGAAGAAGCTCCGGAAAGGCCACCAGAGTAGGATGAAGCTCCGGAATGGCCACCAGAGTAGGAAGAAGCTCCGGAAAGGCCACCAGAGTAGGAAGAAGCTCCGGAAAGGCCACCAGAGTAGGAAGAAACTCCGGAAAGGCCACCAGAGTAGGAAGAAGCTCCGTAAAGATCTCCACCACCGATGAGGCTACTACCACCACCGATGAGGCTACTACCACCCCCGATGAGGGCGCTACCACCGCCGATGAGGGCGCCACCACCGACGAGAGCACCACCACCGATTGGGAGGCAGCCAGAGCCGTAGACAGCAGCTACCTGAGAGCATATCAACGAGATAAATATTAGTCGAAGGTTGTTTAGAATAAGAATTTTTTATTCTCAGCTTTGTTATTGTTCAGTTTTTTTATTTAATAAAAACTGAAAAATAAGAAAGTTGCGACTTGATGTTGTCGTTTTTAATTTTTAATTATACCTACGTAATACTGATGCGCAGATAGGTACTGTGCCCTGCGTTTGCTGAGGTAGGGGATCTTTCAATATTTGCTATGTATAGGGTGTTGAAATAAAAATTTCAACTTCAATTTCAATATGTAAATTAGGTACCTAACTACTGTTATATAATGTGGGACACCCAAATGCAGTTTCATCTGGTCCCCACCAAGTGTTAAACAAGTAAAATTCATTCAATTTTTAATCTTTGATCGTTTAATTGTAATATATTGGTACATATTTCGATAGCTCTTTAACAATCGTCTTACCTGGACGGCAAAAGCCAAAAATGCGAAACGGGCGGCCATGATGAGCTATGGGTTTCCCTCAGGTTGTGATCCTAGTCTGTGGCACCTTTGGATTTATATATGAATTGAACGATTGGCACGAAATCTGTTCCTCAGGGTGCTGGATAGAAAAGGGAATCATGACCTGTATTGTCAACATCGCCAGGGAGAGGCTAATGATTGTTGGCCACGAAATTCAACAGTTGATTAGAAGATACGAATTTCGTTGATAGGCCGTGTTTTTCAATTGAAAAACGTACCATATCCTCTCCAGGATTATTAATATAATTGAAGAGGTTCGATTTTTTGCATGGGGAAGTAGTGATATCGAGAAAGATTTTCCCATACGTTTTACGTAATATTATGGGTAGCTGAAGTTCTGAAGCCAATTCAAATTTACCTACAATGACAAGAATTACAAAATATTGAGATCATATCAAGAGATCCATTGAACGAATCCAGAGAAGGGATCCATTGAACGAATGTGAATCCAAAGGGAAAGGACAGCCTGCATACCATGGAAATGATTTTATCAATTACGCCATCACCAAATCTTTCCACAAGTTGTGGAAGAAATAGCTTTGTTGAATGAAGTCAACGTGGAGGAATTCAGCAACTCTAAAATTCCACATTTAACAGGTGCACTTAGAGCACTGCACTACTAGAAATACGAGGGAGAAGGACACATTACTGGTGCTCCCAGTTGTACGGGTGAAGGAACTCAAGAAGTCATTGACCTGAACCTGGACAATGATGTTCAGGGAGAACGTTTCTGAATATCCGTGAAGGCACATATCAGGGCTCACCCGACATCGAAAACGATAAAATTGATTTAAGTTTCTCTACTAAAGCTCTCTCTGTTTTTCGACTGAAGCTTCGAGCCCTTCAAGGGGTGTCCTCGCAAAAAATAAGGAGGCCGCTGACGAAAACACGAATGATTTTGCCGAACAAAGGCATCGTATCATCTTCGACAATTTCGGATGCCATCGAAAGGGTCATTGGTATTTGAAGATTCCGAAGCAACCAATCCATGGAATGGCAACCAATCCATTATGTCACAATCTACCCTCAGGACGAGGCAGCGCATCATGGAACTTCAAAAGAGGTTTTTGATGAACCCATAGGTGGAGCCCTTTGAATGGTAGTCATGAATGGTAGTCAGACCCATACATTATTGGCCCCTTGACCTTCAACCTTAGTCGAAAACATTCAAAAGCCCCTCCTGTCCTGGCGTTTATCCCTACGCCCCAGGAGTTGGAGCAACTTGACTGAAACCCTTGCGGACAAAGCAAAATAAAATAACGAGTATTTTGCCAAAATTTCAGAATTTAAAAAGATTCCTAACGCCCCAAAACAGGATGGACGGAATGAACATTGCATTTCTTGGAGTGTAAGGTACCTACTCATCTTGAAACGTTAATGGATGGAGTGAAGTGTCCAGAATACTGATGGTTTTTCTCTGTTACCGTTAAAGTGTGTAATTCAGTTAATGTATAAAATAACTAGTTAGTATATAGAATAACGAGTGGTTGTAGGTAGCGTGTATAATTCAAAGTTTTCTATATGCTTTCCCTAGGGAATATATTCCCTATATATATTTATATATATGAAATAACTAGGTATTATGTAAAGTAACGAAACACCAATCGTTTAAGTGTAGAATCGACTGCTTTTCTTGGGAAGTCACTACTAGAATGATATTATTCAGGGGAAATGAAAGGATTGAAGAATTGGCATGCATTTTCATTACTAATATGTAATTCGTCGAAATAATAGAGTAAGGTAGGTAAGTAATATACACGTCAGAAGTCAAAAATTGTGAAATCACTTATTTGAACATGGATTGCTTTGCTGGCATTTTGAGTTGCACAGAAGTTCTGTGACAGAACCTTATTTTTGACACACTTGCATCTGTTTGAGGTGCAATTTGTGGTGCAGTGGCACCGGAAAAATCCTTGCCCGTCCCCAAGAGCTTGGGCTGTCGCCACCGATCGAACGGATGCTTCGTTTGGAGGTATTTCACTGGCATCCAAGAATCTTTGTTCGCAAACGCTGAACTGCGATCTAGCATAGAGCTGTCGTAGAATTCCGTTTTTCGTCCCCAGTTTGAAAAAGTTGTCGTCGGTTATTTCCATCACGCACGCCAAAATATTACGGGCGTCAGCTTTTCCGCGGTCTACGTCTGGCACCTGTATCCTGACTGTATCTCCGATTTTGGGATTTGGAAACTTTTGATCAGACGAAAGCTTCATTTTTTTGGCTTGCTGCTTCAGGCTTGAAAGGGATGCTTCTCTTTTGTCATTAATCGAACTCGCTCTTTGGCATAACACGCACAGTGGTGACAATTCATCGTGAAGAACGTTATCGCATGTCGAGCATTTCACAGATTCAGAGGGGATTGGAGAAGATCCCTTTTGAACTGAATGACCCTCAACCTCTGACTCCTCAACTGACTCCTCAACGAAATCCCATTCATACTTGAACCCAATAATATTATTATACACTTTCACGCCTGGCCTCCCGTTATTTTATATAATAACTAGTTAAAGTGTCTAATTCGAGAAATTGCACACTTTAACTGGTCTCCATAGTTATTCTATATACTAACTAGTTATTTTATATACTAACTGATTTCACACTTTAACGGTAACATCTCTATAAAAGAGAATAGCAAGCTTGCTCTTTTTATAGCAAGATTGTCAAATTTTGAATTACTCCAAAAGTCATTTCATATTTTAAAAAAGTTTGACCAAATTTTTGTTTTTCAACGTCACACTTGTTTTGATATGAGATGACTCTTGGAGTAATTAAAAATTTGATCACTTTGAACACTTGGATACTACCTCCAAAATCGCAAATTTGGCCACAATTATTTTATTCCATACTAGCTGAGACACCCCTACGCACGAATTATAAAATCCCTGACAATCGTCTATCAATAATGCATCCATCCTTCATTCGGAACACCCGTAGCCCAGCGCCAACACGTTTTTCTTTTTTCTTTTTTTTTTAGTAACAACGCTTGTTGACCCGTTTCTCGTCGTGAAGGATCAAACTACCTCGAGTCGAAGGCTCATGCACAGGCAGGCGCGTATTTATAAACGAGAGGTAAAATTGCCTGTCCTAGTAGGTTCCTTTCCATTGATCCTCAAGAAGCTGTACGTACACGTACCAAATTTTAGCGCTCTGGGATGAGCAGAAGAGAAAATCGGTTTTCCGCAAAGCCCCACTCTTTCCCAAAACCTGATCAGAGTTTCTCTTAATCATTCCCAGTGGTCTCCAAGAAGCTCTGCTGAAGAGCGTAACTAAAAAGCCAAACCAATCTTAATCCAGTCGAAATGCTAACAGGCTATAACCATGCGTGCTACATGCAGGCCCTTATAATAAGAGAGTGTAAAATTACCTTACTTATAGGTTCCTAGATTTTCTTCCATTGATACTCAAGAAGCTACCAAAATTTGGTAGCTTCTTGAGGATCAATGGAAGAAATTTTAATTTTAGCGCTCTGGGATGAGCAGGAGAGAAATTCGGTTTTCCGTACAGTCCCCGCTCTTTCGTAATTTTACGTTCAGGTTTTAACCTGAACGGATTTTCTCTAACCCATTTCACGTGGGAATTCCCGTAACAAATAATAAATCATTATTTTTCCTAGTAACAACGCGTCACAATCTATGTCAAGCTATGTCCCTGTTATCCGGGGGGGTTATGGTTCGCTTCATGGGACATGTCGTGTCCCACTCGTCGAGTGGTTTTTAGCGCCTAAACTGGCGATGGTCGATCTCGGTATTGGACAATTGTTTGGGGGGGGGGGGGGGGGGGGAATCAGAATTGATTGAGTAACGGGGAATGATGAAATCTGTCTGTTTACTAAGGCATTTATGGTGTTTATAAGCACTACCTATTGATTTCAATGTTCTCAAGGTGGTTTAGGGTTAGGCCTCCGTCTTGAAAATGTAGAAGGGATAGACTGTCTCTCTGAATTGGGGAATTTTCATCGATAAGATGTTGGGCTAGGGGTGAGATATAGTTTGGGATAAGTTGGGCTAGGGGTGAGATATTTGAGCCCATATAATATTATGGGAGGGATTGGTTGTCACGGTAAAAACGTGAAGAGTTCTGCAAGTTCATACTGACATTTTCATGTCTTTACTATGGCACATGAAATCAACAAGCCATCAATTGAATTGAATAGATGAGCGCAATCTTTTTGTTATTACGATATATTTAATGAGCGAGAGAAACTAAGAAACAGCAGGTATCTAGCGACCAAACTATGCCACACAACACATCATCCACGTGATGCTCATTACGTAAACAACTGCACCCTAACGACCGATGCGTAATAAAACCTTATGCCGATCAGAGGTAACGAACGGCTCAGGCTGCAAAAATCGTTTTGGAGTCGTTGGAATCAGCCTGAAAAGCTCATTCCATAGACCCTTGTACCAACGAAATCGGACAAAAACTTTCGTCCCGCTTTTGAGGCCTCCTTAGTTACACATCAGAGATAAACAACTTTCGTCGTGAAGGACCTCCCGAAAACCGATGAAGGGGATGAGGGTGGAAAAATCAAGGTAGCCTATAACCACCCCCCGAACTCGCTGATGACAATGAGACCACCCTCATGAAAATCTGTTGAGCCGCTCGGGCGTGATGCTCTGTACACAAACAAAAAAAACAAAAAACAAGCCATCAATTGAATTGAATAGATGAGCGCAACCTTTTTGTTATTACGATATATTTAATGAGCGAGAGAAACTAAGAAACAGTAGGTATCTAGCGACCAAACTATGCCACACAACACATCATCCACGTGATGCTCATTACGTAAACAACTGCACCCTAACGACCGATGCGTAAGAAAACCTTATGCCGATCAGAGGTAACGAACGGCTCAGGCTGCAAAAATCGTTTTGGAGTCGTTGGAATCAGCCTGAAAAGCTCATTCCATAGACCCTTGTACCAACAAAATCGGACAAAAACTTTCTTCCCGCTTTTGAGGCCTCCTTAGTTACACATCAGAGATAAACAACTTTCGTCGTGAAGGACCTCCCGAAAACCGATGAAGGGGATGAGGGAGGAAAAATCAAGGTAGCCTATAACCACCCCCCGAACTCGCTGATGACAATGAGACCACCCTCATGAAAATCTGTTGAGCCGCTCGGGGGTGATGCTCTGTACACAAACAAACAAACAAAAAAACAAAAAAAAAAAACATACATGTCGAGGAGGTGAGCGCACCTTTCGATTTTTTGGAAAAAGGTTGCGCTAAAAAAACAAGCCATCAATTGAATTGAATAGATGAGCGCAACCTTTTATGTTCATGAACTTTATAATATCGAACTAAGTAATTCTAACATGAAAGAGGAAAATGACGAGGGATGAAGCGTTGATCGCCGACCAGATTACAAGACGAAATTATCTCTCCGGGATTGCTTGACGTCCGAGCGCTCACGCATCAACAAGAGCCTGTTTCTGTTGGCTCGTTCTTTCCGGTGAAAGTAGTTCTCGGTTGAAGTAATGAGCAGACAGAAGCCGGCCAATTCGACCCGGAACCCGTGTGTCGCGTCACCCACAACGAAAACGCCAATGACCCCGATGACTTCGTAGTGGTTTTCCGAAAGGTTCGGTGTCACCCGGAGGTTCAGCCTTTACTCGCCGTCCCAAACCTGGAGTCCGGCGCCATCCTCCAACCCCAGACAACGAAACTTCCGCCGAGTCCCCCGCAGTCTCATGGCGACGGCTCGGATCACTGCAAACTGATCCGCGCAACGTTTTGTTATTACGATATATCATAGTTTGGTCGCTAGATACCTACTGTTTCTTAGTTAAATATATATATTTAACTAAGAAACAGTAGGTATCTAGCGACCAAACTATGCCACACAACACATCAAAAATATCGTGATGCTCATTACGTAAACAACTGCACCCTAACGACGGATATGAGGCGTTTCTTAATTAGATATAATTATGTAAACAACTGCACCCTAACGACCGATGCTTAAGAAAACCTTATGCCGATCAGAGGTAACGAACGGCTCAGGCTGCAAAAATCGTTTTGGAGTCGTTGGAATCAGCCTAAAAAGCTCATTCCATAGACCCTTGTACCAACGAAATCGGACAAAAACTGTCGTCTCCCTTTTGAGGCCTCCTTAGTTACACATCAGAGATAAACAACTTTCGTCGTGAAGTACCTCCCGAAAACCGATGAAAGGGATGAGGGAGGAAAAATCAAGGTAGCCTATAACCACCCCACGAACTCGCTGATCACAATGAGACCACCCTCATGAAAATCTGTTGAGCCGCTCGGGCGTGATGCTCTGTACACACACACACAAAAAAAAAAACATACATGTCGAGGAGGTGAGCGCACCTTTCCATTTTTTGGAAAAAGGTTGCGCTAAAAACATTCATGTCGAAGAGGTGAGCGCACCTTTCCATTTTTTGGAAAAAGGTTGCGCTAAAAAGCGACACCAAAAATTTCTACGCGATACCGATAAACAATCCGTCGCCAATGTTTACTAGTATGAAATGCGGTGACCTTGATTCCCTAGGAAAAGCGTAGCCTACATAAACAATCCGTCGTCAATGGACAACATTTTGGATATTCATGACAACTGTAGTAAAGATCATTAATTCAACAATTTCTATTACGCACATGTGTGAGTTTGCCGTTTGTGAGTTTATTTCATTGAGACTGTGTTTCTCCCTAAACTTCTATTTTTCAATTCCCTTGCTATACTTCGAGATTTCGGTGTTCCCCAATGGCAGCGAAGAAGACAAGTAAGAAATCTTTAAAACGAGATTTGGATACCTCACACCCTGCGGACCCTCCTAATTCCGCCACAGCTTACCAACCTACTTGAGGCGGCACAGCGCTCCGCGGAACATCTATTGGCCAAATTGAAATCCACTCTTCAATCTTAGCCGACATTTGATTTAAACTATAATTCAACGTTAATTACATTAATTAAAGAACTGAGTCTAATTACCATTTCTTTTCTGATGAAGACTACAAAACCACTGAGAATGATTCATAGGTACCTACTATCCACATAAAGTTCATGATAAAACATGAAAATGTCTCACTGTGTTGCGGACTAGTACACAATCTTTTATTTTATTAGAGGGTGGTGGCTTGTTCTATTGAGGATGATCTCAACTTGTTCTAGTACGTCTTGACTAGGTATTGAGGTGAATAAGCTCTTGACGTCAAAGGATATTAATTTTGAGTTTCGAGGAGGGGGGATATTTGGCACAGCTTCGTTTTTTGGAACCATCTCTGAAAGGGTAGGCAGAGCCCTGGGGAATCATGTGATGCTGGCATACAAGAATGTTTCCAACTTAGGCCAACAACTAGCAATAGAGACCTAATACAACCAGCCAATATAAGTGGGGTGTACAAATTAGAATGCCCTTGCCACAACAAAATATTTAATTACATTGACCGTACATAAAGAACAAATCCCTTGTGTAAAATGATGTGTCAGTTTTATTGGGATTAGAGCCATGAACGGGAAAACTCTACTTCATTTGCCGAGCTTTCGAGCAGTAGGGCAGTTACTGCCCTACTGCTCGAAAGCAGTATGTGCTCTTCATAGCCCTACTACTACTACAGTAGTAGTAGGGCTATGAAGAGCACATACTGCTCGAAAACCCCAAAAAACCCCACAAAACCCCACCCAATAAAACTGACACATAATTATTATGTGTCAGAGTTATATGTGTATATTATATGTGTCAGTTTTATTATATTATACACTCCATTGGGCCAATCACCACTATTCTAGAATAGATGAGCTCATCTTGTGTAACATTTGAAGCGTTTTTCGATAACAAAAGGGTCATGGAATCATGGAAGGCGTCGATATTTTTGAAAATCACTTCGTGAGTGTTCGCTTGATTCCAAGAGGCATCAAATTGTCCCTATTATAACGAGAAACTAAAAGGTTCGGAAAATCGATCCACCTTACTTATAGGGTGGATATTATTACGTATATCCCATCCTAAAACCATGTTCTGCAAGTTTCATACAATTTTTAAACCACCTTTTAATTATTTACACCAGTAAATAATTTCAAACCACTTGGAAAGTTGTTTGGGTTTATCGAAGTTCGAACTGGAAGGATCAGACTTGAATCCGTTTTTCGGCAGAAAACCCATGGGAGGTTGGTGTAGGCATCATAGGACTTTCAGGGGTAATTGCACCTCCCACCTGCATGGTTGAATTAAATTTACCAACTTCGTTTATTTTCTGATCTAAATTCAAGTTAATATACCTACCTACAGTGAACACCGGCATTCCGGAAACGTTGCAAGCCCCTTATCGACATATTTCGATCCAACCAACAAAAGCTATCAGAATCAAACACGTGGAAAGCGGAAATAGGAAACTCCGTGCGCCCAATTCTCCCTTATCGGGCTTCTGAGTGTGTACTATCGACCGTTGGGTCTAAACAGCTTAACTTCTACAGTAATAGATGGCTGATACTGTACGTTATATCAGTAATAGAAAGTTAGCACGTGCCTGAGTTACTACATGGATCGCTTTCAGTGTTCCAACCTCTGGATGCAAGGTTTCCTCGTAGGTCGTGCAAGTGCCAACAGCGACCAGACCAGCAAATAGGTAGATACAAATACATTATGGTAGGTAGGTGTGCGAAATCTGCCCCAAAACAAATCGTAGATGGGCTACACCATTACGCCTCATTATCAAATCATTTAACTTAACCAACTTTATTGATTTGAATAAGTTCGAATAAAAACTACTCAAAACATTTATGATTTAATTATCCTGCAAGTGGTTGTTTGCTGATGGAGCAGAGGTCTAATCCAATGAGATGGTTAGGGAGAGAAATCTTTATAAGACATATGTCAAACATATGTTTGATGATTGAGTTAGGCTAACACAAGTGCCAAAGGAGTATTTAATACTTTACTAATTTAGTAAAGCATTAACTTTAAATACAGTAATTTCTTACTTCCTCTTTTTCTCTAGCAGCATTCAAAATCGTTTTCTAAGTTAAATTCTTAGGTTCTGAAAACCTTTCAATACCCTCAATTTTTGAAAAAGCTTTGCATTCAGTATTTCATCTCATTTCAGGCCATGCATGGCCTGAAGAAGTTACATGTAACTTCTTGTATGTCTTACAAACCACTAAATTCTCTTTTTAAAGGATGGATACTTTTTTGGTGCTCACCTAACCTTCCGAACGAATGGAAATAATATTTCCATGTTATGGTAATATGGAAATTATGTGATGCTATGCGTGCGTTAGTGTAATGATTTACACGCAAAAAAAAAAAAAAAAAAAAAAAAAAAAAAAGATAGAAAAAGGGAACTTCCTTGTACAGAGACGATATTTTGAAAAGGAAATCACAATTTTATTGTATTAAAAAAAGTATAAAAATGGTCTTCAGATACAAGAACTCCAGTACGATTTAGCATCCGCATGGAAGAGGAGATGGGAGAGGAGCTGAGCAGGAGTCAAGTCCACCAGAGACGCCAGAGTAGCCAGAGTAGCCAGAAAGGTCAGCAGAGCCACCGAGGGAGAGACCAGAAGATCCAGCGAGGGAAAGATCGGCAGAGCTGGAGAGGGATTGGGCACCAGCGAGGGAAACACCACCGGAGATTCCGCCAAAGGAGGCAGCGCTGAGGTCAGCAGAGCCACCGAGGGCAAGGCCGGAAGCGCTGAGGTCAGCAGAGCCACCGAGAGCAAGGCCGGAAGCGCTGTTGTATTCTGGTGGGCATGGGTAGCATGGGCCAGCAACAGGGACGGAACGCTGTTCAATGATGGTTCTGGTGTATGGGCGTTTGACTGGGACGGAGGAAACGTGGGTTTCGACGATGGGGCGGAGACGGCGCTCAGTGACTGGGACAAGACGAGTGCGTTGGGAAACGATGGGGCGGGTTCTGTGCTCAACGACTGGGACGTGGCGGGTGGTGGTTTCTTCGACGGGGCGGTTGTATTTCTCAGTGACTGGGACGTGGGTGGTGTAGGGCTCAACAACAGTGCGGGTCCTGGACTTGACGACTGGAACGTGACGGGTGCGGGTTTCAACAACGTTGCGGATGTTCTTCTGGGTGATTGGGACTTGACGAACGATAGATTCTTGCTGGTGGGTGACCTGTTTCTCAGTGATAGGGACTTGACGGACGTAGGTCTCTGGTTGGTGACGGACGCTCTTTCTGACAACTGGGACACTAGTGATGCATTCGTCAGTGACTTGGCGGACAACAGGGCGAAGCTGGTGTCTGACGCAGACCTGTGGAGCAGGGATGGAAGAAGCGCCAGAGAGGTCAGCACCGCCGATGAGACCACCGGAAAGGCCACCAGAGTAGGAAGAAACTCCGGAAAGACCACCTGAGTAGGAAGAAACTCCGGAAAGACCACCAGAGTAGGAAGAAACTCCGGAAAGTCCACCAGAGTAGGATGAAGCTCCAGAAAGGCCACCAGAGATGCCATAGGAACCGCTGAGATCACCAGAGATGATTCCACTGGATTGGGCAGAGAGTTCAGCACCACTGATGAGTCCACTGGAGAGATCAGCAGAGCCGCCGAGGGATCCAGAGATGATTCCGCTAGATTGGCCAGATAGTCCAGAGAGTCCAGAAAAGTCAGCACCTCCGACGAGGCTGCCACTGTCAGCGTATGAGCTCAAAAGTCCAGATTCAGCTGGGAGGCATGGGCATGGTGGGCATCCCAAGCCAACAGCAACCTGAAATAATGATGAAAAACAGGTATGGTAATGTTTTTACACCACTAAAGTATCGTTGATTTTTAATTCTCTACTATAATAATATTATAGGTAGTATATTATAATATTATATATTATATTATGTACCTACCAAAAGTTATTAACGAATTCAACTTGAACATAGAATTGTTCATCCCCCAAATACCAACCATTTTGAATTCAACTTTACGTTTTCTACTTTTAATAATAATAATAAATTTTATTCTACATAGGACAGTGTCCCTCATACTGTACAACTTTTGAGCTTCTTTTTAATTATTTTTCGTTAGCGGTTTTAAAATTCGTTTGATTTTAAAATTTTATTTCGTTCTGAGATAATGCTAAAATTGTGTTATGAATATGAAGCCCATTTTAAGCAAATATTTTAAAAATGAACAGTTCCAGGTTCAACAGAAAAGTGCAGTTTGGGTTGCTGCTTTTTCTCAACTTACCTGCAAGGCAATTGCGAAAACGATGAATTTGGAGACCATGTTAAACTGTAAGTGGCAGTTCGATTTGTGATACTCCGAAACCCCGGGACGGGGGATTATATACTAGAAGATTACCCTGCACGATCGAGGCAGCCGACGAGTTTTTCACGAAGAGTCATGACCTCAATGTCAACAAGAGGTGCCCCTCTACGGGGTAGATGCTAGCAGAAAAGAATGTTTTGAGGGGAATTTTCTCATTGGGGCTGATAAGAAAGTACGAAACGCTGAGATAAGCGATTTTTCTGGCCCGTATGGGTTGATGACATGAAATTGTTAGGTATGTGAAATGATTGCTTGCTCAGCAGGATGCGTACAAACGTAAACAAAAGAGAAGATACAGTAGTTGGACGTAGGTAGCCAATGAACCCCCTTGAGATCTTTTATTTTCCCCGGTCATATTCTGGCATATTTTGAGAAGTTTCAGAAATAATTTCTGGTCTACTCAGTTTCTACGTAACTCATGCATTCTTATAGGTACTGTACCCTCCTTAACGAAGTATTAATTTCGTCCGTGCACTGTGCATGAAACAACGTTATTTCCTACAATTAGCTAAACATTTGGGTTACTCTGGCTACAAAAGGAGGGGCTACGTACTATTTTGCCACAAAATTAATGCCACACTTCGATGGGCCTTTGGCCTCATTCAATAACTTCATAAACGATGTCCAAACATTTCTACCTACTCCGTTAACGTCTACTACGTTAATTGGGGCTTTCCAAGCCTAAACAAGTTCCTAGTAAGTAACACAATAATAATTTAAAATGGAACATTGCACCATTTGGTTTCGTGGTGCGTGGTTTTTACGGTTCAATAAAATCTAGGTTGAATTGAGCTTTAGATCTTTCATTTTCCCCAGTCATATTCTGGCATAAAATTGGTCAAAAATTTCACTTTCTTCTTTGGTTTAAATATCTTCAGGGATGTATGTTCCTTGTACCATCCCTACAGAGCCCGGTGATTTTGGCAAAACTTACGGATTGAAATATTTTCAAATTATTTAATAATTATCAATACCCAGGGGAGTTATTCCCGTGTCAGATTAACCAGAATTCTGGTTAATCTGACACGGGAATAACACGGGTTAACTTATGTTAACATAAAAAGGGGCTGCAGAGCAAGTTTTTTGCTTCTCATGACTCCACATTGTGGAGTTTTGCTTGAATCCTTCTCATAATAGTATTATGAGGAGGATTCAAGCAAAACTGTCAAAATTGTCATTGGTTTTTACGGGATATTTTGATGTTTTGACAGAATGACGGAACATACCCAGAAACTAAACTAAACTAAGGCAACTCAATTTTCTCCATTTTGTGACTTGTGCGCTTTTGCAGGTCCTCATATTATGAGAGTCTGATACCGAAAAATAAAATGAATAAAGCGGTTGTCGTGCCATTTTACTGGCTCTCTATTGCAGGGTGTGGCCATTTTGGAGTCTCCACGGTCAGGCAGGCGTTTTAAAATTTAAAATTTATTATATTTAATGTGCTACAGTGGAGAGATTGATCGTAAACTCACTTGATAAAATACTAAGTATCCTTGATTATATGCAAGCACGGCTGATAACAAACAATAACGGCGGTGTTGGATAACATAATATGTTATGTTATGTCATATTATGATATCCTATAGCCTAGGGGAGGCCGGTGCAACATGAACCAGGGGCAAGATGAACCAACGGCCATTTTGTATTTTGGGAAAGACGAAAATTTGTTTTTCCCTTCAGCACTTTTACTGAAACTCCCATTGGAGGCAAGATGAACCACGGTTTTGGGGCAAGATGAACCAAACTAAAAATGGTTCATCTTGCCCCACCAGTACGAGCACAGTGCTTGGTTTTGCCCCGGAGTTCTCAATTGTAGACCTGGAAGAGAATAGGTGTTACCAACCAATATTGTAGGTAACGAATGTTGATAGGTACCTACCTCCATCTCTCCAACAAGAAACCCCCTGGGAAAAAAAGCATGTCCCATGCTAAAATTGTTTTAATTATGTATAACATACATAATATTAATATTATTTTCTTTATTTGAGCTGTTTTCTACACGACTATGGTTTTCAGAAGAAGAATACATAATTTTAAGAGCATGAATGTTTTTATATTTCTTCAGTTACCAACCTGAGGACAGATTCATTTCAATGGTTTGGTTTATTATTGGTAATGTTGACTTAATCTCTAAATATTTTCATGTATTGCAATTTTTCTAGTTCAAATTCACACTAATATTACCTAAAGTTGTCTAGTCTGGATGAAAACACCTACCAAACTCTAATCCCTAGACCTAATGAAGACCTAATCTGGCTTCACAAAGCTGTAACTTTTCTTGTTCAAAATCACCCAAATTTTACCTAAAGTTGTCTAACCTGGATGAGTACACCTACCTAACGTTTATATCTCCCCTAAGGATAGGGGAGATATAACCTAACGTGATTTAACAAGGCTGTAACAGTCGTTTTTTAGACGACATTTTTATACGAATCATTTGGTTGACTCATCTTGCCCCTGAGGTGGTTCATCTTGCCCGGGGTCCGGGGCAAAATGAACCATTTTCCAAAAAAAAGTTTTAACTCAAAATCAGTACTTTTAAATGGAGTTTAAGGAAATGTTGTAAATAGAAAATGCAGGTGAATAGTCACAGTTTGAAACGCCATACTTGGTATAACTGCCACATCAAGCTGTATGCTCAAAAATTCAGCTTGAACAAATTTTGGTTCGTTTTGAAATGAACGCCGGGCATATTTGACGTCACACCTCGCCAGGCTGGGCGTCGAGTAGTTGGCACTGAGCCGCCAGAGCGCTAAATAATAAATCTGAACTGTTCAGATTTATTATTTAGCGCTCTGGCGGCTTTTGAATAACCTTCTTTGATAATAACCTCGATATTCAATAATATTGTTAAAACAAACAATAAATTAAAATTATTTAATAATTGAATCGGGTTTTCATAATTTTTGAAGCACGACCTTTGCAGGAAAAACATTTTAAAAAATCATTAAAGGAGCTCATTCGGAAAATATGGCACTTAGGCCCTTCTGCAGATTTCTCTCTTCAATTAAGTAACTATTGTGATACTCATGAGTATCAGGTGCACCTGTTCAGCTTTTTTCATCAATAGTTTTTCATAAAGCTATAAATTGAATAAGTACATGTTTTTCATGGATTAGTGAACATTAAAATTTAATTATATTTAATGTAATAAATTTTTTATCATGAATATAAGAAAATTTGTAAGAAAATTTTTGTCATGATTTTCTGAAGTTTTCCTCAACTCATTAAGGACAAGCATATTTTATAGGTACGTAGAAGTTCTTCGACAATTTAGACGAAAATTAGACAATTTTTGTTGTTCTAAGGTAGACCAACAAAAATTGTCTAAAAAGTGGGAGTGCGGGGTAGTAGTAGGCAAGCACTCCAAGTAGTAGGCAAGACTGTGTTGTAGCTACAACTGTTTGAGGTAGGTATGTTATTACAATAATTGTAATGAGTTGAATCGTAAATATCTGGCCCTCCACATATTATATTATAATTAATAATTATTAAATGTATTATAATTGTTAATTACAATTCAATATATAATAATTATAATTATAAAAACGCTGCAAATTTTACACAAGGGTTTATTATTCTTTGATAAACGTTACTTCTGCAGAAATTTAATTCTGTCAATGAAAAAATTACAAAAAATTTTTTTTTTTTGGATTTTTTTGTTCAAAAATGTGTTTTTTTTTTTCAAAAATTCTGTATTTTTTACTCGAAAAACATTTAACATCCTGGGATCCTTCAAGAATCCCATTTTTAGCCCCATGGAAGCCCTAAAGATCGCCCCAGCGAAATCGGACCGTTCCGGGACCCCAACAAACGAATTCTACGTCCAAAAATACTTCGAAAACGACACCTAACTCGATTCCATAGCTAATAGCCTTCAAAAAACCCTCCCATAGCCCCATTTTAGCCCCATAGCGCCCCACGAGTTTGGGCGATCGGACTGAAAACCTTGCGGGCACAGCTAGATGGTAAACTAAGTATTTTGTCAAAATTTCAGATTTTTAAAAAAATGCCTACTACCCAAAACGGCCTGGACGGCGGACGGACATTTCAGATTTTGAATGTAGACCTCTTGAAACGGATAATGTCAAATTTTGAGGCCGATCGGAGTCGTCGAACCCCGTCGCGAAAACATAGGTGTATTATTCCAAGAATAATAAACCAAAAGCAGGGCGAACGTGGTTTGTAAGAATAATTCTTCGAACAATAATTATTATTGTTCTTATTTGTTGTAAGAAGAAGTTTATAAACCACGTTCGCCCTTATTTTTATGGGGAAGGTGGGGCAGTTGTGACCTTGAGGCAGTAAGTAATGACCACGTCTTGCATTTCTCAGTGGTTTGAATATTGGCGCCATGAGTCATACCATGGTATAATATTATGCATATTGAGATGTATGTATATAATATATACATACATCTCCATGCCAATCTACATATATGTAGATTGGCAGTGGACTTGAGGGTTTAGTTAAGCACCAAAAGGAGCCGTTTCCCAGTCCATGTTCAGCTGGTATGGTGATGAGAGTTCCTCACAGAAAGGAAATTTGTCAACAACATTTTCCATTCATAGCTTTGAATGAGAAGGGAGAATGCTATTGAATTGATTTTTTGCTTCATTTCATGTAAAATGTGCCTTGTTTTAGATCAGGGATTCCCAACCTGGGGGGCACGCCCCCCTTGGGGGGGCGTGAAGGGTCTCCAGGGGAGGCGCGATCAAGACCCAAAAACTGACAAAAAGTCTTTCACGTAGTTTATAATCATTTAACGTGACGTCACCTACTATAGTGGTTCCGGTTTCCAATCAAAAAACACCAGAGTGCTGGTCGATTTTTTCTTCTATTATCGATTTTTTCTTGGCATTTGGCTCTGATGACACTGGAGTTACGCGAAAATGGCTGTGTTCGCTTTGGTGTGAATGTGATCATGCTTATTGACTCAACTTATTTGTGATATAAATTTTATAAATTCATACGAGCTTGCAGTTTGTGGTTTAACCCCATTTGTAGTATTATTTGGACGTCTTCTATCGATAAAAAAATAATAATAATCCAGAAACGCTTCCATTCCTAATTATTTAGGTAGGCTGGAGCGTGAGTGTTTGTCAACATGAATACAACAACAAATAAAAAGTTCCGTTTGAATTTGAATTTACTCATTAAAATTATACCATGATTATACTTATACTTAGCATTTTTAAGGAGAGGGAGAGTATAATTACATAGAACAAAGGGGGGGGGGGGGGGCGCAATGGTGTTCACACCGACCTAGGGGGGGCGAGGTAAAAAAAGGTTGGGAACCCCTGTTTTAGATACTACCTTCATCGGAGTAGAAAATGCAATCTTCAAGGATTTTAAGTTGTTTATCTGTCATGGCTGATTATGGGGCAGTTATGACCAGAGTTGCTGGGGCAGATGTAACCAGTGGTCATAATTGCGGTGGTCGTAACGCCCAGGCAGTTAAGGGGCGTTACGACTTTGGGCCAAATCAAAGTGGAAGGTCGTCGGAAGTCCGATGACTTAGCGCCACGGTTCAGAAAGATTTTGGGCCCGAGTGCAATGTCGAGACCCCGAGGATAGGCGCGTTCGGTAATGATATTGGGCGAGTTATCTGTATGTTATTGAGCAAAAGTTCGAGTCCGTCTAGTATGCGATTCCATTCGATTATGGATGTCTCCATTGGAAAGAAAATGTTAATCCGCCACGGGAAAGTCTTGGCTGTTAGATTAGATTACATTATTACCAGAGAGGTTATGGCAATGGGTTCCTGAACCCCCCCCCCCCCCCCCCCACATCACACACCTGGCCTGTAGACCCATTGTGCTCAGCGTTCCCTGCAGTACGAGGTCTGTGGCCTAGGCTCGATAGCCCTCCTACTATACTAGCTCCTGTTGCGCCAGTATCTCTTCCTAGTTCATTACACTCTGGGAGTCATGGTTGCAGTTAACAATTTAAGATTTATGGAATGGCACAAAATGGCTGATGGATCAATTCCGTGTCTTCAATTTTCTGCACCCAAACCCTCTTCTTTTGGGTGCTTCCAGTTGGCCTAATTCCGTTACTTTAGGTCCTAGGGGTTGACCCAAAGCCACCAAAATTGAGGCCCAAAGTCATTGCCTTTTGAGGTCTTGGCCCAAAATCAAACCGCCCAACTGCCCCATATTTGACTATCTGAGGAACTTATTTTCTAGAAATTGTGTATATTGAGCGATTATTAGTGCTTTTTTGGGTTTTAATAACTCCTTCGTTATAAAAAATAAAATCATTTTGGCCCTATTGCCCCTTCAAAAGGGTGGTCACATGTGCCACATACACATGGGGCACTTATGACCAAAAATTATCTTATTAAAACAAACCGAAAATAGTGATTTTAGTTTGACTTTTTCTTCGACTAAATCGGGATACTGCTGGCAAAAGAGTCCTAGTTTATAGAGAGTTTTTCAAAGTTCCCAAAAATTCAGTTCCGAGCCTGTAGTTAAAGGATTTCTAGGAAATGGTCAGGACTGCCCCACTATCCCTAAGTAATAAGTTTTTAAAGGGTTGAAATGTCAACATGCCACGTTAACGTACCACGTCCTCGCAAAGAGCGCCTGATGATTTTGAATAGTAGGTACAAACATTTCTACTCTCGATGGAACGCTTGTATGGACTGTATATATATATATATATATTTAATCCTGTGGTAATTTACCTCGTATCTCCTCTTCCTGTTTTCTTCTCTCTCGCATTCTTCCAGTTTTCTTCTTCATTCGTTTCATGTAATAGGTACCTATATTATGACATTATAATATAATGCATATTATGCACCACATTGTGATAATATATCATGCACATTGTGCAGTTGATGAAGTCAAGAAGGTCAATTTTTTCGGCATATCCTTTTGGCTTCTTATTTTTCCCCCAAAGATGTGATATCGTAGCATGGAACAGTGTTCAACAACCAGGATGGGGTTTGGTAGGTACATTGAAAACGTTTTTTTTAAAAGGAGGTAAAAAAAGTTTATTATCTAAGTATAAAAAAATAAATAAGTTATTGTTGTTGACATCACAGTTTTTTTTCTTTCTTTTTAGCAAGGGCTATAGCATGGGGGGAGGGCTGGTGGGCACGGGGGGAGCGCTGGGGGGACCGGAAGACTACATGGTGGAAGAGCTGGGGGGACAGGGAGACTACATGGTGGAAAAGCTGGGGGAGGAGGGAGAAAACACGAGGGAAGAGCTGGTGGGGCAGGGAGACCACATGGGGGAAGAGCTGGTGGAGGAGGGAGAAAACACGGGGGAAGAGCTGGTGGGGCAGGGAGACCACATGGGGGAAGAGCTGGTGGAGCAGGGAGTGGAGAACAGCCTGGGGAGAGTCCCGGCAAGTATCCAAGAGCAAGGAGGGTCTGGAGGTCGAGTCCAGCTGGGAGACCGGGAAGGGCTGGCGCAGGAGCTGGGAAAGGAAGAGAATCGGCTGGAGCTTCAGTGCCAGGGGGGCATGGGGCACATGGGGCGTTCACAGCCTTTACTCTCTGCTCAATGAGGTTTTTGATGTAGCGCTGCTTCATTGGAACGTTGACGACCTTGCTCTCAACAATTGGTCTCAACCTCTTCTCAGTGACAGGAACATATCTAGTGTTCTGCTGAACAATGGGTCTCATCCTCCGCTCAACAATAGGGACATGCCTGGTGATGCTCTCCTCAACGGGGCGTTGATACTTCTCAGTGATGGGAACGTGGACAGTGTAAGGCTCTACGACAGTCCTTGTCCTGGATTTGACTACGGGCACATGGCGAGTGCGGGTTTCAATAACATTGCGGATACCCTTCTGAGTAACTGGTACATGACGGATGACTTTCTCTTCCTGCTGAGTGACAATTTTTTCAACAACAGGGACATGACGTGTGTACGATTCTTCTTGATGACGAACGTGCTTTTGGACGATTGGGACATTGCGAATACATTCATCAATGACTTGGCGGGGCACTGATTCAAGAGTATGAGTCAGGCAGTTGGATGGGAGCGGGGCAGGAGCGGGGAGGGCAGGGAGAGCGGCAGCAACGGCCGGGAGAGATGGGAGAGCAGCAAGTGCTACTGGGCCAACACCAAGCAGAGCCGCAAGGTCGAGACCACCTGCAGCAGCAGCGGCGGCAGAAGCGGGAGCCAAACCGGCCAAAGCGTTCAAAAGTTCAGCTGGTAAACCCGCTGGCAGACCCGCTGGCAAGCATGGTGGAGCCGGGGGAAGATCGCATGGGCCTGGGAGAGGAAACGGGGGATTGGTGAATGGCGGGCATGCGTCACATGGGGGTGGAAGGGGCAGGTCACATGGTGGTGGTGGCAAGTCAATTGGTGGGCAAGGGTCAGGAGGGGGAAGGCACCAATCACACTGTGCCTTGGCATTTACCTGCAAACCATAACTCATTAGCTTTTGCGTCAACACACTACAAACCATACGTGAAAATAAATCAAATAATGACAAATAAACATATATTAATTAAATTATTCTCAAACACAAATTGTGTTTGATTATGTTTCAAGATAATGTCAATTAAATGATGGTCGGTCATTCAGAGAAAACATTTATGAAATTAATGTACGGAATTTGAATTGTATTGAGTGCACTGTTAACATTAACTTTTGGTAGTCGTCAACATTTTAAATTTAGTTGGCATTAAGTGCCAACTATTAAAAGTACCTACATTAAAGTAAATTATACGGATTTGACTAAGGTCTGCTGGTATTTGTAAAAAAGGACGATATTGGAGCTTATCATTTGAGTACATAATTCAAATACCTCACCTGCAAAGCGAGAAGTGCCCAAAACGCGGCCTTGCAGTACACTTTAGCCGCCATGTTCCTCAAGTGGTTACGAATTACGATCTGAACATCTGATATCTCCCGGTAGCGTTATATACCACTATAAAATCACGCCCCCTCGTGCTCGACAGTGGGTGAACGAAAGCCTGAACTTCACCTTAGGAAACATTACCCTTCCGGAGTCCGTCGGAGGACAACGTCAACAAAACCGGGCATTTCCGAAAAACAAATCCCGACGGTTTCATCAACAATCGAAAGGCTAAAGAACTGCTCGAACGAGTCTCCCCTTTTTTTCCTTCAAATATAATATCCTGCAGAGGCAGCTTCCGGCGTGACGGTCGAAAATCACGTTTGACGCCCAAGCGGCTTTTGCGCGGTCCGGCCGGCTGTTAGAAATCCGGAAGTTTGAAAATATTGACTGTCGCGGGCAGCTGTAATGTCAACAATCAGAGTGTACTCACCTTTTCTTCCTGGATGGTCTGTTTTCTTCAGGTGTTGACAACTGTTCCGAGAAATTTGTGGTAAATGGAGCAAATTTTTAAAAATCAACTTTGTATTAAATACAAATTTTGCTTCATTTGAAGCAAATACAAATACAGGTAAATTCGCGGTGTGGTTTTTGCGACGGTGCAGAGGTTTAATCCAATGAGGTGGTTAGCAGAAGAGTCGTTTTCTCTCCCTAACCACCTCATTAGGTAAATTTATTTCCCTTTCTGGTCAGGGGTGTCCACCCTTTGGTTGTACTTGTTTGGTTTCAATAACCAATAGGCAATGGGCACTCCTGGGATCATCCTTTTCTTGCTTTCTCCTTTCAGAGCAATGCAGTATCATTCAACTAAAGGATTTACTTTTTTCTATTTAGAACTGCGTTATTTCATTCAACGTCGAATGTAATTAATAAAAAGTCATTTTCCTGAAAGCTCACTTTGACGGTTAAGGGCGACCAATTTTCACTGGTTGAAAAATGGCTTCCAAGAGAAAATTGTAATGCCTCAGAGATCAATGAATCCGCCTGTCATTTGTAATAACTTACCTCTATGGACGTCATGGCTACTAGTCTTGTAATGGTTAAGAAAGAAAAGACAACAACTCTCCCTTGGCGCCTTGCCACTTTCAGATACTGACACGGGAGGCTTTTCAACATTACACCACGCCAGCTCTTAATGTGAAGGCGAGTTTCTACTTGAGAATGGAGATTGCATCCAGGCCGGGCGTCCGGGAAGTGGGTCCCGTACCAGGAAAAAACCGGTGAGTGGGTCCCTTATTAGGAAAGCAGGGAGTTTGTGAAGTGGGTCCGGTGTCCTGTGGAGGTCTCATGAAGTGGGTCCCGAGCAATCGACCCGAAAAAGCGAACAAAAGTACACATGGCGAGCAAACATTTAGTCACCCAATGAAGAGCGCCGTTTTTATTAGGCAGGTATTGTGGTTACATAGGTGGCCGCCTGTGGGGTGTAGGCCAGTAGTTTAATCTGGGGGTGTAGGTATTGCCGCTTTTGACTATGATGGTATGGTTAACCGCTGAAATTCAAATTGCTCGAAACAGTCCAAGTGCCTTAACCCTAGACAGCCGCCCACACGTCATTTGACGTATGGAGCGCAGCAGCAGCATTGGAGCCTAGGGTCGCAATTCATAGTCGTCACTCAAGTGCAAGTGTCCACTTCACTTGGGAAAGTAAAGGGTTGCCCTCCACTTCAATCATCGTATTCATAGTTCAATCCAAGTGTTCACTAACACTTCAGTAGAAGTGGAAGCGCGCACTCGGCTTAAGTTCAAGTGCTCACTTCGCCTTTCGCCATGCAGTTGGCAGTCTTGGCAGTTTCATGAAGGGAAGGTTCCCCTGTTTAAAGGGAAGGTTTCCCTGTTTAGGGGGGGTTTCCCTGTTTTGAGGGGAAAACGACGGGGAACTTTCCCTTCTCACTTCCTAACTGTATAAACAATCTCGGGAGGTTTTCCAGGGAGCCCCTTCCATCGATTCTACATACAAAAACACACACACTTCACAAATCCCGTATGTAGCCCCTTAGAAGCCCCATTTAGCCCAACGGTTGGCCCAGATACTTCTGGGGGCCTCATCAGTCGATTTTACATCAGAAATTACTTCGAAAACGACATGTAACACAATTTTGTTACCAAATCCCTTCAAAAACCCCGTCAGTAACCCCTTAGAAGCCCCATAGAGCCCCACGGTTTGTCCAGATGAGACTAGGGATCAATCGATTAGACGTTCAAAATTATTTCGAAAACGACACAACACGATTTTCTTACCAAAACCATTCAAAAACCCAGTCAATATCCCATTAGAAACCCCTCTAAGCCCCACGGTTTGTCCAGATGATTCTTGGACCTCCATCAGTCGATTCTTTGTCAGAAATAATTTCTAGTTAATTATTACTAAGTAATTATTACTAAGTAATTCGAAGTCTTCGAAAACGACACTAAGTGTTAAATCTTAACACAATTTTCTTAGGTACCAAAGCCCTTCATAGATCCCGTCTGAAGCTGCCACCAAAATATTACACTCTTGAGGTTAAACTTGAACGGTTACCTACATCATTTCTTGGAGTAAACTCCCCAATAGTGCCGTTGTCTCGTAGGAACGTCATATAGCTACGTGAGCAGAGACATCGTGCAAAGCGACAGTTGCAAGACTTGCAACTTAGTGGTTGTTTGCCTTCGGAGCAGAGGTCTACTCCAATGGGGTGGTTAGTGAGAGAAAGTTTTAACGACTCTTCTGCTGGTTTGGATACAGTTGCTGGGTTCAGTTGTTTTCTCTCCCGAGCCACCTCATTTGACTGTTGTTTGATTTTCGGGGTTCCTAATGTTACGCTTTTTCAGGTGGAGGTGATAATGTTTGTTGTAAATTTTGTCAGGCCAGCAGTCAAGAGCCTCTTGAGCGTTAACGCAAATTTGCAATTCACGCGCGGATTATCCTCCTGGCATTGCAGAAACGTTTGTTTAGTTTTAGCATTTTTTTGTAGGTAGGGTTTCGCCCGGGGGTAAAGTGGCTTGAAGAGAGGAACGCCTTTCGGATTATTATTCTTGGAATAATAGGAGGTCGAAAATTCTGATCGACCCCATTAATGTGACATTATAATATAATGTCGTTTCGTCCACCGTCCGAACCAATTTTGGCAGTAGGCTTTTTTTTTTTTTTTTAATCTTGAAATTTTGGCAAAATATATACCTACTCGGTTTACCAACTGGTTGTGACTGCAACGTTTTGAGCCCGATTGGGCTCTGGGGGGCTAAAAAGGGGCTATGGGAGGGAGCGGGGAGTCGTTTTCGATGTATTTTAGGGCGTAGAATCCATCTTTGGGGATTCCAGAACGATCCGATTTCACTGTGGGGATCTATAGGGCTTTCATGGGGCAAAAGGAATTTAATGGGATTTTTGAAGGATTCCAGGAGGTCAAAATTTGACAAATTATTTAATAATGTGTCGTTTCCCGAGTAATTGCTGACGCATAATCCATTTTTCGAGGTCTCACTGTCCAAACAATTTCCCCCTCAAAATATTTTCTTAATGACAGAAAATGTTTGCACGGTTAACCTGTTACAGGTCCAAACTATGTACAGATTTTTTCCCCCTCAAAATATTTAATGACAGAAAATATTTAATGACAGAAAATATTTAATGACAGAAAATATTTAATGACAGAAAATATTTTGAGGGGGAAAAAATCTGTTCATAGTTTGGACCTACAGTAGGTATCAAAATTTGATACCTACTGTAGGTCCAAACTATGAACAGATTTATTATTATTATTATTATTATTATTTAATAATAATAAACCCTTGCCGTTCTGTAAAATTTGCAGCGTTTTTGTTTCGTAACGACCCCTATCCATAGACGCAGAAGATCAGCCAAACCTCGCCGCCTGTTATTTCTGTGCCTCAGTCGATAAGTTGTGGCGACTCATGGACCTTCAGCAGGGCCCAGCCTGCTGTTCCAAATTGGGAGACCATTTCCCTCCAAGCTCTGCAGGCTGGACAAGACAAGAGTAGTAGAAGGCGCGATTAGCAAAACTCACTTAGGTAGGTATTTAGTACCAATTCGAAAATAAGGTCCCAAGTTGGGCAAGCAAGCATGTACACATGCTTTTCCCAACTGTTAACACCGTTAAAATTTAATTTTTCTTTGATTTGATCCTCAATCAAAAGCTCCAGTGATAATTCGAAATTAGGAAATTTGAAGTTACTATTACATAGGTAATATTGCAGAAATCTCGTCAGTAAAGTTATTATTCAAGAAAGTCTCACCATACACTGCATTTAATCCTGCTCGTAACGTGTAATTTTACGCAAAATCTAAGATCAATAACAGTTATTAATCTAATATCAATAATAGTTACTATTATTGTTCAACAGGTAACTTAAGTTCTCAGGATAACTGGTTTCAGGGTAACGTGGAAAGGAGTTACTACTCACGTGTAAAAGTTGTTTTACGGTAGGTACCATCGTGAATGGCACACCTCCAGACAAACGAATAAAAAACAGAGCATCTTGCGAGTGTTTTTCAGTTGGTATTTTTATTTTATTTTATTTTTTTGAACACTCAGTACATGGACACTGGACAGTGTCTGCATGTCTCTGCATCAGGTACCTAACAAGACACTTTTCACTCATCTCGACGTTTCTTCTTCAAGAGGATCCGGTCGCCGTCCACGATAAAACCCCATATTGGGGGAATCCGTCAAGGAAGTTGCCTGGAAAGTACAATAGGGTGACAATGGAATCCCAGACCAAATCCGTCCAATGGAGATTCCGCCGGGTCCGTGACGGATTTAAATAAGTTTCGAAAAACCGCTCGTCGAATCGTGACATTTCCTCAGTGCCAACTTATTATATAGACAAAATGGGGGCATTGTCAGCGGTCTCAGTAGAAAGAAAGAAATATAACGTGAGGAGAGAAATTAAACATGGACATCCTTGCAACGTGTCCAGTCTTAAGTTGATACTGATTAGGAACTTATTTTGCTACTTAGCGGAACACTGAACCTACCTAGTTCCAAAATTCATATTTAATATGAACTCCAACGTTTCCCAAGTGCCGAAGTATAGGAAACTTTAAGAGACTCAAAAACCCTTCACAGAAAAAGATATTGAAATTTATTCTAAAATAGATACATTCGATTCGTTTAAGAATAAGTCATCATAGATTGAACTTCAAAAAACGTTTTTAACAAGTTGAACGAGTTTCTCAACAGAACATTTTTCTTTCTTCTCCCATTTCTTCAGGTACACGGTAGGTATTCGTTGTAAAGTGCATCTTCGAGCTCCGAGTGCATGATATGCAGATTATAATCTAGCGCATTCAGAACGTCCCCTCACTCTTCGATCCATGGTTGGACTTGTATGAACCAATCTGTCAACTTGAATTTCTTTCTTGGAATAAAATTTATAAAGTTAAAAATTTTATACTTAAATTTTAATATAAATATTCATTCAGGACTTCACCATCCTCCATACCGAGGGACTTCACCCTTGTCCGGCCACCCCTCAGTCTACGGGACACTGCCGAACCCTCGCCATAATTATTATTATCTAGCGCATTCAGAACGTCCCCTCACTCTTCGATCCATGGTTGGACTTGTATGAACCAATCTGTCAACTTGAATTTCTTTCTTGGAATAAAATTTATAAAGTTAAAAATTTTATACTTAAATTTTAATATAAATATTCATTCAGGACTTCACCATCCTCCATACCGAGGGACTTCACCCTTGTCCGGCCACCCCTCAGTCTACGGGACACTGCCGAACCCTCGCCACCCAAGGAAGTGCAAATAAGGCTTTTTCCATTTTCTTCTTTTTCATCTACCTAAGTATTCGATTCAGGAAGGCCTGGAATTCTAGATGGAATTCCATGGAAAGCCGTCGGCTAAGCATGGGGGGGGGGGGGGGGGACCCCTCGAGTCTTCTGCTGCCCGGTTAACACCTGAAGATGCTTCAGATGTTAAGCCTTGGCGGTTAGAGATGGAAGTCGGAGTTCTGGTAGAGAAAAACACCGCTCTTCCAGACTCCTTCCAATTTGAAATCGGCCACCAATACCGGGCTCCTTTCAGCTCCCTCTCGCAGCACTGGCTCGAGGGCTACTCCTACCCAGACTGCCTCAGCCAGCATCGCCGTCTCGGCCCTGACTGTTTCATGACCTCGTTTAATGAACCCTCCCTTCATACAGTCTAGCGCATGTGAGACAGTAAAATTTACGCGTTTAAGTATTTAATACTTACTGCCCCACACCCATCACACGCCTCGGGAAGTGCTGCAGGAGTACGGCCCTGAAACTGCGGCCACTGCATCCCGAAACTGGATTGCTGAGAGACAAAACCTACAGTCATCGTAGGGAGAGAGGTCAGTCACTGCGAAACCGAGGAAGCCCAGATGATCTGGTCTTCGAACTTGAGGCTTCGTTGAAAAAAAAAAAAATTGATTATTTTCAAAGGTTATTTTACCTACTGACAATTTTAAATTTTGTCGAAATCGTCGAAGCCAAGTCAAACCGTAGAGCCTGGGAGAAAATTTTCTTCAAGACCCCCCCCCCTCCCCCCCAAAGAGGCTACAAGGGACGCTTGATCCCTCATTTTCTTTTTTTTTCTTTAATTTTTTTGGGTCCGGCCAGTGTGGCGACACCAGAGACGTGACAACACCAAAATTATGAGTAACGTTTCCGCTGATTTTGATGAAAATAGAAGATTTTAAAATCTGATTGATAAATCAAAATTGACCAAGTAATTCTATGGGTTGGTACATTACACAGCCAGCTTGTACGATGCTAAAAAGAAGGTTCTGGTTAGCCTCGTGTTGCAGATTTCATAGTAGTATAATACTGAACTTATAGAACTCCTAAAAAGAAGGATTGTGATGGTGGGGTAGAAAGGAGATAAGAGTGGGGAGACGAAAGAAGAGGAGATTGGCGCTCAAGAGTCTGGGCAGTAGATGAAATCCACAATGGTCAGGCAAAGTTACATTTCTACTTCAGTTGGGATTAAGCATCAGTTGCCTATCCGTCTACTAATTGTTATTGTCCAAAGAGGGATATGGCGAGATCCAGCCGGTAGTATCGCATGACAAGAAGTGTTGCAAAGAACGTGTTAATTCATTACTTTCAAGCCCTCCTTTACAGGTTATCTTCGTTGGAATTTGGTTGAGGAAGCTATTTCTGCTCAGGTTTTTTCAAGAAGTTTGAATGGTATTCCACTCCGCATGTGCGATTTCCTGTCCAGTGTGTATCTTTGGGTGCCCCTTATCGCGGCGACCTGAAAAAATCGACAATTGGGGAGTTTGAAAGAATTTTCTTTCGAGCGGGTTTTTCACCATCTTGCGCGTGCCGCCCTCCCTCCCCGCTCTCCCGGCTCGAACGAAACCGTATCTCCCAAGGAGCCGATAAAAGTCCCTAAAAGGCTCACCCAGGCACGCGGCCAGCTCCCGTAAAAGATATCAAACTACGTGAACAACGCCAAATTGCCGAAATAACGCGCTTCCTTCAGCACAAACATCTGGGGAGGAACGACCCTTTTCCATTCCTCCTCGGGCAAATGGGGAGGGATTTTGTTTACGCTGCAGGATCGTGATAAAGTGAAGATTTTTCGTCGGTATATAACTTGGAAACGGAACTTTGCGCCCCATCATTGTTGGAGTTAGTGCGTCAAGATGCTCGCTAAATTAGTTTGTCTTGTAGCAATTGTTCAGGTACGTACCATTTCTAAATTTAAATATTTACTTAACTTTAACTTGAGCGCCATTTCTCCTTTTCCCCTCCTGGAAGAATTTTTTTTTTAGCCTATTAATTTGTCTTACTTAAAATTGATTACTTGAAAGTCAAAATTGACTTTAATTCTGCCAATTTTGGTATTGATGCACCATTTAATCAAGGGGGTAAACGTAATTATAATAAATCATTATTAAGACTAAAAGGGAACATGAATCGTTAATTTATTGGTTCGTTATTCATCACATTTAATTGATCAATATTCAATTTTGTTCTAAATGAATATTGCTTTCATTTTTACACCTACCTAATAAAATAAGAATTCTATAGGGAATCCTAATATCCGTTTATTGGAATGATCATTGAATCCGGTTGATCATACAATCAACTAAAAATCGTGTATTACCTTAGTTGACTCAAGGAACTAAACTCAATTTTAGTTTCTCAATGAAAAACGTATAAAGCGATTTAACTACGGATTATGATAAATTATTTTATATCATTTCATCATTATTAACACTATTTTGATCTATTTTTATTATTATTTTTTAAATTTTTTTATCTATTTTTTTATATTTTTTTACCGCTTTTTCATTGAGAATCTAAGATTCGTTTTGAGTTTAATTACTTGTGTCAACTAAGGTAAAGACTTTACATAGTAAAAATTTTAGTTATTAAAGAAATAACTATTAACGTAAAGAGCATAATTATTCTATTTCGCTCCCAACACAAATTAACCATCATTATACCTACCTGCTCCAAGTTCTTAATATGAGTGTTTTTTGATTGGTAGTCATTATGTTTACGTCTTCTGTTACAGGTCGTCGTTGGTGAGGCCTGCGATGGAATCGGTATCGGGTGTGGGTGCGGTGGAATCCCCGATGTAGGTGCGAGCAGTGCTTGCGCCACCAGTGGTGCTGTTGCTGTTGGCAACGCCGGCATTGGTGCCGTCGGTGACTGCGGTTTTGGCGGCGGATACGGATACGGGTACGGCATCGGTCCTAACTACGGAGCTGCTTACGGTTCTGGTCTTGGTGTCGGAGGTATCGGTTATAGTGGTTTGAACTACGGCCCTGCCAACTTGGGTTGCCAATCCCGCGTCACCCCTGTCGTCGAAGAATGCACCCGTGAAGTCCCAGTTGTCCACAAATACATCAGAAACAAGGAAGAAACCTGCACCCGTCACGTCCCTGTCGTCGACCGTCACATCACCCACCAAGACGAGAAATACATCCGTCACGCCCCCGTCCTCCGCAAATACTGCCGTCAAGTCGTCGAAGCCCGCACCCGTCACGTCCCTGTCGTCAGGTCCCGTTGCCGTACCGTCGTCGAACCCTACACCACTCATGTCCCAATCGTCGAACACTTCACCCGCCCCGTCGAAGAGGCCATCCTCAAGCACGTCCCACTCATCCAATCTTGCCGTCGCCCCATCACCATCCAGTCCGTCCGTCATGTCCCCATCATGGTCCGTCGTTGCAAGCCTGTCGTCGAAGCTCACGTCACTACCGTCCCAGTCAAGCAACGCTATGTCAACAACGTTTGCGAACCCACCTGCGCTGCTGCTGGCCCATGCTGCTGCGACTGCCCACAACCTGTCTGTGCCCCAACCTGCGGCTGCTAAATCACTTTACAAGTTTCCACACTTCCCCAACCAACAGACAGTGACCACTTTAATAAAATTTTCGTACTACCACAACAAACTCGTTTTTTATCATAACTTATTCCTATAAAACTTTGTCCAAATCTGTTCCACTAGCTCCATGAAACTTTGTGGTATAGGTACCTCAAAGTATACTTTGAGAAGCTCCTGCATACTGGGCACTTACAATACTAACTTGTATTGTGCTAATCTTTGTCGATATCATGGCGGGTATTCGGCGGCATTCTGTTCTTCACGTATCGGATCTTCCCGTTGTTGTGGAAGTTTGGATCGACGGATTATTTTCAACAACCTTCCTGAACTGTACCTCAATATACTTACGACCTTGGTAGGACGCTTGGCAGACTCTACATTTTCCAGAAGAGGCGAGTCCATGTATGACGTGGATTTGTATTCTGCAGTTGTAGTTTTCATTCATAAATCAACAGATACGAATAGCGCAACGTCTGGAAGTACTATTCCACACCCAAGCACCAACTAAACTGGTAACCCTAACGACCGGCCCACTTAAGTGAACTCACTTTATGAATCATGAGCAAAATAGAGAACCAGGGCACGATAGCGCATATCTGACACGGTTCAAAAGAAACCTGAAGGTCCAAGGTGAGGTAATTTATTTAACCAAAAATGTCACAAACTAGTTGAGTCAAAAAGTTAAATAACCAAAATGTGCCTGCGATTGCCACAGACGAGCACATAGTCCAACGGAGTCGGCTGTATTATAGTTAGAATGTGAAATCATGATTAAAATGAGAAAAAATTTTGGATTTCTTCAAACGAGAGCAAAACACACATTTGAGTTGTGTGATGGTTCACTAACCGTCAATTGTATCGGGACTAGGGTCATACGAGAATTTCCACTCTTTCGCCGAGCTTTCGAAAATTATATTTTCTTCTTCAGTGCTCAGAGAGAAGTTATCGTGTGGATGTAACAAGATGTCAATTAGAGGTAACCGGGACACACCAATCGTTTGATGAGTGCTGGGAGTGGTACTATTGCAAGAGAGAAGAAATTTCAACATCATAAAAAATATAAACAATAAAACAAGTTTGGCAGCAAGACGTATGAGACAATCACTTTGATTCACTAAAATTGTTATTGCTTTTACACCACGTGCAGTTTGACGTGATCAAGTGTACCTTCTTAACACGGGGAAAATTTCGTACCAGTTGGAAAATTTATAAACCAAATATTCAATCTCGCATCTATCAGGTTCATCATCTCACGTTAAGAGATTCTGCGCTCAAACCAGTGATAATAAGAGCATCAGAGACTTCCTTTTTGGCACAGGGAATCCCAAACTAGAGAAAGTTTTTGGGAAATTGCCAAGAAAGCAATGACCACCAAGATTGAACTCGGAGACGCAGTACCCAACCCTTTGGTGCAGATTCATGATTCAGTGAAGGTATGCAATGACAAAAAACCGCCCAAAGACCAACACTCGGTAGACAAGGGGAAAAATAACAGTAGAAATTGTTGCATTCACTTTATCACTTTCGAAAGACCAACGTATTCATAAGATCTTATGTATCATCAGCGGATTTTGTTTTTTACTAGGCGGTTTTCCTTATATCGTTTCCTGTTTGCTGAAAACAACACTTCCTTGCAGATTAATGTTGCAGATGTCTGAACGCATGAGGAATCAACAATGTGCCGGGACGACTAAGGATTCAATATTTTTATTGAACATCGTCGCTGCTGATTCAGCTGTGAGGCTGGTCTGCAGGCTCCCGCCTGACTGCAGTGTATTCCGTGTTGCCTATGCTACATTCGTTAGGAGCACGTTGGATACATCCAACGCACATGTGCCGGTTGTCATGTGGTAGCCCTAATACTAAGGGCACGTCTAGCTAAGGTGAGTTCCCTTGCCCGGGGCCACGGCGGCTCTTCTTAACGTTCTTGGGGGTTTGGCTTGGTGTAGGATAAATGAGAAAGTGCGCTAAATAAGGGAAAACTTGATTTTATTTTTTAACTTTTTTTTGGGTATAAAAAATTTTGTATAAAAAAATACTTAATAAATTAAAAGTCGAGCAATGAAATTCTTAGTAGTGTCCGCACGTGCATGGGGGTGGGCACTGGCAGTATCCGCACTTGCACAGTGGGTTGCCGCACTTGCCTGAGGGATATTGAAACGATGAGGGGCAGAGAGAACCACATTGGTAGCCGCAGGGATCAAGAGGGAGAGTTTGGCAAGTGGTGGTCTTGGAGCAAGCGGGGTTGGCGTGAGGGACGGTGGTGCAAGTGGTAGTGGCCTTTCCGCAGGGGTTGGGGTAGGTCGTGCACGTGGTGGTCTTGCCGCAGATGGGGTTTCCAAACGGGATGGTCGTGCAAGTGGTGGTCTTGGGAGCTGGGTAGCAGGAGGGGAGCCCGCAAGGAAGAGAAGGACAGCCTTGGAGGCCGTGGACGTCCCAATTGAGTCCTGAAGGGAGTTCAAAAGGGATGCCGCCCGGCAGCCCGCAGCTTGGGATTCCACAGCTTGGGAGACCGCAGCTTGGGAAACCGCAGCTTGGGAGACCGCAGCTTGGGATGGACGGGTAGGAGGAGCAACATGTGGTCTTGGGGCATCCACATGGGGATGGGTAGGAAGTGCAGCAGGTGGTTTTAGGGCAGCCGCCCTGGGGGTAGGAGGTGCAACATGTGGTTTTGGATGGGCAACCACAGCCAGCTCTGGAAGGAAGTAAGTCCCAGCCCCCCAGACCGCACTCGAAGCTCCTTGCTGAAGCCTGAAAAGAACCATCTTTGGTGATTTGTTCGATATTCAAAATTTTCCTTTCGTAAACTGTCAATTTGTTGCAATCGATAAAAATAAATTAAATTGAAAATCTCGTGATAAAAAAGGTAAGTTTAGACAAAGAGAATTTTAGGTATTCAAAAATTTCTTGTGAGTGTAGCTTACCTGGACAATCACGAACGAAACAATTCCAATAACAACCCAAGCTGCCTTCATGATGAATGTGCTAAGTACAAACGAAATCTGGGGTCTTTGTATCAGGGAAAGGACATTTTATATAACGAGGAAGTTGGTGGGTGTTGTCAGGAACCGGACACGTATTTCCTAGCAGATCACGTCCTTAGGTGAACTCGGATGATGCCCCGTGCCCGGCATTTCGGCTCGATCCTCCGCCGCCGAGGAACCTGCATTGCATTTTTTTTTGAAAAGTCAACAAATCGGGTTGAGTGGAGGCTGAAAGGTTTGTTGACATTTTTGCGGTGTTTCCGAGTTCTCCGGATGGGTGCGGGGTCGTCGGAAAGGATCGGATTTTGAGTGTATCCGGAGTGGAGAAGTTTTTCTGTTTGGGGGAAGAAAACAGATCGGTGGACAGGGTCATCGAGCTGAGGTCTGAGTGCACGCGGAAAGGACGATTGAACATAGTTATATCAACGAGTTACAGAAAATGCTTCCGTGGAATAAAAAAATATCCGAGCTGCAAATTTTGAAATTCGTTCTAACTTTTAGCGAGGTTATTCGCCTTGACCGTGAACTTGGGCTTAGTTGACTCCAAGTGTTTGGGTACATACCCCTGTAAACAAGTATTGCGACACTATACCAGAGTGACGTCTTCGGCGAAACTGCTGAGTATCAACAGCTGCCTCAGGAACTGCTGAATCTTCTAAACATCGCGATTACGCCATTTCCACAGCACTGATCCGGAATGTTGATTAAAACAATAAGAGACAAGGCAGCTGACAAAATGTTATTGCTAGGTACAAGTAAGGGATTTTTTTTTTCAAAAAATAATTATTTTTTTACAGTTATAATTATTTTTGAGTAATTATAATTAGAGTTGGTTAACGTAATGGTAGGCGTGATCGTAGGCGTTCATGCATGAACACCATGCCATGGCATAGGATTCGTCTACCCCCTTCAATCGATTACACATCATCAATCAAAACACCATCTTGCTGTTGATATCGCAAACGAAAGTTGTCCCAACACCCAATACTACCTGAAGATAGCCTACCAGTACACCAAGTTCATCTCGCCGATCTCCACAACATGGCTCCATGCAAAACAAACGTGAACACCATACCGAAAGCCCAATCGCCGTAAAAAAACAAAAAAACAACAACATTCGATTATAAAAAAAGACAAAGATGTTTACTTGCAAACAAACCAGACTCAGGTATTCAATGATTCCCAACACGATAGAATTCTTCCATCAGCCATTCCATAGACAATGAAAGATGATCACTTTCAAATTGTGACTCACAGAGTGATAAAGGACTTGAAACGTTACCCCTCCATTGTCTCGTATAAAAAGACGAGCATATGGTGCAACGTTGCGTCTTTTTTTCTCGTCAGAGCACTAGGAAGGCTCTTCAAGTGCACGTGTGTGAACGATGGGAATCTAATTTATGGAAATGGAGACATTTTGTGTTGGATCGGCATTCGAAGTGTGAGGCATGGAACACCAATGGTGAGTGTCTTTCGCTAAAACCAAACCATCGTGAGAGTCACTATTGAGATGTCATCAATGAGTTGTTTCAAACTCATATTTTAGGTAATTAACTCCTGCAAGGGTTAGGGTTAAGGGGGGGGGGGGGTCCCCCTTTAAGGGAGTAACTTTTCCTCTCGTTTCGCTAAATAACCCGGAAATAAATAGTTCTAAACGCTATTACAGAACGAGGTACAACTGGAGAAATGAACTATTTCCAGTTATAAACAGGTTGAGAAAAAATTACATAATTATTTTCTACTCTTTCGTAACAGTTAAGTACTGTAACTAATTAATTAACTATTAGCCCGCTCTTTATATTGTTGTATGGCGCTGAACATAGATTAGTCTTGGTCGGGAAATTTTGAATGTAACGTGACAGCACGTACTTGGGTCGAAAGGTACTTGCGATAGCTATTAGACCATTTAACTCGATAGGGCACATTTTACGTTGAATAATTGGTACATTGTCTTCACAGTCTGCTTTATCCCTTTGAGATTTCTTTATTATACAAAATGACAGGGTCCCGAGTTAAATCAACTTTTATATATTAGGGGCCTACCAGCAATATTAGCATATCATTAGTAGGTAGTGCATTGATGTATCAATTTAAGAAAAGCAAACATTTGGTATCTTTGTCCGGAACAAAAACACTTAACTTTGAAGAATTGAAATGGGAATTTGAAATTATTGCTCGGTCGGGCTCAGGTTGTAGGTACTGTTGACCTGCTAATTTTGGTTTCGGTTCAGCAGCCGGTTGAGAGCATATTTACAATTACCCCATGGCGTTTACATTTACCCCAGAAACTATGGGTAAACAGATATTTACCAGTCGCACCCCAGCTACTGACTGTTTTTCACCCTACTTTAGCCAAGCTGTTTTTTCGCCCCATTTAAACCCAAATTAAATTTTCCGGCATCTGAAACAAATAAATGTAGTACGTTCAATACAAAGTGCCATTTACAAAAACTTTTACTTTGATAGCGCAAAACCCAAAGAAACGCATAAAAACCCATTTGTCTACATTCACCCCCATAGAATATATGGTGTAATCCATCCATTTGCTCATTAGTAATGACAGCGTCGATCAAAATCCAACTCACATTAATTAGCTATCATCATTTATGAATGAACGAATGCCATAGAGTTTCATCGAGTTTGCATTGATAAGGTTTACTCGAAATTTGTAGGTAAACCTTATCCAATTTTCCATTTCCCTCTTGTTTACATTTACCTCGCCTGACCCTACTCATGATAAGGGATGGTTTTGAGGGAAATAATTTTGAATCAATTTGAGGGTTGCCTGTTTATTGTTCAAATTTTGATTGGTAACTATTGCTTCAAATTCGAAATTGTAACGGTTGTAGTTCTGTTTAACAGCATCCGCATCCACATCCGCAACCGCAGCTGTGGCCGCACCCACAGCCGCACTGGACGGAGTGGCATGTCTTGATTGGAATGCATGAATGGACAGGAACGGTGTGACATCTCTCGACGCAGCAACAATCGCCGCAACCGCAACCGCCTCCACACCCGCACCCGCAACCGTTACCGCATCCACACCCGCAACTGCCCCAGTGGCCGCCCCAACCCCATCCGTTTCCGCATCCGCATCCACATCCGCAGTCGTTGATGATCCTGTGGGTGGTCTTGATTGGGATGCATGAATGGACAGGGACGGTGTGGCACCTCTGGGTGCAGCAGCAGTCACAGCAACCGCATCCGCAAGGTTCAGGTTCTGGTTCAGGAGCTGGTGCAGCCAAGCAAGCCTGAAAGACATTTAGACATTAAGGTTAATCCCAAACATGACATAAATGTTATAAATTATTTTCTGGCCCAAATACCAGTAGCCTAGGCCTAACCCCTCCTAATTATTATTATTTTTAATGATTTAGTATTGCTAAATTTTGAATAAAATTCTAGAAAATACTCACGTTGAAAGCCCAGATGGCAATAAAGGCGAATGCAAAGGTTTTGGTAAACATTATGAGTTTGGTCAACTGCAGAATCGAACTACACCTACTCCTACCTTGGCATTGCCTTTTATACGTGAAAACCCGCGAATTTCGTCGGTCATAATCTCGATAAATGAAAAAAAAAAAAAAAAAAAAAATGGTTTTCATGGGTGGGAGTGCGGATAAAAACGATACCAAAAGTGAATAGTCCGATTCGGTACATTCTTTGTACCTCGACGGTCGATCGTTCGGTACCTCCCATATCACTCCTCTGCAGACCTACAGACCCCATTCCATAATCGCGGGAAAAAATTTCGTAACCTTACTCCTTTGTCTTCAATAAACCGAAACTGTAATCAATCTCACTAGAATGCCATTATTATTGTTAATGTAAATGTAATGCATTATTGTTGTAAAATATTATTATTGTAAAAAAATACTTTTCGAAAAATGTGCGTGGGTGTTAGTTCAGCCATAATTAGTTGAACGAGATGTAAACAACAAGGGCAATTTAACCACACACAAAAATGAACCTCTTATAATATAAATGAACCTCTTATAATATATTTTACACTATGCCTATACTATATTATAGTAGGCATAGTGTAAAAGTTTGATATGTGGATACGTCTGTGATTAAAAAAAAAATTCAATTTAATCTCTTTTGAATTTATTTCAACTGGTCCAGACAAGCACTTATTACTATATTGTGGTTTGGACAGTTTATTCAGAGTCAGCTCATCAATTAGAGCTTCTAAATTGTGATGACGAAACGGAGAAGCTCAGACGTCATGTTTGTGGCACCTTACGAAAACAGGTTATGTCTATTCGAGATTTGGCAAAGTTGATTGGCTATCTTGTGTCCTGTTTGCCCGCTGTCCGTTACGGTCAAATCCACCTCCGATACCTGGAACGCGACAAGGTTGCGCGTTTTCGATGGAGGCTCAGTGAATTAGTTTGGTGGTCTTCGGTTCCTTCTCTACCTTCCTCGCCTTTTCATAATGACACCTGGGATCACTGTTTGTGGTCAGACTCATCTCTCACGGGATGAGTGAGCAAAATGCTTTTTGCTAAACAACCAGAAAGATAAAAGCTATGTAATGTAGACAACAGTAACGCATTGTGAATATGAGTCACGTTTCTGCATGCATCCATTAAAACTGTGAACTTTATACCTAATATAAAATCTCTGCAGTTCACAGTTTTAATGGATGCATGCAGAAACGTGTCTCATGTATTGTCAAGATTTACCAAATGCGTAGGACCTACATTAAAATTTTTACAAACATTTCTACAAATTTTGTACCATGATGAACACACATCACAAGCGGCCATGCACCCCACAGAATACACCCCATCAAAATTTGATGGGGTGTATTCGAAGATCATCTTGGCACCTATACAAATTTAATATTAAATGATGTGCCAAGATGATCTTCGCCAACAAAATTTGTACATTTAATATACCTACTCGTATTTAAACCATGTATGTGTGTTCGATTACCTCATTCCCTTCGACAGTCGAAGTTCGACTTGTTCAACCGATCCGAGTCGCTGGAGGAAATTTTGAGTAGAGTATCAAATTCTCGATGTTTAGTTGCCAAACTTTGAAAAATTGTAGCTCACTAAGTTTCAATTTTTGAGAGTCAAGGTTGGTCTCATTCTTCCAAAAGGTCTAAGGCTTAGACTCTAAGCTTTCAAAACGTTACCCTCGATTTTTTGGTTTATTATTCTTGGAGTAATACACCTATCGAGGTCGAAAAGTATGATCGGCCTCAAAATTTGACATTTTCCGTTTCAAGAGGTCTAGATTCCAAAAACGAAATGTCCGTCCGCCGTCCGGGTCGTTTTTGGCAGAAGTAGGTAGTTTTTTTTTTTTTAATCTTAAATTTTGACAAACTACTCGTGTAAGCATCTAGCTGTGCCCGCAAGGTTTTCAGTCTGAAGTTCGGACTCCGAACGCCCAAACGCGTAGGGCATCATGGGGCCAAAATGGGACTGCAGGAGGGGTTTTTTGAAAGGTATCGGCTATGGGGTCTAGTAGAGTGACGTTTTCGAAGTATTTTTCGACGTAGAATCCATTTTCGGGGGTCCCGGAACGATCCGATTTCACTGTGGGGATCAGTGGGGCTTTAATGGGGCTACAAATGGGATTTTTGAAGGATACCAAGAGATCAAAAATTGATCTCTTTATAAAAAATATTTAATATTTTCCGATGACGCTAAAAGGTGGCGGAAATTCGAAAAATTAAAAACGCATCTGACCGATCGGTTTGATGTTAATTCTTTGGCTGATATAATATATATATATATAATATGAACAATATATAAATTCATAGTTATATAATATATAAATTCATATATTATATGAACAAAGAGCAATATTGGTTTTGTCGCTTCGAGCTATCTGGAGGAGAGCAGATGGGCGGAAAGTTGGAGACCATTTCCACCAGTACATTTTTCTCGCCGTGGCGGGCCCCAAATATTAATTAAGCCTTAAACTACTACTAATTTGTATTCAGGCGGTCCATACGAAGACGTTAAAAATATTCTCTTCATTAAATTTGCCCTAACCGATTTTACAAATCAAAAATGCTGTAAAAATCAGAAAATCGATGAAAGTAGTAGGTGTATACACGTGTATACATGGAGTTTTTTTTATGCGTGTGTTCACATGAGACCCCAGAAATTGATTCAAAAGTCAGATCGTGCAAAAGTGTGCAATTTCTCATTATTTTTCACTTTTTGTACTAATGCGCCACGGCAAAAATGCGCTTTGGCTTGAATTGTTCGAGGTTCAAAATAATTATTATTTATGACGTATTATCCTGAAGATAAAGTTGTTCATTTTCTAAGAATTTCCTCGAGATAAATGAAAAAAAATGAAAAAAAACGCTGCAAATTTTACACAAGGGTTTATTATTCTGTGATATAGGTTACTTGTACAGACATTTAATTCTGTCAATAAAAAAAAATTTAAAAATTTTTTTTTGGATTTTTATATTTCAAAAAAAATTTTTTGGGGGGATTTTTTTTTTTTCAAAAATGTGTTTTTTCAAAAATTCTTTAATTTTTACTCGAAAAATATTTAACTTCTTGGGATCCTTCAAAAATCCCATTTTTAGCCCCATGAAAGCCCTATAGAACGCCACAGTGAAATCGGATCGTTCCGGGACCCCCAAAAATGGATTCTACGTCCAAAAATACTTCGAAAACGACACCTAACTCGATCCCATAGCTAAAAGCCTTCAAAACACCCCTCCTGTAGCCCCATTTTAGCCCCATAGCGCCCCACGGGTTTGGGCGATCGGACTGAAAACCTTGCGGGCACAACCAGATGGTAAACCAAGTATTTTTCCAAAATTTCAGATTTTTAAAAAAATTCCTACTGCCCAAAACGGCCCGGACGGCGGACGGCGTACGGCGGACGGACATTTCGGATTTTGAATGTAGACCTCTTGAAACGAATAATGTCAAATTTTGAGGCCGATCGGAGTCGTCGACCCGCGTCGCGAAAACATAGGTGTATTATTCCAAGAATAATAAACCAAAAAGAGGAAAACTTATTTTTAATTTTGTTTTTTAATGAAAAATTATTATAAACAACTAAAACTTTATAATATAACATAATATATTATATATTATATATCAATATTATTATTATATATTATTATAATATATATATTGTATTTTTTATGCTAAACCCATCTTTACCAATCAGCCTGTCACCTTGAATATTTTCCGCCACCTTTTATCGTCATCGGCCCCTCTGTGCACCGTAGGAGCCCAAAAACTAACTGTTACCTACCTACTGCTTCAAATTATGAAGTTTCAACCCTTCTACAGCCCTGCGAGGTAATTGATTAAAAACAAACCGAAACAAACGAAAGGTTGGTTCCTCTTAGGTGATGATGGTGTGGGCCGTTTCAATGAATGTGAGTGGAAAGATGTTGTTGTTAGTTCCTCTTAAGACTCTAATCAAACCACTTAGTTCATCATACCAAACCTACACTAATTTCATTACACCATGTAATTTAAAAGTTTTGAAATAGATGAATTCTAATCCAACAATGAAATATTATGGAAGGTAGTCCTAGATAAGAATTCTAAGGTACACTATGTGGTGTTTGCCGACGGTGCAGAAGTCTAATCCAATGAGGTGGTTAGGGTGAGAAATGACTCCTCTGCTGAGTACCTACTAAATTGTTTATTTAAATAAACAATTGTAGAGTGGGGACCGGTTTCGAGCAACTAAGCTCATCTACAGCCCTGACAAGACCATTGTCATTAGCATCAGAGAAAACCATGAAATTATATTATACTGAAGGTATACATACCATAATAATATTATAATATAATATAATATTATATTATAATATACCTTCATATTATGAACAAGCACAAATAGTGTAAAGTACCTATAACTGATGAAAATTACACAATTTTATGAGAAGTCCCTGATAGGCGGACCACTGATGAGGTACTTATTACTAACCGCATACCTGATCGATCCCTGCGCGATGCGATTGGCTCGTGCCAAATACCGACTGACCGACTCCCAAATGGCACCTTTTCTACAGGTCCTCCTGATATGACTACGGCTGATAACGACCGGAATCGAAACCGAACGTCCGACACAAAGAACGGCCTGTACCTATCGCACCCGATTTGAACCATCACGTGCCTTCCGATTTTTTTCATTGTCCGGTGAAAATGAGTACTGAAATATATAAAGAGTCGCAGGAGCCGGTATTGATCATTCAAAGACTTAGTCCCATCACCTTCTGACTGATCCATCGCCTACAGAAAACAAACCAGAACCAAAATGGTCAAAGCTGTGCCTGTCCTTCTAGCCACTTGGCTTTTCACTGTAAGTGCAAATTTTTATTACAAGTGAGCAAACAATTTATTGTATGCAGACAACAATTTTATTATTTTGCTTGGTACATAATTCTATTCAAAGCCCATATTTGAATTTAAACCAATTCGCACATAAAAGCGTTGGTATATTAACTGTACGGTCACCATACAAATAAGGATTAGGAAAAACGTGAAGTAATTTGAGTTTGTTTCCTTTTCCAGGCTTGCTTGGCTGCACCAACTCCTGATCCAGAGGCTTGCGGATGTGGATGCGGTTGTGGTGGTGGTTATGGTGGAGGCTATGGAGGTAGTTGTGGTGGTGGTTATGGTGGAGGCTATGGAGGAGGCTATGGAGGTGGTTGTGGTGGCTGCAGTGTTGAGAGGCATACCTCCGTTCCTGTCCATTCATACATTCCAATCAGGTCTACCCACACCATCCTTGGAGGCGGTGGTTGTGGAATTTCCTATGGCGGTTGCGGTAGCTCCTGCGGCAGTTGTGGCAGCTCCTACGGCGGTTGTGGCAGCTCCCGCGGCGGTTGTGGCAGCTCCTGCAGTGGTTGCGGCATTTCCCATGGTGGTTACGGCAGCTCCTGCGGTGGTTACGGCAGCTCCTGCGGTGGTTGCGGAAATTCCTATGGCGGTTGCGGCAGCGGCTGTGGTAGCTTCTGCGGTGATTACGGCAACTCCTGTGGTGGATGCTCCTTCGAAAAATACCACAGCGTTCCCATCTACACTCATGTTCCAGTCAGAACCATTATTTCAACTCAAGGTGGTTGTGGTGGCCACCGGGGTGGATATGGTAGCTCTTGCGGTGGATGTGGCAGCTCCTGTGGAGGCTGCGGAATCTCCTACGGTGGATGTGGCAGCTCCTGTGGGGACTACGTTGGCTCTTGTGGAAGCTGCTGGTGAAAGCCGCATCACAATACCAGAACCATACAAATGTACAATCAAGTGCCATAATAAAGAAACTTTTTTCCATAGAGTAACAACTGTTGTTTTCCATACCTAATAATATCTAAAAACATGCATATCATTACACCAATAATTGGAACAATAGCACAAAGGACTTACACTATCGAAATTATTGAAATTCTCAGCCATCAACAAGCACTTTTTCCCGTTAAGAGCAAAACAAAGCAAGGAAGAAAATGCCACTATCTTGAAAACATTAAACCCAACACCATTCAACATTCAAAATTTGGATTGCCGAGCAATCATTGCTTTGAACAGGTGACTTTATTGCACAGAACCGATCGGTTTCGAAATATTGGTAAAAGTCAAGACAATAATGATACCAATTTCAAGTTCATTGCCACATTTCCAAGATATTGGTCAATTGGTCAGTTCCAAGATATATAACCAAATTCAGGTAAATCAATAACGTAGGTATCAAATGAGACAAGAAATCAAGTAGGTAACAAGTAAAAAACGCTGCAAATTTTACACAAGGGTTTATTATTATTGGATAAAGGTTACTTGATCAAAAATTATTAATTAATTATTTTGTGTCAATAAAAAATATTTTTGAAAAAAAAAAAAAAAAAAAATCGGTACGTTGTTTGAATAGATGACATGTATTCATTGTGGTACCTCGAAAAACGGATTATGCATCCAAAATTACTAGGAAAATATTAAAATTTAATATTCCAATTTTGACCTCCTGGGATCCTTCAAAAACCCCACGGTGAATTCGAATAGTTCTGGGACCTGCAAAAATGGATTCTACGTCCATAAATACGACACCTAACTCAACCCCATAGCCAAAACCCTTCAAAAAAGCCCTCCTGTTGCCCCAGATTCCGAGGCCGATCAAAATAATTTTGACCAAAAGAATTAATAATTCTTATTAAGAGAATAATATTCTCAACCTCCGTCGCGAATACATAATAATATTATGTATTAGGTATTATGTAGTAAGTATTCGAATGCATAATTTTATTCCAAGGAAATTAAACTAAAAGTAGGTATCGAAATGTTGATGGTTGGTTAATGAAAAGTTGTTTGTCTCTCTTGTAAAGTTGGTAGAAGTGGGATTGCACATGACACATTGTGTTAGGTATCTTAAGTTGGTGAAATAGGCCCTTATAAATTTAATGTATCAATCATTCAAAAGCGAGTGAGGAGCTAAATAATTTAGAATTATTCAACGACGTAGGTAATAATATTATATAGACACAGAACTGACCAAAAGATTTGTTTTGTCTTTGAATTTAGCTCCTCACTCGCTTTTGAATGATTGATACATTAAATTTTGTATTAGTTCTTTAGTTTTTGTGGGTAGGTACCTAATTATATAAAGGCCGGAACATCGAGGTCATGTTTGACTGGAGCGGCCCGAGTTTGTCAAAATAAGTTTACGTTTGCTCGTTTGTGTTTCAGTCGACTCAACAGCCGGTGTGGCCTACAAACGTGGAAACTTCTCGTCCTTGTTTGTCGGGATCAGCGATAACAACGATCCGGAGAAGTTGAGTTCGTCGTATGATGAAAGTCAAACTTGGAGCGTGCACTTGGGAGGTCATGCGAGGTCGAATAATATTCCGTCTTCATATTATGAAATATAGAAGACGGAGTGAATACAGATGCAATAGAATAGTGGAAGTAAATCCCATCAATTTCAGGGGTCAACAAAAGTCCCATCAATTAAATGCAATTAAATGACATTTAATTTTATGACTGCCTGCGCTTGTGCCTTCTATATTTGATCAGCAATCCCTGTTCAAGCGCTAAGAGTAAAATTCAAGAGATTTTCCTCAAAAAAGTACCTAGTTCTTCAACCATAAACCGAACAGAAATTTGTTTTTGGCAGTTCGTCACGTTTTGTTGTGGAACTGGCGCGTGTCGGGGCGTCTGCTCAACATCGTGGGAAAAACTACGCTTCAAGTAAAAAAAAAAGAAGAAAAATCTCGGTGGCTGATAAGCGAAAACCACAGCTCATTTTCCTCGCACCTCCCCTTGGATTGTTTAGGATTTCCGATAACTGGGGAGCCTCAGGGGTGGCTGAACTTCACTGAATGGATCCCTCACTTCGCTCAGCAGCCCAAATCGGAGTTTTTTTTTTGTGCGGACGTCAGGATTTACGTGTCCGGCCCGACGGTACGTGAGATTAGATCCCGAGGATCCGGATTTTCGACGATTTCCCCGTATAAAAGTGCTAAGTCCGCCGCCAGAAAATACAGTACGTTTGTTGCAGCCAAACAACCAGATCCCAAAATGTACAAGACCCTCGTTGTCGCTCTTGTGGCTATCGCCGGAGTAAGTTTTGAAGCATTTACATTTTAAATTTTGATGAAATTGTTGGACAAATCCATAAAATTACTCCGGAGCTCTAGGGGATACCTCTAAAGCGATCTTTCAAATTGTAAAGAATAATTTCTTCACACCTTAAAGTTGACTATCAACCAACTTCAAACTACAAAATGACCCTATCTTTCGCATTTTGGAATTTTGTGAGGCTCCGTATTAGTGTTGCTCTTGTAACAATGTCAATCATTCAGAAAACAGGAAGAACAAATTTATTTCTCTGTGAATGCGTCTTTTCTGTTAGATATTTTTTTTTAGTTCAATTAATTAAAAAATTAATTTTAAAATACGATGATTGTTTAGTAAAATGTATTGAAACGTCGATTATTCAAATACTGCAATTTGTAGTGCAACGCGGTCAGTTTTATATTGTGGCGTCCAAAGACTTATCCAATTATTGTTGAGAAATTCCCCAATATCTAAATTGCTACGCAAAATAGAAGGTTGAAGAATCTAATGATGAATAATGAAATTTATTATTTAAAAACATTGGATGTGCATGGGGAAATTGTGATGAGGTTCTGTAACGCTTGGCCAACTTACAGGCTATAATTAATTTGATAATCTTGTTTGCAGGTTATCGCCGAGCCATGTGGTTGTGGATACTCTGTCCCCGCTAAAACCACATGCTGCACCACTGCCGTCCAGGGATGCGGTCTTGGTGGTCTCTACGGTAGCTATGGTCTTGGTGGATATGGTGGTCTTGGTGGATACGGTGGATGCGGTGGATGCGGTGGATGCGGTCTTGGATGCGGTTCCTACGGTCTTGGCTCCTACGGCAGTGGATACGGCTATGGTCTCGGCTGCGGAGGTTACGCCGGTGACTGCGGTTGCGCCGCCCCCTTCGTCTCTGCCCCTGTCGTTGCTGCCCCAGTCGTTGCTGCTCCAGTCGTCTCCCCAGCTAAGACCACCTGCTGCACCACTGCTTACCACGGTATCAACTCCGGCATCGGTTATTCCGGTCTTGGCAGCTGCGGATATGGTCTTGGTTCCGGTTACGCCGGTCTTGGCTACGGATATGGTGGCTACGGATATGGTGGCTGCGGATGCGGTCTTGGTGGCGGCTACGGTATTGGTGCCGGCTACGGCTACGGTCTTGGCGCCGGCTGCGGTATTGGTGCTGGATACCTCGGCAATTATGGCTCTGGGTGTGGATGCGGCTGCTAATTGGTCCCACATGCAGTCATCACATACTTCCCTTCAAAAATTTTTGACAAATATACCAATTTGGCCTCCACCCTTACAAATTGTTTTTACTGCCACCAAACCAACAACAAATCATCAAAACGCGCACTTTTAGCGGGTAACTGGTGTTACCTACAAAAAATGTACCTATGAGGAATATTGAAAAGCATCGATGAGCGCCCTTTCGGGTATTTTGGAACCCACAAAGAGGACCCGTACTCAAACAGAACAGCAAGAGTGTGTTGCGTTTAGCATACACATGTGATCTTTAGGCGCAATATGCCCCACCTATCATGATTTTAAAGGAAAATTTCTTAATGGCTGTAAAACAGCTGTAATTAATAAATAATTACTTTACTACTACTAATTAATAATTAGTAATTAACTAATTATCAATTACATTTTTGTAATTTTATTGTTTTTCACTCTACTAAAAGGGCCTAAAAGGCCGTAGATCAATCCATCAAGGGAATATTCTTGCTCTTGAAAATTGGATGATACATCTCTTGGTAAATGAATACTAAATGGAACAGTGGTATAAATATGGGGTGTACAGTTCACCCAAACCACTAGGTGAAAGAGTTATAAAACTGAAGATACTGGAGGTAGAGTAATTTGATTAATTATTATTTAAATGAAATAGACCTTTACTAAATGGGAGCCTACCCACGGGACTTCGGTAAGGGGGATTTTTACCGTCTTTTGGGATCCCGTCCAAAAATGCGATTACACCTCCTTGAATTGAACTTGGGCCGGTTGCGCTGCAAATTTTACACAAGGGTTTATTATTCTTTGGTATAGGATAAATGTGCAAAAATTAATTCAGTGTCATCTTTATCTTTACTATTAATAAAAATGGATGTATGTATGTTGGTTCCAACATCACGCCCAAACGGCTGAACCAATGTTTGTGCGGGTGGACGAGCGAGTTCCGACTTAGATAATACGCTATAGCAGATTTCGCGAACTCACTTCCTTCGTCGCGAACGGAGCTTTCCTATTAAATAGAAAAGTTCCGTTTATTATCCAATTAACAAATTTTGTTAATTGGATCATTCACGATCTTCAAAAACACATGGGAAAATACCATTTTGACATTTTATGTCTTTGCTATTGACATTTTATGACTTTGCTATGGCACACAAACTAAACAAGCCATCAATTGAATTGAATAGATGAGCGCAACCTTTCTGTTATTACAATATATTTAATGAGCGAGAGAAACTAAGAAACAGTAGGTAGGTATCTAGCGACCAAACTATGCCACACAACACATCAAAAATATCCACGTGATGCTCATTACGTAAACAACTGCACCCTAACGACCGATGCTTAAGAAAACCTTATGCCGATCAGAGGTAACGAACGGCTCAGGCTGCAAAAATCGTTTTGGAGTCGTTGGAATCAGCCTAAAAAGCTCATTCTATTGACCCTTGTACCAACGAAATCGGACAAAAACTTTCGTCCCCCTTTTGAGGCCTCCTTAGTTACACATCAGAGATAAACAACTTTCGTCGTGAAGGACCTCCCGAAAACCGATGAAGGGGATGTGGGAGGAAAAATCAAGGTAGCCTATAACCACCCCCCGAACTCGCTGATCACAATGAGACCACCCTCATGAAAATCTGTTGAGCCGCTCGGGCGTGATACTGTGAAGAACAAACAAACAAACAAACATACATGTCGAAGAGGTGAGCGCACCTTTCCTTTTTTTTGGAAAAAAGGTTGCGCTAAAAACCGTCACGAAAAATTGTCCACCAAAAGTGTCCACGAAAAGCGTTGCGTGAATTTTCTGATGATTTTCGCTTACAACCGATTCGTTGCTATGGAACTTCATCTTCGCCAGTTATCATGGTACAAAAATCGTTCACCATTCGTTGGAAAGCTCTCGATTTATCACGCATTAAATGAAATTTTCTTTCGTACCTACTTGTTCTTCGTCATTATGTTCCCATTTTATATTTACCTATTGATGTTATTAATGGATGCAGTAAACAATGTCGCTTGTTTTGTTGTTATCAGTTTCCACGTTAGAAATCACTTTGAGAAAACGCCAAAATGAAGCCGTGGGTAGAGATACAAGGGTAGGTGAATGAGTAGTAAATGGGGGGGGACTAAAGACATAAAATGCCCCAATGTGTTGCAGACTCGTATGCAAGCGTTTATGTAACATTAAAATTTAATGTAACATTTGAGCCCCTGAAAAGCCAAGCGGCATAAGTCAAGTAAACGTGATTTTGAGAAAAAATATGTTTTGCATCCATGCTAATAGAAAACTCCCGAATCATGTTTCTGAATCGAACAACCCCAGAATGTTGCTTCGAAATAAGCCGTTCCCCGAGGGAGTGGTACGGATCACTCAAAATGTGGTAGGTCCTGCATTAACAGGATCAAAAGTGAGTTATGCCACTTTGCCTGTCAAAGGATTCCTTCGTTTATTGATTGCAGCTCCACAAAAAATTTAAAAATCGACTCAGAAGCCACACAATTTTATTTTTCATTAAAAAACTCGCCGACACACAACAACCACTCGCACACTCGCCGACACACAACAACCAAGGAATCACAGTGTTTACAGCAAAAGTGGCATAAGTCACATAAAGCCACTTTGCCTTACAACAGATAGACCGATGCCTTCTCCATCCACTATCAACTCCATCCTTCATCAACCAAGGAATAACTCTCGCATTTTATTTTTCATTAAAAAACTCGCCGACCCACAACAACCACTCGCACAACAACCACTCGCACACTCGGCGTCACACAACAACCAAGGAATCACAGTGTTTACAGCAAAAGTGGCATAAGTCACATAAAGCCACTTTGCCTTACAACAGATAGACCGATGCCTTCTCCATCCAATCAATCCTGCTATCTTTCGGTTACTTCTTGAACTTCTAGACTTATGCCACTTTGCCAGTAAATGAAGTCAAAGGTGTAGAGTATGATTCTGGACCTAAGTCAGTTTCGCCAAAAACTTGACTTATGCCACTTGGCTTTTCAGGGGCTCATTTAATGTTACATAAACGCTTGAAACATTAAATGTTACATAAACGCATGTAACATTAAATGTTACAAAAAGAAATTTTCTTTGCGTAACAAAATTTCCGGTTGACCCGTCGACAAAGCAAACCGTCAAAAAATCAACTGAGGTGATACTTCTAAGATTGATTTCTTATCTAATTGGGGGTTTTTTAAGCAAAATTTTGCAATTTTGAGGTTGATAAAATTTATTAACCACCGTCGCGAATAGATAGGTGTTTTGTACCAGCAATAATAAAACAAAAAAACATAACTAATTTGTGCTGAACTCACGTATAATTTGGTGATGACATATCACACAGGGTTTCAGCAGATCAGAGCTTGACAAATTACTACATTAGTTCAAAAATTGCCGAAAACTCTTAAATTAGTCATTCATTTTACCACATTTAAGTATCCACTCATTGTGTACAAAATTAAAAACAATTCTTAGGAACCTATCTTACAATCGCGGCCCCGGGAGTTTTTTTTTTCCGCCTGTTCCAAATCGGCGGAGTTTTTTTTTTCTGGGAGCTTTTATTCCGGAGTTTTTTATCCGGCAGTTTTTATTCCTAGAACCGTGTGCTACACGTGGCCTGTGACTGACGATTTCGGACTTGAAATGGCAAACAGATAATCATGAACCATTGTGATATAGATTCTATAATTGAATTTATACTTTGTAATAATAATTATGTACCTATTTGTAATTATTACAAAGTTTTAATTCAATTATAGGTAAAGAAGCTTCAAGCTTACATTTTATTATTAAATGTAAATAAATTGTACATAGTTAACCAATATTAATACAGTCATTTATAAGCTTTAGATTGCATGATTTAATGGTTTAAAAATAAAATTTAATGCCACATTGGTTGAGGAGAATGCCACATTGCCACATTTTTTCGTGTCACATTTTGTAAAAATACGTGTCACATTTTGTAAAAATACGTGCCACATTTTGAAGGTCTCTGGTCATGAGGTATGTTTATCCTTTCAACGTACGACCTTTGTGCGAAAACTTCAGTGTCAGTCAGGTGCATGTAGGTCACAACCTGGGGCCGACGAGGTTTGCTGAACTCAGCACACAACCTTCATACCGTTGAAAATGCGCGTCGTTGTTTTTAAAAAACACGCTTGACTCTCTGGCGTTTGGCAGTTTTGAGTTTCGCAATAGCTTTATTCGGTTCATCGAATGCATTGTCTGCCTGATTTAAATAAAAATAATCGTTCAGTAAGGTTCATCAAGGGTACCTATCCCTTAACTTGAAATACACGATACACCATCCAATAACAAGGGGTTAATACCTAAATGGTGATCACATCACACGTATGTGACGACGTGTGGTTTGAAATAACTAATTAAGGGTATTAACATTTCCAGATTCCAAGAACAAAGAAAACTGGGAGCATCCAGGTTGGATTGTTGAGGATCCGGAGTTTTGAATGTTGGAATTTCGGAACGTGGAAACGAAATCTTACTTTGGAACCAAAAACAATATCCCAACTTTTCACGTGAATCACCTTCTTTGGTTCGGCGTTCTGACTCTGTTTGGATGTTTCGGATAAAGAAAAACACGTATGTGTGTCGTGTCAGTTTTGTAGTCTATGATAGGGATGTGAACAAGTACATTGCTGTTTAGTTGAACGTACAAAAGGAATGTCTTTCTCTGGTCGACCTTTTTTTCTCGTATCTGGGAATATGGGAGAGCTTTGTGACGAAAGCGCTGGCGAATGACTACACATGTGAACAAACGTGGCGAAATCGAAAAAACATAAACGCCAAACACATGAAGGGCAAAAATCTTAAAGATGGTTTTTGATATTTCATGAGAACTACTGCACATCAAGCTGTACAAGCATTTTAACTGGAGATTTCTGTTTCTACCTACTGAGCCACTACTATTACGTGGATTTAGAGCACAAGTTTTCACATTGCTGTTACTTACAAATTATTCTTAACCTTGTGGACAGGGTATATTAAGATATCAATTTGAAAGTCATTCTGTTTATTGCTAGCCAACTAAGTGTAGAAAATTCTTCACTACCAAAAGCATCCGTTTCTGCAAGGGTCATAATAGCAGTTCCTGTATGTACGTGAAGGTCGTAGCAAGTGCCGGAATGGATTCACAAACTGAGAAAATTGGGAGCATCCAGGTTGGATTGTTGAGGATCCGGAGTTTTGATTGTTGGAACTTCGGAACGTGGAAACAGTATTTTGGGTACCAGATTGCAGGTTTTGGGACGATTGAGTCGGGTTTTGCGGGGTACCGGACCTAGACAAACGTAGAGTTTTAAATTCATCGTTTTGTGGTGAAGTTCCTGAGTTCCTGATCTGTATGCTGACTATGCCTCCAGTGCCAATGGTAGCAGGTGGCAGGCTCTCAATTGAACTCAATTGTATCTGTTTCCCTCTTCCAGCCCCGATATTATTGGAAGCTGCTTGTTGTCCTTGTTGAAGAAGCAATAGGAATGTTCTTGCAGCTGCTGTATTTATCTCATCTTGCCACAGATCCTGCGAAGGTCCACTTGCACAGTTTGGCCAGCCCTGAAAACTGAATTAATTAGAACTAGATATGAAAAGACACCATTTCATTATTCCATGATTCAGAATCTATATATCTTCACTTTTTGATTTCAATGGAATATTTCATAATGAGAACCCAACAGTGAAATTTCCCTTGAAACATGGTCTCTAAATTTGAGAGTTAACTTGGTACTTTTCCGTTATACCCCCCCCCCCCCCCCTCCACCGCGATTTTGGTTGGCTTTGGGTGCCCTAAAGCCATCGGGAGGGTGTGTATGAAACTCGAAATCGAGTGGGAGTGGGTGGGGGGTGTTATAACGGAAAAGTACTCGAATTTGGGTGCTTTAAAGCCATCGGGAGGGGTGTGTATAAAACACGAAATCGCGCGAGGGGGGGGGGGGGGGGGGGGGTATAACGGAAAAGTACCGTTAACTTTGACAAATAATCCGTTAAACATTGAATTGAAAGTTCAGAGTTACATACGCATTTTGGGATGGCTGCACACTGCTGACTTCCCACCTCGGTTGTCCTTGAATAACGATCATTTGGCCTGCAAACGATCCACCATATTGACCATCTCCATCAGCTCCTCCTTGTCCACCCCAACTGGAACTTGCTCCGCCTGATGATCCTCCAGGTCCTCCTAGCCCATGTGAACCATGAGCTTGAGTACCTTGACCTCTTTGAGCCCCTCCTTGGCTACCACCGTCTGGTCCATTGGCACCTGGCTTACCGTGAGATCCCCCAGGGCCTCCTTGGGGCCCGCCTTGGCCAGCTCCATTCCATGAAGATGACTGGCTATATTGACTACCACCATCTGGTCCACTGGCACCTGGCCTACCTTGAGATCCCCCAGGGCCTCCTTGGGGCCCGCCTTGGCCAGCTCCATTCCATGAAGATGACTGGCTATATTGCTTACCACCATCTGGTCCACTGGCACCTGGCCTATTGTGAGATCCCCCAGGGCCTCCCTGGGGCCCGCCTTGACCAGCTCCGTTCCATGAAGATGACTGGCTATATTGACTACCCCCATCTGGTCCAGCGGCACCTGGCCTACCCTGTGATCCCCCAGGGCCTCCTTGGGGCCCGCCTGTGCCAGCTCCGTTCCATGATGATGACTGGCTATATTGACTACCACCGTCTGGTCCATTGGCACCTGGCTTACCGTGAGATCCCCCAGGGCCTCCTTGGGGCCCGCCTTGGCCAGCTCCGTCCCATGAAGATGACTGGCCATATTGACTGCCACCATGTGGCCCACCTTGGACAGGTCCGTTCCCTGAATACGACTGGCTATATTGACTGCCACCGTCTGGTCCACCAGCACCTGGCCTACCCTGAGATCCCCCCGGGCCTCCTTGGGGCCTGCCTTGGCCAGCTCCATTCCATGAAGATGACTGGCTATATTGACTACCCCCATCTGGTCCACCGTGAGATCCCCCAGGGCCTCCTTGGTACCCACCTTGGCCAGCTCCGTTCCATGAAGATGACTGACTATATTGACTACCCCCATCTGGTCCTCCAGCACCTGGCCTACCCTGTGATCCCCCAGGACCTCCTTGGGGCCCACCTGGGCCAGCTCCATTCCATGAAGATGACTGGCTATATTGACTACCACCATCTGGTCCACTGGCACCTGGCCTACCTTGAGATCCTCCAGGCCCGCCTTGGCCAGCTCCATGCCATGAAGATGACTGGCTATATTGCTTACCACCATCTGGTCCACTGGCACCTGGCCTATTGTGAGATCCCCCAGGGCCTCCCTGGGGCCCACCTTGACCAGCTCCGTTCCATGAAGATGACTGGCTATATTGACTGCCACTGTCTGGTCCACCAGCACCTGGCCTACCGTGAGACCCCCCTGGTCCTCCTTGGGGCCCACCTTGGCCAGCTCCATTCCATGAAGATGATTGGCTATATTGACTGCCACCGTCTAGTCCAACGGCACCTACCCTACCGTGAGATCCCCCAGGGCCTCCTTGGTACCCTCCTTGTCCAGCTCCAAATTGTCCAATACCTTGGGATCCTCCAGGACCGCGTTGGGGACCTCCTTGCCCACCTGTGTTCCATGAAGAGGAGTATTGTCCCAAACCTCCTGCTTGGGGACCACCTCGTCCGGGTGCATTCCATGAGGATGACTGGCTATATTGTCCAGTACCACCTGGTCTGCTTTGGGATCCTTCAGGGCCATTTGGCCCACCATGCCCTGGTCCATTACCTCCAGATCCATATCCCTGTCCAGCCCCATATTCACCACCGTTACCGAATCCCGAACCAGCTCCATATCTGTTTCCAATGCTGATTCCCGCTCCATAAATGCCACCACTACCTTCTCCTCCAAGGCCATATCCTCCTCCTCCTCCTCCTTTTCCAGCACCTACTTCATGGCCATATCCTCCTCCATGGGCAGATCCTCCTTCAAGGCCATATCCTCCTCCAATGCCAGCGCCTCCTCCTAGGCCAGCGCCTCCTCCAATGCCATATCCTCCTCTTCCTCCTCCTCCTTTTCCAGCACCTACTTCATGGCCATATCCTCCTCCATGGGCAGATCCTCCTTCAAGGCCATATCCTCCTCCAAGTCCAGATCCTCCTCCAAGGCCATACCCTCCTCCTCCTCCTTTGCCAGCGCTTACTTCATGGCCATAGCCTCCTCCATGGGCAGATCCTCCTTCAAGGCCATATCCTCCTCCAAGTCCAGATCCTCCTCCAATGCCATATCCTGCTCGAAGACCAGATCCTCCTCCAAGTCCAGATCCTCCCCCAATGCCAGATCCTCCTCCAAGGCCAGCTCCTCCTCCAAGTCTAGATCCTCCTCCTAATCCAGATCCTCCTTCAAAGCCATAGCCTCCTCCAAGGCCATATCCTGCTCGAAGACCAGATCCTCCCCCAAGTCCAGATCCTACCCTAAGGCCAGATCCTCCCTCAAGGCCAGATCCTCCCCCAAGGCCATATCCTCCAATTCCTCCTGGAAATGCACCAGCTCCATGGAGATCACCGCTCAACCCACCGCGTTTTGCCAAAGCGGCATAGAGCTTCAACAACTCAGCCTCGCTACCGGCTTGAGACTTGCCTCCATACAAACTGTCACTTCCATAGCCGAGTGAATCCTCTCGTCCACTGTTCCCTGACAGAGATGCAGCATATAGTTTCAGCAAGTCCGTTTGACTACCATATGAAGTAGAACGTGATTCGGATCTCTTTTCATCAGAATCTGAAAGGTCGAAGCAGATCTGAGTTTTCTTATTCTTCTGCTTGATAGGAATTAGAATCACGTCCTCACACCCATGTGATGCATGTGTCCCCTCAAATACTAGTGCGCAAGCGCTCAGCTGAAAATTAAAAAAAAGAAGTATTAAATTAATGAATTAATTATCAGCTATTGTTCTTTCTGCGGAAGGAGAGGAAGGAGGTTTATTCCCTTCTGCACTTAGGATACCTATTCTCGATTATTTTTTCAAGTACCTACCTACATAATGTGATAATCTCTCGTGATAATCCACAAATCTGTGCCTTACATCTTATGGGAACGTCCTGTTCGTGAACCGTGTTTAGTTTAAATGAGTAGGAATTTAGTAGTAAACACGTTCATTCATCACATTATGCTCTTTCTAAGCCCAACGGAAGCTATCACTGAGTTCATTATGATTTCACAACCACCAAGTAATGACCTCTCAATCAATAACGCCACTAATCTACGTCCGGCTGCTCCATATTGAAATAGGATGCAGGTTGATATAATCATTCCACTCGTCAACATACCATCCTGTATGGCCAGCGAAACAGAAACAGAAAACAGACACTGAAAATATTATATATATATATATATATATATATATGTAAGTTTTTACAGTCTTACTGCACCAATTCAACAAATCCAGTCTTACTGCACCGACGCAATAAGACTGGATTTTCATACGAGTGTATAACTAGGATGTACATATAAAACCCATATGCTTTTACAGTCTTACTGCACGGTGCAATAAGACTGGATTTTCATCAAATCATAGACGTGTATTATCGGGATGAAACGAATACCTAGTGTGGGTCCGCTGACCATGTGTAGATTTTTCAGAAATCAACATTATGGGTCTCCTGACCCAGGCATTGGGAAGTACCAACTTCCAAACGTCAGTGAGCTTATTTTGAGACTCTAACGCCATGAAATTGATCAATAATTGAATATTCGTAATTAATGAAACTCATTCGCTAGACTCGCCAACCACGGGTACCACCTCCGGGCGCCGATGCCGAACGTCAATAAGCTCATTTTTGAAATGAAATTGATTAATGGGTAATAATTAATTATTAATGAAACTCAGTCGCTAGGCCCGCTACCTAGATGGTACCAACCCAGTTCATTTTGGAGACTACAAGGGAATGAAATTCAGTAATCATTATGAAAACTCACTGGGCTTGGCTCCTTTACTCGCCTGGCGTCTTTGGATTTTTTTTTTTTTTTTTTGTCTGCTGACCCAGGGGCCACGATTTAAATTAGGTAAGTATTGTGGTTCCGCTGACCATGGGACGATTTTTTGAAAATCACCTTTTCGGGTCAGCTGAGTCAGGCGCTGGGACTTAATTTAAATGAAACAAGTAATGTGGGTCCGAACATCAGTGAGCTATTTATTGAGACTCTAACAGATTGAAAAATTTGGGCATCATTTCCTGAAACTTTCTCGCTAGGCTCGCCTCAGTGGTAGATAGATGGTAACCACTTTGGGCGTGGCTGCCGAACGTCAGTGAGCTATTTATTAAGACTCTAACAGATTGAAAAATGTGGGCATCATTTCCTGAAACGTTCTGGAACCCCCCGAAAACGGATTGTACGTCCAAAAATACTTCGAAAACGACCCCTAACATTTCCCATTTTCCATGTTTAACATTAAGATTGATGAAGCGATTTTAATAACTTTAATGGAATATTATTCCGGAATTTTTTAGTTGAATGTCTATAATGTGAAAAAAGTTTTACTTTTACCGTGGTTTCATAAAACCACACAACCAGGATAATCAACAGGATAATCGCTTCCTGACCACCCTGTGGTTGAGAAGTGGGGGTAATTCATTCATTAAATCGCTGAAATTGACTTGGGATGGCAGGAAAATTCTGAAAAAAGTTGTATCACCCTTCGTGGGGGGTAGTGAAGAGGATAATCGCTTCCTGACCACCCTGTGGTTGAGAGGTGGTGGTAATTCATTCATTAATTAAATCGCAATCTTGAAAAATCACCCAGAAACCAGGAAAAATTTGGCAGATTATTTGATTGATTCTAAGTGGTCGTAAATTGCAGTTGAACTTACGACTACCTACCACCACGCGTTTTGAAGAAGTTATGAAATGCCGATTTTCCCCATGTGAAAAATCTTGAAAAATCGCCCAGAAACCAGGAAAAATTTGGCGGAATATTTGATTGATTCTAAGTGGTCGTAAATTGCAGTTTAACTTACGGCTACCTACCACCACGCGTTTTGAAGAAGTTATGAAATGCCGATTTTCCCCACGTGAAAAATCTTGAAAAATCGCCCAGAAACCAGGAAAAATTTGGCGGAATATTTGATTGGTTCTAAGTGGTCGTAAATTTCAGTTTAACTTACGAGTACCTACCTCCACGCGTTTTGAAGAAGTTATGAAATCCCAATTTTCTCCAACTGAAAAATCTTGAAAAATCGCCCAGAAACCAGGAAAAATTTGGCAGAATATTTGATTGATTCTAAGTGGTCGTAAATTTTAGTTTAACTTACGACTACCTACCTCCACGCGTTTTGAAGAAGTTATGAAATCCCGATTTTCAATTTGAATTTAGAACTCTTGAACCGGATAATGTCAAATTTTGAGGCCGATCGGAGTCTCGACCCCCGTCGCGAAAACAGGTGTAGGTATTATTCCTAGAATAATAAACCAAAAGGTCGAAATGTTTAGCTAAAACGTTCGTATTTTTTCGGGCGTTGTTTCAGGTCGTATTTTCCCATTTTCTGTTATTGCCTGTTTACCTACACGGAGTGTTATGAAGGAGTGGTTTTAGTCTCTAAAAAGTCACACTAGATCTCCGCCTCATTATCATCTCCATGATTTTTTAAGAAGGAAAATCCTGAGTTTCTGTCCTAGGTGGGTGAACCACTTTCATTACAACCGCTTCCGACCATGTAAAAAATCCTCCAATTTTTCATTCGTTTGTTAATATTTTTCCGGTATTTTTCATCAGGGGTAATCCGGGATTTTCGCGTTTTTAACAATGGGAATTTACCTACCGTCAGAATTGGAATTTACCTACCGTTGGTGAAAATTGTCAAATTCTCCTCTCCATCCGACTCAAACAAATCCTAGAAAATTTCCCCCACTTTAGCAAGAATTTAAGCGGTTTTTCATGTAGCAAAACATCTTATTATACCGCCAGACGATGAAATTCAATTCGCGTTACGCCACTTGTGATAGCGTCAGCGCGCGTATTTTCTTAAAACGAAAATGTTCCAGCCATCTAAAAATTTCCTGCAATTTTTCCTTAATTTGTCAACATTTTTCTTGTATTTTCTATCAGGGATAATCCAGGATTTTCGCCACTTTTAACAATAACAATTTACCTACCTACCTGCAGTGTAGGTAGTGGGTGAAAATTAGTGCTGCAAAAAATCGTAATCGTTATACAGTAATCGATTTTTTCCCGAAAAATCGATTAAAAAAAATAAATCCGACAAAAAACTTCGACTTTCGCGGAAAAATGAAATGTTTAGGTATTTTAAAATAATTTAAATTATTCATCTAGTTTATATCAGCGAAGAATTGGGATCAAAACGATATAACTTCGATCCAATTCAGTTAATAACAATTTCATTAACTGAAATAATTCTAATTTACCTAATCATTATTTCAACAAACGAGTACATAGATAGGTACCTACGAAATACTGGTAAAAATTATGATTGTCCACGTTGTCTGGCAGGCGGCTCAGACCAAAAAATTAGGTTTTCAGCTGGACTGGAATTTAGACGACGATTTATTGAAACTTTTGTTGATTTCTAATCGATTAATCGATTATTTGGCCAAAATGAAAAAAAGAAAATTTGCAGCCCTAGTGAAAATTGGTTTTATAAGCAGATTTTCATTTAAGAAAACAGGATAGGCAATAATCTATAGATAGTAATCTATCTGAAACAGCTGACCGAAAAAACGCCAAAACTGGGGTAACTCTAACCATCCCTAACGACATTACATTTGGGGGGGGGGGGGGGGGGGGGACGTTTTCACACAGGTGTATTTTTCCAAAAATAATAAACCGAAAACTACAAATTTTGTGGTAGGTAGGTAGGTACCTAAGTCCCACAAACATTCCTGGCAAGCATGTCGTTTCTTTTTTAGAATCTAGACCTCATGAAATGTCAAACTTTTAGGCCGATCAGAATTTTCGACCCCCGTCACGAATACATAATAATATTATGTAGGTACCTATATAATATTACACATATTATGTGTATTATTCAAAGAATAATAAACAAAAGTGTCTTTGGGAAGCAATAGAGTCAGCTGACCCACTACTGCATTATTCAATTTGCACGCACCTTGTCGGGGGACCACCAAAAGACGGGTGAAATCAAGAAATCGGCATATGGCCCCCCCCCCCCCCCCCCCGACCAAAGATGTGGCTGAGCGAAGCAACGCCCCCCTGGCAGATTGCTATTCAAGTCTAATTTGAAACTCGACCCTCACTAGTAATATCCCCCCCCCCCCCACCACCAAAGATGTTGGCGAGCGAAGCGAGGCCCCCGGTCAGTGTAAGTGGTTGGTCAAGTGAAGCGAGGCCCCCCTGTCAGATTGCTAGTCAAGTCTAATTTGAAACTCAAAACCTCACTAAAAATATAACCCCCCCCCCCCCCCCATTCAAAGATGTTGGCGAGGAAGCAATTATAATAGGTATACAATTTTTATCAATGGTAGGTAAACTTAGGAGAGGTAGGTAGAGAGGTACTTAGGTAGACAAAATCCAGGTTCTACCTCGATGAAAAGTGTATATAAATCGTGGTGCAGTAAGTCCGAATTCTCAATTGGTGCAGTAATCCCTTTGGGTGCGCCGGCAACGTTTCGGTTATACCTATCCCACGCAGCACGTGCGGTAAGACTGGATTCTTATATGAGATCCAGTCTTACTGCACCGTTTTACTGCACCAAAAAGTGGTGCAGTAAACCTGTGTGGCACGTTGTTCGGACGCAATAAGACTGGATTCGTATAGCTATATATATATATATATGCTTCTGTGTATTTAGTTATTTTTGTAGGTACCTACTAAACTTGAAAAATCAATATTTTGACGTAAAAGGTAATAAAAACTCGCCCGATTTGTTATATTCCAAAAATATAAAATTTCAGTCAAAGATGTTAAATATCTAACTTAAACTAACAGTTTGTAAAAATATTATTAAAAAAATAAATAAATAAAAAACTGGGGTGTGGTTTTATGAAACCACGGTAAAAGTGAAACTTTTTTCCCACTAGTCTCTCCGGCTCGCTTCGCTCGCTCCCCTAGTGGGGTACGTAGCATCGATGGACACGTTTTTTTATGTTGTAAGCGAAAATCAACGGTAGCGTGACGTTACAAGAAACGACACACAGACCAAAAAATTTGGGACGATGTAATAAAAGTTTCACTTTAAAAAACAAACGTCGAAGAGATGAGCGCACCTTTCCATTTTTTGAGGGAAAGGTTGCGCTAAAAAGTAATATTACACGTTTATAAAATATTATAATGATATATCAAATGTGTGGGTTGTTTATCCTGAGATTTAAAATCACCTCTAATAATACTATTATGCACTTGGGGACTACATACTTGTTTTACGATCAGATGCTCAAACTTGTGTTACCTATCAAAAATGGTTAATACCGCGAGTAATTGAAATGACAGCAAATTTGTTCATCATTTTGTAATGCAATCACTATCATGCGACCTTGACAATGAAATGGACCAAGTCATTTCCGAATTTCCGTTTCAGTTTGTTGTTGCTGTTTGTGGTTTAATTTAATCCTCCAAACACAACTTGTTATTTAATTTAATTTATCCCTGGAAACGTTTAGGGTTGTAACTTACCAGGACGAAGCACTGCCGAATCCACATCTTGTGGCGAGAAGTGAAGCACTGAAGATGTGGAACGCGTTTCGCTACAGATCACAGCTCCCTCCCTATAGTAGTTCGGAGATACCTTACCTTTATCCGATATATTATCACCTTCTGAGTCACATATATCGGCCAAACCCGATAAGCACGCTGGAAGGGGATCAAAGAATGCTCGGGCTACCCCAGTCACCTTAATTTGGGTCCGGAGCTATCAAGGTGTTAATTAGCAACGTCCAATGCTGTTCCATGAGGAATATATCACGATTTCCGGGTTGTGCTGGATTTCCATCTTGCCACGTCATAACTCAATTTTCCTGACTTCCGTAGCTTTGTCGACTAGGAACCTAAATCAGCTGATTATTATTATACCTCCCACATACATTTTATTAGGATATTTTATTTGATTATCAAATGCATGTCACTACCCCGCCCTAAAAACAATAAAAACAACCAATTCCATCTTTTGAAATTTAGGGGATTTCAATTTTAAAATACTCATAAAACAATATGGGTTCAAAATTTTAGTTTGTAACACGAAATTATTAAATAATTTTGCTCTTCAACTATCATTTTTCTGGGTTTAAAAATGAAATGATTTGAAGTTTTATAATTTCTTAACCCTTTCAAAAAATTGACAATGATCGTTCTTCCCCGCAGGCGTTCAAATTATATGACGTTCTCATAGCAACTTTCACAAATTTTCATTTTTGACGTGGATATGTCTATTGGCTGGCCTATGTGCGCATGAAAATTGAGATAAAAAGATTTTTAAAGTGAAACTTTTATTACATCGTCCCAAATTTTTTGGTCTGTGTGTCGTTTCTTGTCCCGTCACGCTACCGTTGATTTTCGCTTACAACCGATTCGTTTCTACGGAACTTCATCTTCGCCAGTTATAATCGTACAAAAATCGTTCACCATTCGTTGGAAAGCTCTCGATTTATCACACATTTCTTTCGTACTTGTTCTTTGTCATTATGTCCCCATTTTATATTTATTGATGTTATTAATGGATGCAGTAAACAATGCCGCTTGTTTTGTTGTTATCAGGTGCCACGTTAGAAATCAATTTGAGAAAACGCCAAAATGAAGCCGTGGGTAGAGATACAAGGGTAGGTGAATGAGTAGGAAATGGGGGGGACTAGACATAAAAAACGTGTCCATCGATGCTACGTACCCCACTAGGGGAGCGAGCGAAGCGAGCCGGAGAGACTAGTGGGAAAAAAGTTTCACTTTTACCGTGGTTTCATAAAACCACACCCCAGTTTTTTTAATGCAACGCCTATAAACAAATTATAATTTATATCTCTTATTATTAAATTATTATTAAAATTAAAGATATTTAATATCTCTTGGTGACGCTATTCATCTGATGACATCCATGCCATAATATTTTTAGCGGAACCTTTCAAAAAATGGAAAGGTGCCCTCATCTCTTCGACATGTTTTTTTCGTGATAGCGGTAAAAATTTGATATTTACAATTCCTGCCTTTTTTCTAGCATACCGATGTGTTGAAATGTTGCTAGCCAATGTAGGTCGCTTTGAAAAACAATTATTGTTTTGAAGATACCTATTTGCCGTCAGTCCTGGTCGTCTTCACACCTTAATTCGATATAATCGATTGACTAACCCGTGTTGGGTTTGGTTGTAAGTCTTAAGTCGTGTGAGATTTAATTTGTGTGAAGGTACTTTTAAAAGCGCTAGCAATCATTTTCTGGTTAATTGCCCTGGTGGAAAACAATATCGATGACCCAGCCACGTATGACACTCGTGTTCTCTAGGAATATATTTCCACTTTTTGCAGGTCTTGGAGATCTATTTTACTTCAACCCCTAATTTTGGGAATTAATCGTGCTTAATTTCTGTTGATACCACAATGGAGCAAATTGAAGGTGGTATCAAAATTATCACGTGAACGTAAAACTTCAATGCATGAGGCTGCGTGTCACCAATAGGTAAGCTGCTGGCGAAAAACGAAATTGGGCTGTTCGAGGTGAAACTCCAAATATTCCAAGCTATCCTTTGATAATAACATCAGATTGGAGGGGATCAATGGAAAACAAAATCGGTTTGGTACTCTTTATTGATTAAGGTTATCAAGGTTCCTTAGTCATTATACCTCGCACAAAAAAAAAAAAAAAAAAAGTTATAAATTACTGAAAAAAACATGAATAACTGGCAAAATTGATGAATTACCACAAAACTTAATTCTTGTCAGACTATTGAAAAGATTGAAAAGATTGAAAAGGTTATCGGCAGATGCCGAATAATAGCACATTTTAGCGACGAGAAACAGCATTACTGCAGAGGCCTGACTGGCTTGGGTCACTTTGCTGCTGACCAGATTGGGGTTGTCCCTGCTGACCATACTGAGGTTGGCCAGATTGGGGTTGACCCTGCTGACCGTACTGAGGTTGACCAGATTGGGGTTGACCCTGCTGACCGTACTGAGGTTGGCCAGATTGGGGTTGACCCTGCTGACCGTACTGAGGTTGGCCAGATTGAGGTTGACCCTGCTGACCATACTGAGGTTGGCCAGATTGGGGTTGACCCTGCTGACCATACTGAGGTTGGCCAGATTGGGGTTGACCCTGCTGACCATACTGAGGTTGGCCAGATTGGGGTTGACCCTGCTGACCATACTGAGGTTGACCAGATTGGGGTTGACCCTGCTGACCGTACTGAGGTTGGCCAGATTGGGGTTGACCCTGCTGACCGTACTGAGGTTGGCCAGATTGGGGTTGACCCTGCTGACCGTACTGAGGTTGACCAGATTGGGGTTGACCCTGCTGACCGTACTGAGGTTGACCAGATTGGGGTTGACCCTGCTGACCATACTGAGGTTGACCAGATTGGGGTTGACCCTGCTGACCGTACTGAGGTTGACCAGATTGGGGTTGACCCTGCTGACCATACTGAGGTTGGCCAGATTGGGGTTGACCCTGCTGACCATACTGAGGTTGACCAGATTGGGGTTGACCCTGCTGACCATACTGAGGTTGACCCTGCTGACCGTATTGAGGTTGAACCTGCTGACCATACTGAGGTTGACCAGATTGGGGTTGACCCTGCTGACCATACTGAGGTTGGCCAGATTGGGGTTGACCCTGCTGACCATACTGTGGTTGGCCAGATTGGGGTTGACCCTGCTGACCGTACTGAGGTTGGCCAGATTGGGGTTGACCCTGCTGACCGTACTGAGGTTGACCCTGCTGACCATACTGAGGTTGGCCAGATTGGGGTTGACCCTGCTGACCATACTGAGGTTGGCCAGATTGGGGTTGACCCTGCTGACCATACTGAGGTTGACCAGATTGGGGTTGACCCTGCTGACCATACTGAGGTTGGCCAGATTGGGGTTGACCCTGCTGACCATACTGAGGTTGGCCAGATTGGGGTTGACCCTGCTGACCGTACTGAGGTTGGCCAGATTGGGGTTGACCCTGCTGACCGTACTGAGGTTGGCCAGATTGTGGGCTACCAGATTGGGGTTGACCCTGCTGCTGGCCATACTGTGGACGACCAGATTGGGGTTGACCCTGCTGACCGTACTGAGGTTGGCCAGATTGGGGTTGGCCCTGCTGACCGTACTGAGGTTGGCCAGATTGGGGTTGACCCTGCTGCTGGCCATACTGTGGACGACCAGATTGGGGTTGACCCTGCTGACCATATTGCGGTTGTCCTGATTGTGGGTTTCCTTGTTGACCTTGCTGCGGGGATCCATACGGCGATTGTTGACCCTGGCCGCTTGGAATTTGGTTCTGGTAGTCAGCACCACAGTAGGCACCACTGGCTAGGTGGGCTGAGAGGAGCCCAAACTGTGGACAATCGAATATGCATAAGTTAGAGCGAGTGAGGTTGAAAAATTAGCAGTTGATGGAATAATTTTTCTTATTTACCGGATGGTAGTTCCATAAACTTTTCAACTCTTTCAATAGAGGTGAATATGGTAGAGGTAAATGTCGGTCGATATCGTGTTCAGGCTCTTTTTCTGCAGCCTTATTAGAACACTTCTCAGTCGTGAGCACAAAACAATCGCCCATTTGTCTGATACATAGCTTCCTTGCGTTTGTGACCAAAGCAGCGCTGAGAACAACCTGCAGATATCCAAGTTCGTCACAGATCAAAATTTTACCCTCAGCGCACGCACAAGAGCCCCTCTCGTAATTTGAGTAAAGCTGCTTTGAAATCGATGTGACACATTTATGTGTTTTCCATGTGCGTGCGCTTTGACTGAGGCTCATGTTTGACTGAGTCCTGCAGTGAATGGTGGAAAATTACCTGCTGGCTTTGGTCAAATTGCGAGGAAGCTATGTGCGCGCGAAACGGAAAGAAAATTATGTAGACAGTTAGTAGACACATAAAACTATTTAATAGTTCATTGTTAGTGGTGTTGTCAAAGGTCGTTCCTGTCCCTTCATAAGGTGAATTTTATGCTTTACGATTGAGCCTCAGTCGTTCAGTTTCTTACTCTTGAATCTATCTTGGGAGTTTTAAAATTTTATGCATTTGAGTGTTTTTTTATTTTTTTAAATATTTATTTTAGTTTATTAAATAGGTAAGTATTTATTTTATTTTATTGGAAAACAATGGGTGCAAAAAATCTGATCGCACCTCAAGAACCTGCTTGGTCACCTCAAGAAGCAGCTAACTCGACCTAAAGCATGACTTACGTGTTAAATTTTTAATGGTTATGTTGATTTCAAAATTGAAATCAAGTTGTACTCTATGCTTCATTTTCCTAGAATTTATATAGACAAATACATTCCAATTCGTATTTTTGGCGGTATGTTGATAGATTTGGCTTGCATTTGCTGGGGCAGGAATCCCACTGATAGTTTACTGACAGAAAAAAGTTTTCAAATTCAGTTCCACTTACCAGTAAAAGGCTGCGCCACATCTTCATGTTGGGGCGAGTTGCGAGGTACTGCAAAACTTCAACGGCCGATCACTTTTAACATCATCTCCCATTCACCCGTTATCTGTTTAAAATTCTTCTTAATCAGTTTACTGAGTCACTTATATCGGTCAAACTTGATAGGTGCTCCGATTGTTTTTTTCTGTTGCTCTAAAGAGGAATAGAAAATGAGTTCGGGACCAATCGTATAGCAGAGCTCGGACCTCTAACGAAGATCACGTTCGATTCAGCTTGTGGCAACATACCAGACAATGCAAATGAGAATATTGCCTTCGACGATAACCCAGTCATCGGGACTATTTGAAAACTCCCATTCTGCCTATCAGACAACCTGTTGTATCAGAGATTTGTCTCATACATACAAATGAGATTAACCCTAATTATCGCTCAAGATGAATCGTCTCCTTTATGGGGTGAGGCAAACATGATGCTTCGAAAGCACAAAACAAATCAATACATTTTTCTTTATTCGCGTTTAAATAATGACTTGACTCACGCAATGAGTAATCGATGACCAAATTCACGACAAACGACAGTTTTGATAAAGTTTAACAAAATCCGTTAGTTGAGTGGATTATACATTACATGCTATATCTCCGTGAGAATACAAGATAGTCCTCAGGAACAGAACAGTTGCAAATTGCAGAAATCCCTGAAAAGATCTCATTGACGTGATAAAACTATCAACGAAAACTTGCCGAGGAATTGAGGTGGTTAGGGTGAGAAATAACTCCTCAGCAGAGGAGTCATTTCTCACCCTAACCACCTCATTGAATTAGACCCCTGCGCCGTCGGCAAAAGCCACACCGTTACCGAGGAAAGATTAATAATCTACTGTTAATAATCTACTATAATATACTGTTAATCTTTTCTCGGCAAGTTTTCGTTTCCGTTTCCTTTCCAGCCAAATTTCAAGACAGCATCATCCTCTGAAAAGTGATGAGCCACAGCGTGTTGAAATATTTTCAAAAAATGTTCGCATTATATTTACAAGAGAATTATTTACAATTACCATTAAATCAACCACTGATTCATCTACTATCATTTCACTCCTAATATATCAACAAAAGTTCTGTAGAAAACAAACTACCTCCAGTTTTGTTGAATTATTTACAAAAGGAAAAAGGTTGGTTTGCACCTATAAATTTGCTGAAAAACGCTGCAAATTTTACACTAGGGTTTATTATTCTTTGATATAGGTAACTTGTGCAGAAACTTAATTCTGTCAATAATTTTTTTTTAATTTTTTTTTTTTTTTTTTTTTTTTCAAAAATTTTTTATTTTTCACTCGAAAAATATTTGACCTCCTGGGATCCTTCAAAAATCCCATTTGTAGCCCTATGAATCCCCCATCTATAATAGATCCCCACAGTGAAATGGGATCGTTCCGGGACTCCCAAAAATGGATTCTAGTAAAAAAATACTTCGAAAACTGCATCCAACTCGATCCCATAGCCAAAAGCCTTCAAAAAACCCCTCCTGTAGCCCCATTTTTGCCCCATAGGGCCCCACGGATTTGGGCGATCGGGCTTAAAATCTTGCGGGCACAACTAGATGGTAAACCAAGTAGGTATTTTATCAAAATTTCAGATTTTTAAAAACATGCCTACTTCCCATAACGGCCCGGACGGCGTACGGCGGACGGACATTTCGGTTTTGGAATCTAGACCTCTAGAAACGGATAATGTCAAATTTTGAGGCCGATCGGAGTCGTCGACCTCCGTCGAGAAAACATAGGTGTAGGTATTAGTTCAAGAATAATAAACCAAAATCCGTTTTTTATTAACTTTTAAAAATTGCTGGGAAAAAACGAAACCTGCACGAAACCTGCAAAAATCTGGGGAAAAACAAAATAATATTATGCAATATCAATTTCGTATTTGGGGGGGGGGGGGGGGGGGTTCCAAATAGAGTCCACGAGACTATAATATAATTTTAAGGCGACCAACCGTCCTGTTTTTGGCAGGATAGTCCTGTTTTTTTAGACCTCTGTCCTGCCAAGCGTTATTTCCTGCTTTTGTGAGAAAGTCCGGTTTTATCCAGCTTTTTTCCTGTTGGGAGGTTGCCTGGTAAGCAGGCAAGTGAGTGGTCCAGTTCCTAAAGCCTCCACGTCCTCATAAACCAAACTTGAGATATTGGTTCGTGAAAAACTCTTTGTTATTTCAGAATGGAGTTCTCCAGCCAATTTTTTTTTCCATAAAATTATTTTCATGGAGAAATGATATGGACATGATGGTTCTTCGAACTCCAGTCCCTTTGGACAATGTCGAAGGGTATGTCATACCTAGTGGCTCTTGGAACTGGAAGACTCAAGTTACAACCAGCTAGGGGAAAATGCAGCTACTGGGGGAAATGAAAACCAATCAAGCTGAAGAGAAGTTACCTACCTAGGTACTTACTTACCATAAAGTTTCTATTCACGTTTTTTATTTGTTGGGAAAATTGGAAAAATGCAGCTACTGGGAGAAATAGAAACCAATCAAGTTACCTAGGTCGGTACCAATGTTTATACTAACGTTTTTAATTATATAACTATATAACTTTTAAATAAATAAGGTTGTTTATGTAATAACATATTACCAATAATATTTTCAAGAAGTTAATATATTAAAGATTTATAAGCATGTATCAAACTAAATAAACATATACTGATATATATGTGTATACACACATCGAACCGGGCATCCTGTTTTTTTTTTTTTGTTTTTTTTTTTTTGTTTCTTCTTCTTCAGAAGTTGGTTGCCTTAATTAATTTATGTAAGTAAGTAGTTTACGCCATTATCTTTCTCTGGTGACGGGAACGAGTTTGCATAAGATCAAAATTTGATACAAAGTTGTCTTATTAAATGTTCATTAAATGAACAAAATTAAAACTGTTAACATTTTTAATAGTCAGAAAGTCCCCCTTTCTCCTCGAAATCAAGGTCACCGTAGATGAATCTAAAAGTTGATTGATTAGGCAAAATTGACGTGAATGTTATAACATAAATAAATGAAAATAAATACTATAAATAGCGGTGAAAATTTTTATTGGAGCAGAAGCGTTCTGCTTATGTCAGAAGTATGACGCAACGGCGTTTTGGAAGTTGTTTGTAGCACGAATTGGCGAGTTTCTTCTGCCGGCAAAATAATTTACATTGAAGAAACATTTTGGACAGCTCATTTTAAACGTCGAACTTGAGAAAAAGACGCGACAAGACTTGCAATGCATATTATATTAATGTTAAATTGATGCAGAAGGGTTTGAAACGTTATCATAGTAATTTTTATGGTAAAATTATTTTACTAGTGTTAACAGTTAACGTTTAAGTGTGTTAACGCTTAGTGTTAACGTTTCCAACGACAGCAAAAAAGATCAGCTCTCGAAACTTCAAAGAGCACGAACTCGCCAACGTCTTCCCCCGATCTGGATTGTCCAGATAACCACGAAAGGAGTCATCCCCGTTTATGGCTGGACACCCGAAAACGGGAAAGTGGGAAATGCTCGAAAGTTGAAAAGTGAACGCAGTACACGTATGAAGTATCTCGTATCAAGTTCACAGAACAGGCGTAGTTTGAATCCCATCAGTCGTCTGCTTCGTCCGAACTAAATGTCTGCTTTTCGTCCAGCGACCGTTTTATTTTTCCTGATCTTGTTCGAGGTATGAAAACATGAAAATTGAACAGGTTCTCTTCAGTTTTTTGGTGTCGAAAATTCTAGTTGTGATCGTTTTCGAAAATGGCGACCGAAAAATGGGTATTAATATCTCAGAAACCAGCTTTATTTTTGGGTAACACTATCACTATGTTATGTGAGTGGAAGTTGTTGAGTTTTTGGGTCAAATGAGACGAAGAATGTGCCGACTATCACTCGAATTTTAAGAATCCCGCGGAATCTTTAATGAAAACCCGCACTTGGTCACAAATTAAATTTGTGGTCCATAAATTTTACGGTCCATCAATCCAATCCAATAGGTAATTTCTACCGTCGAAACGTCTCTTCCAGGAAGGCGGGGACGAAGTTTTCCAGCATAACATTCTGGTAACCAACTCTAGGATGCTAATCAGGTCTAACCAAGCCACAATCGTAAGGTTGTGAATGTGTATTCATCAAATGAATAAGTAAATTTTACTTAAACGTGTCAAGCGATTTCTAAGAGATTTCCTTTCAGGTTCGTGTTGAACAGTGGTTTCCCACATGGGGGCGTTTGGGGTTAACAGCGAGGAGTATTCACGGGGGGGGGGGGGGGGGGTCAAAATGGCAGGTCTATAGAAGTTACCGTTGTAAGTTGTAAGAAGTAAACCGTTTATCTTGGCGAACATTAGCCAGATAATCAAGCTTTAACTCGAATCCACCAGGATTATGGATCAAGCTTTAGATCTCATTATGGCAACCATTGATGAGATCTAATGAAACTATAACAACGTTTATAAACTACTCAACACTTTCTTCTTCAAGTCTACTTTCTTTATTTTTCCAGATGCAATTTTAAAAGTGAAAACATGCGGGTACTCCTGTTTTCAAATTTACCTCAATCACCTTCCAGTTTCAAATTACCTTTATGATATTTACCTGAATGACTTAATTTTGGTTCATTATTCTTGGAACTAATTATTTGGTTTATTATTTCTACACCTATGTAATCGCGAAGGGGGTCGAAAATTCTGATCGGCCTCAAAATTAGACATTCGTTTCAAGAGGTCTAAATTCCAAAAACGAAATGTCCGTCTGTCGTCCGAGCTGTATTGGGCAGTAGGCATTTTTTTAAATTTGAAATTTTGACAAAATACTCAGTTTACCATCTATAGACTGCGCCCGCAAGTTTTTCAGCCCGATTGCCCAAACCCGAGGGGCACTATGAGGCTAAAATGCGGATACGGGAGGGTATTTTGGTTTATTAGGTATTCTTGGAATAATACACCTTGGTAATCGCGACGGAGGTCGACGACTCCGATCGGCCTCAAACACATTATCCGTTTCAAGAGGTCTAGATTCCAAAACCAAAGCGTCCGTCCGCCGTACGCCGTCCGGGCCGTTTTGAGGAGCAGGCATTTTTTGAAACATCTGCAATTTTGAAAAAATACTCGGTTTACCATCTAGTTGTGCCGCAAGGTTTTCAGCCCGATCGCCCAAACCCGTGGGACTGAAAAGAAGCTACGTGAGTGCTTTTTTTTTTTTAAAGGCTTTTGGCTATGATATCAAGTTAGGTGTCGTTTTTGAAGTATTTTTGGACGTAAAATCCATTTTTGGTGTCCAATAACGATTCGATTTCACCGTGGGGATCGATTGGGCTCTCATGAGGCTGCAAATGGGATTTTTGAAGGATCCCAGGAGGCCAAAATTATTTAATATTTTTAATATTTCCTGAGTAATTTCGTGCGTATAGTCCATTTTTCGAGAACCAATAGTTATCTGCCCAAACAATGTAACAGATTTTTTTTTTTTTTTTCAAAATTCTTTTTTGTTGACACATATTCAATTTTTGCACAAGTACCTATATAGAAGAATTTTGCAGCGCGTAAAATTTGCAGCGTGTTCAACTTTTTTTTCGCAAAAAATCTCTCTAATGAGTATTTTCGCAAATTTTACGCGCTGCTAAATTCTTCTATATAGGTACTTGTGCAAAAATTGAATATGTGATATGCAAAGATTGAATGTTAAGGATACATAATAATAATTATTACAATATGTAAATTTACATTTTATTTATTAAAATGTAAATTTACATTTTAATTATTATGTATCCTTAACATTTACCTAACGTTTTTATTTATAAGCAAGATTTTAAGAGTGAACTGATAAAACTGCTCTAGTTGTTTTAACGTGTGGTTTTTTCACTGCCATAGTCAGGGCCGTGGAGAGAAAATCCGGGCCCGGGGGCTGAATTCATCGGGCCCCCTAAAAAAAAAAGTTGTATGAAAATGTTTCCTATATTTTGCCTCTCCTCCCCCCTTTTTTTTACAAAAAAAAAAAAAAAAAATCTCAAGAAAATCCGGGCCCCCCTACGAAGGCCGGGCCCGGGGGCAACGGGTCCAGTCCCTCCCCCCCCCCCCCCCCCCCCTCTCTACGGGGCTGGCCATAGTAAAGACATAAAAATATCAAGAAGTGACACCATTTTAAAATTGCGGTCTTTAGCACTTACATGCCTGCATCGAAGGAAAAAATATCGCCATTGGATATGGATAGTTTTATCCAGAGGTCGGAAACCGCTGGTGTCCCTTCTTTTTAAGACTCCTCGAAATATTCGGTTTCCGCCCAAAAATATGCGGTTTCCGACCCCGTTCAAGCGGTGGAAACCGTTTATGAAATCTTCGGTTTCTGACCAATGGGGGAAACCGAAGATTCCCCAACAAACTCAAATTTTTCCCACTGCCCTTCAACTTCTCCCTTCTCGTTCAAATCCTACCACAATCTTACTTGGCCTTCCAAACATCTCTCAAAAATATTTCTTAAGGGCTCGCAAAATAATTATTACTGGTTGATTGAGTCGCTAATAGTATTAAATACTTACTAAATTTTAGTAATTAATTATTACATCCTGATGTATTAATTTAGACTGAAAAAGCCATGTTCTCAGTTTCTATTAAATAAAAAATGAAACAATTTTTTTTTTAAATCGGATGGTTCTTGAACTCTTGATGATGGATACCACGTCCGAAAATCATTGAAAAACGACACCAAACTCGACCCCATGGCCATTCATAATATTTATAAGAAACTTATTTTTTTTAATCGGATGGTTTTGGCACTCCTGATGATAGATACCACGTCCGAAAATAATAGGAAAACGACACCTAGCTTGATTCCATGATAGGTAAGACTTAATAATTGTAAGAAACAATTTTTTTTAATCGGATGGTTCTAGAACTCCTGATGATGGATACCACGTCCGAAAATAATTAAAAAACGACACCAAGCTCGACCCCATGGCCATTCATAATATTTATAAGAAACTTCTTTTTTTTTTAATCGGATGGTTTTGGAACTCCTGATGATAGATACCACGTCCGAAAATAATAGGAAAACGACACCTAGCTTGATTCCAGTGTAATACAATAATTGTAAGAAAGAATTTTTTTTTAATCGGATGGTTCTAGAACTCCTGATGATGGATACCACATCCGAAAATAATAGGAAAACGACACCTAGCTTGATTCCATGATAGGTAAGACTTAATAATTGTAAGAAACAATTTTTTTTTTAATCGGATGGTTCTAGAACTCCTGATGATGGATACCACGTCCGAAAATAATTGAAAAACGACACCAAGCTCGACCCCATGGCCATTCATAATATTTAAGAAACTTCTTTTTTTCTTTTTTAAATCGGATGGTTTTGGAACTTCTGATGATAGATACCACGTCCGAAAATAATAGGAAAACGACACCTAGCTTGATTCCAGTGTAATACAATAATTGTAAGAAAGAATTTTTTTTTTAATCGGATGGTTCTAGAACTCCTGATGATGGATACCACATCCGAAAATAATAGGAAAACGACACCTAGATTGATTCCATGATAGGTAAGACTTAATAATTGTAAGAAACAATTTTTTTTTAATCGGATGGTTCTAGAACTCCTGATGATGGATAGGTACCACGTCCGAAAATAATAGGAAAACGACACCTAGCTTGATTCCATGATAAGACTAAATAATTGTAAGAAAGAATTTTTTTTAATCGGATGGCTCTAGAACTCCTGATGATGGATACGACGCCCGAAAATAATTGAAAAACGGCACCAAGCTCGACCCCATGGCTATTCATAATATTTATAAGAAACTTTTTCTTCTTCTTTTTTCTTAATCGGATGGTTTTGGAACTCCTTATTATAGATACCACGTCCGAAAATAATAGGAAAACGACACCTTGCTTGATTCCATGGTAAGAATTAATAATTGTAAGAAAGAATTTTTTTTTAATCGGATGGTTCTAGAACTCCTGATGATGGATACCACGTTCGAAAATCATTGAAAAACGACACCAAGCTCGACCCCATGGCCATTCATAATATTTATAAGAAACTTTTTTTTTCTTCTTTTTTTTAATCGGATGGTTTTGGAACTCCTGATGATAGATACCACGTCCGAAAATAATAGGAAAACGACACCTAGCTTGATTCCATGATAAGACTTGATAATAATAATTATTATTGTAAGAAATAATTATTTTTTTATCGGATGGTTCTATAACTCCTGATGATGGATACCACGTCCGAAAATAATTGAAAAACGACACCAAGCTCGACCCCATGGCCATTCATAATATGTACCTATTTATATGAAACATTTTTTTTTTTTTTTTTCAATCCGATGGTTCTGGAACTCACAAAAAATTTATTCCAGCCCGAAAATAATAATAATTGGAAATCGACACCTAGCAAAACCCTATCGCCATTCATAATAATTAATAATTAATTATTATAAGAATCTTTTCATTATTATAAGAAATTTTTTTCTGGGTTTCTTATTTTGATTTATTGTTTATTTTTTTAAATTTTAATTTAATTTGATTTTTAATTTTTAATTTTTAATTTTTAACCTGAAAAAGAATTCAAGCGGGTTTTCATATAGGAAATGAAAGGATAGATACTGTCAGGTCGCCTGTTCCAACCCCCTAAAAAAACCTACACTTGGTCGTTCAATTTTTCAATAACTTCCAAGAACTTATTTCTCATCGGGGGATATTCAGAATTTTCGAGAATTCAAAGATTAAAATTTACCTATCTACGGAGTCTGAACGAAAACAAGTAGCAAAATTTGCTTTTACTTAAAGCTGCTTTTACTTTAAAATTTAATTTTACTTAGGTAAGGGTTCACTATTCTTCTATATAAGTTAATTGTGCTAAACTTAATTCAGTGACAATCTGTACAATCTTCGGACAGATGTGTAATCTCGAGAAAACGTCTTGAATTACTTGGAAAACGACACCCTATTTGACCTGAAATGGTTGGCCGAGCGAAGCGCCCCCCCTGGGCGATGAAATGGTTGGCCGAGCGAAGCAAGGCTCCCCTGGGCGATTAACTGATCGGCCGAGCGAAGCAAGGCCCCGGGTCAGAGTGCTATCAGTCTAATATGAAAATTTGACCCTCAATCATACCCCCCCCCCCCCCCCCACCCCTCGAGGAAGTGGTTGGCTAAGCGAAGTGAGGCCCCCCAGGCGTTGAAATAGTTGTTCGAGCGAAGCAAGGCCCCCCTAGGAGATGAAATGGTTGGCCGAGCGAAGCGAGACCCCCCTGGCCTAGAAATTGGTTGGCCGGGTGAAGCAAGCCCCCCCCCCCCCCTCCACGGCAATGAAATGGCCTTGCTTAGCTCTCGGCCTCCAGTCAGAGATCTAGAAGTCTAATAAGAATAGTTGACCCTCAACAAGTAATTACCCCCCCCTTGCGAAGGAAGTGGTCGGCCGAGCATAATATGCTTGGAAAATATATTACCTATTTTATATGCTTGGAAAATATATTATTTTCAGTAGACCCAAAATAAATCGGAGTAGGTACCTACGTTCCTGGTCAGCAGGCCCAAAATAAATGGTTAGTTTCTAAGTACACAGATAAATTAGTTCCTTGCAAAGTCGGTTTTTCATAGGTAGGTACGTCCCTATTTTCAGTAGACCCAAAATAAATCATTTAGGTAGGTATCTACGTTCCCAAAATAAATCGTTTAGGTACCTACATTCCTCGTCAGCGGACCACACTCGGGTCGCCGGTGAAATGAAAATAATTTCAATTAGAAAATGAAAATTAGTAAAAATCTCCTCTCCAACCGAATCCTAGAAAATTTCCCCCACTTCAGCAAGAATTTAAGCGGTTTTTCACGTAGCAAAACATATTATTCTACCACCAGATGATGAAATTCAATTCGCGTTACGCCACGTGTGATTTAGCGTTAGCCCACGTATTTTATTAAAATGAAAATGTTCCAGTCATCTAAAAATTCCTGCAATTTTTCCTTAATTTTTCAACATTTTTCTTGAATTTTCCATCAGGGTTAATCCAGGATTTTCGCCACTTTTAACAATAGCTATTTACCTACCTACTTACGACTACCTACCTCCACGCGTTTTGAGAAAGTTATGAAATCCCAATTTTCTCCACGTGAAAAATCTTGAAAAATCGCCCAGAAACCAGGAAAAATTTGGCGGAATATTTTATTGATTCTAAGTGGTCGTAAATTGCAGTTTAACTTACGACTACCTACCTCCACACGTTTTGAAGAAGTTATGAAATGCCGATTTTCTCCACGTGAAAAATCTTGAAAAATCGTCCAGAAACCAGGAAAAATTTGGGGGAATATATTATTGATTCTAAGTGGTCGTAAATTGCAGTTTAACTTACGACTACCTACCTCCACGCGTTTTGAAGAAGTTATGAAATGCTGATTTTCTCCAAGTGAAAACTCCAACAGTTAGTTTCGGAGTTGCGAATAAAAACTAGTATTTTCAGTTTTTAGTTTCAGGTCCAGCGTTGAGTGAAATTTTACAGAATTAAAAAAATCTTTACTGGCCAGAACGGCTTGGACGGCGTACGGTGAACTGCAGACGGTCCCTGGTTCATAAGAATAAAAAACGCTGCTAATTTTACACTATGGTTTGTTATTCTCTGACACTCGTTAATAATAAAGAATAAAAAAGTGTAGAAATTTTTTCCCCCCAATTTGGTAAAACTTGTTTTTTTTTTCAAAATACTCATGGTTTTTACTCGGGAAATATTTGACTCCCTGAGTTTCTTAAAAAATCCATTTGTAGCCCCATGAAAGCCCTACAGATCGCCCCACTAAAATCGGATCGTTTGAGAATTTTTTTTTCAAATTTTATTTACCTACATTTTTTTTTCGAAATTGGTACCTACTTATGGTTTTACTCGGAAAATATTTGACTCCCTGAGTTCCTTAAAACATCCATTTGTAGCCCCATGAAAGCCCTACAGATCGCCCCACTAAAATCGGATCGTTTGAGAATTTTTTTTCAAATTTTATTTACCTACACTTTTTTCGAAATTGGTACCTACTTATGGTTTTACTCGGAAAATATTTGACTCCCTGAGTTCCTTAAAACATCCATTTGTAGCCCCATGAAAGCCCTACAGATCGCCCCACTAAAATCGGATCGTTTGAGAATTTTTTTTCAAATTTTATTTACCTACACTTTTTTCGAAATTGGTACCTACTTATGGTTTTACTCGGAAAATATTTGACTCCCTGAGTTCCCTGAAAAATCCCACTTAGAGCCCCATGAAAACCCAATACATCGCCACAGTGAAAGCTTATCCTTTCGAGACCCCCAAAAATAGATTCTACGTCCAAAAATCCCTGGATTACGACACCACTCTCGATCCCATACAACCATTGCAGCCCCATAGCGCCCCATGGGTTTCAGCGATCGGGCTGAAAACCTTGCGGGCACAACATACATTACATCGTAAACCAGGTATTGTGTGAAAATTTCAGGTTTTTAAAAAAATGCTTACTGCCCAAAATGGCTCGGAGATTCTCGAAAAAAATAATTTAATAATAATGCATAGAATTTCCCCCAGGTTTTGAAAAAGTTCCCACACTTCGGTTTCCACCACCCGGGTGTATATTTTTTATCCCCACAAGTGTATACAAGCGCCTATATATGTCGACTTTCAAGCGGTGGAAACCGCAGACCCGGTAAGCGGTTTCCACCGCTTGGAAAAAATATGCGGTTTCCACGGCCCCCGTGTACATATATATATATATCGATATATACTTTTGTACATTCTATCGATATTACGATATAATCCCCGAATGTTATCGAAAAAATAAACGGAAGTTGGAAAGGCTAAACTCCTACTGTTAATAGAACCTCATTCTGGGGCTCCATTTCAAAACAAGCCGTTTCCAATAGTATGTCAAGTGTTACGAGAAATATCCATCGAGAAATACCCATGGGAAGTTGACGAATTTGTTAGATTTATGAATAATTCATAAATCTAACAAAATTATTTTAGAAGTTTAAGAGCATGGAAGCCATTGTCTCATGAAATTCACCTACACGAATTGAAATTATTATAGCCGTTTGAAAGTAAAATTTTATTTTCCAGGGCCTTTTCGCGGCTCCTTTCTATGACTCCTGCTGTCGATCGCCGAAATCCAAAGACTGTTTTGACGTAAGTTAACTTGATCCGAATCGGTCAACGCCACCTGTTGTGACACGAAATTGTACGATCCGTTCCGGTTTCAGGCCTCGCAGGAAATTCACAGATTGTCAAGAAAAACCCTCAACAACCTGATAGCCGGTTTGTTGGGGCTTCTGCTCAACATCTGCCCTGAAAGCCAATATCAGCGGTGCCCATCAAATTCATATTATGACTACTACCGCTAAAATCATTTTTAAATAACAAAATTGTCAGTTTAGATGAACATCACATTAGGTATTGTAAGTTCCTACTATCAGGGAAATGAAGGGTTAGGGCAACATCTTAGCAAAAAGAAACGAAATCTTAATAACCTAGGTATGTATCATCTAAGAACCAACCCATTAAATTGTATGTAACTGCATCTTTCATTCATCTATCCTGTGGGCGAACACTCATTGTTAAAATAAAACTTTAATAAATAAGGTTAGCATTCTGTGACATCAGCATGACGTGTGAATTTCTTGTACGCTCCTTCACACCTTTTAAATTGGGTTTGTGTTCTTCGGACGTGAACCCCCAAAACTTCATGTTTTGCTCACCAACAACGTAAGCGGAACTTGTCATGCGCTTGACCGTTTATGAAGTTTTTGCGTGAGCCGAAATATCAACAGGCGTTTATAAATCCTCCGGTCAAATGAGACGTTATCAAGAGGTTTTCAGAGGGAAAAGAATGGAGTTGACGTCTAGATCTACATTCGTCTGCATTGTTTCTATAGTCGTAAGTAGATCTGCCGCAATAAGTTATCAATAAATCAAATATTCTTCTGTCTTGATTCTGATTAAAATTATTCTGTAATAAAAATGTAAAAAACCCCACAGGTTACTGCTTAGAGCCTTTGGCTAAAATTCAAGAAACATGGAAAATGCTTTGCCTAGTAACGTTGCCAAGCAAAATTTCGTGACACATCGCCGTCACCCAAAAAACGGGACACTTTTTGTCAGTTAGCTCAAGGCATGTTCCATGTTAAAACGCGGGAGAGATTCAATATTTTATCGAAATTTTATAAAAACTAATTGCCTCAAAATTGCTTCTTTTGTGTTACTATAGGTATAGATTCAATGACTTCAACAAGGACCTCATTCTTACGCTGTTGAACAAATCGAAACTTTTTGTGAAATGGAATAAAACAACATTAATTTTTATTAACCTATGAATTAATGTGTTTTTAATTTTGAATAAACCAGGTACTTAAATACCTGTTGCTATTGCTACATGACTTTTTGGTTTATTATTCTTGGAAAAATACACCACCTATGTAATCGCGACGGAGGTCGAAAATTAAGATCGGCCTCAAAATTTGACATTATCCGTTTCAAGAGGTCCAGATTCCAAAAATGAAATGTCCGTCCGCCGTCCGGGCCGTTTTGGGCAGTCGGATTTTTTTTTTTTTAATCTGAAAATTTGACAAAATACCTGGTTTACCATCTAGTTGGGCCCGCAAGGTTTTCACCCGATCGCCCAAACCCGTGGGACTAAAAAGGGGCTACGGGAGGGCTTTTTTTTAAGGATTTCGGCTATGGGATAGAGTTAGGTGTCGTTTTCGAAGTATTTTTGGGCGTAGAATCCATTTTCTGGAGACCCAGAACGATTCGAATTCACCGTGGGGATCTATTGGGCTCTCAAGGGCTACAAATAGGATTTTTGAAGTATGTCAGGAGGTCAAATAAGGTGTCGTTTTATGAGTAATTTTGGACGCATAATCCATTTTTCGAGGTCCCACATCTGCCCAAATATTGTAGAGAAAAAGTTTTTTTTTTTTTAATTTTTTCAAAAATATATTCCTAATGGAACAGAATTTAATTTTTGCTCATTTAACCTACATCAAAAAATAATAAACCCTTGCGTAAAATTTGCAGCGTTTTAGTTTACCTTCTTTACGCTATGATAACTAAATTATCATAAATTATCATAAATTTTATGTCCTTACATATCCAGTGGGTTCTTTTTTTGTACAATTGGCTCTGGCAATCGTTCTGAATCCATCGAGACAGGGGTTCGGCAGATATCATTACAAAATTTGTAGCGTTGTCTCACCCAACTTTTTTGTGCAGTTTTTCTTCAAGACGTCTAATGCTTGCGTCTGTGGGGTTCCAGTGCAGAAACAATTCATCTTCCCTTCGTTTCAAAAGGTAATGCAATTTGGCTAGTTCAGTCGATATGTACGAGTTTACAAATATCTTCATCGCAAAATTTAATCGGGTGTGGCGTGTTCTGACATTTCATACAGTGGACAACATTTCACCTAACTGTGTAGTGTATGTCCACTCATAGTCGGTACATATTTCTTGGTACTTACAACTGGTCAGAAATGGCCCCTCCTTAGGGCCTAACTTGACGGCATATTGGCAGATATACAATTCGCCTGGACCAGGGGCACTGGGAAGTAACCACTGGTTACCAACCAGCCCCCTTATAAATAATATATAATATATTTAAAAACCACAATATACATCTAAAAATCGTTCAAAGAAAGAGAAAAAAATGAAGAAAAATATAGTATAACGAAAAAGGTTCATTTTGGTTTATTAATAAAATTCAGATCGGCCTCAAAATTTGACATTATCCGTTTCAAGAGGATTTCAAGATTCCAAAAAACGAAATGTCTGTCCGCCGCACAGTGGGGCAGAACCTCCAATTTCGGGAAAAAATAGAATTCCTTGAATTTTCAAAACGTTTGTGATCATTTCTATAGTACTTTTTCGCGCTGAATTGAATACTGCAATAACTTTGACGATTAGAGCAACTGGCAAAAAGATACAGCCAATTATTAGATGAAATAACTACGGCATCACACAATTTTGGCAACAATATTTACTGTAAATCAAAAAAGTAAATTTAGCTTTATAATAAACTTGAGAAAAAATAATAATTATTTAAATGCAGAAATATTTTTTTTTAAGTTCAAAATAAATGGTAAAAAATTTTTTTTTAATGAATACATAGGTAATTATATAGGTAAGACTACAAATAAATAGCTCCTACAATCAGTCAATTCTTCTGTCTCGTCACTTGATTGAATTGATTACGTTGATTCACTCACCTTTATCGCCTCGACCTCTAACCCGAATACACCACAATCCTGTTAACCGGCATCTTTGAAAATTCACTGCTCCTGAATACGTTGGAAAATGGCGACGAAATTTTCACAGCATCTTTATTAGGGTCTGACGTTTAAGAAAAAAAAAAATAAGCCAGACCTTAGGATGGCCTAGCTCGATTTGCACGCTTCCCTAAAGTCAACTTCTGCAGAAAACCGTGAATTCGGAGTTGTTGTTCATCGGAATTCATTTTAAAATTGAATTTTGTATTTTTATAGAATACTATTGGTACATATTGAGAATATGTAAAATTTTCAAAACTCCACGATTAAACTGAGTGAGAGGGGATTTTTTTATGTTATACCTATAAAATGCTTAAAATCTCATAATCTCATGTTTCATTCCTCATTTAAGTAGTGAAAACTAATTTTAACCGCAAAACGACTATTACACGCTGATTCTACGGTTAAAAACCTTGGAGAAAACCACAAAAATTCTCTGGTATACACCCTTTGCAAATTTGACTTTTTTCCACACTGGCCCCACTGTGCGCCGTCCGGGCAGTTTTGGGCAGTCGTAATTCTTTTTTAAATCTGAAAATTTGAAAAAATACCTGGTTTACCATCTAGTTAGGCCGTAAGGTTTTCAGCCCGATCGCCCTATCCCCCTATCCCACAGTTTCGGCTAGGGGATCGAGTTGGGTGTCATTTTCGAAGTATTTTTGGGCGTAGAATCCATTTTCGGGGGTCGCAGAACGATTCTAATTTACCGAGGGGATCTATTGGGCTCTCATGGGGCTACAAATGGGATTTTTGAAGGATCCCAGGAAGTCAAATTTTAGTATTTTTCTCGTAATTTCGGACGCATAATCCATTTTCCGAGGTCCCACATCTGTTCGAACAATGTACAGATTTTTTTATTATTTTATTTTATTCTATTTTTTATTGATCGAAATTAATTTTTGAACAACTAACCTTTATCAAATAATTAATTATTATTAATACCAGTACCTAATTGAAAGAAATTGAAATTGAAGAATAATAAACCCTTGTGTAAAATTTGCAGCATTTTTATGAAAAAGAATTCTCTGATGTCTTTTTAAAGCCTTTTGATTAGGTACATCTTTAGTCTTTCAACGTTTATAGAGAAATTTTGTTTATGAGCTTTTGGTCAAATCTAGTGAGAGGAAAGTTGATGGAGTTTCCGTTGGCTCCATGATTTTGCACTTAAGTGGATTTTGCCGAATTCATACATTCTCTTCACATCACATGACAAGACAATAATTTTCTTATGGGCACTGCTGTGAACAGCAGTAACCACTTGGTCGCCCTTTTAGGTCCTGTTTTCAGACATTAAAAAAAAAAAACAAAAAAACAAAAAAAAACAAAAAAAAACAGAAAACGTAAATTTTGTTCAAATAATTTAAACACTGACAATTATTGTAGTCACTGCTTACAAAGCAGTTTACTTTTGAGTACAATAATTACGAACGTATAAATTTAGTAATAATTACTAAATTTATACGTTAATAATAATAATTATTATTACCTGAGTGACTAAACCCACTCAAAGTTATGAATAACCACCTTATTCCACTTCTTGATCGTGATTTCAGCTTCCATGTGTAAGTACTCCGGATATTGCTTTTAACCGTGACGTAACGTGACACTTTTAAAAGTATGCTTTATGATGTACCTACAAAAGCAGCCATAAAATGTCAACAAGTGTAGGTAGTTTCTTTAACTGCAAACATTCCACTGCACATTCCGGTTTCGTCGCTGATAGCACTCTCTGTCGACAAACCCACATACATATAATATATTATATATATTAATACGATTAATATATTATGTACGATGAGGCTCTGATTAAGTTTAATCAGGTCATCTTATGACACAATTGTAATAAACGATAGTAGTCTCTACATAGAGTTCGCAATCCCGAACGTTTTTCTGAATCCCGGGATTTTTCAGAGATAATCCCGGGAAAATGAAGAAGAAACCACGATTTCAAACTTTTGGGGAAAAATGGCTAATATTTGAAGAGGTGTATCTCGGGACCTATTGGACTTACAAAGCTGCCGTTGCGTCCGAATCGTAGCAAATCTTGTCTACTTAAAAAAAAAGGTATACAGTGACTTTTGGTTATTATTCTTGGGGTTAAAATAATACAATTACCTATGTAATCGCGATGGAGGTGCATAATTCTGATCGGCCTCAAAATTTAACATTATCCGTTTCAAGAGGTCTAGATTCCAAAAACGAAATGTCCTTCCGCTGTCCGGGCCGTTTTGGGCAGTAGGAATTTTTTATATCTGAAATTATATTATTGCTTACCATCAAGTTGTTCCCGCAAGGTTTTGAGCCCAATCGCCCAAACCCGTGGGGCTAAAAAAAGGGTACGAGAGGGGTTATTTGAAGGGTTTCGGCTATGGGACCGAGTGGGGTGTTGTTTCTGAAGTATTTTTGGGCGTAGAATCCATTTTTGGGGGACCCAAAACGATCTGATTTCATTGTGGGGGCCACAAATGGGATTTTTGAAGGATCTCAGGAGGTCAGATTGGGTGTCGTTTTGCGAGAAATTTTGGACGCATAATCCATTTTTCGAGGTTCCACATCTGTTCGAACAATGTACCTACAGGTTTTTTTTTTTTTTTATAATTTTTTCAAAAACATTTTCTTAATGACACTGAATAATTCTGTGTCATTAATTATTAATGTTTGCACCATTAACCTAAATCGAAGAATAATAAACTCTATGTAGTGTAAAATTTGCAGCGTTTTTTCGGTAGCGCGCATAATTGGAGTATTAAGCAAAAACTGAAAAACGACCGAAAATTCAGCACGAGGATTTTGAAGCTGCAATCTTGGTCCGATCAATGACAACATACAAAAAAAATCGGAACGTGTCGATTTTTTCCGTCCTAAGCCGTTTTTTGTGACCGGTGACTTGCCTATCAGGTGACATTAGTACCTATACTAAATTCAAATGGTGGCCCCGGCTGCCTCCATTTTCGAACACGCTCGTTTTTTTTTAAATTATGCTCAATAAATCTTTTCGCTTTTTCGCCAATGGCGCCGGCTGGTTCGTCCATTTCCGAATTTTTCTTCAGGGGAATTCACAGTTTTCACCTTAGAGCGCTATCGATATAATTTAATAACGGAAAATAGTTCGAAGGCTAAGTGATCACTTAGCCTTCGAACTATTTTCCGTTATTAAATTATTTTTTCCAACAAGACTTGAGCAATTTACGCACGAGGTGCAACAAATTCTCGAATCTCGTGATTTCAAATTGTCAAAAATCGTCCAAGATCCCGGGATTGCATACCCTACCCCTACGTGAACGTTAACTGTTCATACGTGATCTGGATCCCCACTTCTTCTATACGATACATTTCGTTGAATAGGGACAACAACTCACTGAGTAAGACATCCGGCGTATTTTTTTTAAGATGGTTCATTTAAAGGTGCAGCATCCTGTATGGGATCCCATGAACATACAGGGCTAATCATTGAACTGAAAAGGTTTTCCGAGTTTGCTCTGCCTAATAATTATTGTGTGACTTCAATTATTGAAGTCACACAATATGTATACACATAATGATAATATCACTATGCTGAAAATCCCTAAAATGCCAAAATTGGACGTTACAGGTGGAGCACTGCCATGTTGATGTTGATTAAAATTATTATTGGAATTGAAAACAAATTGTAATCATGCGAATTACCTACATAGAATATTTTAAATAATCGTTCTGTTCAACAATTTATCAACCTAAAACCTCGTTTTTCAGGATGGAGACTGCAAATTGGAAGACATCGTCCCTTTGAAAGGGCCAGCACTGCACACGTTACTCAAAGGGCTGGCTTCACTCCTCGTCCAACTCTACCCTGAAATTTGTCCCCGATGCGTTAAAGTCCAAAAAGAAAAAGAGGAGCCTATAAAAATTTTCCGTCAGATCATGCAGATCCCTCCGGTCTACCCCGTTCAAACCCCTTGCTATCCTTCTATGTGCAAACCGCCGGTGCAGCAGCAAAGTACTTGCGGTCATTTTTATCCTCAGGAGCAGTGCAGCCAACCCTCCATTGCTGCACAGAACTCTATTCTGCAAAATCCCTGTTGTTGTTGCTAAAGAACCGACCTGGTTGAAATGAAATGATTTATTTGTAAAAGCCTACGGGCGATGCAAGGTACAACCGGGTACAATCACTGGTACAATCTGTAAATTGTAAATTTGTAATCAAGTATAATTCTGACTCCAACATTCTCTTATTTGCAGTTGACCTGGTCAGTGGAACCAAAAGCCCCTCCGCGGCCTCTCATTTATTTTCCATTGTTTTTTTGGAGTCGGCGTTTCTAATGAAAGTTGACAAACTTCAAGACTGCTGCTGACTCCCGGCTGCTCTCAATGAGGAAAATACATAGTTGTCCTGACGCAGCACAATGTGGCAACAAAAGACCCTCACGAGCGTTGAACCTCGAGAAAACTGCTGCGTCAAAACATTGTTTGTTATATCGCCCTCGATTTTCGGTTTCAGCTGAAGCTGCCGTAAAAGTGACATTTCGTAACTCGATATTTGTTGAAAATGAAACTGTACAACGTCAACTGTGAGGAGGGTTGACGTCAATGCGGCCGGATGATAGATAGATCGACGATAAGAGTAGAAAATACCGAAAAATGGAAGTCTTGAATAACGTTAGGTTTTTATTTCCTCCATTCTAAACTACCTGCTTCATGACATCATTAAAAACGTTTGGCGCTATTTACATTTTCAGGAGGGTTATCACAGGTTTTAAGATTTCAGCAGCAGATCCCGGAAGAGCAACCACATCCTTGCAAAAGGGGAGCAAGAGAGCCGAGCCCAATGCTGATAGTTCCACCCAATTGAGGGAGACAAGACTGAAACGAAAGAAAAAAAAATAGCTGTAACAATAATTAAAAATGCTTAAATTCACAGTTCTTAAACAAAAAATGAACAATTAGGAATGGGTGTTTCTTATTTTATTTTTTTAATCTACAGAAGGCTTCCAAACAACACCGAAAATGGGGTTAAAACTCAAATTGCAAGTTCGTACGAATTTATGGAAAAAATGGCAATTTGAATTATTGGCAGAAACCAGCGATTAGCTCCCATTGGTCGACGATTGCGCCATGGTGCCAAGTTGGCCACCATTAAAAAAATAAAATAAAAACTGAAGATTGTTTATGGGAACGATCAACGGAAAAAGTAAGTGTTTTTCTGAGTTGGCGACCCTGGCGATCCGTAGGTGGCCAGAACAACTTTATATGAATATAAACTACGTGAAAGACTTTTGGTCACAAAAAGTACCTATGTATTTTTCTCTTTTTGACTTCTAACAACATGACACAGGATGATTTAACCCGAAATTCGGGTGCACATCCATTCATTAATCAGTAATTAATCTACCAACAAGGTGTTGTAGTTAGTACGGAATCTGTAGGAATTGTTACGAGGACAGAGGAATTTCATAATCAACGATGTCATTTCTGCATGAGATTCTTTCACGGTTTTCTACGAATTTGTTGATATCCACTTACAATGTAATTTTGCTGCACAATAAGCTTTCAGAAACCCTTCTACGACAATTTTTGGATTGAAACTTCTTTTTGTTTCGATCTGGCAGGAGTTGGGAAAAGTAAGCTTTTGAAAGAAGGCGGCAACTGAACCTGCATAGGCTACAGTAGCCGTAGAGTAACTCTCGTGACGTCTTCACTGTAAGGTTCATGGCCACACGCCAGCGCCTAGTGAAGGACCAGAGGCCACACGTTCTGACGTCACCCAGTGTGAAATCACTGAACTGAACAATCTTAAGTACCTATATCAGTTTACAAATTTCATAAAACTGGAAACAATCAGCTACATTAGAGAATACCATAAGCATGTCAGTTATTTAAATTTTACATAACTCATATGCTTATGGTTCTCATATTTTTTTGGAAATTGCCAAAGAACCCCATTATGATAATAACTGAGAGGTACATAGTAAGTTTCTTCAGTTTGGAAATGAAGAATTTGCATAAAACGCATATTGTGTCCTTCCGTGATTTTTTGTTTTGTTTTGCAAAATTGCATTACCGCAGACAAAACAAAATTTATTAGTTCCAGGTCTGGTGTGCAATCCTTAACTGTCCACCTAAAATTTCATTAGCGAAGAAAACGGTGACCAAAATTTACCGAAGGAGCGGATGGGAGGCAGATGGGAGAGGGTTGCTGAATGTAGATGGGGGTTGGCTGAGGTAAGCAGATGGGCTGAGGGGCTGGTGCAGGTAAGCAGATCGGCTGAGGGGCTGGTGCAGGTAAGCAGATTGGTTGTGGGGCCGGGAGGTAGATTGGTTGTGGGCAGGCGGGGGCGGGGTAGCAACACTGTTTTTCCATCAATTTGCTCAACAATTTGGTGCAACAGGGTTGACCAAAGGCGAAGGCCAAGACGGACAAAAACACGACGAAATGGACCCTCATTGTTCGGACCCTCTCAGATTACCAACAGCAGCCTCATCCGATCGTACACCACTTTTATAACTCAGGCCCCCGCCCGAGGAAACGCAAGTACCGAACGTGATTGCAGGTTGGACATGATGTCCGAGTAAATACAACCGCATCCTGGTTCAGAAAGGTTTTAACCTGGTTTTTTCGAGAGATCGCTTCTTTAGGGTTTTTGACCCCTTCAACCTGGGAACGTGTCGCACATTTCCTCACGAATACAACCCAGAGACCCTCCCGCTAATTGGCCGTGAACAGATGAAAAAGCATCCGCCCAAAACTTAGTCCTGACCTGATAGGCTTTTTGGTTCTAGAAAATTTCGATACAAAGTTCCCCGATGATCATTGTGGGTTCCAACCCAAAGGAACAAGTGGTGCAAAGCTAGTGTCATCATCATCGACCGTGCCGTGGCTTGAATTGAAATTAAGCTCCAGTAACATTAGCTCAGACTTGTAAAGTGGAACTAAAAAGCAGTAAACGGGCCGATTTCTAAGCTCGTAAAAGTCTCCGTTCGCGATCAGCAAACATGATATTCAACGATAATTCCTAGATCCATCTTCAATCTGGATGCACAAGGTATCAAAGCTGCACAACTGCCTTGTTGAAGGTTACATTTGATGATAGTCACTAACACTTGTTACCATTGGACTGCTCGAATGCGTTTGGAAAGTCGCATTTCAGTACTCTTCAGCATAATTTTCCCTTTTTCCATGACTTGTCTTCTTCAGATTCTATCCTGGTTAAATCCTTTCTTGTTGGGCAAACGTAGTCATCTGCTCCAACATCTTTGCAGTCAGGTGTCCCCCAGGGGGAGAAGAGTCTCTGAATTTATTTCTTCGCGTTGGGTGTCGAAAATTTGGCTTTTTTTTTTCTTTTTTTTTTTCATTTTCCAGGCTTATTGAGTAGAAATCCATATTTATGATGTGAGTTTAGGGGAGACTTTAGTTCTACTCTGGAGATTTCGTCAGCGGATACTGTATTTCGGCTGTTACGCCATCTTCAGTACTAAGCTGAAACAAACAAGAATTACAAAACTACTCAACTACTGTTCCAGCCTCAGACTATAGTCCTATAGGAAGTCATCACTTTTTTGTTGTACAGACTAGACACTTTACCACACTTACCAACTTACATTATTTGGCGCAGCAGTCTGAGGACCCTATTTCTTTTCCAGACGAAATTGGCTTTGATATAGACAAATCAGACTCGAATGGCCACCAAAGACCAGAGAACTAATGGCTACCCGTCTGAAGGATCTAGTGGGATCGTCTATCTGTACGTTCAAGAGAAGTCTCCTTACCATTCCTGTGGGACTTTAGACGAGGTTTTGAGAAAGCAACACCATAATGGTCTGGTTTGTTTTATCAGTCCTTGTGACGACGATGTCATCACTATGGTCTGTTATGAATTTCTTGGCTTTGTTAAATCTTTTATTAATTTCTAATTTTGAATGGCAGTTTTTGAGTCTATTGGCCTCGTTTGTAATTACGTTAACACATTGACCTCTGATGGAGTTCTGATTTGTTTGAGGAACACTGGTTGAAATGAAATATTCGATGTCACAGATTAATTTATCAATAATTGATAAATTAATCTGTGACATCGAATATTTCCTTGATCCAACTGCCAATAATTATTGGCAGTTGGATCAAGGAACTGCGGATTGTCAAACTCAGCTCCCCCCAGTTTCACCAAAAAAATCATGAACGTCTCCGAACTGTTCTTACTAAAAATGGCTATCCTAATTCTGTAATCAATAAAATCTTTGCCCAACATTAATCTAGCCTCACTAGACCACAAAATTTACGACAACCCCGTAGGTATTGCTCTACCCCATATGTACGGGGGGTGTCGGAAAAACTTTCCAAGATTTTAGATTCTGATTCTGCTCAGCTTGCGTTTAAAAACAAAAAAACTGTAGGAACTCTTTTCACTAAAACCAAAGACCCCATCCCTCCCCACCAACAGAACGATATAATTTATGACATCCCATGTCAACAAAATTGTCCCAAACGCTATATTGGCCATACTACAAATTTCATGTCAAAACCTATCAATACTCATGAAAAAGAGAGCTCTGGTCCAGTAAAACCCACGTCCACCGCCTTGACTATCCATTCTAGGGAGGCTGGACATAAATTTCAATTTAATAAAGCCAAGATCATTGGTAAAGAACCCATCCTTTTCAAGCGGGAGATGTTGGAAATGATCCATATTGAACGCAACAAACGTCAAACAGTTAACTTCAGAACAGATGTCCAACACCTCAGTAAATGTTACTCTGACTTAATCCATAAAGGGAGACCGCTGACATAAAACCGTTAACGCCTTAATTACCTACTCACTAACCAACCCTCAAACCTTTCAAAAAGTCGGCACCCTTTGTGCTCTGTTTGCCACTTTCTAAAAAACCCCCCACCATCGACAATTGTCAGTTCCTTCTGTATGTCTGTATCCTACATATTATTTAGTATATTTGTACGACAGCGACGGTTCACATCGTGTACTGCCCTTGTCCCTGCACTTGTAAGTACCTCTGTATATTTTAAACTTGCTCACTCAATGACAGGATTTTGCTCTACTACCTTCCAAATTATTTATATCATATTCATTTGTTCTATGTACACTTGTGACTGTTTCATATCATATACACTTTGTACACTATTGTGTCGTATCATATAGTTTCATCAATTGTTAAATTTAAAGTTTAAATTCGTGTTTTTTTTGTTTTTTTTCATTTCATTAGGCCCTGATGATAGGAGAATATCTCTTGAAACGTCGGCAAAAATCTCGTCTTATTTGACTGACCCTCAACAAGTTTCCAACAACATTAATTGAAACGGTCAACATCACCATCAACTATATATATAATTATTATATATAGCTATTAATTAATAAGAATATATATATATTAATTAATAGCCAACTCCTTGACAGATCGGATGCGAATTCATCCCAGCCCCGAGCTGTTCCACCATTTAATGATTTCTGCGCGGTTTTCGATGTTAGACGATGCTCCTTCTGGCGTTAACTATAAACTTTAGGTGTCTCGGGGTGGTGAAACTGGTCCCAAGTCGTGAAATGGGCGTTTAGAATCATAGATCCATGGAAGCCATACTATCTTATCCTACTCAGGGACTCTTTCACCATCAGACCGTTCTGCAAATTTGACCATGGGCCGCACAGTTCCCCATGTTAAATGGGGCTCCTTCTGGCGTTTAACCTTCCCGTTAAAGCTAAACACTCGGTAACTCGGGTGGATAAAGTGATGCAAGTATATCAGCAAGGGATACTTGCCCCCCGAAATCACTCTCTTCAACTCTCCCAGTGATATGCACTTTCCCTTTTAGCCAGCGCCAAATTTCTCGTTGTCAATTTGCCCTTTCCTTGTACAAAAGACCAAAAAGTTCGTTGGGACCCAAAACAGGAAAAATCTGGTTCTGGTGGGCAACAGGACATTCAAACAGAACATAATAATATTATGTCACAGTGATCATAATATGATAGGTTTTGTTCATTAGTGATCTTATGATAATATTATTATTATGATCACTAATGAACAACACCTAAATTATCCTACATCTTAGTAGGTACCTACTTATCTGAGAACCTACAGAGAACCTAATGTAACATTACACTCATTCCGCTGAGAAACTCAAGTTTATGGAATGAATCCCTTTTAGTGGAGGCAAAAAAATCTGATTCAACGAAGGAATGAGACCGGAAACTCTTGACAACTTCCTTGCCATTGTTTCACAATAACGTTCGGTCTCGGGACCCGACAGGAAATCTCCGGGAGAAAAATACTCGTAATAGTAATAAAGACTCGGTCGGAAAAAAAGATCGTTATCTGACAGCCAACAGCCACTTGTTGTCCAGTGCTGAGCTCCTGATACGGATTTTCCTCGAGGACGAGAGAACCCCACAGACATGAATGAAGCTGCTGACCTCATCGGATTCCGCGGGAGTAAACGGCGGCTTTTTGTCAAAACAATTTTCCACAGTTTTCCTCCAAACATCGCCTGAAATCTGACCTCCCAGTGTGATCTTTCGTATTCTTCGAAAATCAGAAGTGAGGTTGATTACGCACAACGCAATACAGTCAGTCTGTCCATCGAAATAGTCCCAACGCAATGATGAGGGTTTTCATGATAGGACCGACCTTGATGTGTTAATATCCTAAATGAGCTAGAGATGGGAGAATTTGTTAAAAGTATGTTATCAAACTGTATTATCAGCTGTATGATCCGTGCTAACCACGAATCAAAACAAACATAAAACAAGTCACAACATAATCTATGTACTATGAAAGTAGCGATCTCTCGTAGATCTTGTAGTTCTGTGATCCAAATTATCTTAGTCCTAGGACCCTTTCTTCTTCATCACGTTTTTCCCAACCATTTAGTGGTGACACGTCCACACACTCTCGCTGTCAAGTGCCTCATAATTGAGTGCTCACTATCGAACTCGATGTTTTTTTGGAGTGCTGAATCCGAATCTGACTCCCCGCTTTTCCGGTCACGTCCAAATTTTCGAGATACCTATTGGCGATTTTTCGTTTTTTCGGCATTTTTCAGTTTAGAACATCACAACTAAACGTGCAGATGCCCAAAAATACCAAAACAAATTATCTTCTTACTGGAAATTTATCGCTGATTCCGAATCATATATGAGTCCCAGAAGCATTGGTAGGTCCTGGGTAGAGGCCTTGGTTGTTACTATCGTCTTGATTTCTTGGTGGAACCTCTCTCTCGCCTTGTTCCTCGCTGAAATCACCCAGGTTGTAATGGAATTTTTCCAAGTAGGTAAGGGTGTTTCTGATGAATAAAAACATCTTTGAGTCTGTCTAAATTGATGCCTCCAAGACTAATATATTCCTCGGAACAAAGTTTTGTTGTGATCAAGTTGCATTGCCGACTCCAGGAGTTCAGGTTCTACGATATGGCCAAAAAGGGTAAACACTTTGAAAAATCATAGCTTCCTTATTATGGAAGATACCTACAGAATCGCGGTTGGTCCCATTCGACGCAGAAACAATCTACCTACAAGACCTCGTTGGAAAACAATTTTTAACGGCCTTAGTTTTCACGCTAGAAGGTAAAGAGTAGGTACCAAAAAACGTGACTTCGGTTTTTTCGACATTTTTTTGGCAAAATCACACATTTTTGTGGCTTTAGACCCCAACTCGTATATGTATTCGGAATCAGCGATAAATTTCCAGTAAGAAGAGAGTTTTTGTAGACTTTGCGGGCATCTGCACGTATGGCTGTGATTTTCTAAACTGAAAAATGCCGAAAAAACGAAAAATCGCCAATATCTCGAAAATGTGGACGTGACTGGAAAAAACGGGGGTCAGATTCGGATTCAGCACCCAAAAAAAAACCAAAGAGTGACCTTTTTTTGTAAACCTGCGTTATTTTAGGAAGGGCAATAATTGTCCAAAATGGCGTTTTTTTCTTTTTTGTTTACTGCGAAATATGAAAAAAAAGAGGTTCAAATGGGTTGACGTGGGAAACGGCAGTTTTTCGATGTTCCTTCCCATGGAAATAAAAGGTTTGTTCCAGGTCTGACTGCGTCTGTCGACAGAACCCGACCGCACCCTACTCGAGCTCTCAACCTACGATCGACCTGGAACAGCAGTTTCTAAACTGCGCATGTCTCCGGCGATTTCTGTTAACATTCCGTCAAACCTGGAACAAACCTAATAGCTTGAATGATCGTGTTCTACAGTGTCTATTTTAGAAAAGGCAGTTGTCCGTTTCTTTGATGAGGACAACAGTCCTGTCTCAAAATTTATTAAATAATAAATAAATAATAATAAAATTTATTAATTAATATTGTTTAATTATTATATTATTATTAATTATTATATTATTAATATATTATTGTTTAATATTATTAAATTTTGTTATTATTATGTTTGGGGACTGCCGTCACAAAATGTAAGGCTTCAAAAAGTTAAAAGTAAATAAATAAAAATAAGTAGGTATACAAAAATATCTAGAAATAAAAGAGGAAATCGTGAAGTAAAACAAGATAATAGAAATAATGCGTTTAGTGTTTCATTTATATTAAAACACCATTTACCCATAATCTAAAACGCTGCAAATTTTACGCAAGGGTTTATTATTCTTTGATATAGGTTGCTTGTGCATAAATGATTTCTGCGTTAATGGAAAAAAGTTTTGGAAAAAAAATTTTTTGGATTTAAAAAAAAATTCAAAAATTCTACTTGCTCGAAAAATATTTAACCTCCTGGGATCCTTCAAAAATCCCATTTTTAGCCCCATGAAAGCCCTATAGATCGCCACAGCGAAATCGGATCGTTCTGGGACCCATAAAAATGGATTCTACGTCCAAAAATACTTCGAAAACGACACCTAACTCGATCCCATACCTAAAAGCCTTCAAAAAACCCTCCCGTAGCCCCATTTTAGCCCCATAGCGCCCCACGGGTTTCGGCGATCGGACTGAAAACCTTGCGGGCACAACTAGATGGAAACCAAGTATTTTGTCAAAATTTCAGATTTAAAAAAAAATTCCCACTGCCCAAAACGGACCGGACGGCGTACGGCTGATCGCATTTTGAGGCCGATCGGAGTCGTCTACCCCCGGCGCGAAAACATAGGTGTATTATTCCAAGAATAATAAACCGAAAAGGCTGCCCATTGGAGAATAATGCGATATACTATAATATATTAGATTGATTATTATTCAATCTATATTATTAGAGTGAAAATCGATGATCTCAGATAATAATTGGACCCTTGTAGAATATTACATAGTTTTCCATAATTATTCCTCAAAAATAGAGGCAACCAGGAAGTTTTTCTAGATTTCCCAAAACCTAAAGAATGGACAAAGGCCCTTCCTAAAAAAAAAAAAATAATAATGATAATAAAAATTAATAAAATAAAATTGAGTTTAAACGGGTTTTCACTGATGGCATCACTTCGTAAGCTCAAGCGTGAATATCCTTGATGGTCGCCCATCAATCATACTAAAAATATTGTGAGCTTACAAGACCCCGAAATCTTGAGTCTCGACAATTCACAATCTTGTTGCAGTCACTGTAACACCGTCATCTAATCCATACTAAGAAGACACGACATGTGTTTCAAGTAAATATACAATAATAATAATTATTATTGTCAAGGGCGTAGTCAGGGTGTGGCAGGGGGGGGGGGGGCCTAGACTTTTGGGAACAACTAAAACTATCTAAAACGACTAAAACTAGGTAGGTACATTACTCTGGTTGAGTCCGTCATCACTGGGTGTTTTGATGGTGGTGGCGAGCGCTTTCAAAGTGAAAACATTATCATCTGGTCAGTGAGGGATCACTCAATGGCCAGACTATGATGATTTTATTAATTTCACATCGAAAGCGCTCGCCGCCGCCGCCACCAAAACAGCCAGTGATGATGAACGCAACCAGAGTTATGAAATCACTTACTGGCGGACTCACAAACCCTTGACAACCAATACTAGTTAGGCTTACGGAGAAAAAAAAAGCGATATTAATTTTTACCGAATTTCTATCTCTAAGGTAAAGGAATTTCGGAAATTTCGTTCTTGCTCAGCTTCATTATTACGACTCCGATCGGCCTCAAAATTTGACATTATCCGTTTCAAGAGATATAGATTCCAAAACCGAAATGTCCGTCCGCCGTCCGGGCCGCTTTGGGCAGTAGGAATTTTTTAAAAATCTGAAATGTTGACAAAATACTCGGTTTACCATCTAGTTGTGCCCGCAAGGTTTTCAGCCCGATCGCTCAATCCCGTGGGGCGCTATGGGGCTAAGGGAGGGTTTTTTTGAAGGCTTTTAGCAATGGGAATGAGTTAGGTGTCGTTTTCGAAGTATTTTTGTACGTAGAATCCATTTTTTTGGGGGTCCCGCAACGATCCGAGTTCACTGTGGCGATCAATATGGCTTTCATGGGGCTACAAATGGGCTTTTTGAAGAATCCCAGGAGGTAAAATATTTTTCTAGTAAAAAAACAAACAATTTTTGAAAAAAACAATAATTATTATTGAAAAAATCTAAAACATTTTTATTTGCTAAAATCTTTTTCTAATCTAATCTAATCTAAAACATTTTTATTTTCTAAATTTTTTTTAATTTACAGAATTAAATTTCTGCACAAGTAGGTAACCTATGTTGATTCAACGAATAATAAACCCTAGTGTAAAATTTGCAGCGTTTTTTTTTGTTTTTTTTTTTCGAATGAACGAAAACGTTTCAAAATTTGACAGTGCTTGTATAAGATATTACCTACTATTATGCGGTTCAAATTTTGAAGTGGATTGCGAAAATGGTTCGGTGGGTACGACGAGTACCTACGCCGTCTGGGTCGCCAATCTGTCTCTGTAACTTTCACAATGTGAAAGACGGCGTAGCATGTCATGCTCGGTGGCCTCAGGTTCATGCTGTCAAGACAGAAACCCTCTGACTAGAGACCATTTTGTTACGTATCTCATTTATTCAATTTTGCTGAAGATCTATCATCATCGATCATTTTATAGATGGCTTTAATAATAACTATTATTAATTATTAAACCCTAATACTTGATAACGATACTTACCTACCGTGATTTGCCTCAATTTATTTGAATATGAAGAGCGATGGCGGATCATCAAGGCTCTTACACTGGCACCCATCCATTGCGAGTAGCTCTAGGCTACAAGGATCCTACTCGTACATAAGACGATTTAATCCAGTTCGAGGTTCAAAATTGGTAACAGGTGTTTGTTATATGAGTTACCAATGCTAAGCAGTTGAGTTCTTTCTCCAGTGTCTGCGGGTTTCTCAGGTGGGAACAACCACCAGGATGTTCTGACCTACGATGGGGCCTGATTTGGCTGAATGGATAACTGACTTTTTCAATAAGTAATAGTTACTTATTTCTTTGCCTGAGAGCAACCTGCGACTATTCGCCGATTTATGTTGATTCAGCATTTTAACAATAGTACGGACAAAGTTTGTTTATCGTACGTTTATTCTGATGGGCGGAGGGGTTTGCAGAGTTGGGAGTCGAGTGTGGTTTCGTTGTCGATTTGGACGTGGAACCGATTGCGGAGTTTCAATCTGCCCAAATGCTGGGACTAGGACCTGGTACCTAGGTTTGCTATATTATTTTATATTATAAAAAATAAAAAAAATGAGTAGACCTACGTGTAACGATTTTTTGTTTTCAATAAAAGCATTTGACTTTAGAGGTCTAACAGTACATACCTAACAGTTAATAATTAACTGGAGTTAAATTATTTTGGAGGTGTGTTTCCCTCGGAATATGTGCTCTATTTTAGGTACAGGACAAGAGGAGAGGCGGAGGAGCCATCGTCACGGTGATGCAGGGCGGGGTTGAGCTTGTTCGAGCTGGTTGGTCCAGACGGTTCAGAATCCCTCGAATGCGGACGCGAACAGATTCGACGCCCACCAGGAGCTCAGGAGCAGGCAGGAGGTTGAGGAGTTCCCCGAACAATACGGCTCTCCCCTTCACGCAAGACAAAAAAAAAAAAAAAATCCGTTCGAATGGCAACCCAACCCTCGTACGTGATTTCGGGATGGCAAACTTTTTTTTCAAGTCCTTTTATAAGAAATGACGTTCCCGAATGAGGTTCATTGATGAAAGATGGAGGCGATCCGAAGGTGCTCGCATCTCCTGGCGCTCTCCTGCTTGGTTTCCAGGGTAAGTCAGACCCACTTCCTCCCTACTATCCAATCAAATTAGAAAGCACTCAAAATCTCTTCCATCTCTCTAAAAACCCTCTCCTCTATCTCTGTGAATCTTACCATTACTTTTGGCTGTGGGTCTTAATTGTTCCTGATTGGTCATTTTTGTTGAGTTTTGAAACCATTTTCTGTTCAACGTTTGTTTCAGATAGTCACATCACGAGTCCCTTGTGGAGCCCATCAAAATGTTGACGTAAGTAATGCCGTGAGAATGTAAGGTTCTTTTAAACCAAAATTTGTCCTCACATACCTATCAAGATGTGTTGATTCTCAAAGCAAGATTTCCGTCCGCCGTTTGCCGATAACGCCGTTTTTAGCTGTAGGAATTTAAAAAAAAAAAACTCGTTTTGTTGACAATTTACTCGGTTCTCCATCTTGACAAGGTCTTTAGCCCCAGTGCAGTCACCACGCAGTAGCGGTCGCAGCTTGTAACTAGCGTGCATGCACAAGCGCCAGTAAAGCAATTATTGCTCTCATTAATGAGCTTAGCTTTGAGGTTGAAGATGCGGAGGGTCGAAAAAGCGAAGACGTTTTGGGTACATCTTATTATCGCCTCAACGAAACCAGGGGGTTATTTTGCTAAATTCCCGGAAATTCAATTCAATGCCAGGCCAAGTTGTTTGTTTTTACTGGCTTAGTGCAAAGAATTTTTCCCAACTCCTAGAAGTGACACGGCCAAGTATTACCTATGTACTACTATACTAAATCATACTGTATTAATGATCTAAAGACTAACAGTTGACACGAACTTGACGACTGAAAAATCACCATGATTAAAAAGACGTAGAGCTGCTATTGGAAAAATCGCCACGATTAAAAATAGAGCCCGGAATTCGATCGATCTAGCCCGCGATAGTAACAGTTACTACATTTTCCAAAATGTAGGACGGGGTTTAAGGAGGCTCTAATGCCCGCAATGCCCACCGAGTGTAATCCAATTTGCAGCGATTTTGGCGTTGAGTTCAATATGACATAATACTATATTATAGTACATTGTACTACCTATTTACCTACATTGGATTGCAACAGTTTCTTGCTTGTTCTAAACGTGTTTTGAACCACATAGTTCAAAAATTTGAAATTGGAACATTTTGGATTTGAAAATCAAATTTGCCGTTAAGACAGGGAGAAAACGTCAGCATTTTTGAGGAATTCCATTTTCAACAAAATTGGGTTTCTAATGCAAAATTGCTGTCCAAAAGTGTCCATTAAGAATTAAATGCCATTTTCAAGAGTTGTCATTTTTCTTCGTACCTACCTATCTTTTCGAACGGACTAATCCATCACATTACTTGGATTGCCTAAGGCGTGGGGGCCCCGGTTTTTGACTCCTCTGCAGATGACTTCCCCACCAATCATATTCCCATTTCCAAACCCTTTGAGTTTACCTCCGGCTCTGCTTCCACACCACGTGCCCGACGCTCCTCGCCCACCATGCTGCCCTCGTCCTCTAAAGGTAGGCGATTTAATTGGAAAATTACCGTGAAAGAACTAACCAATAAAAACAAACTGAGAGAGAGGGGCCCTCATGTTCTGTCAGAGGAGGTTGTAGAGAAAAGTTATTATTTAATTTTACTTCAATTTGAAGTGTGTGTTACTTTAATTCTGTAAAAAACCGTCTTCCACACCTTTTGCTTCCTCCATTCAGGCATTTGACTTTGTTTGAAAACGTCAAAAATAACTTTTCCATCTAAGTGACGTCCTTGCATTTGAGCTCTGTTTGTTTTATGAGATGTACCTGAAATAACACGCTCATGCTCGAAAAGTTCTCACGTTTTTCTTCTCATCTACAGGGTTTAGGAAGCGGGCCCAATCAACCGAACGTCATCACGCAGTCTGTGACGTGGTCGGCGAGCAAAAAAGGAGCCGCCAAACCGACGACGACGATAGAAACCGACTGCCCGACGGAGGATTTCATCATCGACTCACCAGAAAAATCGATGAGGCTCGTCCATCCCTCGAGGAGGAAGTGTCGAGCGGACTGTGCCGAATGCGAGTTGGACAACAAGCTGAAACGGCTGGTGGAGATATTGGACGGGTTGCAGGCCAGAGAAAGTGATTTGGAGGCGTACAACAGGAGAACGAGGTCCAGCAGGATGAGGAAACCGAAGTGGACGCGCAGATACGTCGACGAATATGAAGACGACGAGGAATACCCTACGAAAGACGAGGATTACGCTTGTTCTGAAGAAATCCCAGAGAGAAGAAGACGACCCAGAAGAAGGTAAACCACACTAATTTAATAGCACCATAGAAATTTCTCCACACACACAATCATTGATCAATCAATCATACTTTACCGTTTCAGAATGCAAAAAATTTGCGACTGCGGCGAACCCGAAGAAGAACTCGAACCCGTTCGCAAGAAGGCGCCAAAAATGGACTGGCTTGTCCTCAAAAAGGTGCCCAAAAAAGGCGCCAAACGGTACCTGAGGGACGAGGAAGACCCCCGTAGGGACTATTCCGTGGAAAGTGGGCCTAGGGACGTCTTGTACCTCCCTCCTTGTGACACCAGAGACAAATACAGGAGAAGAGTAGATTCGGAATATGACAGATGATTAGTACCTGCTCAACTCCCCTGGGGCCACCACTCAAATGAGCGGAAGTAATTTCTAGTGAACCTTACTCATATCCCCAAATTTGAGTTCATTCGGGAGTTTCCTTGACAAAAGTTTTGTTCTAACGGTTGTTATCTGGACCTGATGTTTTGTACCTTGTAAATAAAACTACTTTTAAATTAAATTAACTCCTGGTTGTTGATCCCTTATCCAACATCAGGCTTGGGATCAGACAACGAAGAGTAAAGATCGATTTGAACACAAGACGCTTAACATCGACGCTTTGATGTTTTTCAAATTAATTTAGTTTTTTCTCCATTAAAATAGGTAGGCAGGGCACAGGTCTACCAGGCAACTCTGACATCACCTTGGGTTGTTTTCATTGCGTAACTTGGGTTGTTTTCATTGGGTAAACCGACTGAAGGTTGCGACTGAGGGCAAACACAGTTTTATTTGTAATGAAGGGTAAACATAACAAGCCAGATTTAACAAATTTTTCACTAAATTTTAATGTTCGTATAGTATTTTTGGCCGTTTTGGGCAGTAGGCATTTTTTTTTAAATCTGAAATTTTGGCAAAATACTTGGTTTACCATCTAGTTGTGCCCGCAAGGTTTTCAGTTCGATCGCCGAAACCCGTGGGGCGCTATGGGGCTAAAATGGGGCTATGGGAGGTTTTTTTTAAAGGCTTTTAGCTATGGGATCGAGTTAGGTGTCGTTTTCGAAGTATTTTTGGACGTAGAATCCATTTTTGGGGGTCCCAGAACGATCCGATTTCACTGTGGCGATCTATAGGGCTTTCATGGGGCTAAAAATGGGATTTATGAAGGATCCCAGGATCCCACTTCGCGCACGCAAGAACCTACTTTAACCAACTCAACGTTACTGTACTGCGGGTTGCCTTGCTTGCCGATATAGGGCGTTAAGTGGGTGTTTCCCGAATGCATCAAGGAGCAAAGATTAGGGAGAAAATTGTTTTCTTTTTTACTACATTTAATGTAAGACCCATAAGCAGAGGTATATGGAGATTACCCTAATCTCCATATTCTATGACGAGCTCCCGCTGTGGTTTTATAATATAAAACTCTGGTCTTCACATTATGAAGACAGAAAAATAAAAAAACAAACCTCTTCAAAACTCCGGCTCCATGGTGTGTGACGATGACTAATAATGAGTCAAAAGCAGGTTCAGTAGGTCCTACAGATCCAGAATTTTGTTTCAGGAAATTAAAAATTCGGGTTGAAAGAAATATCGAGGATTTTGTCAAAATTGTAAGTTTTTTGAGGCTATCAAAAATTGATATTGTATTCAAAAAATACTAAGAGACCAAAATTCAAGGGCCAAATTTTCTATGAGTGTAACCATATGTATTTTGATTTATAATTCTTGGAATATTACACCTATGTAATCGCGACGGAGGACGACGACTCCGATCAGCCTCAAAATTTGACATTATCCGTTTCAAGAGGTCTAGATTCCAAAAGACCGAAATGGCCGTCCGCCGTCCGGGCCGTTTTGGGCAATAGGAATTTTTTTAAATCTGAAATTTTGACAAAATACTCGGTTTACCATCTATTTGTGCCCGCAAGGTTTTCAGCCCGATCGCCCAAACCCGTCGGGCGCTATGGGGCTAAAATGGGGCTACGAGAGGTTTTTTTTAAAGGCTTTTGACTATGGGATCGAGTTAGGTGTCGTTTTCGAAGTATTTTTGGACGTAGAATCCATTTTTTGGGGTCTCCGAACGATTCGATTTCACTGCTGCGATCTACAGGGGCTACAAATGGGATTTTTGAAGGATCCCAGGAGGTCAAATAATTTTCAAGTAAAAAACAAAACATTTTTGACAAAAAAAATCAAAAAAATTCTTTTATAAAATTTTTTTTTTCATTGACAGAATTAATTTTTTGCACAAGTAACCTATATAAAAGAATAATAAACCCTAGTGTAAAATTTGCAGCGTTTTTCGTTTGTGCTCAAGTATCTTTTCAATGTAGAAACTCTTTTCACTGTTGTTGTCTTAAAGCGAAAAAGAGGTGATGGAATATTTTGTGACTCGGGGAGTTAATGCCACAATGGAAAACGAGATGAGTTTAAGAGTTCAGTGCACTTCAATACAAACAATAACGACCCAATTAGAGTCGGTGTGACCGCAAAAAAGCAGCAGCGCGACCCGCTAAAGGCGCCTTCGCCCCACTTTGGCCCGAAAAAGCAAACAGTTCGACCCCCTTTAGCGAAGATGGTCTCCAAGGACTAGACGGGGTCAAAACACCGATTGCGAGTTGCAGTTTTTTGTTTTGCTTCGAGGTTGTTTCCAAACATTCAAAACGTTTTGAGAAGGCCTCCCACTAAAAAAAAAAAAGTATCGCCTCGCCGCTCGGCATTTCCGTTTCCCTCGTGAACCGTCGCGTATCCAAACTGCTTGTGATCTAAGATCATCAAGAAAAACGTCGCCTGACAGAAATTAGGATTTTCGTAGACACAGAGCCTGCCGATGTGGAAGCGCTACGGAGGATGGATTCTGAAGCTCAGCCATAGGAAGAGGGTAAGTCCATAGTCCTACTGCATAACATAACTTACCCCAACGCCCCCTTTTTTGGTTTATTATTCTTGGAATACACCTATGTTTTTATACACCTAGTGTTTTTCCAAGAGTCATCACACAAATGAATTAGTTTAATCGCCTTTATTAAAAACAATAAATCGAATATAGCCTATACATCTAATAGACTTGAATTACTAAGACAAAGTCAACTTGAAGTTGCAAGTGATTAGGGGCGGATCTAAAAGAGACTGGAGGCAGCTCCCCCAGCACACTTGGGAGAATGGAAAAATAGTATTCCCCATACACCACAAAAAGACGATCTAAATCCGCCCCTGCGTGTGATGTTTTGAAATGTTAACAATAATAACATTTAAATTATTTAAAGTTTCAAGTAGGTACAACTAAAGGCGTGTCCACACAAATTCATGCCAATAATTGGCATTATTAAATAAGTTATAAGTTATTATTAATAACTAAATATCGTCAGTAGATTGAAGAAGACAATTCAGTTCTGTGATCTCTGAAAGCTTAAACTGACCCTCCCTTCCCTCTCATTAATTTGCTTCCTGGTCCGCTATTTGTACCACCACTGTACACCGTTTTACAACAAATATTTACATGTGAAGAAGCAAACTTCAGTCAATGAAACTATTTACAGGGTAAATACAGGATCAACCCGTGGAAGCCTTTGACGTATGAACGTTGAGACATTGGTGGGAGGTATCCTTCGTCGGCTGATCTCAAGTAATCTACCGTTATCATGTGAAGTTAATTTCGTATATAGTTTGGAATGGTCCTGTTTATACAGTTAGATTGGCATGGATTTTGTTTGGAAGGTTCGCTTGGACGATGCACACAACGGCTCAGAACAGCATGCGGATGTGAGACGGATGTCAAAATCAGCTGAACACGGAGTGACAACTCTCAAGCGAAGTGACGCCGGCGTCGGCTACAGCGGCTACAGTGGCTGCAGGGCGACGCGATGACGTAGGGCCCAGGTCGTTCCTCTTCTTCCTCGACAATCTCGTCGGGGTCTTCGCAGGACTCGACTACGTACTTCCGCTGTTTCCGGCGGCGGATCCGTCGCACCCGGACTCTCGGCTGGGGCTGCGGCAAAACCACCAAAGGACTCGGTTCGCAGCAGTCAGGTTCGCATCGGTCTCTCATTACGTCCATTATTTTGTCCAAATAATTTTCATATCTGCAATCATATTGGAGGATTACTGGACAGTTTCGTTTACGGTGGCAGGAGGAGTCAAGTTCGTGATGAGTGACTGGGAGACCAAACTTGCCGAAGAATACTTCCACTGGTAAGGTTCCTGCCTGGTATCCTACTGATGAGTAGTGCAGACTCCCCCGCTCACTTATACTGAATGTACGTGATAATTCACAGAAACAAGCAAATCATCTGCCTCTTACCTTCTGGTATCGTCGCAGTCAACGGGATTACGGCCAACGATAAACCCACCGCCTAATCCACCAAAAGCAAATCCATTGCGTCCTCCTAATCCACCGCCAGCACCTCCTCGTATTGGGTCTGCCCCAACGCGACCCCGAAGAGGATCTACAGCTCCACCGCCTCGTCCAAGAAGTGGCTCTATCCCACCACGTGGCGTTGGACCACCCTCGCCAGGCCTACCGACAATGCCGTTGGGTTTGCCACCGCCAGGAACTTCACCACCTTCTTCCTTGTGCCCGTCGGATTTGCCTCCCACAACGACACTCTGGACGCAATAGGACGGCGCCGCAGGCTGCAAAATTACATTAGTAAAGGTGAGTTCATTTCAACTAGGTGCATGAGCTACTACGCGGGAACATAACATTGTTATCTCAATGATATTTTGGGCGTTGGTTATGCTTTCACATGGTACCATGGTGCAGTAAGACACGGTGCAACAACTTTTAGGCACCGAAAACGCCTAAAACCGCACCATGCACTGATACATCCCTTAAATATTCACCTAATAAATCACCCTTAAATAAATCACCTTGAAACCCTTCACTTACCATTGGCATTTGGTAAGGCATGCAGCACTGTGGCATTGGCCACGTCATTTGAGGTGGCGGCATAGGCTTTGGCGGGGGCTGCTGCTGACATTTGCACCCACACTTGCAGCCACACGCCCCACCACAACCGCACTTGCAACCTCCACACCCCTTGCACGTTGGGGCCGTGGACGTGCAGCAAGTCGTCTGCGTAAAGACGGGTGGACCGACGGTCGGAGGGCGCGGTGCTGGTATGGTGCAGTAAGGCGCGGTGCAACAACTTTTAGGCACCGAAAACGCCTGTGTACTCATGGCAACAGGGTTCGTCATTGTTTCAACATGTATCTCTGGGCACATTAACTCCATGCACTTGAAAAAAAAAAAAGAATAATTATGAGTAATAACAGCCATAAATAATTAAAAACAAGTCATTCTTTGAACAACCCGAATATTAGCACTTCAGGTGTATAATATAATATTATTAGCAATCATCATACTATTACATACCTAGTACCTATGTACCTAACTAATGTACTGTTGAATTATGTTCAAGTTAAACTAACATAAGAATCCAACTTAACGTTAAATTGAATAATTTTTAATTTTACTTTTTTTCATTTATTTATTTTTTTATAAAGTTTATTAAATAATTATATATAAAATTTTTATATTAAAAATTAATATACCTAACTAGTTAATTATTAACTACCTAGTTGATATATTGATACAATTATTTCGTATTAAATTAATGGAATTTTTCACTCCAGCATCAAAAAATAGTTAGAATTAAGTGTAGTACCTACCTTTATTTTATACTATAAAATATAAATATTTTAGTATAGTGTTAATGATTCTATTATAGAATACTTAAAATAGCTATTACAGCGTCAGTTTGAATAGGAACTACCGTTCGGTGTTGGGTATACTTATCTAGTTTCTTACCTGGTTTTGGTTAGAATTTCCGAATGCTACACCTCCTGCCATTCCTCTCTGAAAAACAATAAATTTGAAAAACAATTTTTAACCAAAGTTTAAAGCTTTTATAATTTAATTATAAAACATGAATTTTCGTTCACACATAAAATTTAGTTGTATGCTATTTAATAGCAGTTACTTCGTTTCTTTTCTTGCAGAATGCTTTGAAAGCACGACTTCTGAGGACATTCTTAGGACCTACTCGGAACTACCTGTGATTCTCAATAAGAAGCAGTCAAAAGAAAAAAAAAAACGTCAGCAGAAGAATTATAATTATAATAATAAATAAAATATACCTACTTAGTTTACGTCGGCCGTCCACAAATTCAGTTTTGGATGAGTTAAAAATTTCTAAAGCTCCATGAAAAATTCAGGGTGGATTAAACTTCGGATTCAAGTAATGCTTCAACGTTTTCAAGTTCCCTAGTTTGTCTAAGTAATATAAGAATTGATTTCGTAGTTTTTCTTTACTTGTACCATAATTATGTTAATGAGCTCTAGCGTTTAATTAGATATACACGTAGTACTATAGCTAATAATAATTATAAGGAATTACTTCTAAAGTTACCTTAGTTTTATTACGATAGTAAGTACATCGAAAAGTACCAACTAGGTGTCGGATTTGGATTATCACGGCATCCTAAGTACCTACCAATGATTCCCAAATTGAAACTTGAAACCGTTGAAACCTCGTCTTTCATTAATAATTATTGATATTAGCTATTATAGCTATTGCTCAGTTCAACGTGGAGTCAAATTTTGATTCACCATCCAGTAACACTCACTCAGTATGTTATTGAAGTTGAAAGTCCGTCGAGTTGAAGTTGAAAGTCTTTTATCGGCCCTTCCATACGTCCCCGTAAACAATTTTAAAGCGATAATTTTTTATCAACCAACTGAATCTTAAAGAATATCAACCCGAGAATGAACTAAATTTATTGTTTTATCAATAATAATAGGTAATTGTTGTTTAACATTGTTGTCAAACCTACTTTTAGGTACCTACCTAGCCCTAAGAAACTCCGTCCATTATCATGATAGGTTATTTAAATTAAACCTTTTAACTGTAAATATGTATAACAAATAACCGTGATAGCTGTAGTTTTGCAGTAAATGCATTACCATCATTTTCAATTAACTTATTCAAGTAGTGTAAATAAAGTTTTACTAGAAAATTTACATTTCTTACTGCTTGCCTCAGTGCTAAGCATAAATTCCCCTTGATAAAACATAAATTAAAATGGGATTAGCAGCTTGTAGAATTTATTCTAAGGCGGAGGCAACTTTAAACGTTACATTTCGGGCTTTAATACCGGTAGGTACCAGAAACTCTTGACGATTCCATTTGACCTATGACGGTTGGAAAACTACACTATAGGTATCAATAATTTGAATTAATATTATTGAAACGTTTTCTCAATCAATACCTAGGTAATCTAGCGGTAGGACCAAAGCGGGTGAAAAAGAAATCAAGTGGAAAGACCGCAAGTATCACTACCATCGTAATCATTGAAAGAAAGTATTTTTGAATAGGTACCCCTAAACATTTAGGACCTAAACTGGTGCTTGATGCTCTTAAACAAGTCAAGAGTCGCGGATCGTTTTCTGCTTAGCTGGGTTGATTCTCCCAGGAGCGGCAGTTTTTGCATATCAGCCGGGTTTCGGGTGAATAACACCTGGCTGGAAGACGTGACGATGGAAATCTCCTTGTTTTCCGCCACTTGGCAAATATTTGCCTAATGTGTGCTAGAAGAGCTAAAATGGTTCGACAACCTTCATTTCATACTCCTTCACCCACTCCAACCTCGATAATAAGTTTCAGGATCATCCTATCTTTCCAAAAAATTGATAAAAAATTCATAAAAACGGAGGATAAGCGTCAACATAATATAATTATTATGCGAATGGAAGGTGCGCTTGGAAGACTTACTGGATTGCATTCGTGGTAGGTACTACAGAGGCTGATCTAAAACAAACAATTGCATATTAACTAGCATGGTAATAATTGAGGCTCAGTTGATAAGTGTAATATTGAGCATTCTGAGTAATTTATACGGTATTAAAATCAACACCACTACCTATTTCAGATTGTCGCTATAAGTATATTATCTACACGTATTATGAACACGTAAGCGGTGTTCGCTTCAACGGTAAGCGATGAAATTATGGTTTTTCCCATTGACTCCCTTTTTCCCCAGGAATTTCCTCCAGGACGGGTGGAGATCTGGCGCAAATTCGAGCAAAAGGGCGCACATGTAACCTATCTATTTAATGGCAACCCCCCATTTTATGGCTGATTCAGATGCTGCACCAAACTTTAAGCCCAATCCATTCAAATTTCTGGGTGCAACTATTTGCATAGGTTCTTGTTGTACACGGCCTCAGCCAGACTGCTTGGACTCGCGCCTTTTTCTCGAATTGATTTTCAATACTCAATTTCGAATGAACAAAATTTGTTCATATTAAATATGAAAAATTAAATTTTAAATTTTATTAAGACTTATTTAGTAAGATTAATAAATTATTTAATAAGACGATTGGGAGGGTTTTATGGGGAGTTGGAAATTTTAAAATATGTAGACTTGGATATGTTAATCGGACTGGGGATACCGCTTGGGTGTGAGGTATGATGAGCCAGGCCGGGACTTGGGAGGGAGCTGTTATTCACCATCATGATCATCCCCACCTAGTGTCTGGTTTCCAAGCGTCCTGTTTTAAACGGCGCAAGTCCCCTGTCCTCGTCCCTGTACTAGGTTAATAGAATAAGACAAACTGTGTGCGGGGAGAATCAAAGTTGCTTGTGATAACGCACTTACCTTCAATATCACAGATACAAAAAATAGACACCATGCTCGTGCCATAGCTTTGGGTCCACTCTGGTGGGCGGTAGCCTGTCAAGGTCGTCTTAGGAAATTCTCGCCTAAGAATTCATTTCGTATAGACGAAGCTCTAAAGGAGGAAGCTCTGTGAGGGCGAAGCTGCTGATGAAGAGGAAAACCCGGGAGCTATTGTGTCAGGTGTACGTTGCGGTCACAATTGACGTTTTATCGCTACTGAGGGGAAACCGCTCTTTGGCAGAGATGTTCACGTGCGTCTTATCTCACAAGAAAACTTTGACAAGTTGATTTGACTTAGAAGGAAATTATCTGAAAGAAGTGGGCTTTTGTGGCGGCGAGCTGGGAGGGGGGGGGGGGGGGGGGAGTTCACAGTACCTGAGCCAGTCTACCGGTTTCACCTTCCAATATTGATCTTGTGATCGTGAGACCGTCGTCGGGCGATCGTAGGGGAAGTCCTTGTACCTTGGGACGCTTGTACCTCGGGACAGTGGTCAAATAATGTAGAAAAAAAAGCGTGAACTATTCGGACTGGCCCTCATTCAGTGATGGATGAAGTGGCAACACTACGTACATGCCGCTTTTCCCGTTATCTCAGCCCATGAGAATGTGATAAGCGTTATTTGTTTTCATCTGCTGCCCAAATTTTGTTTCGTCAGTCATCACGCTCTTCTCACAGGACGGTAAGATGAATGTTCTCTTACTTTGAACCGTTTCCCATCAATTCAAGGGTTGCTTTCATGATTCTAGGGTTTTCAACGTGTGGCAATTTCATGCAAAGCCACTTTTTCATTTTTGAAAAAACTTGCTGTTTTTGTACCTTGGGACAGGTCGAAAATTGTACCTTGGGACAATAAGTTATATTGCAAATCTCCATTTCTAATCCATTCTAAGAGGAATTTTGGTTCAATCCTTTGCAGATACTCGGATCAAAGGAAGATAGAAGCAGTGGACGGTGGATGGGTGGCCCATCATGGGCCACTCATTGAAAAGGCAGTTCACCTTGCTACGAAGCACAGCTTCCCACCCCAAAAGTTGCAGGGAGCTCTGGGAGCAAAGTCGTCTTTTGGACTTCCAAGTTGATTTATCACATTTTATTATTCAATGATCAATATCTTTTTTCATAAATACCTATATTTTTTGTAGTTTTATTGCTTTCATTTTGGCTTATTATTCTTGGGCAGTAGGAATTTTTTTAAAATCTGAAATTTTGACAAAATACTCGGTTTACCATCTAGTTTTGCCCGCAAGGTTTTCAACACGATCGCCCAAACCCGTGGGGCGCTATGGGGCTAAAATGAGGCTACGGGAGGGGTTATTTGAAGGCTTTTGGCTATTGGATCGAGTTAGGAGTCGTCTTCGAAGTATTTTTGGACGTAGAATCCATTTTTGGGGGTCCCGGAACGATTCGATGTCACTGTTGCGATCTATAGGGTTTTCATGGGGCTGCAAATGGAATGTTAGGAGGATCCCAGGAGTTCAAATTTTTTTCAAGTAAAAAACGAAATTTTTTGAAAAAAATAACCCCAAAAAAATTTTTTTCTAAAATTTTTTCTATAGACACAGAATTAAGTTTCTGCTCAAGTAACCTATATCAAAGAATAATCAACCCTAGTGTAAAATTTGCAGCGTTTTCAAATCGCAACGTTGGCTGATTCCAAAATGATAAAAACTGTTTTCAGTGAAAATTTTTATGTGATTTTGGTGAAGAAAGTCCCAAAGAAGAGACAAAATGTGATGTGAAGAATATTTTAATAAGAATATTTGAATAAAATTACAAATTATGAACTAATGAGACGTGTTTCTGTTAAATTTGCCTTCCTGTCCCAAGGTACAAAGCCTGTCCCATGGTTCAAACTGATGTGTCCCAAGGTGCATACCCAGTTTGCACCTTGGGACAAAATTGAAAATTTGATAAATCTAGTTTTGACGTGTTTAAAGTGTTTTGATAATTATGTTTGATACATATTATTAAACCTTAGGCGTAAGAGTAAATTATAGACCCTTTGCTTGATTTTTAAAAAATATTTATACTCGAAAAAAACTTGACTGAAAAAACTGTCCCAAGGTACAAGGACTTCCCCTACATGACGGAATCCATGTTCCAGGGTCGTCGGAGAAGCAACTACCGACCTTTTTTGTGCTATAGGGCCTCCGAAGGGTCAGGTTATAAGTTTGTAACCTATAATTACCTTCTACCGAAAAAGGTCCCTCCCACGCTATTCATTAACCCCATTGGTGTAACGTCGTCTTCCTCCTTCGCATCGCCTTTTTATCAATGCTTCAGCACACGTGTCATTCATCCGCAACGTTGGCGAGACCTTCTCCCCATTCATCTAAAAAGAAAAAAAAAATCCTGGCATTACGGCTTTGAAATGGCGTCACCGGTTTCCCCTCCCATCCAATTGCACTACGTATAACACTTGAGTCAGGTGACCTGACATTTTTTCATCTCAGGCTCGGCAAGTAGAATCATCATCTTGATCAACAGAGTAACAACCGAGCATGCGGGACTTTTTGTTTCTTCCTCAAGATTGTCACTCCCAGTTTCACAACTCAGTCACTCTCGCAAACTGACAACTTACACAATTTCTAGGGAGCGAGAAGTCCCAAATAGAACCAGCCCCTAGAAATCGCAAACCCAGAATAATATTCATATTATGAAAAGCACAAAATTCACATGCCTATTTGATATGCAGTCGACGTCGCCCCAGCCCCTTGAAAATCTTGAAATAATTGTACCTAGGTACTCTCCACTACAATCGAGCTTTCGAGGCCTTTACTTCCCCTTCATCATAAGCAACATGCATTTTAGTAAAAGCTGTGCTTCCTTTGACGTTAGCGTAATATAACGAGGCTCCTCGATCAAAGCACGACCAACCAAAAGTGCCTGTCTGAAAAAAAGTTTTAAGTTTACCAATCACGTTTGAAGGCGACAGAACGAGGTTCACATCTTTATAAAGTTTCCTAGTATCGGTCCAATAGCGGTCCAATTGCTACAGGACCCATAACGTCGTAAAGGACCTACAACCCTTTGGCGCGTTTATCAATCACTATACCTACCTACAACCGATAGCTGCAGGCCGATGGGCTATCGGATCAAAGAGAAGTGATGCTGCAGAATGCGCCAAAATGGACGTGTAAAATATAGGGAGCAACACAAATTACTGATCTTATCTCAACGTCGATTTTTGTTGATTATTCTCGGAATAATACACCTTTGTATTTATGACGGGGTTCGAACATTTTGATCGGCCGCTAAATTTGACACGTAGATTTCAAAAATCTGATGTCCGTCCAACGTCTAGGCCGCTTTGGGCTGTAGGAACCAACTTCCTTCTAGGAGGTTTTCTAAAAATCTGTAATTTTGACAAAATACTCAGTTTACCATTTAAGGGGTTCTTCTGGATCGTCCAAACCCAGTGAGGTCAAAAAGAGCTATGGGAGGGGTTATAACCCCTATTTATTTTTGGTTATAGGGGGTTATAACCCCCTATACCCAAAAGCATTCAATATATTGAAGGCTTTTGGGTATAGGGTGGGGTTTAGTTTTCAAGTTATTTTTGGACGCAGAATCCATTTTTTGGGGTCTCACATCCGCCCACAAACTGTACAAAGCAATAATAACAATAAATAACTTTTAAATTATTTAAAAAAGTTTGATAAGTAATTAAATTAACAATTATGTTATTGACACAGAACTAATTTGTGCACAATTTATATCAAAGACCCCTTGTGTAAAATTTGCAGCATTTGAATTGTGAATCTGCAAAAATCGTGTCGCAGCCAACAACCATGTGCCTAAATTTGGAAAAAAATGTTATCTTGCTTATATCCAACATTTTCGTTAGATTCGAGATAGGTAAGGTTTTTTAACTGTAAAATAAACAACAATGTTGAACAACAACAACAAAAACAGCAATGTTGAACAGAAATATTCACAATTTCATACAAAGTAGACACCAATGTTAATTTCATATAAAGTACCTACTTACGCACTTGAGGAGCTGAATGCGGAAAAAATACACGCAACTGCGTGTTTACGACACCTTGATCACTTCCAAACTTTTTCATCGTAGAAAAATTTAAGTATACTATTGATCAGAGAATAGTTTACGAAATTGTGAAATTGAACAAAAGGGTCACTGCACAATATACATGTATATTATCCAAAATTTGGATGATAAAAGTATAAATAATTAAATTTAATAGTACCTATCACGTCAACCTGTTTTTGGTTGTTTGCTATTTCATTTTTCCCGTATCAGATGTGTTTGCCAAACACAAATGATTTTTTTGTTCTTATTCCCATTCCTGACAGAACTGACGTTTTTAGGCGGGATGGCTATCAATAAAATCGACTTTTTTAATCGATTTTAAAACAGGCCTGAAAATATGTTCTAAAAAAAATAGGGTAGGTAACCAAAAAATCGCTTTTCCCAAAAATTCAATTTGCCGTTCTGCTCTCCTTCTTTATTAAATAAGGGAGGACGATAATATCTCTGAAACAAATTTTGTTTTAGAGATAGCTTCCTTGTCATCATACACTCCTAATTGAATAGTGCCGCCCATGGAAGAAAGGTAGTTCCTTTTCTCATATGAGTGCCGCCCTAACTTATAACTTCCTATCTAGATACCTTTTTTTCACCAATTTTGAGATTAGGACATGGTTGTGTAGATCTCGATATGGCACGTCTTTGAACCAATTTACAATGTCCTATCTTCTCCTATTATAATATTATGAACATAACATAGGCTCAAATTGTTTTAAAGTCGTAGTAGGTATGTAAGTACGTGGCGTATAACGCTTAGGAACTGTCCTACGAAATTTAAATGTGACCTTAATCGCTAAAACGGTGACATAAGTGAAGACAACTAACACCACCAATAATTATTATTGTTATGTTCCAAGGTTTTACTCCTTGGTGAAACCAGTCCTGAATGGTAAATTGACCATTCTGTCCTTTGTATAATACAAATAAATAATTTATTAAAATTTAAGTAAAATGGAACTACCTATAGTGGCCCAGTCAGATCATCGGAATGCTGCCCGTTTTGCAGTTGGACACCTTCGAAGTATTTTTCGTAGTATATTTCCTATTGTAGTATTTTTCCCCAATGACTGGTCCAGTTTCTTTTTAATCTTTGCATTACTGCTGAGTCAGTCACGTGAACTGCAAAATCACTTTGTTTACATTCCTACGCCCCATTCTGAAGTCAGGGAACTGGACTGTGAAAGAGGAATCTCGTTTCTGAAAACGACGTCATCATTCTGAGCCTCGGCTTAGTTGGGACTCATTTCGAAGACTGGTTTTCATTCTGTTTTGCCACAACTCACCTAAATAGCAAACAGATAACTTTTAGCGACACAACCAGATTGACGTTGACGACCATGCGAGACTACTTGAGCTGATTAATTCCAGTTTGTCGGCCATACCGGTTGGTGTTAATTTTGCTGCGTCACAGCCAGATGTGTGTGGCAGAATGGTCCATTTATTGGGTTTCAGATGCCTGTTTTCCCTAATTTCGACAATCATGCTACATAAGTGTGTACTTCCTTGGAGGTGTCTAACCAATGGGTTCAAGTTAGAATTACTGGGAAAATTCTTACCTTTATTAGGTACCTATATCTTCTTTTTTTTTTTTGTCCCTTTTATACTACCAACCTAATTAGACGGAAGGGCAGTTTGTGCCACTTAAGTAGGACCTTGGAGTGTTCCTCCCACGCAGCCTGAAACCTAATTTGATCACCAGCAGGGATGAAACCAATCAGCAGGGAGCTCTGGAAGCGATACAGGTAGGTAGGTATATAAGTAATAGACTGCCGGGTGAAGGTGAGGGGTCTTTACCTTGAAATAATAAAAAGAGAATAGCGGTCGTGTCGTGGTAGGGTTATCTAGAAGGATCTCTTAACCCCCGACTGGAGATCGTTTTACGAAGGTATTAATAATGAAGATGGGACGCCCTATAGTCGATTTATTTTGAGGGCTGTTGGCGGCGATCACGGGAACCGTACAGCGCCTCTGAACATCACATTCTGCCCATGGATTTTTAAAATTACAATGAAAGCATCAAGGAGGTTAGAAGAAGTTCTTCTAAACTCCTTGGAAAGCATGCATTCAACTTCAGTGTTGGCAAAACTAAACCCCTGCTGATTGGGATAGGTACGGAATAAATTCCGTGATTGAAACCGTCTATTGAAAGAAGCAGCATATGCGTGCACAAGCTGCTATAATAGTATTATATAATACTATTATAGCAGCTTGTGCACGGTACTGAGAGCACTCTAGAGCAGGCATTAAGTACTAGCAGGGGCACCAGGTGATGAATCTTGGATTTACGTGTATAAAATCACTTTCCACGCCACAGCGGGAGCTTGGCGGGATTGTAAGGAAACATTTCCCCGGAAAAAAATTCCCCATGCGAGACCCTCCAGGAACGTTTCCCCAACCTATGTAGTTGCAACCCCGGAAAAAATTTCCCCGAGCAAAACAATGTAATGGTGCAAGGAAACGTCTCACTTGTCCGACGCTTGTTGCTACAAACTTATATTCATCTCAGAAATTCATGGTTGTTCATAAAAATATGTAGCACGTAGTAGAGCAAGAAGGTAGAGTAGATACCTATATAGTCTCAGATACTCATATTCATAGATACTCAGTTCTCAGTGCGTTCTTCAGCTGAAACAGAAAAAAAAAAAAAAAAAAATACACTGCCAAATCCTGGGCCATGATTGGGTCCCGCGAATTTCAAACGGTATTTTGGGCTCCTCAACTCCCTGAGTGCAAAGGTTTATTGGACGTTATGGTCACATCTGCCAGTAAACTTGTACAAGGAAAGAAGACGAAGTGATGACATCACTGTTGTTGTGGAGGCGACACCTAGCGGCTGAGGCACTATAATGACGATCATTGAGTCATCTCCAACTCCACTGGTAGATAGGCTCTCATTGGTTCCGGCCTTCTCCATTCAATATCCGTTAAGTGAGACTAGATTTGAGACTTGATGTAACTATATACTTACCTTGAGCAATTTTCGCACCGATAAAAGGCTTCTAAATAACACTTAGAGTGAAGTCGATACTCTGGCTGGGCGATCGTAAATAATAATTTAAAGAATTTACCTATGAAAAAGTAAACATTTAAATCTCTGACGGAAAAAAGGCTCTCTGGATTGGCGTAACACAAGGTACCATGGTATCTTGTGATATGCTACAGCTCCCACAAGTTGGCCGGAAAAAATTTAAAGTTGGTATCCCAATTTCCTTTAAATGATAGAATAAATAAAATAGAAATTTAATGCATGTTTTCCTGTTCTATGAAGTGTTGATCTCAATTTTGGTGTTAGTAGTAGTCCTACTCAAAATTTAATAGTAACTGGAAGCCTTACTTTTTTTATGAAAATATCTAGAGACACGTTCACCTCGTAGTGGAATGTTTTTTTCTGTAATAAAAAGAGCGGCCCTTCAAACGCATTGAGATGTGGGATACTGTTTCTTCAGGTGTACAATAAGGCGCACCTTGATTACGTCAACGCAGGTGGCCTAACCAAACGAAAAATTCCCCTTTCATTTTACGCAAATACCCCAAACCTTTTTCAACTTCACGCGGAAACAGACGAATTCGACCTCGAAAACCGACACAAAATCGACAGCAACGTTAATGAACTCATTAATGGGCGTCATTTCCGCCTTAGGCAATCCACGAACCTGAAAAAAAAAAGGTTGGCGAAAAAAATAACTAGCATCATTTAAAAAAAAGTTATATTATTTTTTACAAATGAAGGCAAATATCACAGCCGAATTATTAGGTATCGTAAAACAGAACTGATCCATAATTTACATAATCGATTTTCGGAAATTAAAGGATAGGTACCTAGTTCAAAAATAAAGAAGAAAGTCAAAGTAGGTATGATCATAAAATAAGGACTGTATTATGCAACTTTAGGAATATCGAAGGTAACATTCACGAATACGCTGTAATAAAAATTCAATTTTAGTTTATCAAGTTAGTTCAATAACAACTAATACGTGGATTATAAGAATAAAATGTAATAAAGACAAAGAAAAATAATGTTAATATAATTGTTCACGGGAATGTACGAGTCAGCCCTGATGAGACAATGAAATGTAATGATTGAAAGAAACCATGTTATAGTTTTGACTACACGCACTCACATATTGCTGTGAATTGCTCATCGATAACGTGCCACGTAAGGCATTAGATTCAATGTGGTTCAAATTCAAATATTCCAATATTATATACATACACACATGAAACTGTCCACAATTCGTATACGACGTAATTGTACTTAATAGAGAGTTTTTGCAGACCTTTCCACGAATCCGTAGCAGGAAATCCGTATGGGCTGTCTAGGCCGACCATGACTGGAAGCTAACCACCACAACCACCCCACTACAGATTCCTTACGAATCCGTATGGAAAAATTGACTACTAAAGTGACGCGCACGTTGTTTTCACTCTCACATACCTCAAGAAAAAATGGTCGCCGTGAAGTTTTGACTTGTTGCGTTTGAGTATTTCACAAGTATTAAATACTTGTAATAAGAAATTTTCTTATTACAAGTACGAGGACTCCTACTGCCACTCGGTTTTTTGTGAAGAGGAAAATGGATGAAAATCCAAAAAAAAAGGTCGCCGTGAAGTTTTGACTTGTTGCGTTTGAGTGTTTCACAAGTATTTCTTATTACTAGGGTTGCCTGATGAGAGAAAAGGAAAAAAAGGACATCAAGATATATAACGTATAAAATACAAAATGCACATACTATGTTATAATATAATTATAAGGTAAAGGTTTTTCATCAATCAGATGGATGATGGTTTGTTACCTACCTAATCGGGTATTATAATAATAATTATAGAAAATGTAATAATATTATAGAAAATATAATAATATTATATTATAGAAAATGATGTAATTCTAATAGGAATAGAATCTACTTCAAGTTTTTAGTTTCAACATTCAACATAATATGTTGAATGTTGAAACTAAAAACTTGAAGTAGATATTATTATAATACCCGATTAGGTAGGTAACAAACCATCATCCATCTGATTGATGAAAAACCTTTACTGTGGGGACATGTAGTCAGTTCCTCTCATCCACTGAGAGTTCATCAGAGAAAAATTTTCTCTGATGGAATGAGAATATTTAATATTCTCTCGACGTTGGCATTATGGGCAGGAATGGCGAAAACAATTTGGCACAATTTGAGAAGCTGTGAGTGTTTCTCTGATTGGTCGACAAGATGGAAATATTCACACCATCTTTGACTGCAGTTCATGGCTTTAAATTTAGTGAGAAATTAGATTTAGGGAGAAATTTCTCCTTCAGTCTTTCAGTCAGAAAATCTTCGACTTCCTCCAACGAAGCTAGCACCTCCAAAACTGAGTTATGTTTGGCTTCCAATTTTTTAATCTTTTCATTGAAAGAAAACATTAATGAATGTAGAAACCACAAGTCACTTTCATTTTCTGGCTATTCAAACAGATTTTTTATTAGGATAGGAGGGTTGCTCTGAGACATAAAATACGACGCCAGAGGTTCATACATTTGAAGCACACGATTTATGCAGGGAAACAACGACAACCAACGGGATTTGGAGTGGCGAAGAAGCTGCCTGTATTCGATGTCAACGCCCACGGTGGACATAGGTTTAACAAGAACAAGATTTTTTCTAAGCAGGCTGTTCCAGATAGGTAGGTAGCCCAAACGATTTTCAGGTAATTTCGAGGTAATTTCAGAAAATGAGAGATTTAAAAAAAAAGAGAACATTTGCCCGAAAAATGAAAAAAGAGAGGACGCCCGGACAGGGTGTGAAAAAGAGGACATGTCCGGAAAAAAGAGGACGTCTGGCAGCCCTACTTATTACAAGTCCTACGAGGACTCCTACTGCCACTCGTTTTTTTGTGAAGAGGAAATGGGTGGAATAAAAATTTCCAATTCATCCATCGAGTGTAGAACAGAATAAAACAGAAGAGAACAAAGCGAACTGAGAACAAAAAATAACAAAGCAGAATACAAGCCCGTTTGTTTACAAGGTAACATCTTGAGGTTACAACGGGGTTACACAAGCGTCAGGTTATGTTGCTTTTCATACAGATTTCTATACTGATTTGGTAACCCGTAGGAATAAGGATTCGTACCGCCTACTGCTACAGATTCCTTACCGATTTGTCCTCGCGCATGCGCACTCCCCCTTTCCTTACAGATTCGTACTACGGATTTCCTCCTACCGATCGGTGGAAGGGTCTGCAAAAACTCTCTAATAGGTATAAATATTATTTACAGAGTTAGTAGAAGGCACCACGAAAAAATACGATACAATGGTGTCGTAATTCTAGAAGCTTCTTTCAAAATAAAACTAAGGACTCGGGGTACAAAAGCAAATACTTACTGATTTAAATAAAATGGGCGAAATTGTTCTACAAAAAATGAGCTCCTTGAAAAGGCCGTTTTTTGACACCCTGCTAAACTCCTCTGTGCCTATTTTTAATTCAAAAATTTCTACTCTGTTCTCGAAATTTCGAACTGAATGTTCGTCACGTTACATGAACCTCTCCACTTCACGTCACTACAAGAACCTTCGCTAACTGGAATTCCTCGTGTTGACCGTAGAAAATTTGTGAATAATTTGTAAGAAATTAATTCGTTTGTCGTTTGTGGTCAAATGTTGCCAAAAAAAGGAAAGGCTGGGTTCGAGCCTGCCACCGAAAATATATACCCCATTATTCCATTAATGTTGAAAAATTATTGTGTGCCGATAACACTCAGCTTGTTAATTTCGAGATTAGGGAAACAAGAATATGAGGTACCTAGGTTTGTTTCATAATTAAATGTGATGTTATAATATAATACTACAATATAATAATATACTACATATTATGTAGTATAAAGAGCTCAATTATAGTTTTTGCCAGCCACTCTCAGCCATTTTTATCTTGTTGCATTTACTAAATAAAAAACAAATACTCGGCTGGGGTGGATTATTGAATGACCTTCTAGGGCGATAACCTCGATGGTCGCCTTGACAGGCTGCAAGTAACTTGCATCTATGGGATCAAAAGGATGATAATACGGATATCATGTCCCAGATTTCAAACATTTCGTTTTTCCTAAGGCCTTTTAAACAATGTTGAAGGGTTTCCTAGGGCGTTGACCTGTTTTTGTAACTTTGAAAGATAACGTTTCGAGAAGAAGAAAAAAAAAAAAAACATTCAAGGAGCTCATTATAATTACATAGGTAAGTTCCCGAGAAAAATAATGATGTAGGGTTTTGTGGGAACAATAATTTTGTAGGTATCCTAAAATTCTTCGTTTTGGGCGATCTAAATCATACTCAAAAGTCCCTATTCAAATTTGAATACCATTTCGCCACACCTTAGCGGTTCGTCTCAAAATAGTCACAGGTTGACAGAGTATGGACAAAAAGAAAGACAAATCAAAACAGATCAAAAGGCGAAAGACACTTAGGACAGTTAGGAACGCGACACCTTAGATGCCAAGGCAACGGAGTTTAGTCTGGTCGAGGAAATCGTTGGCGTTGAACGGAGGCAACGGCATTGTTTCTTCGTCTTCGGGAAGGTTTTCGACGGGTTTGACTTCGGGGAGGGCGGGGCCCATCAGGAGGTCCAAGTTGAGACATTTTTCAGCGACTTTCCGCCGCACGTGGGCTTCCAGAGTGAATAAATGGAAGTCGTGAACGTCGGGTGCGTGATCTCTAACGTATTCTGCTAACCTGCAAAAATCAAACGAAATGGCGTCAGGAAAATGTCCTCTCTCGCTACCATTAAATGCTAAATTCTATTCACGATATGCTTAATGCAGTTTTCATGTTCGATTAGAGATATTCCTATATCTGAAATGTAACAGTGCATTTGTTCAAATATTGCCAGTTTAATCTTGTGCACTGTTGATACAGGTGCTTGCGAAATTAGCCGAGAGAGTTTTTTGTGGTTTTAAATGAACAAACTCTACTCTTGACTTTTAACTTGGTCGACGTTAAACAACTTTTATTAACTACTTTAACTACGATAACTACTTTTATTGTGGAATAAAAACGGAGGGATCTCGCTTGTTTATTTATGGGAAGAGGTACCAAGGATGTGAACTGATGACGAAGATCCGAGGCGACCTCATAGCTAACAGGCCGATGGCTCATCACGAGTTAGCGCTGCATTCGGAAAACAGCCTCACTTGGACTTTCGACATCATTTTACTCCTACAGCCACTTCTTCCCCAAAATCAACTATCAGGATCCTGAGCCAGGCTTCCCTCGTTTTGTATTCTGTAGTAGTGGGAATACAGGGGAATTTTCCCAAGAAGATCCGATGACAGGCAACTTTTCTATAGCGGTGATAGATTTGTACACTTGAAGCACAAGCCGCAAAAACCTTCAAGCCGCCGAAAGGTCATGCATATTGGCGGGAAACTTGGAAACCTCAAGTCAAAAATGGCATCCGATCATTGAATTCAGCACAGAATCAGTTTCTGCACGGTGTTTTCAAAAAGAATCGATTCTTTATTTATAACTTTTCTCGAATTTATCAGGAATACTGAAGGTATAAAAAAGTAGAAAGACTTTCATTTGTAACTATAGTCCCTGATATAATATATCAGGGACTATTATAGTTACAACTAACTATAGTTACAACTAACTGTAACTATAATAGTTACAAATGACTATATTATCAGGGACACTAGTACGGGAAATATCAAATTCCCGTCCATCACTATCAAAAATGCAGCCCATGGTTCACTTGAAACACCCGTAGCAACCCTTTAACTCGTAACTAAATACCCCCGTATAATAAGCGGGTAAAATTATCTATCCATGTAGGTTCACTTCGATTGACCCTCAAGAAGCTGTACCCGTAACAAATTTTAGCGCTCTGGAATGAGCAGGAGAGAAATTCGTCATTCCCCAAAACCCCATAACAATAATGCAACCCATGCTTCATTCGGAACACCCGTACCAACCCGTCAACTCGTAATTTTTCTTAGTAAACTATCCTATGTCTGTCTCCTGGTTCTAAGTTACCTCCCCACCAATTTTCAGCCAAATCGGTTCAGCCCTTCTTGAGTTATAAATAGTGTAACTAACACGACTTTCTGTTGAGGATATAATTTTTTTTTTTTTTTTTTTTTTTCACTTAGTGAAGAAACATTAGAGAGTTCCTAAAGCCACTTTTTGCCTAACGGTGATGAGTTACGGTCGACGTAACTCGAGATTTCGCGCATGCGCAGAAATAACGGTGATAACTTACGTCCTTATGCCTAACGTCGAACGTTATTGCCGTAAAGTTACGGCAATAAACTTACGGTCTTAAGGATACCGCCGTTAATTTCGAGCAATAGAACGTAAATAGCGGCACTTTAAATTTAGCGTGACTTTTGATAAGACCGTATCTCTGTTACGGTCTTATGTGAAGTTAGCTTTTCTTTGATTCTCCCTAGACAAATCCCTTACGGTGATAAAAATTAACCGTCGACGTAACTCGGATGTTTCTTTAGGAACTCTCTATTATTACACAGCAGTGACTCGATTTGAGAATGTTTACAAAGAGACTGTCTTGGTGGTTTTGATTTTTAGGACTGTTTACAAAAAACTCCACCCACATTCATTCAAACGGCCAACATCATCATCAACAATAATTTTTAATAATTAAAAATTACACCACAAGTACTTTTAATAATTATTATTAAAAATACTTGTGATCAAGTGCAGTAAAGCATCGGTTTTAGATTCACACCAAATCAGAATGGCCGATTCTTGATATTGAAAAAATAAAAGAAACACTTAAACAGAATCGATTCTTTTTATGCATCCCAGCACTGGCCTTACAAATACAAAACAACCTGCTGTGCCAACCTCAGAATGTATTCGACATTGTGGCCGCAACTCCCCGAGCACTCGACCACCTGTTCGGCGATTTCGTCTTCAGGTGCCTGCCCCAACCAGTGGGCCGAGTCTGAAGTGGCGATGTACAAAAGGACGGGAAACGGATCGTTCCCTTTTGACGGGTAGAATTTGGTGAATTTGGTCACATAACCGCCCAATGTCACTTCCCTGTTGTTCAGATAAGCGATGGCGTCTTCGCCGCACAACTCGAACGCCACGCCCCACACTTCAGACTGTAACAACAAAAAAGAAAAAACCCTATTAATCAACGAGAAAATAGCGTTTATGAATAATTAATAAACAAATTATTTGTATCATTGGTTAAAATATCAGAAAAAAACGCTGCAAATTTCACACAAGCGATTATTATTCTTTCACAGCATGTGCAAGAATAATAGCATGTGCAAAACTTTAGACCAATAAAAACATCAATTAAAAAAACGGTAGAGGATTTTTACGTGTACAAAGTTAAGGCAAATAGAAGACCCCCAAACATCGATTAAACGTCCGACATTACATCGAAAACGACTTCTCATTCGACAACCTGGCCAAAGTCCTTTAGAAGCCCCCATTGGCAGTCCCATACATCCCCAATTGAGTGGTTTCTACACCCTAAACTACTTCGAAAACGTGACGGCCTAAATCCTTCAAAACTGCCTCCGGTACCCCCTTTTTA